>OZ010670.1:30901168-32101168 GCA_963932185.1 Troglohyphantes excavatus | reverse complement strand
AAAAAACCTTAATTGTTAAGTTTTTTCTTTCTTTGCACAAAACCCTCTAATTGTATATTTTTATACTTTCTATATATAACAAAATAAAAACACTACTAACTGAGCAGACACATTTTTTGTCTAAACATACATTAGTCAGTCTGTTTACGCCACGAAGTTTACGCATGAAGTATTTGGTCGGATTACCATCTACAAATAGGAATCAGATAAAGAGCGTCTCATTTTCACACTTCCTTGGCTTCGAGCAACCTCTATAAATAGCCAAGACATCATCAAAGATCAAACTTTCTGTGTATAGAGAGTTAGAGATTTTTTTTGTGTGTATGGGTAGCCTTGGAACTAAAATGGTCTAAGTTGTATGGATTCAATATGTACATAGACCAGTTTAGTTCTGGGGTAGCCATTTGTGAAACAGCAATCGTCGTTAAATAAGTAGGGAAGAGTTGAGTTGTCTGTCTGGAATTTGTTTATAATGAGTCTGGACAAAACAAGTTCAAGTTGCAAAAGTACCTAGAACAACTCAACCCGCCCAATTAAATTTATTTTTAGGTGTAAGTTCGTTTGACTTATTTTTTATAGTTAATTTTTTCGTTAAGTTTATCATGAACTTATTTATAAAAGTTATTTAAAAAAAAAACAGTTTTTAATTTACGAATATAAAAATTGCAATTATGTTTTAAATGTAAATTATGAATTCTTTAAAAAAATTATCTGGAATATATTTTTTTTAAAAATTACAATTTATTTTGGCCTATCTGCTTTGGAGAAAATGTCTAATTTTTTTTAAATAAATGTAACTGTTAAAATTATATTAACTGTTATTTATTAAACTGTTATTTATTCAATTTAGGTATCATCTGAAAAGTAATAAATTGGGGAATATTAGAGAACAACAAAAAATATTTTGCAATTTTTCTTCGATTTTCATTTCTTTTAATGTGTACACTGTTAAAAATAGGTACTTAAAAATAAGTAAAAATGTACTCATTTTTTATTACATTTGATACTTATTATAGCTCCGAATACATAAGTTTCATTTTCGAAAAAGACATGTACCCAAAAATGAATAAAAAGAGCAGTTGCTTGCTACATAAGCTGTCTTCATGAATCACTTTCAATAAATATCAACAATTACCGGGCATTGAACCCAGATTCTCAAAAATCGCAGTCCAGTGCATTATCCGTTGTACTACGAAGGCAACGTGAAAAAGTTTTAAACATAATAAATGTTTAAAAAGGTGTGCCAAAAGATTGGGAAGTAAGATAATTGAATTGTAATAACTCAGTTTCCATTTAAACAATCAACATTAAATAATGTGGAAAACCATCTTCTGAACAATGATTTTATGTTTGTCAAGTCGCTTTGCGAAGACGCTTGAACAGAAGCTGAGATTAGCAATATTAAACCATACTGCTCATTTTTGCAAAAGTACGATTACTAAAATTTGAGTACGTCATCGCTCATTTACGAAGCAATTGTACTCAAAGAAAAACGAGTAAATTCACGTACTCATTTTTAGGAACATTTTTTACAATGTATGTACACTATAAAGGTTTCAGAAGGAGAGAAAGTGACTGGAAATGTCCTTATTCAGGAGTTACTGTAATAAAGTCATCAACATGAATGACATTTTTGTTTTCAGGTAAGTAAAAATGTAACCTGTGTTGTTATAAGTCATGATTGCACTTGCTCCACTTTTTCAAATGATAGGGCAAGAGTAACCACAGATGCCAATTTTAAAACATTAGTTCGATTCCAGAAAAAGGTACACATACTACACATTAAACCTATAAGAATATAAAATTTTGATATTCTAGGTAGTAGGACAACCATTTTAAAAAAAGTGACAAAATTTCAAAACAGAACTTCTATTGAAAGTTGAAATGTCACCACTTTTAAAAATAAAAAAAATACTATCAAGATCGAAATTACCAGACTTTTTGAACATAAAAATTCCAATATGGCATTTCTTATTGTTTTTTTTAGTGAAATATTATTGTTTTAAAAAAAATCATGCCGTTGTCACACTTGCTTCGTAGCTGCACTTACCCCACTCTACCCTCCTTATACAAACGCAGATCGTTAGTGCGGTACAAATATACCCAGCCTTGAAAACAAATCCCCCTAATAAATTAAGCAATCTAAATTTTTTTTTTAATAAATCAGAGATTTCAAATACGAAATCTCTCATTAGGACTATAGGCAACACATGTCGCAAGCCCAATGCAATCCCAGAAAAGAAACAGAAAAATGAAAAATTTCCCACAGACACCAGCTTTTGCAATAACGATTATTCAACCTCAATAATTAAGCCTCTTTTCTAAAAGATTTCGGGATCAAACCGGCTAAACCCAAACTCACCCCTCCCCCCAACACCCCTTCCCCTTATCTCTTTGCTTCAGAAAATGTCAACAGTTCCCATAGCAACTTCTCGGACCTGTGACGTCATCACGAAGAAAACTTCTGGGGCGATAGTAGGGGGAGGATGGGGGAGATGAAATTTATTGGGGCGGTCCTTGTAGCGTTCGATGCCTGAAAACAGGCGTGATGAAAACCTCAGCGCCCTAGGGGGCTCGTATTTTGCAAATTATTCGAAATTGAAATGTGATTGGAAACTTCTAGGGGCTTGGAGGGATAATTAAGTGTCGTGTCTATCGAACTGTATTCGCAATACATTGCATTAACTTGACACAATGCTCATTTGACTTGCTTAGGGAAAAAAAAACATAAGGGTTATGCAGAAAAAGAAATATATAGTTTCATCTGCCATAGACATTCACTTCATTAAATCAGTGGTTCCCAAAATTTGCGCTGCGGCGCCTCGGGGGGCAACGGCATTTTCACAGGGCGCCGCGAAATATTGCAAAAGGTTTAAATAAAGAATTGGACTATTCCCAAAATATAAATCTAAAAATAAAAATAATCCCAAATCTAAACAAAATCGAATTAATGCAGTTAGAAACTACAAAATGCGCCAAAGAAAAAAGAAAATGTTTCAAAACTCGCCAAAGGAGAGCTGTCTAAAAATATGTGGTAAACCGTCGACTTTGGAAAAGGATCTTGTATCGGTAATAAGACTTCTATATAACATAAAAGATTATTCGTTGATACTTCTTGTGACGTTAATAGTCGTAAGAGCGATGATAGACAGTGACGTGGATCGAAAAGATTGAACCCAAGAGAGTTCCTCCGTTTAGTTCCATTCCCTTAAAAATCAAATGCGTAGTAGACAGATTTCGACTATTCTGGAAGATCTTGCGGACGGAATATATAAGCAAGCGTTGCCGGATCGATTCAGTCAGTATTCGAAATCTACTGAAGATAAACTCCGAGGGTGATATTGTTATTAATGAGTTTTATTTATTTTTATCTCTTATGATTTTTTTTTTTTTTTAATACCCAAGAATATCTCTTATGATTAGTCATACTTTTACTTAGGTTATGGCATCTGTGGGAAAATCTTTATTCAAAAAATGGCGTCCTGGCTCGAAAAAGTTTGGGAACCGCTGCATTAAATTAGTGTTCTTTTGGGGTGATATTTTTTTCTCGAATCGTCATCGTTCTTCAGATTTTACACTATAACACAACGATGATAGTACAGCCCTGTAGCTAACATAAGGTGCAGATATCTAGATTTCAACATTTTCAGTTTTAGAAATATGCACAAAGCAATATAATTTTAATAATATTATTTAAATTTTAATAATATTATTTAAATTTTAATAATATTATTTAAATTTTAATAATATTATTTAAATGTTAATAATATTATTTAAATTTTAATAATATTATTTAAATTTTAATAATATTATTTAAATTTTAATAATATTATTTAAATTTTAATAATATTATTTAAATTTTAATAATATATTTTAATAAAATTATTTAAATTTTAAATATATTTTAAAAATATTATTTAAATTTTAAATATACTTTAATAATATTATTTAAATTTTAAATATATTTTAATAATATTATTTAAATTTTAAATATATTTTAATAATAGTATTTAAATTTTAAATATATTTTAATAATAGTATTTAAATTTTAAATATATTTTAATAATATTATTTAAATTTTAATAACGTATACAACTAGATTTTATTTAAAAATAGACCTATTTTTCGCACCAAAAGTTAACCAAGACACCATTAAATATATTGATTTTTTTATCGCAAATATACAAGCTTTATAAAATGTTTACCTTTGCACAATATCTTTATATGTAAATATTTTGTTCTACCTCAGGTATATACAATGCATTGGCAAATAGTCTTCCTAAATATAGAAGTTTAAAAATAAATCTTCTGCATTTTCCTTCTTAAAAGATAAACTTATTGTAATGCATTGTATCCAGTGAGCAGCAGAAGTCTTGATAGTGATGTGTTTTGAAATACGTCACAAGTTACATAACTATATCATGAAAAATATAGTATACCTTCTAGCAGTATAGTTTATACATCTCATAATGTTTAGATATCTCGAAGTATACACAGCAAAACTTTTATTTGAAATATATCTGCAACTACAAACGGCTATTACTTACATAATACCGACGGCAAAATCTAAAATATTTTGGTAGTTTTAACCCTTTTCACAGGTGAGAAAATAACATCCTTTGTATACTTGTTCTTCGAAATGAACGAAAACAGTGGGGTCTTGAATGAAAAAAAAACGACATACTTTCGTTGGCTCCCAAAGGATTATTATTTTTGTATTCAAAAATTAACAAATACTTTGGGGAATGGAACAGGCACAGGGAAACAGTTCCTTTAAAAAATGGTGAATATCAAAAAACAAATTATGTGTAGGGCCAAAATGATAAATCACAGTAACAACAAATGTTTTTGACATGTGTTGACACAGAGGTTCGAGTTCTATGGATAAATGCACACAATGAAAGACATCAAAATATTGAGTTTGAATTTTCTTTTTAAATTCGGCATCTTTTGCATGAGAAATTATAAAAAAAACTCTTCAGATACTTTATGGATTCAATATATTAAAAAGAGAAATTAGAATTGGTCACCAACAAAAAACCCACCAACTGAAAAAGATAAACATGCTGTTCCATCTAACACCGCGGGATTCCATATGCGCCCTCATACGGGATTTTCTTTATTTTTAGACTAGCTGTTTGTCCCGGTTTTCCTGGGGAACCCTTTAAAGTATATACATTAAAAACACGAGTGACCCCCGCGCGCTACCGACTAAGCTGCAAAGGCACGTTCTAGGTCTTGGAAATATTTAATTTAAAATGTTTCTTTATGCGATATTTCTAAAATTGTTAAAATCATTTTTAAAAATCAACAGAATTTTAAAAAAAAACGATCCTCTGGTTCACATATTGAGGAGGAATACTCACTGCATCTAAATTTTCAACTTTTTATACTTAAAAGGAAAAGGTGTTTTTCGATCCACTATTATATATTTTACACGCATTGGCGTCAAATTTCTTATCGAAAGACCAAATTCATGTTAATAGTGCTTTTATTAAAAAGTTATAGTGTCGGAATGAATCGTCCTTTAAAGCGTAACTTAAAATCTCATGCAACTGATTTTAAAAAAGTTTTACTTTTTAAAAAAATAGCTAAAGTAGCTAAAATAGATTTTTTAAATTTTCTTTACTAAAGTTAATATTGTTTTAAAAGTCTTTAAAATTAAGATAAGTTTGAAGTTTGAAAGTTCTTTTAAAAAAATATTACAAACTACGATATTGTTTAATTATTATGTGCATTCTATATTAAATAGATGCGCGATAAATATGAAAATGGTTCGAAACAAAAAGAAAAATCTCAATAAGACAATTTAATATTAAACGGAATACAAAACAACTCAACAAAAGATAGAACAATAAATCAAAACTGGGAATTATAATTGCACTTTTAATGCATCTCAATTTAACTTTAAAGATATTTAAATGTTGTTTAGATTTCTATATTCCAACGAAATAAAGAAATTTGATTTAGAAGACCAATTTCATTACATAATTTAAAAACGAGAACCTCATAACATATTTTAATCAAAATGTCTTATTCACAGAACACACACCTTTTGAAATTAATTTATCCGACATAATTCTCCCAAAAGATTTATATTCCTAAGAGAACACAACGCATTCCGAAGAAATAAAAACTTATTTTTTTATGGAACATTTTTTTTTTTTGTTCGAAACAAGCAATTCTTATTATTGCACTTTTATTTTTTTAGAAGACCAAATACCCATTATTAAAATCTTTTTCGTCGAAAGAATTTTATAGGTATTTTTCGAATACAAAAAGCGAATGCAATTTTCGAAGTTGAAAAAAAAAGAACTATTTTCACGATCAATCTAAGTCAAAATAATTATTCACTCGTTCATCACGCCATGTTGATTTCTTCTGAAGTTTCGTTGAAAACTCATTAAAAGGAAATGTGGTCTTTTAAAAAGTCTGCGTTTTCGTCTTTTTACTTGAATAACGAAAAAACAATACAGATATTTAATAAGCGTCAGACTTGTAAAGGAAAAAGAATCTCCATCGGTTTCTCTAAAAGTCAAATCAATTACTTTTACTGTTTTGAAAACGAAGAGAAAGTTCATTAATTGTCTGTATAAAACGAAAGGACGAAACGGTTGTTTGTGGAAACTATAAACAACCTTTTCATTTAATTTTTCAGAAAGAACTTTTTAAGAAGTAAAAGTATTGGAAAATTTCAATTGAGGGATATCGAAGTTGGAAATAAGTATTGGAAAGTTTTCGATTCGAGATATATCGAAGCTCAAAATACATACTTCGACTAGGGACGCTTTTAACTCTGACATAAATTTCTCGCAAAAGTAAGTAAAATAAAAATATCTACTATTTTTATAAAAATCAAAAATACCCGTTCTTCGCACATGATTAATTAAAATAACGCTCTGAAAATAGGAGATAAATATTTGTCTTAATTAAACTTTAAAAATTAGTGCTTTTAGCAGTTTTCAATTTTTCATTTTTCTTGAAAAAACGCCGAGTTTCATGAAAAATCCATTAGGCTGGTCAAAGTTTGTCATTTGCATGCAGTAGACAATATATTATTACCATTCATATATCCCATATACTTAAGTATACTGCAAATATTGCGTTCAGATATCCTTTGAAAAGATTCCTGATTAAAATCTCCTATAATATACTGCACAGTTTCCCTTCGTTTGTCCTCCTTTCGTAACTGAACACTCTTCTTTCCTCTCGAGCATTCAGTAGCCGCTGATGACCAGTTTTTTTGGCTAACATTCCAGTTCTTAAACACTTTCACTGCAGCTACTTTCGAACATTTCACAAATGCAGCGTTTTTGCTGAGACTCACTCTATGACTTCGAGTATCCACAAACATCTCACCTTCGGAGTCCGTCAAATCGCGTACCTGTTCGAACAAAACGATTTTACTAACGTTGTAAGCAAGCTTTCCTTTTATGAAATTAAGTTATGAAATTAAAGGTTTTATGCAGAAAAACCGAAGCAGTTAATGAAGAGTTTTGTACCAAATTCCTTTTATAAAACCTGCAGAAATGTGCAATATATATTTTTTTTAATTTAAAAACACTATAATATGTGGTAATAATGCTTGTATAGTCCTGTTCTACTGTTAAAAATACATTCCAATATTGGACGAAACTTTTGTCTTTTTTTGACGAAACTGACGCCTGTTATATGCTCCGATTAAATATTTCGTCCAACTGAGGAAATTATTTTGTCGTTTTTAACGATATTTATTTCGTCAAAAATGAGGACGATTTTAAATAATATAAAATCGACGAGTTGTCTTGAACCCCAGATCTCTCGTTCCAGAGTTCAACTCTCTATCCACACGGCCTAGAAGGATCATTTGAATTCTTGGTTTTGTAAGTGTAAGAACCAAACTTGAGCTGATGACACAAAAAAGGGCCGAAAAGGTTCTTACGTTCTAAATTTGAGAATTCTTATTTTGTCCAAAGTTACGTGATTCAATGACTAAACGATTGTCAAATATAACGAAAGTAGCCTTGACAATCGCAAAATGCTCAGAAATAAGAGTGTTATTTCTGAGAGTGTCTCAGTGTCAAAACAGAGACCAACGCATACGCGCATGCGCGTTTTACTCGTTCTTGTAGAATGGGCTTTATAAATACAATCGAATCATTGATTGTTTGATACCTCCTTATAACTTCACCCCATATAACTTTTAAAATTATGAACAAATATTGGAATTGAATTATTTACTTCCAACAAATTGCAGATATAACCTTCATATTTATAACCAAATTATGGGGTGGTATGACAAAATCGCGTTCGAAATTTTCGATCAGTTGTCAATGTTGTTGTGTTCTACTTAAATTCTAAAATGGCTAACATTTATTTATTTTTAAAATATGTCATATTTTTTTTTCCTAGAATCGCAATGCATGATGGTGTCTAATTAATTTTAACTAATATATTATTTTATAAATACCCTTGAGAAATAATTTTCATTTCAGAGCGTCCTACTTTATAATATTAAGCATCAAAAAAGTTAAACTCCTACATAAAAAAAAAGTTTTGTTTTCCTATGATCAAAATCCCTTTAAAAGAATGTTCTTTTGTCCTCAGAGGTAACAGACTAAATACCGGGACACAGACCCAATTAAATGCTAACTACACCTCAAAACAAACTGTAAAAAATCATTAAAAACTGTTCCGAAGGCATTGTAATGTAAATAAAAAAAAAATATCCAAACCAAATTATTTTTTCTTGGTAACCTTCCAATCGCAATACCATCATTACAAAAACTGTTTTAGGATTAGAGAAGATTAACTTCTCTCCATACCAGAGGAGAAATCTAAAATTAGAATCGCCAAATCCCATTTAATGAGCATAGATTCGAATCGTTTGGGGAAATATTATTGGTGTAGAGACATTTCTTCACGTCGAGGTTCTTTTATGCTTCAAAAAATTCCCAGGGGTCCCGACCATCATTAAATTTAAGTGAAACTACAATGAAATAACTCCATCTCCATTTTAAAATTGATTGTTGAAGAAGGCTTAGAATTTCTACTGAGAACCTTTAATATTTAATTAGCTTCTTGACTTTAAAAACTGAAATTAATTTTTGGAATGGAAAAAATGGAATTCTGGAGTGATTCTTTGAATTCTTGTGTCCAATCACACTAATTAAAATGACTCAGTCTTTTAATTAAAATATTTTTTTCTTATTTTTTTCTTGTTTTATAGCATTTATTTCGAAAAAATCTTGTGAAGGAATTCGACTTTTAATACTCTTAGAAGTCGTCATTTTTTACAATTTGAGAGATTGCATTGCACTTTGGGAGAATTAAATGTTCGAAATATTTTTATGCAAACAATGTTTTTTTATTTAAAAATGTAACCTTCGGATATTCCATTGAGGGCTTTTTACTTCTTAAGATAGGAGCAGTAGGTTATAAAAGTTTTTATTTCTTTTTTTACATTAAATTAGTATTAGTATTTTTTATTTTAGCTAGCTCATAAAAAGCAAAATTATACTACTTACAATCAGCCTAAGAAATTAGTTTTCTAACTAAAGTTAAACATCATTTACTCGAAGGAAAGTATCGGGTATTTGAGGGAATCACACAGACCCCCCCCCCCCCCTCTTAGTTAGTCGGACAGAAAAACTATTAAATAACACACATGAAGCATATCACGAGGGTGAAGAGAAGCAGATCACCGTGAATAATATGGTGATAAAATCTGTATTGAGGCAGCGCCCACTGTATCGAAAGCCGTATGACACGTGCTTTTTACATCACAAACTGAAGGCCGATTTCTCAGGGTATCGTCGTAACTAATAGGAGTTACGATTTCGCCTTCCACAGCCCATTTCGGCCTTCAGAATGTGACTTGAACAGCGTGTGTCATACGGCTTTCAATACAGTGGGCGCTAATTCTGACCGGGTCACTAGGATAGGTGGATCCAGAACAAAATTCTGCGTGGGGGGGGCACAGTACAAATATGTACTCAAGGGGGGAAGTACATTTTGGACGTTATCCGAAACCCTAACAATTTTATTTTCATAAACATTAGGTCATCAATTATTTAATTAAGACAATAATATGTATAATTAATTATTTAATTAAGTCAACCCTATTTAGCATGAATTTTGCAAATTTCTTAAAATTTGTAGCTTTAATTTTCAAAAATTAACAGGTTTAATAATTTTTTCACCCTTGAACCCCCTTTGAAATAAATGTAATCTTTTCCGAGAATTTGCTATTGTGTAATAGTGGATATTACCGATGAAATACGGAATTGTCAATTTAGAAATTCATTAGTTAAAGAAAGTGAACCACCATAGAAATACAAGATGGTCATTTGTTCTACTGTAAAGACGCGACTGACACACGCCGACCTATCTAACACAAACCTTGATGGTCATTTCTACCGTATAGGGAGGCGGAGAGGGCAGTTATGAAAGGAAATTGTGATATCGTTATTATTTCAGAAGAGAGAAAGAATGTTAGATAGATTTAGTGATTGTTGTCCAAAGATTGTCAATGCTGCAGACACCTCGAATAGAACTGGTGCACTGTGCACGTTTGCCTATACTTCAACCGTGAGCTAAAATAATTCCTAAAGCTCGAAGAAAAGTATCAAATATTTGAATATACAACCACGGAATAGAAAAATACGCGTCAATTTCGAGGTGACTTATACACAATTAATAAGAAAATCGGAAACAATTTTACATCTCAAACTTTATAATTTTGGGATGAGCGAGGATGAAATTTAACACGTCACCATGTCAATAAAATATTTTAAACCTAGGTTACTAATATTTTGAAATGGAACTGAAATATAAGCTAAACCCATGGCTACAAACTTTTGTATAGTACCATTACACAAAAAATATTTTGGGGGCTTGAAACAAGAAATTTCCAAACTTGACAATTCAAAATTCCCAACTCAACAGTTGGCCATTTTTGGCTATTGTGCGCCAATAACCCCCACCCTCACCCAACTCAACAGTGCTGAAAATTCCCAGTTTCAACTTATCGACATTTTTCATCTTTTTTTATATATATTTTAGGCGATATTAAACAGTTCTCTCACAAGCATTGATTTATTGCACCCATATCCCATATTCCAGTGCAGTGTCCGATATGAGGTCTTACTTAAATGTAATCTTACAAGTTGGGCAATTTCTAATCTTTGTTAATAATATTAATTTTCTGCAGGCATTAATTTTCCCAGCTCGTGGGTTTTTAGAAGAAGAAATTCCAAACGTTCAGGGTTTCTAGATTATTGGGGGGGGGGGGGGGGGGTGCGACGAACCTGCTTTTATATCTTTTGTCACCATAATCCCAAATACAATTCCAGAAGCGTTGAAATTCCATCACAGAAACGCACATAAAACGAATTAAAATGGCGACCGCTCTTTTACAAGCGGAATACAGTGCAACGCTTAGATTTAATTTCGTTCTTCACAAAACGGCATTCTTTGTGTCTCTCTGAGAAGTACAGGGTGGGTGCGTTGATTTAAGGGAATGTCTCACACAATTAACTTATTTTGGTTGGTTATGCGGAATAATTGTGGGCGAATAAAACAGAGAGTGACTTTGTGGTATTCTATGTAGGAACGAAAAATATGGCATTTATTTTAATGCGTTAAATCTTTCGCATATGTCGCGCACGGGTTGGCTGCTAAGTGATATGAATCCAACACTACCGAACTCCAAAATAAGAGAATTTTTAAATGTATTCAACTCCCGCGTCTTGCATTGTTAAAAATAGGAATTCCAAAATAAGTAAAATGTACACATTTTTTAATACATTCGATGCTTATCATGGCTCCGAATATATAAGTTTCAATTTCCAAAAAGAAATGTACTTAAAAACGAGTACAATGGGTTAAAATGAATAAAAAGCGCAGATGCTAGCCTACATAGGCTGCCTTCATAAATCACTTTCAATAAATTTCGACAATTACAACCAAGACCCGAAATCGAACCCAAATCTATGGACACCGCTGTCCACAGCCTTATCCGTTAAGCTAATAGAGCGACGTGAAGAAGTTATTAACGGAAGTAATGTTAAAAAGGGGTGCCAAAAGAATGGGAAATAAGATAATTGAATTGTAATAACTCAGTTTCCATTTAAGCAATCGACATTCAATAATGTGGAAAACCATCTTCTGAACAACTATTTTAAGCGTGTCAGGTAGCCTAGTTAAGATGACTTGAACAGAAGCTGAGATTAGCAATTTTTGCGAAAGTACGGTTGCTTAAATTTGAGTTGCTCATTTACGATTCAATTTAACTTTAAAAAAAACAAGTATGTTCAGGCACTCATTTTTAAGTACTTTTTTTTTAAAGTGTGGGATTCAGCAGTGGTAGTAAACTAAAGGTCACAAGCAAACGCTGTTGTGTGCTTGAATTTCATCGCCAAGCAACGTTCGCTACGTCAGCTGAACATCAAGCATTAAAGCGTTCTCTGTTGAAAATAAGCTCTTCAATTGTTGTTGATAACTGTTATTTTCAACAAAGTTCCTATGATTTTTACAAACTATAATTAAAACTACTAACTATAACTCAGAAACTATTACTGTTTACTAACTATATTTTTAAAAACTATATTAGTGTTTATATCATTATTCTTCTATCATTTTTCGTATAAGGTAAGTTTTGTATAAGTTTGGTATTTCTTTTTCACTGTACTCTTATAAATAAAGAGAAAAACATATATTCATTATTGTTAGTTCTATAAGAAGCATTAAAAAGTATTATAAAATTAAAAATGAATATACATTCAACTCCATATATTAGGCTTAGACATATAAAACACACCCACAAAACAATTTCACAAATATGAAAAATTTCTATTAAACCACAAATTTCACGAATTTATAATTGATTCCAATGTTTGATAATAGAAAAAAAATAATAATTTACAAAAAGTTTCTTACAAAAATTTCAACTATATTCGAACTATAATTTTAATTTAGATTAAATCAATGCAGATCATGAATAATAATTCTAACATTTAAAAAAAATGTGTTCAAAGATAAGAATTATGTTGTTAAACTTCTAACCTTTAAATAAAATACTGCGTAAATTTTAAAGGTCTTGGCTTAGCTATTAGTAATCGACAGACAAATTTTTAGCTTGATGTATAACACTTATGATTTGTATCTTCCAAACTAAACAACAGCTGAAATGTGTCTTTTCGTAGTACTTTAATTTTAAAATATTTTTTTAGCTTATTCACTATTCTATGACAAATATTTTTTAATATACAATATTGTTTAAATTTGAATCATAAAAGCCGCCGAAAAATATTGACTTTCTTCTGCTAACTTTTAGTGTTTAAAACGTACTTCTACTATGGCTGAAAAGTGTTCTTTATTGATAGAACGATAAAGAACAATTTTCAGCTTATTTAGATTTGATTCATGGAGTTAAAAACAGATTATAATGCCATAGTTAATAGCAGAATCACGTGATAAACTATTTAAAATTATAAGTTTCCATCTTAAAACAAAATCATTTTGATGCATACATGTGGCACGTTGAACAGCGAAAATAAAAATATTTTACACCAGATTTTTCGACGGCGAAACATGAATTGGAATGCGCCATAACTCATTTGTCACAGAGCAACAACATTTTTATCGTCTGACAGCCATCGTTGCCACGCGAGAGACATTAAAACCGCATCAAGATACGATTTCGTCGCGTCGTAATCGAATCAAAAAGAGCTGCATGTTCGAAAGGGTAAGTTCGAACGTTTGTGGCGGGGAAATGTGCGGGAGACGAGAAAACGATTTCTTACTGTCATTCCTCGAATATTTGTTTGCGCCCCAAGGATAGATTTGAATTTTAACTTTGAGGTATACTTCTTGAAGATGTGTTTCTGTACTTCAAGATTGGTCACTCAAACTTTGGTCGTTATCTTTTGAGTACATAATTATCGAATATTATAGGCTGCGCTTTCTTTTCTTAGCTCAGTTAAAATTTTATACACATAAATTTTTAACTGAACTAAGAAAAGAAAGCGCAGCTGTTTTCCGGAAGAAGGCTAGTGAGGAAGAAGGCTATAATTTCAAAGGGTTTTTTTTAGGGGGGAGGGGCTTAGTGTTTACTACTTTGCTAAAGTTTTTTTGGGGGGGGGATATCAGTTCTTTTTTTCAACCCATATTTTGGAGAATGTCAGACCAATTGCCATTTAAACTTTTTTTAAATTACTATTTGTTTTCCCATGTTATTAGTTTAATCCGATAGTCCCAGGAATAATTAATCACACGCGCTGTATTAAAAATTAGTATTAAATTAACACGTTCGCTGCCAACTACTACGAAATATTGCTCCTTCCTCTTTCATCCTGTTGGATTTGGGACGACTTCACTTTATCTAAGGGGAAAATGGTTGCTAGATATTTAGTTGCAATCGGGGATAATAATCAATATTGTTAATTATTTGAAATACTTCTATCTTCATTAATACTTGTCCAAGTGCAATGAAGTTTTTTGCATCGAATAAAGGTTTTTTTTATCTTTCAGACGGTACAATTTTTATTTTGTAGAACGTAGTATTTACCGATCAATTTTAAATTTTATTAAGTCGTTCTAAAACATAATTTGCTTTGGTGACCGGTCAGTGGAAGGACTTCATATGTGGGTATTAATTGCCTGAAGGCGAGAATTTTGGCTTCTAAGATTTAATTAATTTTATATTTTATAGCTAATTAAACTGATAAATAATTAATATTTTAAACTAAAAGTAACACAAGGACCTAGTGACCTGATAAAGCTATTATATAAGCTATTAATCAAAAGAATCAGTTGAATAATGTAGTGTCTAGCTTGTTTAACAAATTTAGGCTTCACAATTTAAAAAAAAAAATAACAAATCGACTAACTTTACGCAAAGTAAAAAACTCCGTATTTCCGTTGATTTTCAATTAGAAAAATATATTCTTGTATTAAATTAAAGGTTGCACTGATACGGTTCTACCAATACTAGATTTATTTTTTTACGAAACTTAGTTCGGGTTCTGCAATATATTCTACGGACGCGGTTTAACATTAGGAGTTGTGCACAGTAAATTAAGTTCTAGTCCAGACGGGCGTTCGTTTCTTGTTAGCTGTTTGGCGAGGTGGCGTTATTTCTTCTTTTTTGGCTTAGCGTTGTGAACATGACCGGGTCGCTTTATTATTATTTAATATACACTGTAAAGTTATCTCTTGCTATTCATCAGATATCGTTTATAGTATTACATATACATATATACACACATACATGCATACTTTGCTTTAATTCCGGTATAAACAAATAAAATAAGTTAAAATAACTAAGGATATTATTGATTAATAATAAGTTAGCAAACAAAAATATACTCGTTTATTTATAAAATACAAGAAGGCTCTGCCCCCTAATCTCTGACGCTCTTCCCATCGCATTTTTGACATTGCTGCGCAAGATCACCTCGAATTCCAACGAGGAGCATGGTCTATGTCAATGTTCATTCAAGACTCAAATTTCTCGTAATTCCTAGGCCCCGCCATACCAGTTCATTCTTACTAAGTTGCCTCTTAGCTTCTTTAACTCTTAGGCCCCGCCATACCAGTTCATTCTTACTAAGTTGCCTCTTAGCTTCTTAACACTGCCGATTCTTCTATTTCCCATTTCGAAAATTCTGTTCTAATTATTGATCAACAACACATTCACCATTAAAAATTAGTGAATCGTCTTTGGCTTTGCGTTTCAGTGGCTTCCACGTATTGAGTTTCGGCTTAAGTTGTTGGAACGCCAAATGACAATTATTATTTTATCTACTTCCAGTTGTCGAGGGTAATTCGTATTAAAATTACGTGACGGCACATAAATGTTTAAAACAGTTTTTTTTTCGATGCCTTTTGTTTGTAAGAACGTATGAAAAAAATTAAATGTGTAACATTTAATAAATTTTTGAAAGCCGGAAATGCGTTTTTAAATCTAAGCAAATATATGCAAAAGAACTATTTTTTCTACCTTCGCTCAAAAAGGTGTGAAGTGGCTGCAACAAATGAAATTATCAATATTTTGGGAATTTTCGCTTTATCGATTTTTTTTTTATTTTTCGATCTTTAACTATATATGGGTTATTCAATTTTTTTTAAATGCCATTTAAATTTTTTCTCATGGGATCGTAAATAAAATCAGGGCCGCTTTTAGATCCTGCGAGGCCCTGTGCTAACCTGACCGGGGGGGGCTCCCTTTAGTTAGGAGTGTTGAAATAAATATAAGTTTTGAAGAATATGTTTTTTTTTAAATATGACTGCAAATGCAAAAACTTTTTAACGAATTCTAACACACCTTAAGAAAATTAAACTTTAATTTAAAAATGTCGTATAATAATATTTATAACCTACCAGTACAGTTTTTCAGTAAACACTTTTTATCAAGTTTTATTTTTACAATTTAAATATTTGCAGCTTTGCTCACGTTTTAACTGCAAACATCCTGATTTTTTTTAAAACCATCTGCGCTACTACTAGTAAACAAATGTATGAAAGTAATAGTTTCTTGTAAAATTATTTATGTTGCAAATGTTATTGGTTTGTGCTACATTTCAATATTTTTTTTTTATTTGTGCTTCATATTTTCTCATGGGGAAAAATGCTGTAGTCAGGGTTTTCTTTTCCGAAGTGTAATATGAACTTTGGAATCAAAACAAAGAATCGACTTTGATGACTCAGGAGAAAAAAATTAAGCCATGTGCTCATAATATATCAAAACAATTGGCTTACATGCTTTGTAGCGTAATCTTAATTTACGATATAAGGATATGATATATTACATTCTTTTTAACGGAAAAGTTATTGTTTCACAGCATTTTAATTTAAATGTCATTACTCAAGTGAACTCTGAATGTTTGAATCGGACAAAGATCAATAAACATTCTAGATATATGAGTAAACACAAATGAAAAAAAATATTAGGGAGTTTAAAAAAAAAATTGGATTTTTTTTTTTTACAATACTTTTATGGTATCTTTTTTACTGACCCTCCAAAAGGCGCGAAGCTCTGTGCTGCACCCGCCGCACACCCCTAAGGGCGGCTGAATAAAATTGTACTAATCTAAATCTGGAAACATTTGAATATATTTTTAATTTAACAACCTTTCAGTTCAACTGTGTGCAGTTTTCTCTGAAACTACTCTATCGCTTTTACTCAATTTGATATATATACGGTAGCGTAGCCAGGATTGAAATTTGGAAGGAGCTCAATATTCTTTAATAATGTTTGTTGCAAAATAGTTATCATTAACCAGCATATTATTAAATTATAATATATTAATATGCTAATAACTATTCAATTTATGAATTAATAAATTAGCTGTTACAATGAACCTGTAATTATATTCGTTGTTTACACGTAAAAGAATTATCTAAATTATACGCCGTAAATACAGTAGGAGAATCTCCACTGTATCGTACAGTTTGTTTCGTAAATACTTTAACGCCTTCTGCTCAACCTGCTGCATCTTCGGCCGAAATATACCTAATTTCCCCCATACGGTACAAAAGTTGGATTAATTGTCAACCTAGTCACCGCGGTTTACCATCCTTTACACGATGGTAGGTTATTTATCATCATAGACTGGTTTCACATGAGTTATGTGAGTGAATTCTACAGCGACTGGAAATATCCCCTACCCACACGGTACAATTGTCAGGGTGAGAATGGGTTAACAATCGGCCTGGTCGAAACGTCTCTCTAGTTTTTTAGGTTACGATTCCTTGCGGACATGTACCCATACAGAATTTAAAAGATGTAAACAAATTAGATGGCCGTGTCTGTCCATACGGCCTCAGAGTTTAAGGCGTGTTATATCAAACTCGAGTGGAATCTTTTTGGATTCCGAACAAACCGTTGAACGCTTTCTACGTGATGTCTCTTTCCTAGAACAATATTTGCGACCGTGAAATATATGCAACCGCGCCAACCCTGTTTCGCAGAGTTTTTACGGGCCTATCCTACCCGGAATTCATCCCATTATTATTTTTTTAATAGCGTTCATGAAGTCAACACATTACCATTACCATTAAACTATCATTATTAGTTACAAAGTTATGATCGAATTAAAATTTTATGTTTTCGTTACGGTTTGTTCGTTATTATGTTCCACTTCGCTCTACATGCATTCCTTATTATTGCAACTGTTTTAAAGACGTAACGCATCTTGTCTTAGATAACGTTTTTATGAAAATAAAAAGATTATCGAAACTCAGTTTCTGTTAATTTTTAAGAGTTGGACAATAAAATTAAATTCGGGATTAAATAGCATCTTAAAAAATCGAAATGAAAATTACTAAATATGGCTTAAAATACAATTAAATAAAATAAATGTAAGAAAAAAAATTTAATATACTTTTATTAATATATCATAAAGTATTTTGTTTAAATAAAATTATATAAAATTAGTTTTAAATGTGGGGTGTTTTATAATATAATAAAAATAACAAGAAAGAAGGTTTTATAATTTAAGAATTTATATATTTATTTGATAAAGTACCACACAGTTCATTAAATCCATTTATATGGTTGGAAATGTTTTATAATTTCAAAAAATTATTATAAGAATGATATAATAAAGTTTAGTAAAAAACTTATTTGCATATGATTTAATTAGTAAAACTAATTATTGAAATTTATGTAGAATTCCCATCATTATAAACTGACATTTCTTATGTTTGAATTTAAAATCACAATGCTATGTTTTTATCTGACTTATATTTTTTTATATATATTACTTAAATTATAAAATATAAATATACTTTTTCAAAAATATTAAATTTGAATGGTTTAGTCAGAAGGAATTAATTATACTTTGAAAAAACGTGCCGAATTTCTAATTCGCTATATGCTTATTTACGTGGCGCCTGAGCGGTACATTAAATGTTACACATTTAATATTTTTCCAAATTTATGCTTACTTAAAAAAGAAGACATAAATATTAATGAATTAATCAAATACTCAAGGCGAACGTTGTCGACCAATGGGAGAGTCCTCACTCCAGCCTTTATACAATTTTAGATCAGTGCTTATCCCTAGAGTTGTGATTTGGTTTTGTTAACGTCACACTAGAGCTGAACAGTGGGCTACTGGCGACGGTTTAGTGCCTATCTCGAAGCAAAGACGCGGGAACGATTCCTCGTATTTTTTAACCATGGTCGAATGACGAAAAAATACCTAAACTGGCACCCAACGCCTTCAATAGACGTCGGGACTGTATATCTTGTGGGAAAGACCCGTAATATTTTTATTATAAATTGTACATTTTGTTGACGATTTAAGGTCTATATTGAGGAAAATACCCGTTCGTCATCTGACCGTGGTTCAAAAATACGAGGCATCGTCCCCGGGTCTTTCCTACGAGATAGGCTCCGAACCGTCCCCAATGGCTAACTGCAGCTCTAGTGCCACGTTAATTATCAAACCAAACCGAACTCGTTAATACATTAGCCTGAATGCCAGTTGAGAGGTCAACAACTCGGCTGGAACTCAAAATACCCTCAATGGGCGGTAAGATATTGAACCACGGTCAAATTTAACGTACACCAATCCTTTATATACGATGGTGGGTTGAAATATTGATGCTCTAGTGCCAAACAACGGATTATAAGTACAATTAATTACAAAATTTGGGATCTATATGACAATGAAAGGATCCTCACAAACTGCCTTCTAATGTTAAATCATCGTAAGATGCCGAGGACAATATCTAAGTAGGCACCCCAATAGGTTAACCCCCACTCTCGAGTATGAAACAAATAAACAATGTTTAAGTGAATTGAGGTTTGGCAACACCTATCGTGTTTGCAAATATTTATTTGTGTACCGGTGGTTCTGATTATGCAAGTATTTTAAATTATTTACATATTTTAATTCTAATTAACGTCTTTATGACAAATTTAAATAACTTATCTTTTAATCATTTCATTTTGTTAAGTACAGTATTTTAATTAAATATTTTGTAATTAGGAAGATTATTTTTAAATTCTGTGGATCGTAGAAGTGTCAAAGATGACAAATGTTAAAGTAGATGAGTTCTTTCAGTTTATATATGTTTTATTTGCCTTTTTTAGTTTATATGCTTCATTTTTAAAGGTTAAAACTTAAAGTTACGCAAATTATATAATTTGTTGAATTCCTGTGTTATGAACATGTTTTCCATTTTATAGATTTAATAGAACTTTTGCTTGGATTCGGGATATTGAACAGAATGATGGTAAATATTATACCTGAATTACTATTATCAATTTAATAGTTTTCTATATAGTGGCGTTAAATCATATTCTATGTTTTTCTCATTTCAGTATTCGGTAATATTCAAACAGGAGCAAGGTGAGAAAATTTACTTTTTACTGTTATAAATATTTTGGTTAAAATGCATTGAATGATAAACATAATTTCGCAACATATCTGATAACTCTTTTTGACAAACCTGCATGGGAAGAAAGAATGTTGATGTGTAACCAGCCAGTTTTGGTCGCCAAGTAAGGATTAGCATAGCAAATATTAGAAAATTTTACAGAAGTAGCCAAGTGTTACTATTAACTGCATTTTAACCAATATTTTATACACTAATAAATAAGAATTGTTGTTTTCGAAACAAAATGTTAGAACCACAACAATCAAAGTTTACATTTTTAATATTGCCACAAAAAATGAAGATTTCAAAACTACAAATACAACACAGTTGGGTTATAACCTGAATAGAGGCAGATTGGTATTTATGCTAAGCAAAAGACCAGTAAATTTGATTTTTGCATTTTTATTCATTATAATTATGTAGGTTATTAAAATACAAATACAACATTAAAAATATGCAATAAAAATTTATAAGATCTTGCCATGTTTCGGGAGATACATCTCCCTTCACTCGCTTATATTTTTCACTCAACGTCAAGGCTCTACACAAACTTAAAAATTCTAATCTATCTGAACGCTCTTATGCTTTGGTTATTTTACAATATTATCCCCAGATGAGCCATATCCAATAGCCCAATGTACAGCTTTGTTAATTAAACAAACCAGATTAGCCATAAAATTCTCAGTAAATTCGACATACGTTCAATTTTTTCACACATCAATAAGATCACACATTTTTGAGACCCCATTGACGACCTTAATAACTAAATAGTATCTTATGTCAATGGGGGTGTCATATATCGGTCAAACAAAGACAGCATTAAGGAGCACCAAGCTCATACTATCAAACAAAAAATAAAGAAGTCCTCCATTGCCAAGAACTCTTGGGAACATGATCACATATGTAGTATCTCCCGAAACCTGTCTAGATCTTATGTATATTTATTGTGTATTTTTAATGTTGTATTTGTATTTTAATATTCTTAACACAATGTTCTATAAGGCAAGTTTTTATCATATAATTATGTAGGGTTGCACAATGGGCAATTTATAAAATTTGTGATAATGTAGGATTGTCATGATTTTAAAGAAAGTCTCATCTACAGTTACTTGACTAGAACAAAATATATTTGCTCTAACAAATAATAATAATAAAAACAGCGATTTATGACTAGATTGCCAATCTTTTCATTTCTAAAATGAACACTGGTAATATTATTATAAATTTCAACAGTTTTTATCTTTCATTTCAGCACATGATGACAGCATCTGGTGTTGTGCTTGGAGAAAAGGACGACAAGATTTCCTTAATCATATCGTAACTGGAGGTGTAGATGACATGGTGAAATCTTGGAAATGGTAAAGAATTTTTTTTTTAATTAACTTTAAAATGTTTTTTCATAATACATCTATACTTCATCTTGTATTATAAATATTCCATTATATATATCAAAATTGTCCAGTAAAGTCAACTTTTCAGTAGGGATGAACCGGATAGTGGTTTTGCCGGATACCGGATATTGGATATCCGGCGCACATTACAAACCGGATATCGGATATCCGAACTGGATTTTGCCGGATATCCGGCAGTTTATTTTTTATGAAAATAACTTCTCATACACACTAGAAAAAACGGAAATCGGTCAAAAATTTAAAAATATTTTTTTATTCTGTAATATTTCCCAATTCCTTATCTTTAAAGTGATACCAAAATTGAATAAACATTCAAAAAACTTTTTTATTTACAAAGGGTTATTCTAGGGTGCTGCTAGCAATGGTCGTATGTTTTGTACATTTTACACTTAATTTCTGAATAATTGTAATTTTACCATATGCCCTTTCATTCCAAACATGAAAACTCAAGTTTGCTTAAACTTTTGAGAAATTTAATTTTTAATTCAACTTTATATTAGTTGTGAGATGTGATGACCCTCCACCATAACGATTCGTTAAAAATATAATTTTAAAGTTAAAAATTCGAAAAAAGTGGGTTTTTTAATGTCTTTATTGGTTAAAGGGAGAATCTGCACACTGTGAATACATTGGTAGAATTTTCAGGAAAATACTTAAAGCAAGAACAAAGAAAATTGATCGCCGCAAAAAAAAATCTTCGATGTTTTATTCATCTGGATATCCGGCATGGAAAATCGGATATCCGGCACTTTACTTCCGGATATCGGATAGTTAAAAAGCAGCCGGATAGTTACCGGATATCCGTTTCATCCCTACTTTTCAGGCTTTAATTGTAACAACACTTTCAATCATTAAGTAATCAGAACATGGGGTTGCTTTACTAGTAGATGTCGACTAGCAAGAGACGCTGATTTTCAAACATGCACCAATTCACCCCATATTTATTTGACATCTTTACACCAGTTAATTTAATGCTGGATAAACGAGCTTTTACAGTACTATAAAAAACTTCAGTGTTTATTTTATAAAAAGGAACTAGAAATTTCTGTTGCCAAAACTCCATTATTTTACAAATTGTGTGGGCTCTTTTTTTAATGTATTCTCAACAATCTTTATAACAACCAATATAAACAGGAAGTTAATTTCTTTTATTGTTATTCAAATAGATACAGGCAACTCTCGAACTCGAAGGGAAGTGTATAAAAATTCAAGATAACGAAAATCCTATAAGAAGGCTGTTTTGTTAAAAATAAATACAAGTACACTTACCCTACTTTATTTAAAATATCTATCCAAAATAGTTTGGTGAGTATTTCTATCAGAATCAATTACATTTTACAAATTCGTGATTGCTTGAAATGTCTCTATTTTCGTTTCTGACCTCGATTCAATGAATGAATGCATGCATGGTTTTTACGGAAGATAGAGCCTCTTTGTTCAAAGCTATCTTTGGAGGTGGTTCGCATTCTTCATCATCATCTTCTTCTTCTGAGATTGATCTCGCATCTCCTTTAATGTCTGCATATGTTAAATCTTTAGACAAAAGTGAGAAGGGGGTCGAGTGTTAACTTTCATCTGGTTCTTCAGGTTTTGAGTTGCTTTCTGGACATTCAGTAATGTTCCAAGAAAGTGACTCACTTTACCAAAGACACCAGCTGACATGAGAGACGATAAATCATTAATTTTACTTGTTGGACGCTGCCTGAAAAGGAAGGGGATTCAGCCCAGGGAATCCAGTTTGGCGACATCCAAACAAAAGGTAGAGACGCATGCAGGAATCGATTGTAAATATCCCCTTTCAGTAACGCACAATAAGAAAGAGAACAGATTAGGATGTGGCAATTATATATTTGTTAAAGTTCTTCAAAGACCGTAGTTTTGAGAGGAAAACAAAATTTTGAGTTGTGAGGAAACTTATTTGAGTTATAGAAAATAAGGAAGAAAATCTTCGAATTAAAGGGATAAAATTACATTAAATAAATAATAAAGGTGCAGGGAAATCGATTTTTTTCAAGATATTGAAAAATTCGAGTTATCAAAGTTTGAGTTATCGCGAGTCTACTGTAACATGAAAGTTTCTTTGCATGCACTAAAAACTTATTATTTAAATAGCAGATTAATATTTATTTCAATGCACATCTTTTTTAAAAACAGCAAAAGTGGAAGTTTCACTGTTCAAATAAGGCACCTTTTAGATATAAAAATTTCATCTAATTTATGTTTTTGAATTGTTGCCCACATAATTGTAAATTGATTTGTATTTGTTGTATTATAGGGATGAAGAAAAGTTGGATCTTCGACATGTTTTTGAAGGACATGCGTTAGGGGTGGTGTCGGTTGATATCAATGAAGATGGCTCAGGTACATTGTAATTCAATGCTTAAATTATTTCTGTTCTATTTAATAGTAGCATATTAACACATTACGTCTTTTACCTAATTTATTTGTGTTTTTAATGTTTTGCCTAAAGTTTTTTTATCTGATGTTTTTAAAACATTTTATTCAAATAAAATTTTATATTTTAATTAATTTTTATCTGTTCTTTTTTTATTTTATATTTTTAAAATAATATTTATTATTACCAAATATTTTGTCGTTCTAAAAACTAAATGCATTCTCCTTCCTTATTTATGTAATGTAGTGTGTAGTGATTATTTAAAATATGTTTAGACAAGTATATATTTTTTAAAAACTGTCATTTGAAACTTCTTTTTTTATTATTATTACATGCACAATTTCGGATTTTTATCTTATTTCCAAGTATTTAATGTTGGTGACTATAATATAATTGTAAAATTTAGTGTTTTAAAACCACACCAAAAACTATTTATTTATGGAAATATTTAATAACACAACTCTCATGAAATATTAATAATGATATCACACAAACTACTTCATTTTAATAATCACTTTTTCTTAAACATTTAAGTTGATGATTAAAACATAGATTTATGAAAAAGTACATTTATTTGGTATCTCTTATTAAATGTGTTCAAAAGAAACAATTTTTATTAATATTGATATATTGTATGACTCATTGAAATAGTTGCAGATATTTTGTTTTTTACCAATATTTCTTTATTCATAGTTTTCTAATAAAGTTTTTGTTAATCATATTTCTATTTAATATTTGCAATAACAAATGGTTGTATATTTTATTTTTGAATGAATTTTATTTTATTAAACTTATTTCATTACAAATGCATTTATCTTGGAATAATTATGCGTGGATTACTACACAGGTTTAACAGGAAAACAAACATTTATTGTAGCACATCAGGACAATTACTTTTCGCACGAATAAACTAATGAAAACAGAATTTACACATGATGCAAGACAAAAAGAAGTGCTGGGTTTCACATACAAATTACGAGAGAATGCAAAAACGTCCACAAAAGATGCCTGTCATGTCGAACAGCTGATTACACTCGGGGCAGAAAAGATTGATATTTAACACAAATTATTATTTCAACACATTCTGAGCTAATACTCAAGTTTTTGACAATACTATTTGTAATACATGATATGCTGTATGTTTATATAATATGTTTTAAAATTTTTTGTGTTATAAATATTTTAAATTAGCAGTTGTGGTAACAGTAGACCTCATAAACAAAAAAAAATATTTTTTTAAACTTGTAACATTGATTTTTATTACTTCAAGCAACATCCATGTAAAATTTAAAGAAACTCAAACAATGTGTTTGGTCGTAAGTGCATAACAAATTTACAAAGAGACGAAATGCTGAAAGGGCGAATAAAATGAGGAGCTCACTAATGCTCATTCAAAGAATATTTTTATTCTTTGTTGTTCACTGTAAATGAGTTAAAAAATAATGGAAAGGGTTAGAGTTAAGGCAACTTAATTTGTAAACAGCTTCATATATTTTTTTTAATTTAAAAAGAATTATCAAAAACTTAATAAATTGTTATTGTTTGCAGTATTGTACAAAATTTTTAATATTTTTCAATAACAAATATTAGAAATATAAAAGTATCACAGTTTTATATGAGTTTTTATTACCCATGTCTTTTCCATTGTGTTAAATATTATGAAATTTTCAGTGGCTGCCTCAAGCTCATTAGACAGTCACATTCGAATTTGGGATTTGCATTCTGGGCAACAGCTAAGGAGCATTGATGCTGGCCCAGGTAAGGAAAAGCTTTGTCTATTTATAAAGCTAAAATACAGGGTTTTTTTATGAAAATAAAATTTCATTTATTTTGTGCAACTAAAATTTTATTAACTGGACAAGTAATTAACATTCCTTAATTTTGTTTCTTATATCTTACTTGTATCAGCTTATATGAGATATTGTACCGATTTCTATATTTTGATTTAAATTAAAGATATTTCATATTTATGTTATACATTTATGAATGTGTTCATGTAATTTTTATATAAATATATGAGATTGCTCATTCAGCAAACTGGAACAACCTCTATGGGTATCCCAGTGGTTCTCAATCTTCATATGGCTATGGACTGCCAAATTAAAACTTTGATAAAGCACAGATTAATAGTACTAAAAATTCTGGTCACAAATATTATTTTGACACTAAATATAATTCGGGTATTAAATTTTAGTGAAATTATTTGCCATTCTTGAAGTACGAAAATAGATATTTGAGCTTGTATTTGTTTCAACAACTTCTATATTTTTGTCAGAAGTACAAAAGTATGTGTGCAAAATAAGGAATAATTGAAAATAACTCCTGTTCAAAGCTGTTAATTGAAGGATTAAACTTACTATTTATTCTTTCTAAAAACACATGTTAAATTTATACTTGCTATAAAAATACATTTTCAACAAAATACACATACTTTGCTTACTTTTCTATGGTAAGCAAACAAAAATGGATAGATCTTAGATTTTTTTTTTTTTGTATAAAAAGAATAAATATAAAATAATGCCTTAAAAAATATGTTGATGATTACATAAAGAGCTCCAGAGACCACTTCAGAAATGTTCATGGGCCACGGGTTGAGAACTGCTGGTGTAACCAATCAAAAACTTAATGTTACTTTGAACTACTATTTCAGCATTGAACTAAATAGAATACTTCCAACACTCATTATTGAATTACTTTTAATTATTGTATGATACTATTTACAATGTTAAAGTAGTAGGCCCGTTTTCACCTATTATCTTGCAACCTTTTTATTTTTAATATAATTTTTACTTGTAGTTGATGCTTGGACAGTAACATTCTCTCCTGATTCCAAGTACATAGCTACAGGCAGTCACGCTGGTAAAATAAACTTATTTAGTGTTGACAGTGGAAAGTTAGAAAACTTCTTAGAAACCAAAAAGTTCACTCTGAGCATTGCATTTGTAAGTATTTTAGTTTTCAAACACATAAAATGCTATGTAATCTTCTAAAAAGTAGATATTTTTAAAGTGGGTTCTGGTTTATTAATTACTTTTAATATCTAACTAATTTAGACTAATGTATTCAATAATTATATTTTTATACAAGAGTAAATAAATCTCTGGTTCTTGTATGTTGTTCAAAAATATTTATAATGCTCACAAATATAATCATTCTAAAAAAGAATTTCATCATGATTTATCTTACCTTAAAAACAGAATATACTATTTTTCAGTTCTGTGCAGATATTTTACAATATTATATGCCCTTTATCGAACATCTGTTGTTCACTTTCCACAATTTTTTGTATATTCTTAACTTCCACCATATCACAGTGAGTTTGAAAGAATTACAACAGTGAGAGTATTTCAAAGAACTTTTAAACTAACCATATGAATGTTATCATAAATACAATTTAGATTGTTCTTAACAATTGCTTTTTTATTTAATTGTAATTATTAAAGACGTGGGTGCTAGTCCCAGAAAGGTACACTTTTTTTTTTTTAAAGAAAATAAAATTCTGTCCTGAATTTTTTTGAAAACTAAAGCTGTCTGGTTCCTACACGTACGTCTTCAATTCCAGATTTTTTTATCACTATGGAACTTTGTTGGAAGTTATAAGATCAAAATGGTGACTAATAGCAATAGTTGTGCTTCAGTAAAAGACTAAACACAGTAAATAAACTGTTTTTGTGAATTGTAATCAAAAGCTCTTGTGCTGTAGTTTTAGTTGCAGCCAGACTTGCTTTTTGTTTTTCATATGAAAAGCTTTTCTTTCTGTTAGTAACTCTTTTAATTCAAATATTTCAGAGTCCTGATGGAAAATATCTGGCTAGTGGAGCTATAGATGGAATTATTAAAGTGTTTGACATTGCAGCGGGGAAACTTGTACATACTTTGGAAGGTATGTTAATTGTGCTAGTTTTTAGAAAGAATAATTAATATTTTATTTACTTTACTATGATAAAGTAATTTATCCTGTCTCAGTAATTTATAACTCAGTAATAACAGCCTAAAGTCATTTATCCTGTTTCCTATCCTTTCTCAGAAGACATTGACAATACAATTATAAAGCAGTGTTTTTATTTATTATATTTACTCAATATATTTATATCTGTTATTACCTACATGAACTTTGTATATGTTTAATTAATGTGTTTATAATGAAGAAGGCCATATTGAAATATATACATAATTATCATTCCTCTTAAGGTTTTAGTTTAAACTTACATTTTTTTCTGTTCTATATTTTTAACTATTTAAGCAGATGCAAATAATATTTGATTAACTCAGTGCTTATACTAGAAAAAGTTTTCTGATTTTCATTGTCACTGTAAATTTGGATTTATACTTTTAATGCAATGTTTTTAAAGGCGCACAAAATTAGAATCTATCTACTATAAATATATTAATAAAAATAGGAAACACTCAAATACAAAGTTATATCTCAAACTCTCATGTTATAGATTTCTGATAAAACATTAAATTTGCCTGAGGATATTTTAATGTTAGCCGTCCCTTTCTTTGAAAGTGAGAAACACTGTATAAAAAAATTAAGATAAAATAAAACATGTTTAAGTTTAAATCACACATATTTAGTCTATGCAATTTATTTACTGTTACTTTAAATTCAAAATAATATGTATGTATTGACATTAATATATATGTATTTAATTAAATGACAAAAAAATATTTGCATCGTTTAATAAGAAGTAACAAACAATACTATCCCAATGTAGACACACACAAAACATAAAGAGATCAGTAATTAACCAGTTCATTTCATTGTTTTGTTCATAGTAATTGTCTTTTGAGATTGCAATTTTTCTGACATCACATCTACCTCTCCACCACACCTAAGTGCATGATGTAACAGCAAAACAGTCAATTAGGTTTCAGGAATTTCAAACATATTGCAATAACAGAGTGACAACAGAAACAAAATTATTCTGGAAATATCAGTAAATAGTCAGTTAATAAAAAAAATTCAAAACTTCGCAAAAAATCAGGGAAATTTTCAAATTTGGATCGCCAAAACGGCAATTATTATCGTCTATTCTGTAGTTATTGATACATATTTCCTTTTAGTTCCGAAAAATAAAAACAAAATTTTTTAAAGGCATATGTAGTGAAATTTTTTTATTGATAGAAACATAAATCACTGCTAGGAAGAGAAACAAAGGCAAAACACATTGGACTTTGGATTGTAAACAATATGTGTGAAGCTAATAAATATGCGATTTACTGAAGAGTGGAAAGGGAAACTTATAAAACATTAAAATTATCTACAAAAGAAATTAAAAAACTTGCTAAAATTAAATCGGCAATTTTAGGTGAAGAACGAATGCACTTCGAGCTTCAAAAAGATTATTCTATAAATATTTCACTGTTTTTTTTAACTGCTTTTTTGCATTATCTGATTCCGCTGAACATGTTTAATTCTGTCATGCCTGTCACACTTGTATAACTTTGTATTTGATCCATAAATTGTTACTTTAACTTAATATAAGTATATATCATAATTTTTCATTTATAATGCAATATATATATTGTATTACTGTTTCTATACAAAGTATCTATTACAACATTTCTTAATGTAATTGTAAAATCAGGGAACATTTTTTCCAGGATTTTGTTGCCACCCTCAATAATATTTTAACTTTAAACACTGACCTATGTGTCACAAAATTGTTAATATTATAATTTTCTAAAAAAAAAAATTGTGTTATTCTAATAAAAAAAAAGTCGCATATTCAACTCCTAGTGTATTTCTTTTCCAGGTCATGCCATGCCTATCCGATCCTTAACCTTCTCAAAAGATTCTTCTATGCTAATCACAGCCTCAGATGATTGCCATATAAAGATTTATGATGTGTAAGTTTCTTAATAACTATTTTCTACATTTAGGTCAGTCAAGGATCCATTTCACTTAAATACAAAATTAAATACATTTTACTTGAAAAAAAAGGGATTTCTGACTGATATGAATAACTATAGATACAATATATCTCTCCAATCAGGCATTGAATGTTTTAGAATATGTTCTCCTTAGTTTCATCCAACTTTTCGATATGAAAATTTTTTACAGTTGTTCAATGATATTTGTATTAAGTTTATTTAAGTAATAATTTGTCTTATTTTTTATGTACAATTGTTAATTCAGAATGAATATTATGTGATTTAATCTTTTCCAAAAGTAATCTCATGAAAGTATTCATTTTTAGACAACATGCTGATCTTCGGGGTACTCTGTCTGGCCACGGATCCTGGGTATTGAGTGTGGATTGTTCTCCTGATAACAAGCATTTTGTTTCATGGTATGTGGCTTATTTTCTGACATCTCATTATATTAAAGATTGTAGACTTTTTTATTGATTCATAAATAATGTTAATATTACTACCTATTCATAAATGCAAGCAAAAATTAATAATCTGTAATTGATCTTTTGTTTAAAAGTTTGTTTAAATGTGTAAATAGCTTAGCCATTGCCATGGTTCTAATGTTTCCACTGGTAAATGACAGCCCCTGCCTGAAGAAAATTAATATTATTAGCAAATAAAAGCTAGTGAAGTTTAGAAATCACCTAACTTGTAAGATTACATTTAAATTAGACTTCAGAACAAACAATGCATTGGAATGCATGCAACGAATCAATGCTTGTGTAATAACTGTTTAATATTACCTAATATATTAAAAAAGATGAAAAATGTCGATAAGTTGGAACTGGGAATTTTCAGCACTGTTAAGTTGGGAATTTTTAATCATTCAACCCCACCTGACTTTACTGGCAGTAGTATTATTATAGGCTTTTTTTGTCTAAACTAGAAATGCTGTGTATTTTTTGAAAATATGTATATTTATATGTTTATATATATTTTAAAATAGCATTTTAGGGGAACACAAAAGTTTTATATTGGTAATACATTATCTGTAAAAATTTTACATTATTAGGAAATTATTATAAATGTCCCACAAAAGTGTCGAAATTGCAAAAAATTTGAAAAGTTGAATTATTTTCGGATTACATAAGTACACATTAAAAAATCATTTTACAATGTATTGTAGAACCTAGGTATACTTTAAATGTATCAACTAAAAATGACATACAAATAAGTGAAAATTTTCTTTACTCTGTACATTTAAAAAGAAACTAAGAAAACAACATACTCTTTACATTTTTAGTTGGGATTTGGTGTCAGTCAACTATTAATGTTTCGTTAGTAGTCAACAGAAGTAAAATTCGCGGAGAAAGGTAATGAGTTGAAATACAACAATTTGACTCAAATTAATCAGAATCATGCAGCTAGCGTATACTTTGATGGTAGGAAGGATACAAATATGGTAAATAATTCAAAAGGGACCAAAAATTTATCAGCATATCACTTGTTCAAGAGCCGAAATCAATATATGACATATGACAGTTTCAAGAGGGAAAAAATCAATAAATATTGTTAATACAATAATTGATTTTAACAAGAACTTTATGACTTGCAGGTTATGGGATGCAATGGCACAAAGTTACAGGAGTAAATGGTAGAGTTATATTAGACTTTTGGAAGTTGAATGTGGATCATCTGTTTGCTCCAAGCACATGAACTTCTACTGAGGCATTTGACAAAGACAGTGGATGGTGTGACTAGTGGTTCTAAATCCTTTCTAGACCAATTAGCATAGCAATTATGCGACCTCAGCGATGACCAAAGATACTCGAGAGAAATGGCTGAAGCCCTTTCAATACCAATACGTATAACTTGTCTTTCCTTGCTATGTCCTGTGGACAATTTCCATGGGAAATAGCTTCCGCCATTTCTTTCAAGTACCTTTGGTCATCGCTGAGGTCGTGTACTTCCAATTCCCCATCTCCGAAAATGTATTTCCTTTGCTTTAAATTAGACAAATTCCAAATCTGCATAAGTTTTAATTACTATGCCAATTGGCCCAGAAAGACTTTAGAACATCTAGTCACACCATCCACTGTTTGTGTCAAATCCTCAGTAGAAGTTCTTTTGCATGAAGCTAACAGACTGTCGTTCGACTTCCAAAACTCTAATAACACAACCATTTACTCCTGAATTAACTTTGTTTGCATTGCATCCTATAACCTGCAACTCAGAACGTTTGTTAAATTTTGTTTAAAAAATCAATTATTGCATTTTTTTTTTCTATGACATTAGCTCTTGAACAAGTGATATGCTGATACATTTTTGGCCCTAATCGTATTTGTATCCTTCCTACCATCAAATTATACGCCAGCTGTAGAATTCTGATTAGTTTGATTCAAATTGTTGCACTTCATTTCCTTTCTCCACTATTAACGAATCAGTAGTAGTAGATTGACACCTAATCCTAATTACAAATGTACTGAGTTAAGAAAATTGCCAGGTAAGGGCATGTCAATTTCAGTTGTATAAATTTAAATTATACCTAGGTTTTGTAAAAATTATATTTAATGTGTATTTATTATATTTTTATGCACACCATTTGACTAGTGATTTTATATCACACCTAGGACCTTTAAAAGATTAATATCACTTCTTAGTACTACTGCAAACTGTGTTTTCTTTTCTTAGCCTAAAATAGAGTTGAATGAATGATGACTCCTTTTTGTATATAATGAGGACTGATTTTTAATCAGTTGAAATAAACTAATTGGTTTATAAAATTAAAATCACTACTTTAAATACGTGATGTATTTAAATCTTTAAGAACTTAAACAATAAATCATGCTTCTTTGTACTATATTAAACTACTACAATCTCTATTTTCTTATTCCCTAACGCAAGTGCTTTAAGTTATTGGCTACAACAGAATTCTTACAGGAAGCCAAAGAGTTTGATTATAACAAACTAAAAGCTATTTTTAGATATACAGATGCTCAGAGTTTTATAGTTAATAGAAAAATGAGAAGACATTCCAAATATTTAGCACACATAAAATAAGAATAATGAAGCCATAGCCTTGTTTCTAAATACATTTTAAGCCTATATGCATATATCAACCCTGAGCTGAAATCTTTTGAAGTATATGATAATATTGTTTTATAAATAAAGAAGTGTAAAACGTTATTATATACATCAAAAGATTTCAGGGCAGGGTTCAAGCATATTGATATAGGCTTAAAATGTATTTAGAAACAACTATGGCTTCATATTCTTATTTTATGTGTGCTAAATATTTGGAATGTCTTCTCATTTTTCTATTAACTATAAAACTCTGAGCATCTGTAATTGTACAAATAGCCAATGGATACCTTTCAAGCATTTACACAGAGAGCAAGATAAAGTTAATATAAATTATATTTAGCAGAGGGCAATGTTATAATCAAAATCTTCGGCTTCATCTAATTATTCTATTATAGTCAATATTTAAAGCACTTGCCTTAAAATTATGTTTGATGGAATAAGAAAATGGAGATTTCAGTAGTTAGATAAAGTACTAAGAAGCGAGATTAATTGTTTAAGGTTTTAAAGATTTAGACACAGCCTATATTTCTAATTGTATTGATTTTAAACTGTGATTTGAATTTTATAAACCACTTACTTTTATTTCAAATGATTCAACTTAGCCCTCATTAAATACAAAAAGGTTTCATATTCATACAACTGTATTTTAGCTAGGAAAGAAAAAAGACTTTATCAGGCTGACTTTATTTATATTTATTACTACTTCACGCAGTAAACTAAGTTCTTTAAAATGTTTTAAACATTTAGTGATTAAATTTACTTAAGTTATTATTCATTAAAATAGCTAAATATTTTTATTTGTAGTTCTTCTGACAAAACAGTGAAGGTTTGGGAAATAGCCTCAAAAGAGTGTATCCAGACATTCAATGAACACTCGGATCAGGTCTGGTGTGCCAAGTACAATCACAATGGCAGTAAGATAGTATCAGTGTCTGATGATAGAACTATAAATATTTATGACTGTCCTGTGGAGTAAGAAGATCTCTTGAAAGTGTTATATTTTCTTCAACTTGTGTATAAATAAATGTATTATTTTACATTGAGTAAATCGAACTTTCCACACAAAAAAAAGTATTCATTACAAATTTGTTTTTAAATCATTCAGGTGATTCCTCCAAACTAAAACTATTTATTTATAAAACATTTTACAGTATAAATAGGAGACTATACATTTCTATAAAAATATATATAAAAATAAATATTTTAAAATGCATTTTCATTAGTGATCAATAATATTATTTTCTATAAAAGAAATCAATGTACAATAATAAAATTTACTAAACAATTTTGTATCAAGATATGTCAGCGGCCTCTTCTAATGTATCTGGTACAGTGCTGTTATTCGTCTCTGGTAGCAATAACCCTAAGAATCCTGATGTAGCAGAGAGGATGCCAAATACGATTTGGGGTAGCAAGGGGTGGGTGGCATTGCCCTGTTAGAAAATTTGGGATATTTGCAACTATCACAAGTAACAGTTATTTATAAATAAACTTTAAAAAAATTAGAAATGAATTTGTGTTCTTTAACAAAATACTAGAGACATCCTGAGTAAAATGTCATGAACTTCTTTGTCGAAACTTTCAATATCTAGGTTTTAATAAAATAACATATACACTTTTATCGAGTTATCTTTAAAAAGTTAAACAATATTTGTATAAGGGATGACATTTTCTAATTTCAAATATCTTTCTTAATTTGCATTTAGCAATATTTATTGTGGACAGGTATTTAAATTTTACTGCTGATTCTTCAATTATAATTATCTTGTATACATTTAAAGTTATATATATTTCTTAAATGTCAAATCAAATTATACACCCCATTTTTATTATAATTATTATTATAACCATATATAAAAATGGTTAAAATAAAACTTTCTTCTAAAAGCGATTGGTTAAAAAACACACATTTTAAAACAATATAAATTTTAGGAATTTCTAAATTATTTCAGAATGAAATTGATTGATTTTGAATTTTCTCATTCCTTTAAGGTAAATTCCCCCAAAAAGTTTTAATCCCCTTTTCAACTATTTTAACATCAACTAACAAAATGCATTAATAACCAAAGAAGCAAATTTGTTCTGCTATACTCATTCATAAAGTATTCAATATATAATAAATCTTGTGAAACAAATCTAAACTTTTCATAAATAATTCAAGTTTTCCAATGCCAAAAGAGTTTTAACTTGACTCACAGAATGAAAAATATTACTCACAAGTTCTCTAACAAACGGTGCAATGATAGATCCAAATCGACCACACATGGAGGCTGACCCCAGACCTATGTTTCTCACAACAGTAGGGAAGAGCTCAGCAGTGAAGATGTAGAGTATCGCAAAAGAGCAGGAGATGCAGAACTTCCCAAATAACGAAACGCTCACGCTAATCCACCAAGGATCTGCAAGAAAAATTCATCACATTGATAGAGATGATGTATGGCTCCTTTTATTCAAAACCAAATTTCTATACAATGATACATGTTACATTTCAGAGTGCCAATATAACCTGGAAATCAGGGAATTATCATTGAATCCTTTTTTATTTATTTATTCTGGAAATTTCACCAAAAATCAGATAAATTTTCGAATTTGGATCATTAAAACCGCATTTATTGTCTATTATGCTCTCTATTCTGGGTTTATTTAGTTGTCAATATTTATATTTAATTCTAAAAAATATTTTTTTTAAAGCATAGTTGTGCGCATTTTTATTTTTGTAGAAACGTCAACCAATGCTGGAGGGAGAAGCAAAGCACGTTGAACTTTGGATTATAAACAACCTGTGCGAGGCTAACGAATATACGATTTATTGAAAATTGGGATATGACATAGGAAGCATATAAAACATTTAATTATCTACATAAGAAAGAATTTCAGAAAACTTATTGTTTTTTGCATTTTCTGCTTCCAGAGAACATGTCTAATTACTATTATGCCTGTCGCAACATAATTTAGTGTTGTATCCATAAATTATCTTCATTGATTATAAGTATTGCTTATAATTTTTCATTTATAATACAATATATTTATTGTAGTTAGGATGCTTTGTTTCTATAAAAAGCATGTATTGCAAGATTTCTTATTTTAACTGTAAAATCAGGAAAACTTTTGCGACAGTACTCCAGAATTGCATTTCTTTTATAATCAACGTAAGCTTTAATTAATGAAGGTGAAAATATTATTTGGTTGAAAGTTTCAGATGATGCAATGTAGTAAGATTAGAAGCTTATATACTTACTTCATCTAAGTCAACTTGTTTAAGTGAATTATAAGTTTTTAATCTTAAGTATATAAGATTTAATTTGTCTTTAAAACCGTTCCGGGGCAGAATAGGGGTCGTCAACAGAAACTTGCTGAACACGTAAAGAGTTGAAATTTAAAAGCCCCATAACATAGTGGGGGGGGGATAATCATCTTGTGGAAATGACCAACCATCGTGTACAGGAAGGTGAGTCGCATCAACTAGGTCGGTCACATCGGTTAAAGCGGCTTTTTTTTTATTCTTTTCTATTAATTCACTATGATAAAAAAAAATGCATGAGAATAGCTGAAGTGCTTCTTACCTTGTGGCAGTGGATACATGGCCAAACATGCCGCCCCGCCCGTAATTAAGCTGACCGCCAGAGGGTTTCTTCTTCCCCATCGGCGAATCACGAACAAGGAGAGGAAATACGCGGGAATTTCAATCACAGCGTACAAGGTGAAATTGAGGAAAGGGTCTCCAGCCAACTCGTTTGTGTTGAAGGACAGGCCATAATACACAAAGGAGATTACAAACCTATAACGGAAAAAATATTTCAATAAAAAATCTTTTTTAAGAGCCACCAATCACATCATCCGTTCACACACATACATAGTTTTTCTTTTTCACATAAGATACGTTGAGACCAGGCACGTAGTGAGGGGGTGGTTCATGGGGTTCAAACCCCTCCCATTGACAGTCAAGAAAAAAATTAAAAATCGAATTACTAAAAAAATCATAAAATATACTTAAAAAAGACTAGGAAAAAATTCAATTTCTCGTACAACATTTCTTGTTGAGTAACATAAGGGAAAACCAGGTATTTTTCGGGGTCTTTCCTCGGAAAATAGTTTTTAAAAGGCGTCAAAAACATGTTTTGAGGTCATTTTTATCCAAGGCTAGTGAAGACCATATATATATATAAGGTGTGCTCGTGTTTCGCTTTTTGAAAGGGGCAAGGAAAGAATTCTTTTGACGTCATTTTAGCTCCGCCTTACTATGAGTTTTTGATCATTCTCATTGGCTGTATGTTTCAAGCATTGCTACTTAGGTTTTTGAAGCAAATTTTAACTGTTTTCTTTTAAATAAATTTATGATTAGTTAAAAACAAGAATTCTTGTTAAATTAAGTACTCCTTGACAATAGCGACAATTACTCTTAAAACGACTGTCGAGAGCATTAGACACGCCCACAGACGGTTGAAGGCGGAGGATGGCGTCACTATGACGTCAAAAGAATCCTTTTCCCCGCCCTCCATCAGCAAGAGCGAGTACCAGCACACCTTTTATATATAGTCTCCACTATCCTTGATTTTTATCTCAAACTAAGCCTAACATGGACGTCATCGTGTTTCATTATTTAGTATTTGGATTTCGATTACAAAGTGAAAATATACACAAACTGGGCCGTATAAACAAGATGCTCCAAAAATATATTATTTTAAACAAGGATTCTCAAAATTTAAATTTGTTCTCTAATTTATTTCCTAATTAGGTGGGATATTTACTAATTTTAAAAATAGGTAATGACTGATATTGGTAACGATTCCATAAAAATTAAATGATGTTGCTGTTTCGATATTTATCTGCCAATGTATTCCTGTGTACTTCAATAAAAATTAATAAGTTTTTTAAAAAAATGGGGGTGAGGGGGAGGTGTGAATTTATTTACCCCCAGGCGTCATTTTTTACGTCTAACTTTGTGTATTTATATTTTTTGCTGGTAAGACGCAAATTTGCTTTTTTTAGAACGATCTTCTTTTTCGAGCTTCGAACTATATCGACACAAACCAACCCGCGGGGTCGTTGCTCGCTCCGTTTTCGTAAAAGCACGTGTCTGATTGTATTCGTATTGCAATCGCTTGTTGAACTTCAAATGGTGGTACTTTGAATTTGTACTTTTAGATTAAGTATTTAAAAAATGGTTAAGCCGATAACTCGTATACTATTCCGTCACGCGCTAAATGAAAATAAGCGTTTACAGATAGGAGATCAAAAAGTTTTTAATAATAAAAAAATTGATTTTCAATAATTGCTTTCATACTTTTCAGTAATTTTGTCGGTAAAACGGTGATATTTTAGAATCCTGTAACTCTTACCGTGGATTTGCTTATTACGCCACGCATTGCGATTTAATCCGATTTTGTTTTTTGCCACTTTCCAAGTAGATGCAAGGCCATTGTTCACATTAGTGTTTGTCAGTCATCGTTTTGATTTAATTTATGGATACCTAACTATTTAATTTTATCAATAAATAATATCGGTATTAAGTATGATGTCAAGTTTTATTCAACGTAAACTAAGACTTAAAATGTTAAGTAAAGTTTATTAAGTTAATTTCCGGGATCGTTGTGGAGTGGAAGAAGATGTAGTGTCGAGGATTGAGAAAAGTATATGTTGAGATGGTTTGGACATATAGAGAGGATGAACGAAAGGATATAAACGAAACAAGTATACAAGACGAGAGTGGATGGGAGAGTTGGAAGGGGTCGACCTCAGCGAACGCACCTCAATCCGATTAAGAACGTTTTTAGCAAAGGTCAGCTTAGGAGTACCCTAATTAAGTTAATAACAATGACCTACCTGTATAGTTTAAATTTTAAAAATGTGCCTCTTAAAAGAAATTTCAATCGCTCTACTATTGGTTTGATTTGGTTAATTAACGTCGCACTAGAGCTGCAAAGTGGGCTATTGGCGACGGTTCGGGGTCTATCTCGAACGCTGTACTGTTGATATTTGGCTCTGTTGACTAATGAGTTTGCCGACCACTGCACTAAAGTATCATAAACGATCATCTTAACACATATATATATTTACATATTGCACAGTAGAAAGCTATTGTCTAATTTTCGTATAAACCTTTTCACTCGAGGTAAAACAATCTTTTTTAACATTAATATTTAACAAAATAAACCAAAAACTATTCGAACCTCTAATCTCCCCTTTTATCCCTATGATCGAAATCATTTGGTCGATTCGATCAATTGTTAGTTCTTGCGAGCCTCTCATTCTTAACCTTTACGTGTGGGATAGTACAACATCTGTCCCATAGATTTTACAAGTCTAGCGATGGGCTTGGGACAACTTTGACAGGTGGGAAAGAAATTTTAAAGCATGCAAGGTCTGAAGTATGCTGTTTGCAGCAGAACAGGTAATTACATGGTTTCGGACATGCGACGCTTGATTAATGGTTTCTACAGATAGTCTTGGCTTTTCCGTACCTCTAGTGACCCTACCCCCTCTGCGAATCTGCCTGCTTTGAGAAAGGAAGAATTGTTAACGATCCGTCCGTCAGACAATTACTCGTCTCTTATCGTAAGGCAAGTCTTCCAGAGCAACTTTTCTTTAACTTATCCCACGTGAAAGGATTAAGTGACGGTTCCTAATAGTAAGTGATGTCATTCCTGTAAGAATCTTTTCAATTCGGCTCGCCTCCAAATCATTCGCCTTGCATTCATAGGAGCGTGAGTGCTGCAAGAGTTAAATTTGCGACCACAATTGGAGAGTCTTCAATTTTCTGAGAAACTGGGCAGTCGCATATTTTGCTTAGAACAGACTGAAATTATGCGCCCAGATTAGCAATTTTTAATTCGATCGTTTAATTTAGAGAACCAAAATTCATTGTATTTCTTTTCTTACCATGAATAGCAAATAATTAATGTCTTTTTTCTAAGTCCCACTGACCAGAGCTGGAATATATTTCCAATGACTTTATCGGTTCCATGGGCCTGAAAAATTAAAATAAATTACAGTAAAAAACTACATGGTGTATGTTTATAAGAAATATTACAAAACGTTTTCAACTTATACGTATACCTTAGCTGCATGAGATATAACTTCTTTCAATTTGGCTTCCATGTCGGGGAGTTTTTTTTTATTACTTTTCCCGATCTTTAGTAATGCCTTCAGTGTTTCTTCTGTCTTTCCCTGTGACAGCAACCACCGTGGCGATTCAGGTAACAACCTACAAATAATACAATTGCAATCTGCTCTAGCAGCTAAAACTTTAGGCAACTTCTTCATTTATACAATTTGGGGGTGGCCATTCTCAAAAAAAAATTTAACTTCCATCCGATTTTAAATCACGTGACAAAGAATAAAAATCATCATATATTATTTCTGTCGCAAAGATCCCTTTTACGGTCATTGTACTCATTGGATCTTAACAAATGAGGTATAAAAAGAAAGAGAATTTCCAAGAGCAGTGACGAATCGTACGTTCATCTCATAAATATAAACGTTATTTGTTGGCTATAAGAAACACGCTAATTAATATGTTTCGCATTTATAACGAATGAGAGTGTGTATGCAGAGGGGGGGGGGGGCGGGGGGTGTATCAGAGCATATTTTAAGGAATTTCAACTGGTGGGGCAAATTAAATTTAACAGAAAGTAGAACCCCAGAAGTTAATGAAAACTTGGTATTTAAAATATCAAATTGAAACTAATTTAATAAACTTAGTTTAAAATGATATGTTCTGTAAACAGTTAATTAAAAAGTTTATTTAATTTTTTTTTTATCTAATTAATGAAATTTTCTAACGATTCATAAAAGTATGTTTTATTTGTTGTCATAAAGCAAAATTTATTTTAACACTAGCAATATGGCCCGGCGTTGCTCGTGGTCACTTTGCGCAATAAGAGCTGCGCGATTTTGTCTTGTTAGCGTAGCCATCGCATATCACACTCTGTGCACTGTGAAAAATAAATTTTATCCAAATACAGATTTATTAAATTAGTTTGAGTATTTTTTGAGATACTTAAATCTATTTCTATGTTCACGACTTTACATGCTATTGTGACTACTATTTAAACTGATTTTTTTGTAAAATTTTTCTTTTTGTGAAATAAATATTCCTGAATTTTTTTCATTGCATATTTTTTTTATAAAAATTAACCATTTAGTGACAATAAACCCATGTAGTAAACTGCACATTCATTAGTTTTAATATTGGCGACGCAATAATATATCAAAGTAAAAATATTGCATTCTTCCAAATCGAAATAATGTATCGTATTTGGTGAAGTTTTTTTTCTTCTTTTGTGCCAATTGGCGACCGGAGTCTATATAGACGTCTTTCAACATAACTTCATACGGGTCAATATTTACGGATAATATTTCTTATAAAAAAATTAATTATCAAATATTCATTTTTGAATACTAATAATATGTTTTTGTGGTGATAATTTAAAAATAAGATACATGGAGGTATAAATATAGAAAACTTTAAGTTAAACTTTTAGGGTGGACCATTTCAACATCATAGTAATATTCCACTCCGTAACAAATAGCACTATTGTCATAAAGTTAAGTTGTTTGGAACATGAATACACATGGCGTCAGTCGAAAGGGCTGGTTTATCTTCCTCCTTCAGTTGGCGAGGTTTTTATTAACGACATTAATTTTGTTATTTATACCCTAATTTCGCCATTGTGATGATAGTTTTAAATAAAGGACCTCTATTTTAGCTCATTTGGCAACATTTTTATTCAATTGGAGAACATTTGGCAATATTTTTAATTCATTTGGCAATATTTGGCGACATTTTAAATTTATTTGGCGATATTTTTAATTCATCAGGCGACATTTTTAATTCATTTGGCAACATTTTTAATTTATTTGGCAATATTTGACGAATTTTTAATTCTTTTGGCGATATTTTTAATTCATCTGGCGACATTTTTAATTCATTTCGCAACATTTTTAATTCATTTGGCAATATTTGGCGTCATTTTTAATTTATTTGGCGATATTTTTAATTCATCTGGCGACATTTTTAATTCATTTCGCAACATTTTTAATTCATTTGGCAATATTTGGCGACATTTTTAATTTATTTGGCGATATTTTTAATTCACATGGCGACATTTTTAATTCATTTCGCAATATTTTTAATTCATTTGGAAATATTTTTAATTCATTTGGCAATATTTTAATTAATTTGGCAATATTTGGCGACATTTTTTGGTGATATTTTTAATTCATTTAACAACATTTTTAATTCATTTGGCAATATTTGGCGACATTTTTAATTCATTTGGCGATATTTTTAATTCATCTGGCGACATTTTTTATTCATTTGGCGACATATTTAATTCATTTTGCAATATTTTTAATTCATTTGGCGATATTTTTAATTCATCTAGCGACATTTACTCATCAGCCAATAAAAACGAATCGTTTATCCCAGTATTGTCTAAAAATATTTTTGGTCGCCCCAAGGTGATTTTTAACAATAATGTTATGAAGGGAAGATCGAGATGTAAATTTCCCATAGGCGTAATGTTAGAGAAAATGGAAAAAGTTCTATAACTTTTGAATGGTTACAGATATCCACATGAAACAAAGTGCAGATTTTAAACTAAGAAAAGTTTGTTCACATGGTGCAAGTTTCAGAAAAATCCGTGCAGTAGTTTTTGAGTTAAATCCGGACAAACAGACAGACAGACTGACAGACAAAAAAATTTTAAATGTGATTTTCGGAATCAGCGTATTCTAATTCGTGGAGAAAACTCAAAATGAGGGGTTTTGTTCGATTCCACTGACAGACACTCCATTCTTATATATAAGTATTGATTTTTTAAAAACCTAATGTTTTGTATTTTAAAATATATATTTCTTACATTTCTGCAATTTTACTTCACACAAATGTAAAGTTTTAAATATAAAGTACATATACATCTAAATAAAAAGTAGTAACTTTAAAAGTAAAAATATTGGAAGCATTGCCTTTTAATCGAAGCATGCTAAAATAAAAATTTAAGGCAAATAGTTAAAAAAAATCAGTATTAAATGGCATTTACAAAAGTCTTGACTATTTTTTACATTGTTTTGAAGTCATTTATTTTTTTTAACCAAACTTTCAAACCTTTTTTCATTTCCTTCAACCTTTCTTAAGGTTACTCATATATTTAATAATGTTTCATGTAACCTACGAAATAAATATCCAATGAAAGATTTGGCGGCGAAACAAAGACTTATTGTCCCAGAACTTGAATATATTACCGAATAGCTTTTTATGTAGGATAGTTTTCAATTTTGTTAATAATTCGATTAGCCTGTTAGCCATCAGCGATTAGACATTGTTAAGAAGTAATATATCCATTTTTTTTTTTGCTTTTTGATTAATTTCTATTGGTATCAATATATATTGAAAATTTCTAAAAATAAACCAGTTTCATAGCATTTTTAATAAAAAACATTTGATCATATGCAAGTAACAAAAAAAAAATCGAATTAACTATTTTAACCTTATTCTTGAAGACATTAGTACAATAATAACTTATATATGCTAATTTTAGTTACCTTAGAATTATACATCCATGATATATTTTGCTCATATAAAGAAAGCAATCAAAATTTAAAAAAATAAACTTATACATTTATATTCATAAGCATAATCTTTTTAAACATTGGCTCAACTTCCATATAGTTTATGCATTTTATTAAAAATTAGATCCTTGAGTCCTCCCTCCAAATAATTTTGAAAAATTTACGCCTCTGTTTATATTTATTAAAATTCATAAATATTGATCCCTTCAAATTATTATTTACATCGGGAAATATATTTTCCCCCAAAAGTAAAAATTATAAATCTCTTAACTATACAAATAAAATTTAATTAAAATACACACCGTAAAAAAATCTACATAAAAAATAAATAAAAGTCATTTACTTACTTTTTGTAGCTGTTAAATGCTGGGTAAAAATATCTATAAAAATCGAAGTAAAAAATCGGTCTGAGGCATATGATACGTCTTGTTGGTAAACATTTTTTATCGTACTGGTAGAATTTCAAGTAAACCATTCCAAAAAGATCCAATTGAAACATTTTCCACCCCTCATAACACCCCCCACACCTCAAGGTCATATATTTCTACCTTAATCCCTTCAAATACATGCCAGAACTTTTTCCGACTAGAAAAGAAGAGCCGGTGTCCACTTAAGAGATCATAGAGATAAGGGTGCAATAAAACGATTTTGAAAAGTAGGCAATTCGAGGTGTATTGTCAACTGGTCGAACAAAGAAACTTTCGTAAAGTAAATTGCGTCGTAAAATTGAAGAGTGTGTGTAATTCGTTATCAGCAAGTCAGGGGAAACGGGAGAGTTCCTCTTCACAAATGAGGCAATTCTCAGTCCTGAACAAAAGGATTTTTGGGGATGGGTAAAAGGCAGTGGTAAAAGCTAGACGGGGGAGGGGTGTGAAAGATTTTCTCCCTTGCGGCGAAATAGGGCCTTTTCACTGGAAGAGACATCTGTCTTGGTCCAGCGTCATTCATTCCTATGCTACAACTTCAAGTTTATGTTTTTACTATAGAAAATGGATTGAACAAAAAAAAAAGTCCGGTGGGGCAATTCTGTATGACTGGTGGGGCATTTCTACACACTGGTGGGGAAAAATCCCCACCAACTCTATGTTAAAATATGCCCTGGGGTGTATTCATGCGATAATTATCGCACGGGCAGGCTGGTCTGTATTTAAATATTTTAACAGGTCATTTCCACTGTTCCGAGATCTCGCTTTTAACCCTTTGCACTCCAAGAACTCTGAGTTTTCCGTTCTTTCTACGGAACAGTTATTCATTCTTATGTTCTTTTCCCTAGAATTTGTTATGCTTATAAAAAAAAGAAACCTAATCTGTTTTATATCTGCAAAAGAACGAGTTGAAAAAACTATCGATGTTTTTTAAACACAAGATCATTCTGTTCTCGTTTATTTTAAAGAACAGGGAACCAAAAGAACGAGTCGTTATGTTGCCAACGGTGTGCGAAGGGTTAACGATGGTCTCCCCAAGTACCTCCGATGTATCCGTTTTTCCGACAAAATTACGCAGGCTGCTGCTACAAGCGCAACATCCTCTGCACTCGACATCTTGACGAATGAAATAAGAAGAGTGCTTATTGGGTCTCATCCTTTTGTGATGTCGACAAAAGTCGCAAGAACAAAAAGGAACCATTAGTATTTTGTCTGCAACCAAAAGTCGTGTACAAATGTCTTCGACGCAAAAATTGCGGACAAGTGTCTCCAACACTCGGTGTAAACTCCGATTTATGTAACGTAAAATAAATAAGTATGTATCTGTACTTGTCCAGACTCCATTTTGGCTCAATATTATAGCACACGACCCATTTTCATCTCCAGCTATTATTTCATTGACTGAATTTACAATTCACGTAACCCTTATGGCTATGATTCAGCAGCCGTAGCGAAAGGTGTTTGACGACGAAATTCAAACGATTCACTTCTAATTATGGATTTTTTAGAAAAGAAGTGTTGCGGAATACACGAGCTTAGAATATAAGTGAGGGATTGGCTTAATAAAAGTGACACTACTGCCCAACAACCACCAATAAACCGAGCAAAAAAATCTACACTTTTTTTTCTTTTTCAAAGAAAAAAAATAACACATCTGCAATTTTTTCTGAAAATTTGCAGAATTCCATACTTTACAAAAAAAACCTGCGATGCCGAATTTGAAGTTTTTAGTAGATTTTCTGCATAATTTTTGCAGAAAATGTTTCAAATAAGCGCAATTTTTTGCAGATCTTTTTAGAAGAAAAAGTGCAGAATTTTTTTAATTGGGAATTTCTATGCAAAATTCTGTTGTGTGACGTTGCCATAGAAACAAAAAAATATTCAATTCCAGGAACGCAGAACATTAAAGATGGATGCAAGTCAAGGTGCCTGATTAATAGAAAACTGTTTTTTTTTTTAACTTAAACTCTATTCAAGGAACCTAATCCTCGGGTTTTTTCATAATCTTCGAGCATGGATACTTCATAGTAGATAAATCGTAACGTTATAATCTCGCTAACCTCAAAGTGAGGCCAACATGTATGGCTCCAGACACGTGGTTTACTACGTCATTCCATTCATAAATTTTAATAGTTCATTCTTAAAAATATCCTGTACTTCATGAAGTAACACATTTACTATTATTTCCAAATCACAAGTCAATCGCGAAAGTTTTTTCATTCATAAATTTTGAAAAGACGTCACGTGTCTGAAGTCATCCGGTCTGAGATGTTGGTTTCACGATTATGACGTCATATTCGCTCTACTACAGTCCATTCATGCTCGAAGATCGTAACAGTTTCACAATACCAATTACTGATACGTTATCCTTACCACCAGCTGGAAAGCAGAAGAAAGCAGGGTACAGTGATGATGATCTGAATCCAGAACCAGTCTCTTGCCAACCAGGCGATTCCTGGAAGGCTTATGAAACCCAAACTCCAACCGAAATTCTCCACCATGCCATAAAAAGACCTGTACTCGGGACCGATCACTTCCATAACTAAAACGAAACATAAAATATAAAGAAGTGTACTAATGCAGTAGTCATATTTTCCATGCTTTTTATTGATTGAGATGTATCATTTTCTTAAAACTAGGGCCACACTCGCGTCCAGTCTGTTCCAATAGTCATTCCCAATTATTTGCCTCCCCCTGCTGCTGTGAAGCACCAGGGAGAAGCTTGGCTAAATTTAGCTATTTTGCCAATAAACCAGATGTAACCAACTATGAAGCACCAACGGCATATGATGACTATACACTGGCCCGATGTTCTTTGGCTCCTGTGACTTGGCGCTGAAAGGTCCTGGTCGTTCTCTTCGACCAACCTTCCAATACCTTCCAGCCTCCAACATTTCTCTTCGACCAGCCTTCCAATACCTTCCAGCCTCCAACATTTAACAATCATTGCCAATGGTATCAGGGCCAGATTACCGAATAACCGCAAGAAGCCCTGGCTTACACTTTACATTTCTGAGTGGTCCCCAAATAACACATTTTATATAAATATTTACAACTCCTAACGTAGTTTGCTATTAAATTTACCTTAAAAAGGCGTAGCAACAAAAAAATCGCCACTTGTGTTAAATTTGTTCGAATATTGAGAAATACATACAGAATATAAGGAACATTCATAGCTTATTAATGTTTTTTTTTAATATTATTTATAATGTGTTTCGTTTTAATGCCATTCTGGGGCACGGGTTTTAGTGTATGTAAAAGCTCAAATTTCATGTTCCAGGGTATATTTGAGAGCAATGCGCCCAGTTAAAGGCGGGCTTCCGCTTCAATGTCTTAATCGGGTCCTAAATGGTCCTGGGATATGCCTAATGGACTAGCCCATGACTAACCTTGGAACATACTGGGCTTGGCTGGATACGAGTTTGACCCATGGCTTTACAAGTAAAATAAAACATTGAAATAAGCAAGTTGTAATAATTAAAAGTCAAGTATTTCTATATTTTGAATTGTAGATTAGAAATTATCACAATATAATCCAATACAGTGGTATCGGAACTTATTTCAAAAAGGTATGGCTGGAGAAAATACCGACTTTTTACTGTTTCATTGCATTTATAATTGTTATGTACTGGGAGACGAGAGACGATCGGGAATTGGCATCTTTTCTCTCGCGCGTTGGCGCACTTGGCGCTCTTTCTCCTCACGGCATACTGGCAAACCATTCATTCGGAAGACATCGATCCTACGATTAGGACGTTTTTTAGCATGGGTCTAGGATGACCAAATTCACCGTCTCTCCGTTTCCCGGCTCAGAATGACCGGTTGCTTGCATAATCTCTTTCTAATAAATCGTTTGTCACCAAAAAGCTATACAGTCCATTATAATTAACCAGCGCCGGTACTCTAGAAGTAGTACGTAACATGGTCCGATCTCCCGGAGTGTTTTGATTTTGAGGAAACGAAACAGTATCAAAAAGCAAGCTTTAGAATTTAAAACTAAAATGTCATTAGTAAAGTAAGGACCTTGGACTTTTTCGCACGAGCTTTGAACTTTTTAGTGTAAACGTTGGACTTTTGGTTTCGATTATGGACTTAACAGCACTAAACCGAAAGCGCGGCCTGCTCAAAGGCCAAATAACAAAATTGTCAACGTTCATAAAGGAAGAAGCCAGTTCAACGAGTGAAATCGGCTTAAATGTCAAGATAGAAAAAGTTAAAAAGATCAGCTCTCAACTGGAAGAATTGCATTTGGAGTATCAACAGCTGATAAAAGATGATAAAGATCTCACAGAGCATGAAGATATACTATGCAGTTTGGAAGACGATACTGAAAACATTGAGGTAAGCCTGAAAGAACTTTTATACTCCTTGAATATTAATGCTTTGGGCTCGCCTAACACTCAAAAGAGAATAGGTGATGAGTCACCGCGTAGGGTAACAGTAAAGTTACCGGATATACCACTTCCAAAATACGCCGGATCTTACGCTGATTGGAATAATTTTAAAAAGCAATTCACATCGTTAATTGAAGAGAATGAACAACTAACCCCCCAACAAAAACTGTATTATTTGCAATCGGCCTTGGAGGGTAACGCAAAGGACATTCAAACAACTGAAGATTCGTATGACTCTCTTTTTAAAGCGCTTGAAGAGCGATACAACAACAAACGCATGATTGTGAACTGCCACATTAATGAAATTATAAATGTGCAAAAATTAACAATAGAATCTTCAAAGGAGCTTAGATCGTTGCTGGATAAAGTGCTCAAAAACGTCAGAGCATTAGAGTCGATCGATTTTAAGCAAAATGATTTAAGTAGAGCTATTTTAATTAATATATTATTGAGTAGAGTTGATCAAGAAACGCGTAAGCAATACGAAATGTCATTAAACTCTAATAATCCGCCCCAGTGGGATGAATTTATTGAATTTCTAAAAATCAGATGTCAGTTATTAGAGAATGTGCGGCCAGAAAAAACATATCCCTTTAGGCCCAAAATAATAAATAAATCAAACAATTTCATGCTTAGCAGCAATGGTTTAAAACCATGCGTTTTTTGTAAAAACATGCACTCTCTCTTCAAATGCGTGGAATTTCAAAAACTAAATATCAATGAAAGATTTGACTTTATCAAACAGCAGAAGCTTTGCTTTAATTGTTTTGGAACTCATAGAGTATCAGCTTGCAAATCTAAGTTTAAATGCAAACATTGTCAGAAGATGCATAATTCACTTTTACATAATCCCGCACCTTCGCACGATCCGAGTACATCAAAAGAGGTTACTCGTGCTCAAGAGGCTTCAACTGAAACCGAGGAAATAAATCAACAGTCTGTTTGTACAACAGCTGCTTCTTCTGATGGTTCAGGATTGCGCAGCAAAACAGCGTTATTGCCCACTGCCATCATTAAGATTAGAAATTCGCAGGGAATAAAAATACCAGTTCGATGTCTATTAGATTCAGGCTCCGAAACCAATTTTTTGACACGGGATTGTGCCATCATGTTAGGACTAACTCAAGTAAAATTCCGATCCTCAATATACGGATTAAATGGACTAACAACTGAAATAAAGTCTAAAACTAATTCTTTAGTATCTAATAAAAAAGAGGACTTTAAACAAAAAATGGAATTTCTAATTGTCCCACGAATTGTGGCCAAAACACCTTCATCTCTTATTGATTTTCCAGCACATTCCTTGCCTTCAAATATAGAATTGGCTGATCCTGAATTTTCAATCCCTCGGAAAATTGATGTACTGTTGGGTGCCAATGTATTTTTTGAGATATTGAAATCAAATCAAATCAGACCTCCTAATAGCAACCTTATTTTACAAGAAACCAAGTTTGGATACGTTGTTAGCGGAGAAGGTTCTTTCAAGTCCAATGAAGCATTGCATTGCGGACTTTCCGTTACAAATGACAGTCTTGATGAAATATTAAAGAAATTTTGGGAAATCGAATCCCTAGAGGAACCTGTAATGAAAGGACAAGAAGAAGAGTTTTGCGAAACACATTTTCTGCAAACACACAAAAGAGAGCAGGATGGGCACTACACCGTTAAAATGCCCTTTAAAGAAAATCCAACTAGTTTGGGAAATTCAAAAGATATTGCCCTTAAAAGATTAAATTCATTATGGAACCGTTTAGGAAGAGATGCTCAATACTTATCTTTGTATAAAGATTTTTTAAAAGAATATGAGGATCTCGGTCACATGATAGAAGTTAAGGACAATAGCGAAAAAAGTGGTCAGTACTACATTCCACGTTTAGGCGTTCATAGACCTGACAAGAGCTCAACAAAATTGAGAGTAGTTTTTAACGCATCAAGCCCTAGTTCTAATGGAAACTCACTGAATTCCTTGCAGTATAATGGTGGAATCATACAAGACGACTTATTCTCAATCATACTACGTTTTAGAAAGCACCTAATTGCATTCACTGCAGATGTTCGAATGATGTATCGTATGATTTGGGTGCATCCTGAGCAAAGATGTCTTCAGCGAATCCTTTGGAAAGAAGGTGTTGACAAGCCCGTGAAGACGTTCGAGTTGGCTACAGTAACATACGGCTTGGTCAGCGCTGCGTATCTAGCAACCAGAGTACTAAAGCAACTGGCTTGCGACGAAAAGATCGATTTTCCCCAGGCAGCCAACGTTGTTGAAAACGACTTTTACATGGATGATGTTCTCTCTGGTGGTTCTAATCTCGAGGAAACCAAGGAATTGCAGCGACAATTAATTCAAATGATGCAAAGAGGTGGCATGGAGCTGCATAAATGGTCTGCAAACCATCCTGAACTCGTTAGCCAGGGTTCAGCAATTTCTGAAGGCTATACTTTTGCGAAATAAACAAAAGTTCTAGGACTCTTGTGGTGCCCAGATAAAGATCTTTTCTCTTATAAAGTGACTGTGGAGCCTTCACCAGTGCTAACAAAACGATCAGTCTTGTCAACCATTGCTAAGCTTTTCGACCCCCTAGGCCTCCTAGGCCCTATTATCACAAAAGCTAAAATCTTCATGCAACAGCTTTGGTCATTACCCCTGGACTGGAACGACTCCCTTCCTAAAGAAAAGGCTCAAGAGTGGGAACAGTTTTTGTGTTCTTTACCTTCAGTGCATAATATTAAAGTGCCAAGATGTGTTTTAGGTGAAAATCTAAATGTCTATGAAGTGCACGGTTTTGCAGACGCATCTGCAAAAGCATACGGAGCAGCTATTTTCATTAAGTCTTCATCTTCGAGTGGTGAAATTCAAGTCAGTTTACTGTGCAGTAAAAGTAGAGTTGCGCCCATCAAGCCTGTCACTATTCCAAGGCTAGAGCTCTCTGCTGCAGTATTACTAGCGCAGCTTTATAACAAAGTTGCAAGATCAATCAAGCTTGAGGTAGCAGAGAGCTACTTTTGGTCAGACTCTACAATCGTGCTTGCCTGGCTAAGAGGTGATCCAATGCGCCTCAAGACTTTTGTCGCCAATCGAGTTGCTACTATTAAGCAGCTGACAGAGGTCCAGCAATGGCGTCATGTGCAGTCTGAACAGAACCCTGCAGATCTCATCTCAAGAGGTCTAGATCCAAAACAGCTAGTGAACAATAGTTTGTGGTTCACTGGTCCTCTATTTCTACGAGAACCTCATGTGCCAAATGATGCAGTAGGTCCACCTTCATGTGAGTATTTCAACGAGCTCAAAAATCCCAAGAATAGTGATGAGGGGCATTTGGCTCTTACTGTAGGCACCAGTGGTTCACCTGCAACAACTTCATCTTCAGTGTTGTCAGATAGTTCTTTAAGTGATTATATAATGAGTATATCTAATAGTTATGTTAAAATTGTTCGTATTTTAAGTTTCATCTTTAGGTTCTTTAATAATGTGAAATATCCTATGCAAAGGAAAAAGGGGCCTCTTGGATCTGAAGAGCTTAAAAGGGCTGAGATTGTATTAGTCAAATGGGCACAAGAAAGGGAGTTTCATGATGAGTTAATTGATTTAAATAAGGGTAAACAAGTAAAACCCCAAAGTAAAGTGAAATCTCTTAATCCCTTTCTTGATGATGACAAAATTCTGAGAGTAGGTGGTAGGTTAAATCACTCTAATTTAACTTATCAACAAAAACATCCAGCTCTTTTGCCAAAGGGTCACAAATTTACCAAAATAGTTGTGGAATACTTCCATAAAAAGTTTCTTCACATTGGCCCACAATCCTTACTACATTGTGTTAGGCAACAATACTGGCCACTTAATGGCAAAAATCTATGTAGAAAAATAGTTTATGATTGTGTTACTTGCACTAGAAGCAATCCTGTTGTAGGTAATCAATTAATGGGAGACCTTCCAACTAAAAGAGTTAACCCTGCACCCCCATTTTCCAATACTGGTGTCGATTTTTCCGGACCTTTTCTTATTAAGTACAAGGGTCAAAGAAAAGGATCTTTGAGCAAAATCTATGTGTCTGTTTTTGTTTGCCTGGCAACTCGAGCTATACATCTTGAAATAGTCTCGGATTTAACTTCTAACACCTTCATTGCAACTTTGAAGAGATTCTTTGCTAGGAGGGGTTTATGCTCCGCACTACTATCAGATAACGGGACAAATTTTGTGGGTGCCAATGCTGAAATTAGACGTTTGCATAATCTTGTTGGGAATCCCGACGAAGTTTTGGCTAGCTATTTGTCATCCGAAGGCATAGAATGGAAATTTAATCCTCCTAGAGCTGCACGTTTTGGAGGAATTTACGAAGCGGGTGTCCGTTCCTTTAAATTTCACTTGAAAAGAGTTATGGGTAGTGCTAGTTACACTTATGAAGAATTTCTAACAGTAGTTGTGCAAATAGAGGGAATTCTAAATTCAAGGCCAATAACTCCCTTGTCTTCTGACCCCAATGAGTTGGAAGCCTTGACTCCTGGTCATTTCTTAGTGGGTCGACCTTTAAATGCATTGTTAGAACCAGATATTTCAGAAACCCCAGACAATAGATTGACACGTTGGCAACGTTCAACTAAAGTTACACAGTATGTGTGGAAACGTTGGCATCGCGATTATTTAAATCATTTGCAGCAAAGAAATAAATGGCAATTCACCAAGGAAAATGTTAAATTGAACACTGTGGTGATACTAAAGGACGAAAACTTGCCTCCATGTAAATGGTTATTAGGTAGAATAGTACAGTTATTTCCAGGTGTAGATGGGAAAAATAGAGTTGTGCTAGTACGTACCAAAACTGGTACTCTAAAAAGACCTATAACCAAACTGTGCATTTTACCTGCTATGTAATGTGAAATGTAACTTTGTATAATATTATTTGTAACTCTGTATATATCTTATGTCTTGTAAGTTTATGTATAACCTCTTTTTGAATGTTTCACATTGCAACGCCGGGCGGAATGTTATGTACTGGGAGACGAGAGACGATCGGGAATTGGCATCTTTTCTCTCGCGCGTTGGCGCACTTGGCGCTCTTTCTCCTCACGGCATACTGGCAAACCATTCATTCGGAAGACATCGATCCTACGATTAGGACGTTTTTTAGCATGGGTCTAGGATGACCAAATTCACCGTCTCTCCGTTTCCCGGCTCAGAATGACCGGTTGCTTGCATAATCTCTTTCTAATAAATCGTTTGTCACCAAAAAGCTATACAGTCCATTATAATTAACCAGCGCCGGTACTCTAGAAGTAGTACGTAACAATAATTTTTGAGATAAAACGTCTTTAAAAGCGGCCACATGGGATATTAGAATACGAAGGTTAGTTGAAAAGTCGCTCTAAATCTGTACAGTGGACTACTGATACGGGTCGGGTCTATCTATCTCGAGGGAAAGACCTGATCAGGATATGAACACTTACAGTTTTAGGGGGATCCTGTAGCAATACATTCCAACCTTATAAAACTCCATGTCAAAATAGCAAAATCTGGTCTCGTACGTTAGGAAATTAGACACCAATGCCTTTAAAACCAGAAATAAAGAGAAAAATATACGGGGCTCACAGAGTCATGCGTAACAGCTTGCTTATCTTCCTTCTTTTGTCGTCATTTGACTTAGTGACTAAATCCTATGTCTATAACGGCCATCTCTAATCGAAAAAGTATGGAAAAAACGACATGCATATACACCCGTCTACAATATCGTCGCCTCAAGGCAACAGTAGGATATGAGCAAAAACAGAGTTGCCTATAAAATTGATTGCTGTTTTTTTCAATGCTGTATATCCAAGGCTGTAGTTCACGGATTTCAAAAAAGATGCGAGAACATAAAAATGTCCGAGTGTTCCACTAAATAAAGGCACATTTGGTAATTAGCAACACCGAAAAATCATTTTCGTTTTTTTTTTTAGATGCCTTACTGTTGCTCTGAGGCGACGATTATAAAATATAAACTATTTTGTTCTAACGGAAGTTAAGTATTTTTACTAGACCGCTATCAACCATCTGAGGAAATATAAAAATTGCAAAGCTCCTTCCACTGTATTTATATTTCCCACACATATATCGAGCGTTACGGGTATATATTTTATCCCGTACATATTTTTTAACTTCTATCTGCCAAGATTCAGCTGCAATACAACCAAAGAACAATTTAGTTAAATTTAATTGCGCATGAAATTGCAATGTAAATGCGTAACGTGCTTATTGTTGATGATTAAGAATCTATTCCAAAGGAAAGTCTCGAGAAAACATTTGCAATAATCCGCTATAAACATCGAACATTTGAATGGGATTACGCGTTTCGATCTTCCAAACTTCACTTCGCCTAACCGGTTACGATAAATTTTCGTATCTTCTAGAAGAAACGCGTACAGCCATAATCATAAAATAAATACTAGTAAACTTTTAATTGCAAATCTTATTCTATCAGAATGTTTCATTCAATGCTTTAACTCTTTGAGGCGCACGATTTTAAAGAAAATAAAAACCCTATGTTGCGCAGAATTTTTTTAATTATAAAAAAAATGGAAATGAACATTTATTTCGATTACTTAAGATAAATCATTACTCAAAATAAGGAAAAATAATAACATTTCATTAAGTCCATTTTTAACAGGGTGGGACATATATAATCCCACCATGCAACTAATGCTTTAAATGATATTTATTGAAATACAACTTTTTACCAAAACAAAGTGGAACTTCGCAGACAGTGCAGCACCCGTTAGTGCGATTTTTTATGCTGCATAACGCACATCTTCTCATTTAGATTGTCATTTAGATGAACGTAAGACAGGAGCCATCCAAATCGATTTACACTCATTAGTTTACTGATATTTTCATTTCTCATATATGGTATGCTACTCCAATAATCACGATAACTGGGAAGTTTATTAATTCCCATTAGAAAATGTATTCCTATGAATGTTCGAATTTCTTTATCATCAGTTGGAGTCTATCTTTTGCCCTCTTGCTCGGCCTAAAAATTTGTTTGAAAGACAATCAAATCAATGGTATCATCACATATAAATTGACGACAAATATCATACGGGGAGGGATTTTGAAGATCGGTGATGTGTTGAGCTGGGCAAGAATTAGAAGAAAATATTCCAGGTGATGCTGGTTTGTCATTTTTACTCCATTGTCTAATCAGCTGGTTTTGTGTAACTCATTTTCCCTTTCATCTTCCTCCGGGTTCTAATAAATAGGTCTTCATCGTCACTAAGATCAGTGTTTGATTCATCAATGCTTATCAATAATTAAATAATATCATCTGCAGACACCAATTTTCCCCTCTTCATGTTTCCCATATTGAATATAATGGGCAAATAATTTTATTTAAACAGCAAATAATGAATTTACAAGCTTATAAATTAAAAAAAGAATTTAAAAGAATTTATTATAATTTATTTTAATAACTTGCATGGTGGGATACATACAATCCCACCCACATCACAGCTTCAAAATTATTATAAAACGTCAAATAACATGTTTTTTTTTATTATAAAACAATTTAATCACTCATAATAAATTTTAAGAAAAGAAAGAATACATACCGTTATGAACGACAACAATTCACTACATCACACAATGCTCCAACCTTAATCACAGCATCACACACAACTTACTGCCGCATTTCGATTTGTATAATTATTTTTCTCACTTATTTACGCAATTACCGTTGTTGGTGCATAGCATTGCCAACATAATGAAAAACTTTTTTTTTTAAATATTAAACTGCATGACTATGAGTAACTTCAACTTTTCAAGGAGGGTTAAAATATATCCTTCCATGCATAAAAAGCTAAGCAAACGGTGGGACAGTTTTTAACCCACCTAGCCCCAAAGAATTAAAATACATTTCAGAAGAAAAAAATTGAAGATGTGGATGCAAAAACAAGGCAGCTTCACTTTTGTCAGATTTACAATATTTACTTATTCCTATTAAGAAAAAAAAAATCCTCTTAATTTGGTGCAAGAACCAGACAAGCAATGACTATAGAAATAGAAGCTAGAAGCTGCACTTTTTAACCGACTGAACAGCGCGCCAACCATAACTCCAAAATAAAACCGCCAGAAATTTTAAATTAGAATCGCCAAATCGAGAGGTTATAGATTCGATTGTTATGTATTTTTTTTATGTATGTTCGAGCAGGATTTCGGTTCTAATTCAGATATTTGCACATTTTTTTTTTGTTGTATAGGGAACGTTTCACTTGGGAGCAATTGAAAAAATACCCGGTTATCCGGCATTTAACTATCCGGAATTCTCAATTAACCGGACCGTTTGAAAACAAATATTGTCCAATTTCGAAAATTCTTTTTTTGTTGGATAGAGAAAAATCTACTTAGGCAAAATCTGAAAACAAAATCGGTTAACCGGCTATTATATATCCAGAAATCTCGATTAACCGAAGTTTTTTTAAACAATTTATCCGTTTAAAAAATATTTTCATTGTTTGACAGAAGTTGTACAACAATGACATTTCGTTTAACCAGCATTTATTGACATTGATAGGAATTGTTTTACAATATACATTGCTCAGCACAATTAGTTGCTACTTGAATTTATTAGTGAATAATAATAGGGGGCGAAGCCCCCTTCTAATTAAAAACTAAAAAATGGAAAAATAAAATAATCTTTCTAAAAAAAAGGAAAACCGACCTTAAGAAAAATGCGCTAAAAAGTAACAAAATTTTAATTTTACGAACACATTGTAAATATTGAATTATTTAATGTTAATTTTATACTTATTAGAACTTTTTGAAGTTGGTGCCAATTTACAAAACTCATACCTAAATTTTGGCGCCGATTTCAAAAAGTTGTAATAAGTATAAAATTGACATTAAATAATTCGATTTTTTCAATGCGTTCGTAAAATTAAAAATCATTTTTTTACTTTTTAGCGCATTCTTCTTAAAGTCGGTTTTTCTTTTAGAAAGATTATTTTGTATTATAAGATGCAAGAAACGCGCGTCCAGTGTTTTTCGTCCGTCCTGACCACTTTTGAAAACTGGAGCTGCCTTGTTCTTACACCCACTTCTTCCATTACACACTACAATTTGCAGTTTACTTCAGAGATTGCAACAATTCATTACTTACGCAGGACGAACGACGTGTTGAAGACTCCCGCCACCCCAACTGCAATGAAGAATCTGCACACGGCGAACATTAAATAGGACACCGAAAATGCGCACACGGTTGCAGAAATCGCCGCGATGAGATTACACACTGCAATGACGATCCTTCTTCCAAACCTGCAGAAAGATAACAAAATTCAAATGCTTCTTTTCAATTCAGAATCTATCGAAATCCATGCATATTTCAGTGCCTTTTAATAGTACTGGCCTCATTCCAGAGCATATTTTAAGGAATTTCAACTGGTGGGGCAAATTAATTTTTTCAGAAAGTAGACCCCAGAAGTTAATGAAAACTTGGTATTTAAAATATCAATTTTAAACTAATTTAATAAACTTAGTTTAAAATTATATGTTCTGTAAAAAGTTAATTAAAAAGTTTATTTAATTTTTTTTTTATCTAATTCAAGAAATTTTCTGACGATTCATAAAAGGATGTTTTATTTGCTGTCATAAGGCAAAATTTTATTTAAATATTATTAAATTTAATTCGTTAATTCAATTTAATAATTATTAATTATCAAAAGAATAAAGTCCATATACATCTAAATATGTACACTTAAGTAAACTTTAGACAAGTACCCGACCATATTACAAACAAAATGTTCATTAATACATTAATAAGTAGACATTACATTAATAAGTAGCATTTACTTCATAAGATGAACAATAATATTCTATATATTTGTATTCTGAAAATATTATGTTTTATAGCACAAAAATGTAGAAAAATAAGTAGTTTTAAGTTTTTTAAAAACTTTATCATATCAGTGTATTGTAATATACATTAGCTAAGGTTAGACATAATAATTTCTTAAAACTTGTTGTCATTGGTGAAAAATGCTTTTACCTACTGTCAGTCCTTGCAAGCACGTAGCCAGGATTTTGCTAAGGTGGGAGAGGGGGGGGGGGTCCAACAGTTGCTACGATTGGGGGGGGGGGGGGTAGTTTCTTCCCCCGCTTTGACATTTAGAGCAAATTTTAATTAAAATTTTAAATTAAAAAAAATTTAACTATAATTGAAATTGTTTGTTTTCCCTTCCGTATGAGTATTTGAGTTTCCCCTTAAAATGCAAATCGTATGTTTTAAGGATTAAAACATTTCATTTTTCGTTGTTGTATTAACATAATCACAACAAAAATAGAAAATATTAATAAAAAAGTTATATAAATTTTTTCTGACAATAACGATCTCCCGTCTTTTTTTCTGGTAGAAATATATGAGTTTGGTGCACTTGCTTTGCTCCCCAATATTCTTTCATTAGCAAATATTTTTAATATTTCGCTCGGCGCAGTTATTTTACATTTTGAGAACAGCGCAACTGTTTTGTCACTCTTACATCAACTGTTTTTCTGTCTCGCAAAAAGATCTTTCCGATATTTATTGTAACTAAATAAACTTGATTCGTCTAATTTAACAAAACAACAAAATATTTTACAATAAAAGTTCGTAAATATGACTTTATGCCTTAATGTCTAGTTTTAAGCTATTTACCTTTTACATTTTTAACAAATAAATATTTGAAATTATGTTTATTTTAGCTACTTAAAGTAATAAATTTTATAAATAGTTTTCAAATTAAAAATTTTCTGCTTTTAAAAAACATAAAGTGTTAGTAATATAAAAAATATATACAATTTTTGACATGAGCCAGAGTTTATTAAGTACAAGAAAAGTTAAATTGGATAATATTTTGGATAAATATAAATAATCAATTTAAATATTAGTAAAATGAAATAAATAATAAATTGTTGAATATATAAATATTCAATTGATTCAATAAAACTATTAGAAATTTTTATTTTATGTAAAACGCATTTTCCTAGTATTTACACTAATTCGATGCATTGAAATTTCATTTATTATAAGTAATTTATATGTTGTTCAAGATTAAAATGATCTTAGACTTAGTTTCTATACATAAACATTCTTAGTGTTATTGACTTAACAATGTATAGAAAAACAAACATTTTAATTAGTCACTGCCAATTGATTAGTATAATTACAAAAGTCCATTTCATTAGGAAAGATATGGTATGACGTTTAGAATACAGAAATATTTACTTACTTGCAAAACAGTAAAATATGCTGATAGAAAAAACCTCCTACATTTGTTTAAACTAAAAAAATGCTTCCTAAATTTGCCGTCTGTACTCTGAAATAACAGTCGTGAAATAGAGCTGTAAGCTGTTCTACCTCTTCATTCTTTTGTCGATATACTCCCCGACGACTCTCCGGACCTTAGAGCTCGGGACAATGCATTTGTTGTATAGGGTTCATTCCAAAACCTGTAGGACCTGCCTCCACAAGCATAGAACGACAATACCCTTGTCACAATGGAGAGAGCATCTATCAGCCAAAACGGCTATCCAAGGGTCAGTTAATTACAAACAGGTGAGGACGACAGGACCATGAGGACGAAGCGAAGTAGACTATATATTACAATCACTACAATTCCCAGAAAAGCCTTTTTCTTTGACCCTTGACATGTGCTTGCTACAATTTCAACGCGCCTTTTCCGACAAAGTAGACAGTTTCTTTGTAAAAGTGGATATTTGACTAATGATACACACAAGTCGTCTTCCAAAGAAAACTGTTGAAAAAGGTTTGTAAGCGATTCCATTGTCAAACCTACGACAACTCATTGTCCTCCTGTTCCTTTCAAAAAGACCCCCCCCCCCCCCCAAACTCTCCAAGAGCAGTTTAAACACGTTTACGAATAAAGAAGGGGTGAAACTGTCCGCGCTTCCTTTCCAAAGCGGCTCTGTAGTAATACACTAATTAATTTAGGTGCAGCCCGGCTGTACTTGCTGTAGTGGACGATCCGCCACTGGCGTGTTTTAGGGATAACTTGTTGAAATTGACAAGAACGATAGAGAGTAGTATATGGCACAAAAAAAAATCTTGACCTAAAGGGGGGGGGGGGGGTCCGGACCCCCCCCCCCCCCCCCCCTGGCTACGTCCTTGAATGAGGCAATTCTCAGTCCTGAACAAAAGGATTTTTGGGGATGGGTAAAAGGCAGTAGTAAAAGCTAGACGGGGGAGGGGTGTGAAAGATTTTCTCCCTTGCGGCGAAATAGGGCCTTTTCACTGGAAGAGACATCTGTCTCTGTCCATTCTTTCCTATGCTACAACTTCAAGTTTATGTTTTTACTATGGAAAATGGATTGAACAAAAAAAAAAGTCCGGTGGGGCAATTCTGTATGACTGGTGGGACATTTCTACACACTGGTGGGGAAAAATCCCCACCAACTCTATGTTAAAATAGGCCCTGCCTCATTCATTTAGTTCAAACTAATGCAGATAATTTTGAAACACATACGTTTAAAAAAATTACAATTTACGATCTTATACCAGTAAAGTGCAATGATATACCCCTATAAAGCTTGGGCCAGGGAACCTCCATTATCTTTGGATAGAGCCGCACTCACAGAGTAAAGAAGAAGGTAGAGGTGCGATCAACTCTTATAACAGGTTTGCAATGCGAAGTAAGCAATCGCTTAAAAAGTAGGTACTGGCGAAGTATTTGGCGCTATTCCAAAGCTTTACTTTGTACCAGTACTTGGCGATAATTTATTTTATAATTTAATTTACTTATGAAGTGGAAATAGTAGCATCCTTTATCGATTTAGAACTTGTACTGCATCCCACCACTGCACAAATAGTCATTTTTTAAGTTTTAGCATGCGTTTTCTTAATTTGAAAATAATGCATCCTTCGTAGACAAATTACTGCAAACTAGGTTTGTTTGTTCCTACTTTGGGGTTGCTAACTTACGTCTCATGAAATCTCGCCAATTCATCTCCACCTTTTTCTTTACTCCGTGAGGCGCACTCGTACCCAACCACTGATCTCCAACAGTAACTTCTGGAATGGGCAAAGCAATTTGTTGAGTTGAAGGTTAAAAAACTCTGTAACCCACTTCCATTTCTACCTGTATATTTAATTTATTGTTCACGCTAAAATGTTGTTTTGGGGCATTTTTTTTTAATTCCATTAAAACCCATTTGAATGCCTATTTGAAATTCATTTTAAACAATAATAAGTGGATAAGTAGCAAAAAGAAAAACTATATTTTTGGCGATATACACATTAATTATGTACACAGAAAATAAATCTATATTAATTTAACATTTCTGCAACTGTTTGAGAAGAAAAACCGAACAAAATCACTTTTAAAAATTAGTTGGGGCTCTTCAACGTCCTTAATGTTCCAAAAGTTACAGTTGGATTCAATCAATATAGTCATTCGCAAGTATTTGCTACCAATGTGTTAAGTTTCCTCGAGATGCCTTTTATAGCAATAATTCATAAAGGCCTCCTCGTAGACATTCTACGTCAAAAGTCCTCCTTGAATGCAACTTACCCATTTTTGTGCTGTTAATGTATGCCGTCTGGGACGACTCCCACATGTACTCATCTTGTTTCTGACACTATGCAACTTACTACTGCTATTTATAACAGCAAGCTTATCGCTTGTTAGGTTGATTGCGGTAGATGTCAAGCTAAGCCGGATATCGCTTTTAGTTTATTCTAAGTTTAATTGAATTGTCTAGTCGTCTGTAATGAAATCTAGTTCATGTTTTTGTGTTTTTTGCGTTTCGGTTAGGAATCACGTTTGCCTTCCCTGGATGCTATGAAGCACCAACGGCATAGGCTGGATACACATTCGCTTAATGCTCTTTTGACTTGGCGTTAGGACTGGAAGGTCATGGTCTTTCTCTTTGACCAGACTTCCAATACCTTCCACCCTCTAATATTTGACGTTATTGCCAAAGACGGAGCGGCAAACTAGTCCCCCATACTTTGGAACGTATTAGGCCAATATATGTGCTTTCACTCATCGATATATAAGGTGTAAAGTAAAAGCAAGTTTTAAATATCAATTAAATTTTCAAATAACTTTGATAATCATGGTATGAGGGAGTTTCACGCCGAGAAGAAGAAGACCGCTGTTCCAACGGAACATGGAGAAAATTCCGTGACGCCGAAGAAGTTCCGTAGGGTTAGCATGGAGCTTTAGCTCCTGTACTATAATTTTACGTTTTAGTCTTTAAATAATACCTCGATATAGAAATATTTACTACATACACTGAGATAGATTGTACTCATCGTTTATGAAGTATTTTTGTGTTGAAATAAAAGTATTTTTCCGTATTTTGTTGTAATTCTAATTATATACAAATATAATATAAGTATTTCTATACTTAAATTTATTCATATATGGAATAAAAATATTACTTATTTGGAAAAAACAAATATTATAAACAAACTTTCCCATAACTGCTAGCATAGCGACTAAACAAACAAAAGCAAAGTTGTCTGCTGTAGGGAAGAAATCGAAACTACTAGTAAGTTACCTTGTTGATACGTCACGTGAAACTCTCCCATTATGTAATCTCACCAACAAAAGCCTAATGACTGCGTATGAAAAACTGCGTATGAAAACTGCGTATGATCATCGCAAACACTGTTTGGACATTAGAATAACATTTCAGAAAATATCTATAGACATAGGTTAATTAATTCTAAACAACAACTTTTGCACTGGTTTGAAATCATATCTTGTATTGTTTCAAAGAGTGCATAGAAATGAAAATTTAAAAACCGGGATTGAACGTGTTGTGTTAGGTATATGCGTGATTTACCTGTCTGACAGATGGCCAAACACCAGCATAGAAAATAAGTATCCTCCAATAAATATGGACTTGGACATGGAAACCAACCATTCCCGATCGCACACCAAATCCCACTGAAAATTTAAAAACACGTGTTAAACGTTACATTAGCAAACATTTTTTCAGATGTGGTCACTATGTAAAATATTAACATTCTATCTAGCTGGCCTCGTATATTATTGCAGCATTTCACTCTTTTAAATTTATAAAAATACTCTACATTGGAATTCTTTTATTTACTGTTCTCTGTTACTTTAAAGTTAGTAATTAAAAAGTTAGTTTAATTTAAAAAGTACTCATTTTTTTTAAGCTTGCAATTAAAAAGAATGAAACTTTGCTTCGGTGGGAAATGGTATTTTTTTGTATTCAATTTTCTATCCTACATATTTTAAGATTAATCGAAGAGACAAGGAAGTATTCAAATGTGAAACCTTTTAAGAAGATTGTTTTAATCAAGAATGAATAAGAGATATATTTATAAATATATTTAAATATTAAGAAAGAAACCTTGTTAAAATCTGTATTATAATATAAACTATCCTTTCAAAGGAATTATAGTGATGTAAATATTTGTTTTTCCATATGTGCTTTTTTTATGTGTCATTTGCACACGTCCCATTTGCACCCATGTTAACACGTTCGCTGCCACTGACGCGCTGGCGCGTGATACATTCTTTAAAATAACACGTAAAAGGCAATAGTCAATTTGCATCCTTTTAGACATCGGCAGTGAAAGTGTTAAAAGAATCTTATGGAATTTTAAGTCAAAAGTATAATACAGTATAACTCCAATTATCCGAATCAATTGGGACCATATCCCATCCGGATAATCAAATATCTGTATAATTGAATAACTCGCGAAAAAAAATATTATTTCTTAGTAAGAAAACGATTTTTGCTTTAGTATGTAATGCAATTTACTATTAAAAACAATATCAATCACCAATAAGAAAGTATTAAAATGTGTATTTTGCTGATTACTTTTTTTCTCAAAGCGTTCCGTATCCGGATAATTCGTGATCCGGTTCGTTTGATCCGGATAATGGAGTTCGGATAATTGGAGTTCTACTGTATTTTTTATTATATTATGTAATTTACCTTGTCGAGAACAGTAGAACTGTAAAAGGAATCATCATACTCCCAGGAATCACAATTAATCACATCTCTTTGAACGGAGTAGTTAGAATTTCCTTCATGTTTACTTGATAGGTCAATCGTTTTGTATCTAAATGAATTGAAATGAAACATAAATTAAAAGTAATGACACGCGTTTTAACCTTTTTGGAATAGCGTACAAATAGGGTGAGGAAATCAAAAGTTCTAAGGGGAAATATAGACTAACCACCGAAATTTATGGGCTCTGTATCCATTAGCATCGTTTTAGGGGCCGTCCAAAAATTATGTCACACCTTTTCTTCATATTTTGACCCTCTCCCCTTATGTCACACTTCACCATACCCCCCCCCCCTGTGTCACATGTCACGTTCTCCTACCAACAATATCAGTCACGTAATAAATTATATATATACATATACTGGCAGTTCAAAAACAGAGTACTACGTTGTAGATGGTACTAGTATTTGAAATTTTATTTTGCAACTTTAATTTCCAACGGTAACCTACATCGATTCAAACCCCCGAAGTCAAACATTTTTTTTCTGAAAATGCATCTGTTTGCTGTTTCGGTTTTCTATTGATTTGCAATGTTTTTTAGGCGATGTGTCTGATGCCACACTCCTTGTAACCAACCCCGCTTCCCCCCCCCCCCCCCCGTCCATACATAACATTATTTGTAGACGGCCCCTAAATAAAAAAAACAAAAGCTGATAAAATCGCAATGCGTGACGTAATCAGTGACGGCTCCTAACAAGAAGACATCATCCCAATCCTTATCTTTCCGATTTCGTTACACATCCAATTCGATTCTCCTTAAGAGTATGCCGCTCAGGCATAGTCCCACCGCTGCAAGGTTAAAGACAATCACAAAAGCTGGCATTTCAGCTGATATTTACATTTCCTTTCCGTAATTGTGTCACCTTTACAAATATGTGTCACCCCCGCGGTACTTGGCCTCTTAGTCACACTCCCCCGTTTCCGAGCACACTATTTACACCTATTTCCAGACCACAATCCGCCATTTTTTATGTGTCATTGGAACAGATCCAACCCTGGCAACCCGCTTGGCATTCGCTAAGAGATGAACAAACTCTTCCATACTTACACCGAGTTTTTACTTAACACACTGGACTCTAACTGAAACTGCTGGAAGGCTCAAAACTTGTTTCCTCTATGGGCGCATTGAAGTCAATGTGGATGCAACCATACTGTACACCCAATTTTTTTTTAAAATGATTTAGTAGTGGTTTTTAATACTACCATAGAATTGAAGAAATATTAAATGTATATAAATATTATATTTTCTTCTTATAGAATTTATTTTTATATTGCCAAACAAATAGTTTTTGCTCTTGCTTTTTAACAACTTCGACTTGCAAATGACTTACTATTTTAATAACGGATTGCATTTAAAGTGGGTTTAAAAAATAGAAAAAAATGAGCCAAAATAAATGTTGCGATAGCGAGGAAAGTGGGGTTCAGTTGTTACCCCTTCTTATTGGCTTCAAGTCAACGAAATGTCTTGCCCAATCCAGAAGTTACAATTAGCGATCAGTAACTTAACACTGTATTAGTACCGTCCGTTAAAATGACGGGTATTTGCTTTGGAATAACATTAAAGGAGGGACTACGTTACCCATGCAGTGTTGAAGTATTAGAGTGGCAATTACACATTAATTGTGGAACAGCAAAGGGGTCCTCTTGTTATGTGAGCCGTCTAGTTTCAAAACCAGATAGATCCATTTTCTCAATTTTTCAGATTATGTCATTTTTAGTTTCTCTACAGATCTGTCAGTAGGCCAAGTCATTACATTCCTCAAAAGCTAAATGCTATTCATTTTGTGATTTAAAATTAGCGTTTGGTTTCAAAACCAAATAAGTAAAGAAATCTGTTTAAAAAAAATCAGATATATAAAGATGTACGTAGGGTACTGCGCATCGATTGCAGAGCAGTAGTTGAGTTACATGCCACTGCTTGGTTGCAAAACCAGATAGATCCAAAATAATGGAAGGGTTCGCTGCAAAAAGGATGTAGCTCCTACCTAGGGGAATTTGGAGTTACATATTGGAGTAAAAAAAATTGTTCGTATGGTGCCAGAAAGATATAGCTCCATTCGTTAGTTCTCGCGTTACTCAATAAATGACAACGCAGCAGATGCGCCAGACGTTACAGAGGGGGAGTGCGATGATTAAAAATGTAATTTTCTGTTTTTAAAGCCAAGTTATATGCTATATGTCAATTGAAGTTTTCTTTAAATAAAATAATATTATATTAAATTGCATTTTTTTTGTTAAATATTTTTCATAGAGGTAGACAGACATCTATTTGGTTGCAAGAAAGAAGTAGCTCCAAAAATCCAACATGTGCCACGTCATCTGGAAGATATATTTTTGAGTGAAAATACTGTCATAATATGTAGGAACAATTAAGAAGAATGATCAAAAAAAATATCTTCACACAACTTGGAATTTTGAATTTTCAAACGTTTTTTACGGTTTTCTGCAAACTAGAATAATTGGAGCTACCTCCTTTTTACAGCAAACCCTTCAATTTTCTTTTTACTCCCAAAGTAAATACACAGAGGTAAAATTTGGTTAAGACCTGTGTCTATCTAATACCAATTTGTTAATAAAAAAGATAAAATTCTTCCATAAATAATGCAATTAGTGTTTTATTTCCTTTGAAAAAAATTTCCTACTACTCGAATACGCTTAAGAAAAACTTAAGAACTCAGTACCTGGAGCATTTCTTGTCTTGTGGTGGAAGCCCGACATCTTTCCAAACGGAGACATTGAGGTTGCCATATTCGGGTGGCCTGGCGCACCAGTGGTCCAGGTTGGGTGCGAGGAAGGACATGGCCATGTTGTGGCTGGCCAAAGGGATGGCACAGCAGAAGATAACGATGAAGACACGGCGTTGCCAGGGACCGTCCCCTCCGACCAAGTCCAGAATGTCGGACTTAGCATGGTGGATGACTGGTTCTTGGGTGCTTTTCTCCATGTCCAAGGTCGACATATCTCTCTGTAAATGAAAATGGATGTCAGATATTTAGACTTTAACCTTCAAGTGGGGATGTGCAGTAAATGCTACATAATTTGAAACTTGCTAGCTCGTTTCTGAGACAACATACGTCTCCAATTTAAGGTCTATCCGCACGAGAGATTGTCAATTGGAGGTGGATGGTCAATCAGGGCCCTCGCTGAGGAGACTCAGAGGGAAGGAGAGAGACTCCACCCATTGTTGGTAAGTTCCTGTAGACTTGGCGAAATCACAAACCTAGTTTGCAAATTCGTGAAACATTTGGCTATTCTTTAAATGAAACTAAGAAGTTTCACTTTTTTTTTTAAAAAAGCCAAATGTTCCACAAGTTTTCCAACTATGTTTGTGATTTTGCCAAGTCAACAGGAATTTACCAACATTCTCACGGCTCCCGAAGACATGAAAAACGTTGGAGAAATCATTGTAAAAAAGTGCAATATTTAAAAAAATGTTACTTCTGGTCAGGGTTGGCAATTTTCAATCTAAAACTAATTTCTCCCATCCAAGCGAGAAAAAACAGGTAAATTATTCGTAATTTGACTGTAAAAAAGTTGGTAAAAATCCATATTTGACTTGGAAATTTTAAGGTAATGGTAAGCCGAATCTGAACCTGTCCCTCGCTAGAACTAATGTTAATAAACACGATTCAAATTTTGTTCCTACAAACCTTCCTTGAAATATTTAGCTAAAGCTGACCGCCCAAAAAGAAAAGCTTCGTTAAGGGTAATATTACATTCCCAACGCAATGATTAATCTTATTATTTACGATCACTCCAGCTTTAATCTTAAAAGCAAGTACCAGGAGGAGAGAGCTCAGCGGCTCGCATATTTTATTGCTTAATAAAATTTCTAATGAATCGAATTAAATGCAAATGTTTCGAAATGTCCATATGGTTGGACGTTTCATTATATTTTTATCATCTAGTAATGTCTTTTTTTTTATCGAAATAATTTTAAGTTCTCAGAAATGTTCATATGACTGATTATACGTGTCAAGATTGAAACTATACCGTTCTCAATTTTGCAAAAGTAACTTCAATTAATGTTTTATGTTATTCTGAGCGTCTAATACAACCATTCGCAGAATTACAGCACAAAGTTTTCGTTTGCATGCTAAACCCTTTCAATATTGTTCAGAATTTTAAAGTAACAATTTGTAGTGATGTTTGCTTCTGTCTAACTCTGGAATAACTTAGTGAACTTTTAAATGCTCTGAAAAGTAGTCTTTGTTATTAAGAAGATTACGATAATGGAGATTAAATTATTTTTTGCTACTGCAAAATTATTTCGGCAATTTTTTATCTTCAACCTACATACACAAATAATAAGGAACGAAAAACATTTTATATTCTTATTAAACGTTTAATCATTAATAAAGAATTTTACTTATTTCGAATAATTTTATGTGTTATTCGGAATTAATCGTAGTGATGAAAACAGTTTTATCTTTAATTTAGTGAAAATAATATCATTTTAACCGATTAACTATTAATTATAATGGTTGCGGAAATTAACCATCTAAAATTAAACTTTTTCTATAATCTAAATACAATAGTTTTTTATTGTATTTCATAATGTAGTTAAGATTAAATTAATCTTGATTACCGTTCTTGACTTTTCGATACACATATATTATTTTATTTAACCTAACGTTTGAAAATGACACATGTTGAAATTTGCGCCAGTTGTTAGGAATATTTAAAAATTTTGTTCCTAAGAAAAGATTACAAAATATAAAATTTATGTAGGTCGCTAGTAGTAGTATAGGACTTGGAAAAAAAATAGTTACTTTAAAAAAAAATTAACGAAATATTTATTTGAGGTAACATGATAAAAATAATTAAAAATACATTTACGGTAAATGTAAAATTTATTTTTAAAAATTGTTTTAAATGTGGTGAAATTAATTTCCTATTGCGTACGCGAAAAGTTTTTTTTAAGCATTAAGATTACTATGTACGTTTTAATTGAAAACTCTTAAACTCTTTTGCCTTTGTTATATTGTAAAGTCTAGTTACTCATCTAAATATCTGCTTGAAACTAAACATACGTACGTAATATGAGAAACAATTCAGTATTTAGTTATTACTATCTAATACAATTTAATATCGAAAATAATTTCATATTTAATTAGGCAGATGCAAGATTATTTCGAACAAATCTTTCAATAAAGAAGAATACTTAGGTAAAGTAACAAAGAAAATAAATTTTAAAACACATTTATAGTAAATGTCAAATTTATACTTAAAACTAATTTTAAATTTGGTTAATGAAACATTTAAACTCTTTTTTCATTGTTCTATTGTAAAACCTCATTACTCATTTTCAACCCATCTCTGCTTGAAACAAAACTTACTTACCTAATTACAGAAACAGTTCATTATTAAATTGTTATTCACTAATCGAGAATTATTTCATATTAAAATAGGTAGGGGATCGTACAATTTTTCTACACTGTTGCATTCATTATAAAAACATCACAATCTAATTTTGAGCGATTATCTCCTGCTTCAAATTTAAAAATAAATACTAAAACTTCAGCATTGTACAAAAAGTCATAGAAATGTTGCTTTTACGTTCAGAACTTTATGTGACAAATTTACTGGTATCAGTTTTCTAAGAAAAAAAATTTTCATTTGAAACTAACTTTTTCAGTAATTATTTACTCATTAGAATGTGGAATAAATATACTATTTTTATAGACACTATGCATGACATGGTGACGAGATTAAAATTTTGACGGATTAACAAAAACGCACGGTCTATTAGCCTCCGTGATTGGTGAATAACAACCCACGTGGTATCTATCCATCAACCAATAACAAATGTGTGTGAAGTCACTTATTTCTTGACAATAAGCGTTTTAATTTAATAACCAGTTATTTTGACTAAATACCGTATTGTCATCGAGATTAAGTAAGTCTGACAAGTTTCAAGTCAATATGGTTTAGTTTACATAGTTCAGGCTGTCTATTTCTGTCCTCCTAATGAGACTTATCACAGCCACATACACATTCACACACACATTCATACATGCACCTCGTTATTTTTTAAACAAGGTAGGAAACATCTGAGCACGGCTTCGGTAGGCGATAGGACTTTGGACCCCGATCAGATTTATCGTGCACCAGTATCGTATACACGCTGGTATAAATAGTTGGATGCTCTGGATGACTTTCTAGTATTTTTGTAGCGAAGCTGGCAACCCTCCGATTACAAGAGCACTACTTTTTTACTTTTCTTTGTCAAGTCCATCACACGGGATCGAACTAGCAATCCTCTGATTACCAGCAGAAGGCCTTTATCCACTGGGCTACCGGAGCCCCTATGCCATTGTAAGGGAATAACGACAAGAGAGCGATACAAACAATAACAAAGTCAGTTATATATAAAAAGCTATACATAAAAAGTCAGTTATATATTAAATGTTATACATAAAAAGTCAGTTATATATAACAAGTTATACATAAAAAGTCAGTTATATATAAAAAGTCAGTTATATATGAACATAAGGCCCATTCTACACGGTCGTTATTTACAATCAGATAACACAAACTAAGTGGTTTGTATTCCCCAATTAAAGAGCCACCTGCAAAAGCAAACGCGCGTGAATAACGTCCGTACAGAATGGGCTTTAAAAATAGCTATTGTCTTTAAATAAGTTATACAGTTAATATTTATATAGACGAGTACGAGAATACTTTATAAAAAAAGGCAACTTTAAGACTTAAAGTAAAATCTCATTTACGAATTTCACAAAAAATATATAAAAGCAGATAACGATATATTTACCTTTCAAAGCCAACCTGTCTTCCGTTTTCCCTCAATTTCAAGGCTTACCCGCGCGTCTTCAAAAACAAGTGTTTTGAAAAGAAAATGTTAGCCTGGCGAATACGTGTTGGGCCGATATATAAATAACCTACCCTCTGCGCACACTGTTTGCCACAGACTGAGGACTGCACAAGCGGATAGACGGATTAAATGGAAGAGACACTTCCGCAGTTTTCGCAACTGCAGATTGGGCGATGACAGTCATTGTGATTGATTTAATTGGCAGTTATTTATAAAAGGGGATTGGCGACAGAAAAACTTGAATTTGGGGAATTAAATGATACACGCACTTGTGAAATTCTTTTTGTGGGGTTGTATATTAAGCTATCGAAATTTGGATCTTCTTACTCATTCGTGGGAAAGATATTAGCGAATCTTGAATAACGAAAAAAAAAATCGAAAAATATAACGGACTGCTCATAGATTATCAACGGCTTGTTTAAAAACCCCGTTAAAATGAATGATTTTAAAAAAATAACCCGTTGATATTTATGAGGTAAATGTACAATTCGTCACTGGTCTATGACATTCTCTTTCTTTTGATATAGGATGTGGAAATCGTTACTGCAAAAATAATATATATGACTAGTATGCACGTGCTATAATTATCTCATGAACAACCTCCCCCCCCCCCCCCCCCTCCAAGAGCGAAATATATTATCGTATTTCTTATATCCAAAAAATAATCATAAAAGTTTAAAGCATCTGCTCATTCATAAATGGCTGCATTATCAACGGTTTGTTTTTAAAAAAAACACGTTTAAATAAGTTATTTTAAACGCATTAAAAAAAACATTGATATTCGTGAGATGAACGTACGATTCGTCACTGCTCCAGAAAATTCTCTTTCTTTTGATACCTCATGTGTTAAGATCCATTGAGTACGAGGAATTTTTACTACAGAAATATATATGGAGATTGAATTTGTGATACTCAGTTTGTATTCGTCCTCCAGTGGAAGTGGCAATTTTTCGTTTCAATTTTTTTAAATATAAGATTTTCTTTTCAAAGCCCACATTTCCAACTAAAAAAAATCAACAAAACACTTTTATACAAAACTGTTGAAAAACTAGTATGTTGTCCCAAATTTCTTCATTTTTGAAATTTTAAATTGTAAGTAAACTAGGAGTTTCCAACATAAAATCAACATTTTTTTTTAATTTGTCTACATATTACCTTAGGAGTGCTTTTAAAAAAAAAAAACTACATTTCCGTACTCAATTTTTTTTTTGTAACTTTTTTTTTATTTTGTTGAAATTTTTTTTATTTTGTTGAAATTTTTTTTATTTTGTTGAATTTTTTTTTTATTTTGTTGAATTTTTTTTTTTATTTTGTTGAATTTTTTTTTTATTTTGTTGATTTTTTTTTTTTTTTTTTTTTTTTTTTTGTTGAAATTTTTTTATGTTGATGACTTTAGTTGCGTTGCATAGTGGATAAAGCATATAGTTCTCATACCATGGGTTCTTTACCGTAAGAGTTAAATTGGATAAACTTCAAATTTTGTCAAATTTGAGCTAATGCCGTTATAATACAGCGTAAATATATAATTTTTCAATGTAATAAAGAACTAAGTCAATAGTTTAATTTTTAACCACGAGATGTCCATTATAATTATGTTACCCTTCATTGTTAATCTAATAAAATTATTCAATTTTCATAACTTTTTCCTTGCAATCGACTTGTATGCACTTCTTCCACTATGATTCCACGTTTTCTGCATTACTCGTTTCTGAGAGTCCCTGGACCCTTCAACAGGCACGTCGCACAGGGGTTTTTGAGGCGGGGGGGGAGGGGGGGAGTCAGACCCTTGAACCCCCCCCCCCCCCCCTAATAATCTGGAAACCCTGAAAGTAAGGAATTTCCACTTCTAAAAACCCCGAGTCGGGAAAATCTATGCATCCTGCAGAAAATTTATATTTTTAACAAATGAAAGCTAGGTAATATTAGAACTTGCCCAACTTGTAAGATGAATTAGACCCCAAAACGGACACTGCATTGGAATATGGATGTAACAAATCAATGCTTGTGAGAGAACTGTTTAATATTACCTAAAATATATATAAAAAAAGATGAAAAATGTCGATAAGTTAAAACTGGGAATTTTCAGCACTGTTGAGTTGGGAATTTCGAATGGTTGAGTTGTTGAGTATTTCGAATCGTTAAGTTGGGAAATTTTTCGTTTCAACTCCCCCAAAATATTTTCTGTGTAACGGAACAGCCTTTCAAATGACCTTTTCTAAATTAATTGAAACCAAACTAAAAATTTCATTTAATCAAGAACACTTAACCCTCTGCACTCGAAGAACATGTTTGATATTTGCGAAAATTGGAACAGTTACGTACCATACCTGTTTTTTTTAAAGAGGTATTCTGTATCGTGTATTTTTTAACCCTCAGACGACAACATAACGACTCGCTCTTTTGGTTCCGTGTTCTTTAAAATAAACTCGAAGAAAAGTGTCTTGTATGTAAAACACATCGATCTTTTTTTTTTTTCAACTTGTTCTCTTGCAGACCCAAAACAGATTAGGATAATTTCCCCTCTATGAGCATAAAAAATCCTGGAGGGAAAACATAAAGAAGAATAACTGTTCTTTAGAAAGAACGTAAATGTCAAAATGTTCTTGGAGTGGAAAGTATTAAGTTTAGAGTGGATAACAGCGGCAAGGCGGGAATTTTGCGTGGTTATCGGTGAATCTACCGATGACTGGACCCTTCGCCACTGGTGAGTAACTATAGAAATAAAAAAAAATTACGTAAACCTGAACATTAATCGCAGTATAACAAATATATATTAATTTATGATATTAGTCAATTTTTTGTATTTATTTTTTATTAGGAATCTGAGGAAATTTCAATCCGAAGAAAGTTTTAGGTCACCAACGCACACTTGGTGTTTGTAGATGACAAACATAATTTCAATTAATGTTTGTCAGAGATATATTTTTAAACTCAAGAATATGTCGTTTTCTTTGATTTTAAAGAACAGAGCAAAAAAATAATAACACGTCGTTACTTTGATAACTTAACCCTTTGCATTCCAAGAACTCTTTGCGTTTTCCGTTTTTTTCTGCGGAACAGTTATTCATCCTGATGTTCTTTACTTTAGAATTTTGTTATGCTTATAGAAAAAAGAAACAATCTGTTTTGGATCTACAAAAGAACGAGTTGAAAAAAATATTGATGTATTTTCTAAACACAAGATCATGCTGTTCTCGTTTATTTTAAAGAACAGGGAACCAAAAGAACGGGTCGTTATGTTGTCGCCTGAGCAGCGCCAACGGAGTGCAAAGGGCTAAAAGCGACAGTCGAGCGCAAAGGGTAAATAAAATACGTTGACATCCAAGTTACATCATACTTTTAAATGGAGTTGAAAAACAGCTAACGAAAAAAATAATCTTTTTTAAAAAAAAATTAAAACCGACTTGCAGAAGATGCATTAAAAATTAAAAAATAATTGTTAATTTTACGAACAAGTTGAAAAAATTGAATTATTTAATATCAATTTTATATTTATTAAAACATTTCGAAATCGGCGCCAAAATGTGTGTGTGATTTTTGTAAATTGGCTCCCACTTCAAAAGTTGTAATAAGTATAAAATTGATATGAAATAATTCAAATTTTTCAGTTTGTTCGTAAAACTAAAAATTATTTTTTACTTTTTAGCTCATTTTCTTCTTTAAGTCGTTTTTCCTTTTTTTAAAGATTATTTTATTTTTCCCTTTTTAGTTTTTAATTTAGCAGGGGGTGGCGCCCCCTATTATTATTCACCAAGAAATTAAATTAGCAACTTGTGCTCAACTTTGTTTCAACAACGTATATTGTATAACAATCCTTATCAATGCCAAAAAATGCTGGTTAAACGAAATGTCAACCTGATATTGTTTTAATTGCTTCCAAGTGAAACGTCCCCTATCCCAACAAAAAAAAAATTGTGCACACATCTAAATTGGAACCGAAATCCTGTGCGAACATACATAAAAATAAAAAATAAATAAAAATACATAACAGTCGAATTGATATCTCTCGACTTGGCGCGCTATTTGGCGGTTTTAATTTAAAATTTATGTCGGTTTTAATTTAAAATTTATGTCGGTTTTATTTTGTAGTTTTGGTTGGCGCGCTGTTCAGTCGGTTAAAAAAGCGTTTTTCATGTTCAAGAACAAGCAATTTTCGTTCAATTTAAAAGAACAGGTACCAAAAGAACACGCCGTTATTTTGGCGACCGAGACGCCGCTCGATTCCAAGCGGTTAAATGACAAACCAGCTCCAAACACTCCACATTATACAACATTTCTAATTATTCGTCCAGGCACCAAACAACTAAACAGGATTTATAAGAACTACGATCACCTCACCTGAATATCATTGGATAATTGCCTTCGTAGAGATGCTATCAAAAATTTCATGTCGCCAACACCAGAGAATGACAAGCGAAACACAGTAAATCAGGGGATAACAGCGTTTTCCACTGCGGACACCGGGAAAGCGGTGAAAAATCGATCGATCTGTGTTTGCCACAAGAAACGCATGCACCCACGCAATGCTTCCCCCCACAATCGCTGGACAGGCATGCGAAACGGTGCTTGTCTCTGGATAACACCAGGTTGGTTTATTCAGAAGAAAATTTTAAGCACGAAATGTTTTTCCATGTAATTAAGGATAAATAGACTACTGATATCTTATGCAATTTAAAGTCGGAATGCAATACGTGCCTGGTTATTTCATTGGGAAACTTCGATTAACGTTTTGCGAATTAAAAGTTTTTATATTTCAGAGGCAGAACATTTACAGGACTAACTAAAATGCATGTTCTACTTAAAAATAAATGTATTAAACCAGTGGTTCCTAAAGGGTGGTCCGCGGTCCCCCTCCCCGAGGCTAATTGAGAATCGTTGTATTAAAGGTAGTATTTTTTGCTCTTGCATTGCTAAAACTATTTTTTTTTAATGTGTGATTGAAACAATTAAAAAGTTTACTCCCTGCTTATTATTTGCACAAATTCCTCAATTCACGATTATATAGTTAGCAGTAGATTTTGTTAAATTACTTCTAAACGATCCAAATAAAATACACTAACTTTCATTACTTATATGTATATTTTTTAATTTTATTTAAATTAGGATATTAATATTCATAAAATTTATGAATAGCAACCATGCTATATTTTGATAGTGATGGATTCAGAAAAACGCTTTATATGCATATCTAAAATTTCATGATTTTCCTCTTTGTAGTTTTTTTGCTATATTAAAATGTGCATCAAATTATCATTTCAGGGGTCATACACAAATTTAAATTGTACAGAACTTAGAAGAAAACTTCACTAATTTTGAGAATTAAAAGCGCTGTGATCGCGTTGGCATAAAATTCTAAATTCTTATATAAAGGCGAGGGGTATACGGGAGTGGATGAATGAATGACCACGGGAAAAGAAAAACCACGGCTAACGACAAAACATTTTCTATCCGCGACCATTTCGTATTCTAAATAAAACTTTGTTCAATGTGGAGGTAGCCCCTCAATTAAGATGGATACATAGTGTAATATATCTGCATATAAATGTAAGAAATTAACGAAAATGTATATTTAAATTATTTTGAGGGCGGGGAACATTTCTGCGCTATCAAAAGTAGGTGTTGCTTTTGAAAATTTTAAAGTTGGTTCGGATTCGAGTATGAAGATAGTCCCCTATGCAAATTTTTTGTATATCAATACATAGTAGACTTTATTCCCTACAAAATGGTATATTAAGTTTAACTCTACTATAAAAACTAACGAAATAATCATTGGTGGTTCGTTTTTTCCCCCTGCTGTACACCTTCAACGCTCATGAAAAAGTTACCGCCAAGAGTCCACTGTGCAGCTCTAGTGCGACGTTAATTAACAAACCAACAAACAATAACAAACCACGAAAAAGTTAGAGCCTTAGTTGGTAAAGCATTCAGCTACTAATCAGAGGATTGGTGGTTCGAATCCGTGCAATGGACTTCACATAGAAAAGTAAAAAAGTAGTGGTCTTGCGATCGGAGGGTTGCCAGCTTCGCTACAAAAATACTAGAAAGTCGTCCAGAATATCCAACAAATTATACTGGCGTGTATACGGGACTGGTGCACGATACATCTGATCGGGGTCCAAAGTCCCGACGTCTATTGAAGGCGTTGGGTGCCAGTTCAGGTGTTTCCTCGTCATCTGACCATGGTTCTAAAATAACGAGGTGCATGGATGAATGTGTATGTGTTCCCTGGTATTTCCTTCGAGATTGACCCCGAACCGTCGCCAATAGCCCACTGTGCAGCTCTAGTGCGACGTTAATTAACAAAACCAAACCTCACGAAAAAGTTATTGTCTCTGGAAAACACAAAAGAACGTTTGCAAGTAAAATCACCTGCATATAAAGTAAACAAATTTACGTTTAAAGATTTTTCTTTTTACGCATGCAAAATAGAACAGTTTCTTTGGCTTGGCATTTCATGTTTTAATATCAATTACAAATACATATTTAAATTAAATAGTCGTAAAATCTAACTCAAAATATCAGGCTTTTTTCATAATGTTTTCACGGAGATCCCTTGAACTAGTAGAAATAAAGAGCCCACATGTAAAACGAGCTAAGAAGAAATCCGAAAAATGAGATATTAGTGCGATTTACCAGTTCAAGAAAATCTCCCTCGGTATGGAAACAATTAAATCGTCAGACGAATTTTTGTGATTTTCTCAAAATAGTTAGTACAAATATAAGTTTAAAATATTTTGCCTTTAGGCTACTCAAATCATGTATGCACTATGTAATAAAAAATCTCCAAAAATCCGGAAAATATGCAAACTTTAACGCATTTAAAGAAGTTTGCTTTTATTAAATTAAAATTAAGTATGAAGATCGCTTCAATTTCGAGTAAATTTATAAACTAAATATTTCGATGACTTTATGGATCTTGTATGCAGTAACTTTTTTTTAATATGTTGGTACTTATCTCAGTAAAAAACAAAATAAATTAATAAAAGACATTAAAAACTACTTAAATTCCGTTACTCCTAAAAGTTGATAAGACAATAAACTAATATTAATTTTACTTACCGATAGATTTCTTAGTTCCAGTTGACAAATTGCACTCATTTTAAAAACATTAAGTACTATCTAAAACTAATACATATAAATAATATTCTGATTAAAAATACAGTTAAAAAAGAATTAGATGGGTTGGTTGAAATAAGTTCGCCTTGTTACATAATCGGCTATTGGTGACAGTTCGATTTGGGTTAATTAACGACGCAATAAAGCTGCACATTGGGTTAATGGCGGTGGTTCGGAACCTATCTCGAAGGTTTTGTTTTTTGGCTTGGGTTAATTAACGTCACACTAGAGCTGCACAATTGGTTATTGGCGACGGATCGGGGCCTATCTCGGTTTTGGTTAATTAACGTCGCACTAGAGTTGCACAATGGACTATTGGCGACGGTTCGCGGGAATATCTCGAAGGAAAGATCCGGGAACGATGTCTCGTATTTTTAAACCATAATCAGATGACGAGGACAACACCTGAGCTGGCACCCACCGCCTTCAATAGACGTCGGTAGTTTGGACCCCAATCAGATTTATCGTGCACCAGTCCCGTATACACACCGTTAATTTTTTGGGGATGTTCTGGGCGACATTCCTAATATTTTGTAGTGCAGCTGACAACCATCCGATCACCAGATCACTGCTGCTTTACTTTTCTTAGTCAAATCCGTCGTACAGGATCGAGAGGCCTCTGTGGCCGAGCGGTTAAAGTGTTCAGCTACTAATCCGAGGATTGGTGGTTTGAATCCGCACGAAGGACTTACAAAATAAAAGTAAAATAGTAGTGACCTTGTGATCGGAGGGTTGCCAGCTTCGCTACAAAAATACTAGAAAAGTCGTCCAGAACATCCGCAAAAATTAACGACGTGTATACGGGACTGGTGCACGATAAATCTGATCGGGGTCCGAAGTCCCGACGTCTATTGAAGGCGTTGGGTGCCAGTTAATTTTTGAGGATGTTCTGGACGACTTTTCTAGTTATTTGTAGCGAAGCTGGCAACCCTCCGATCACAAGATCACTACTTTTTCTACTTTTAGCATTCAAAGGAAGATTCGCCATTTAGATGGTCAATGTAACGTCATACTAGCGCTACACAATGCTTTATTAACCACGGCACAAATTTTATCCTGAAAAATCCGGAAACCTTTCTTCTTATATTTAATTTGGCGCAGCTTGGCCATATTTGGCCCTTGCGCCATAAAACCCCACACAACCAACCAACTTATATTTAAACCATGGTTAGTTAACGAGCACAGTACCTGAGCAGAAATGAGAAAGTTTGGACTGCAACTCATTTAACGTGCAACATTCTTTTTTACACTGTGGATGTTTTTTAGCAAGTGAAGTGGAACATAATTAGCAATCCTCCAATTACGATGGTTCAAAAATACGAGGCATAGTTCCCGGGTCTTTCCTTCGAGATAGTGACAGCCTCCGGGGCCGAGAGGTTAAAGGCATCAACTGGGAATACAAAGGTTCCTGGTTCGATGCCAGGCGATGGACTTGACAAAGAAAAGTAAAAGAGTAGTGATGTTGTGATCGGAGGGTTGCCAGCTTCGCTACAAAATACTAGAAAAGTCGTCCAGAACATCCGCAAAAAATAACGGCGTGTATACGGGACTGGGTGCACGATACATCTGATCGGGGTCCAAAGTCCCAACGTCTATTGAAGGCGTTGGGTGCCAGTTCAGGTGTTTCCTCGTCATCTGACCATGGTTCTAAAATAACGAGGTGCATGTATGAATGTGTATGTATTCCGGGGTCTTTTCTTCGAGATAGACCCCGAACCGTCGCCAATAGCCCACTGTGCAGCTCTAGTGCGACGTTAATTAACCAAACCAAACCTTCAAGATAGGCTCCGAACCGTCACCAATAGCCCACAGTGCAGCTCTAGTACGGGAGAGGCCTCTGTGGCCGAGTGGGTAAAGACGTCAGCTGGGATGGTTTGGTTACAAAACGTCGCACTAGAGCTGCAGAGTGGGCGCGAGAGTTCGGGGCCTATCTCGAGCAGAAGATCCGGGAACAATGCCGCGTATTTTTTAATCATGGCCAGATAACGAGGTCAACACCTGAGTTGGCACCCGACGCAACCGTAATAGGTGTCAAGACATTGGACACCGATCAGATTTGCGCCAGTCCCATATACACGTCACTATAATTTTTTTGGATATTTTTAGACAAATTTCTAGTATTTTCGTTGCAAATCTGACAACCACCGATAACCAAGATCACTACATTTTATTTTTATTTGTCAAGTCTACTCAGTCGGGCTCGAACTCGCAACCTTCTGATTACTAGCCGGACACTTTTATCCCGTGCAACTGGGGCCCCTTATTTTCCTGCGACCTTAACAACAGGATTAGTGGGTAAAAATACATCTTTCAAATTAGTTTGAGTCTGCCAATGTTTAATTTTGAGTTTTAGGTATTTCTCTTACACAGCTCAAATGATTTTGCACGAAATTACAATGACAACGTGAAAAGATAACTGAAAAGAAACCAACTTATGATTATTGATGAGGAAAAGTGCTAGAATAAAATCACAGGATTACTATCAAAACTACCTTTTAAAAGTCATAACAAATTAAACATCTGTTCTGCACTAAAATAATCGAATCGAAGCAATTATGAAAATTTGTGCCTATCAAACAGAAAACATAATTCTTAAAAAATAGCAATGTATAAACGAAATCTGAAAAAATATTGCCCGTAAACTTTTATTCGGGACAATAAAAAGCTGTAAGATATTTTGCACAACAGATTTCTTCCATACGGAGATGATTGATATAACAACATTTTGTTAATCGAAAACAGTATTACAATTTCCAAGCAAAATAACAAAATATTCATTTACAACAGCAGAGTCGGTGAAAAAAGTTTTATTAAAGTACTAAACGTTAAGAACATCTCTTCAAGATGACCGCGACGATCCTAAACTTTTACAAAACAGCGCTAAACTCTTTGATTAAAATAACAAGTATTCAATTATACAATAACCACTTCTACTTATGTACAACTCGGTTGGCACTTATAAAGCACATCATAGCAAAAATCATTCATGAAACACTTAAAACAACGCACGCCTCCAATGGTATATGAAAAAAGTGAAATATTTGATGCAAAACAAAATGCCCGTGACTAAGTTTAAAACTAATTGTTACAGCTTGCTTCCGACAACGTCTTTCAGGCTCTCCTCTTTCTCTTTTGATTTTCTGAAAGAAAAAAAAATGACATTAATTCCATGTAAATGTACATAAAGAGCGTTTTAATCACTTAGATTTCCATTCTTCACTGGCGTTATCAACGCGCGATATCATCAATGCCGTTACACAAAAAATATTTTGAGGGGGTTGAAACAAAAAATTTCCCTACTCAACTTTTCGAAATTCCCAACTCAACAGTGCTGAAAATTCCCAGTTCCAACTTATCGACATTTCGCATATTTTTTTTATATATATTTTAGGTCATATTAAACAGTTCTCACACAAGCATTGATTTGTTGCAACCATATTCCAATGCAGTGTCCGTTCTGAGGTATAATTTAAATGTAATCTTACTAGTTGGGCAATTTTTAATCTTTACTAGCTTTCTTTTGTTAATAATATTAATTTTCTTCAGGCATAATTTTCCCAACTCGGGGTTTTAGAAGTTGAAATTCCCAACTTTCAGGATTTCCAGGTTTTTTTTTTAATTTGTGGAAACGGCATGTTATTGTATGTAAAAAAATCGTAAAATCGCGTTTTTTTTTTCGCTAACTCAATATTGTCATCTACAGCTGACGAGTATAGATAAAGTAGAGCTGATATAAAAGAGAAAGGTGTGAAGCTGCGCCCACTGCATAGAAAACTGTATAGCGCGTGTTTTTACGTCCCACGGTGAAGTCCAAAAGGGGCGAGGGAAGACGAAATATTAACTTCCCTGTTGGTCACGATACACTCAGAAACAGAAAATTGTATGGGATACGGCTTAGAAATAGAGAAAGCCGTATCAAATACCGTGTTGTATAGAAATACTCTGTACCATATGGTTTTCTATGGGCGCAAATTGATGCCATTATGCGACTACATGCTACCAGAACGTTAGATTGTTTAACCCTAACTAAAAGCAATAATTAAGTTAAACGTACCATTTCAATATTTTTTCAACCGACATTATTTTTAAAAAAAAAGATAAATTTGTTGTTTTAAGTAATAAAATTTAACACTGGAGCTATGCTGACTCCAGTGTTTTAGTATGAAATAGCACGATAGCGAGACTTCGTAAAAAAAATTTCACAAGGTAGTGTCTACTCTATTGGCGGAACCAGGGGAGGGGCACATCACATTGCAAAGCTGCAGTGTCTAAATCCGGTCTAAATATATATTTAAAGTCACGGGTTTATATCCAAAAGTACAGGGCTTTCAATCGGTTTTGGCGTAATCATGTCATTCAAATAAATCATGTTTTGAAAGTAGTCGGCTTATTTGAAGAGGTTTAAATTGAGTGACAAGATTTGCTGGTACGACAACTGATAAAAGCGTGCCTTATTAAAAATTAGTTGCTTTCTTTGAAACCATAGACACTTTATTATTTTATACTTTTTACAGTTATAATTGATTAATTCCCCGGAAAAGGCTCTAGTATCACATTATATTAACCAAACGCCGTTCCTTACTTTCCGATGTTTTCGGCTTGCTTGAGAGTATCTGCAAACGGTTCATTGTTCGTCTCTGGTAAAAGGAAGATGAGCAAGCCACTGGTGACTGACAGGAGCGAGTACAGAAGGTCGGGAAAACTAGCGAATGTACTTGTACCCTGAACGGAGAAACAGTTTAGTCGTTTGAACAGTTGGTAAGAACTTTAACTTAAAGGTTAAAGGCTTCTGCAAACATTTAAAGAATATGTATACGTGTGAATTTTGTACACAATTGAAAATGGTAACTTATATTAAACATGAATTTTACTACACTGAATATACATTAAAACAAATAGGTCAAAGCTATCTAAATATAAAGATTTTAACCTCATGCATAAGCTTCAAAGAAAATATCAAACTTAAAAAATAAAAAACAGTTGATAAATCTCTGAATAGCACATGTTTATATTTTAAATAAAAGAAACATATCAATATTAAAAACTACAAACTTGTCAAATTAAAGTCAAAATAATTTAACAAGTTTATAGTGTTAGTATGTGTGTATTTCGTATCTCACATCAGGGCATTAACCCTATAATACCAACCATACGTAAATTTTACGCATTCTCCCATTGACTTTACATTGGCAAACAAACTTAGTTAGTATTCTATGGTTAACTATACAGGCCTGTCAAAACTACAAACTACAAGAAAATGTCTAGGCCATAAAAAACATTTACAAAAGAACATGATACTGGAATGCTTTCTGAAAGGTATATAAAACATACAGAATATTTTATCACTGGCATGCGATAATCATTACATAAATCCCCCCCCCCTCTACATACACACATTCGTTGTAAGGGCGAAATATATTAGCATATTTCTTATAGCCGAAAAAATCGTAAAAGTTTAACACTTCTTCTCATTCACAGATGGCAGCATGATCATCGGGATATCGAAAACGACATTTATCAACATATGTTCAAAGTTATCATGCTGGCGATTCTGTCCACGAGTGCGTTCTGTGCACTTTTGCTTTAACCCTTGAACACTAACCATTCTACATAATCAATGGAGAAATACGTAAACTATTACGTACGGTTAGCGTTCTAGAGTTAAAAATCCCCCCACAGAAAGAAATCTTAACGTAAGTTAACTTTGTGCTTCTTTTGCGATATCGATTTCGTTATCCAACATTTACATTCAGTTATAACAAAGGTTAATAAAATATTCAGTAGAATGTGTCTCTCATAGTACATTCCGAAAGCATGCAAAGCCCCCTCTATAGACAGTATAGAGAACTGTCTCCATAGACAGTATAGAGAACTGTCTCTATAGACAGTATAGAGAAGGCCTTGGATCATGTATGGTCATATGCCCATAAGTGAATATAATTTCTTTCGATGTCCTTTACCTCAACTTGAAGTTTACAGTTCTAATTATGGGACACCCAGTGTCTCTTGTCATTTTACAAAACATTTTATTCTATTACTTATTTGTTAAAGGACTATATTAAAGACTTTTTTAATCTCCAGGTTGACATCTTATTCGTACGCAATGAACAACATTTTGATCGAAATTCATACATCAATAGACCAATGTCGTCAAGTTGAGTTAAGCTATCTAAAAGAAGAGTTGAAACTTACAGAAAATCAATTTATCTGGCAAAGGAAATACAAATAATCGATACGTATTCGTTTGTCATGCATAATAAATTACAATATACCACTAATGGATCAATACTGTCATTATTGATCTGTTTTGGAACAATCAAAAACATTAAGAAACAAGCAATTACATTGATTTACGATAAAAATTGCTAAACCAATGAAATAGACTATTATAGTATTGTATTTCGCTTGCCATACAATTAAATGATGCATAAATTGCTTTTGAATCTTTTTTTTAATATAATAATCCACCTTAAACCGAAAAGAACACGCTATAGAATACCTCTTTATAAAGAACAAGAAATGGATGTAACTGTTTTATAATAAGAACGTAAATATAGAACATGTTCTTCAAGGGCGAAGGGTTAACTTTGCCAGCGTACTCACCAGTTCTCTGACGAAAGGGGCGACGATGGACCCCAGGCGGGCGACCGTCGATCCCGTCCCCAGGCCGACGTTTCTCACCACAGTAGGGAAGATCTCCGCAGAGTAGACGTACACGGTGGCGAATGTGGCAGTGATGCAGAATTTGCCCAACAGGGGAAACACGGACTTCAGCACACCCATTTCTGAGGATAACAAACTAATTTCAATGTTCAGTCATAAAATATTCAAGTTAAACGACGTCAAGAAAAGCTGCAAGTCAATGCGAATCTTCAGCCTTTAATCAAAATTACAATCAGAAATGGCGTCTTCTAATCATTTCAACTACTGATTTCTAACTGTAACGTCTGGATTGGGCAAAACATTTTGTTGACTTGAAGCCAATTGAAGGGGTAACAACTGTACCACACTTTCATTGCTATCGCAATATTTCGTATATTTGTCATGTTTAAATAAGCCGATATATATTGTTTTTGGCTGAGTTTTTTCTATTTTCTTTTAAACCCATTTTAAATGCAGTCTGCTATTTAAACAGAAAGTCACTGGCAAGTCAAAGTGGTAGCAAAAACTATTTGTTTGAGCAATATAAAAATTAATTCTATACAAAGAAAATATATTTATATACATTTAATATTTCTACAATGATATGAGATTAAAAGAATACCACTAAATCATTTAAAAAAATTTTGGGCGTACAGTATGGCTGCTTCCAAATTGGCTTCAACACGCGCATAGAGGAAACAAGTTTTGAGCCTCCCAGAAGTTACAAGTAAAGAGTTCAGTGATTTCAACACTGGATTAGTAACATCTTCCCGCCATCAATGCTATTCAATGGAAGTACACGTCATTTTGACAGGTGTTACAAATGTAGGGTTAGATTCATACGCTTTTAACGCGTGTTAGCTTTTGAATATGGCTCTTTAATTGGTTAATACAAACCACGTGGTTTGTATTGTATCCAATCAGAGCCTTTTGTAAAACCTAAAGCGCGTTAAAAGCGTCAAAAGCTAACGCGCGTTAATACAGCGCCCACTGGATAAAAAACCGTATGGCACGTGCTTTTAACGTCACAAAAGGATGAAAGGGGACGGTGAAAGTCAAAATCGTAACTCCTGTTGATCACGACACATTCAGAAATCGGCCTTTAATATGTGTAGCTTAACACGCAACAGATTTCTATACAGAAGGCGCGGGTTAGTAGCGTCCGTGTAGACCTTGTCTTCCCGTGAAGTCCTGCTCTAGTATCACAAAAAGTGAAAGTAATTGTTTGAGTTTGGTGTGTATTTAATTTATCTATAGTTATAAATTTCTCTGTTGTTTAAATAGAAGTGCTGATACGTCTTATTAATATATCTCACAAGTACAAAACATTTCTCATTTCCGTTAATTTCATTATATAAGCTATTCGTTCACATCTCACCAACTTTTGACTATTAACTTAATGTTGGTAAATGGAGAGGAGATCCTTACAGAAAAATTTTCCTCTCTATTGGTCACTTGGCAAAAAGTTATGTCGTTGGTTATCTGTGAACGAAATGCCTTTACTAAGTCAGTGTTATTTACTTACAAAAAATGGGTTGTATTGCCCAGCAAAAAAAAGTCAGCATAAAACCTTCAACAACATTTTAAAATTGAAGGTTTTATGCAGGAAAACTGCGGTTTTTTAAAGATCTATGAAATTAAAGGTTTTTGTTACAATATCCTTCATAAAAACTGCAAAAAAAAACTTAATAAAAAACTTTCAATGTTTAATTATGAAGGGAAAATGCAAATATTTTAAAGGTTTTATGCAGGAAAATTAAAAACTTTAAAAAAAAAATGCATTTTTTTTTTCAATATCCTTTATAAAACATTCAATTTGACCATTTCGATGCAGGTTTCATGCTGACTTTTTTTTCTCTGGGTTTCTTTTTGAACGGTTGATAACAGACAACAAAGCACTGAACTCTAAATGTAACTTCTGGAACGTTGATAACCAGTTCCTTCTATGGACGCGGTTGGAGCAATACTGTACCTAGACTAATTTTTAAACGTGATTATTTCTTCTCAACCCGTTATAGAAATGTTAAATATGTTTAGATATTTTTTTTTCTACATATAGAATCAATCTGTATATAGTCAAAAGTATAGTTTTTCTTTTTGCTGCTAATCCTCTTATTATTGGTTAAAATGGATTTCGAAGAATAAGCACCCAAAATAGGTTTTAATGGGAAATTAAAAAAAAATAACCAAAAGCGTTATACAGTTCGGCATATTTTAGCATGAGCATTAAACGAAATATAGAAGTGGAAGTGGTGTACATTTTGTTAACGTCAATCGGCTTGAAGTCAACAAACTGCATTGCCCAATCCAGAAGTTACAGTTAGAGATCAATGCAGCAAACATTCATTCAGATATCGAAATAACTTGGTCTTGAATATTCTTGAACACTTGAATATGAATTACATATGACCATTAAATTGCAGTTTTTAGGAAGTCAGGGAAGTTTTCTCGCAGGAATACATAAAGCGATAAAAGTGTTTTATTTGGATTTTTGAAGGATGGTTGGTTGGTTGGTTGTATGGGGTTTATTGACACAATAGCCAATTTGAAGGATGGTAAAACCAACATTTTCAATTATATTTTTTATCATTTTAAGTGACAAAAATACTAGCTGAATTATTTATTCTTTGCACGGATAATCAATCATATGAAGAACCGTCATCTGACCATGGTTCAAAAATACGAGGCATCGTTCCCGGGTCTTTCCTTCGAGATAGGCCCAGAACCGTCGCCAATAGCCCACTGTGCAGCTCTAATGCGACGTTAATTAACCAACCAACCAATCATATGAAGTGAAAAAGGTAAACGTACTTATCAAAACATTTAAATGTTATATAGTGCTTGTTTGATCCATTGAACATACCGAATTTAGTTAACCATGTATATTTATTTATTGTTCTATAATATCTGTCTGTAATAATAAACTTTAATGGGATGCTAAAACTATTTCTTTAACTTAACTTGCTTTAAAGAAAATATATTTATAAAGCTTATCTTATTCTGATTTTAAACCCAGAATTGCGTTTCACGCAAAAGTAGAATCAAAATATATGCATTGGACAAGATTTGATTGTGCAATTCACAATAAGCAAGTTGCATTCAAATTCAGATATAAATTTTTATATCGTACTTCAATTAAACATTCATTACATTGCTTCATATTCCGTTTTTCGTTGTAAAAACTACAAATGATTTTTAAAGAGCGACTATTATTGCATGCATAACAATCTACTTTAGAAAACAACACTATTAAGTATAATCCAAATATAAATACCCAGAATCTTTATTCCAAAGTCACCTAGTTTTAACTTACTTTCAAATTCTTTTAACCTCTTGGATTTTCTTAAAAAGCAGCAAGAGAAATGGAATAAATTAAAAACACAGAATCTACATGATTTATACACTAACCCCTTCACAAGAAAAAAAACTAATAAAAACTTCAAAGAAGAAAACTTAAAGGCATACTTCACATAGGAGCAAGTTAAATCAGTTTACATTGAGTTAAATCGGTGTGTTCAGACGCGAGAGTGTGAACATCTAGGTATCATTCAATGAAAGGAGGCTGTACAATCGGCTGTCTGTAGGGGCTAGCAATCTCCAATGTGAAATCTTCACACGGAACGTTATCAGATGGTTACAACAAACCAAAGTTTTACACATATACGCAACACATGCCGATATCCGCTAATAAAGATGTAGAGTTATAAGTTTGCCCAATCCAAAAAGGTGATTTACTTTAAATTAAGTCAGATTAGCAAGTTCAGATGTGATCTGAGTAGGTTTGGGTCTACAGTTGCCCAGTGGATAAAGACGTTCAGCTGGTAATCAGAAGATTACTAGTTCGAGCCCATGCGGTGGACATGGCAAAGAAAATTAAAAGAAAGTAGTGATCTTGCGGTCGGAGGGTTGTCAGCTTCGCTACAAAAATACTAGAAAGTCGTCCAGAACATCCAACAAATTATACTGGCGTGGGACTGGTGCATGATAAATCTGCACGGAGTCCAATATCCTTACGCCTATTGACGTTGCGTCGGGTGCCAGTTCAGATGTCGTCATCTGACCATTGTTCAAAAATACGAGGCATCATTCCCGGGTCTTTCCTTCCAGATAGGCCCTTTCGCCATTAGCCCACTGTACAGCTCTAATGCGACGTTAATTAACCAAACCAAAACCCATGGGTAGGTTGGTTGTTAACGTCGCAATAAAGCTATACTACGGGCAATTGGGGACGGTTCGTGATCTATCAAGAGAGACAGGAACACAACCTCGTCATTTTGAAGCATGGTCAGATGACTTAAGCTGCCATGACAGTTCATGGCAGCTTTATATGGCAGCTTTATTGAGTATCATAAATTTTAGTTGATATACCTTCGCCCTGCTGCGAATGTTTAGGCGGACGACAGGAATTGAATTCCTAATCTTTCGACTACGAGGTCATTCCTCTCTTGCAGACGAACATCGAACTCGCAACTCTTCAAATACGAGATCGGTGCTCAGACCAACGTCCCGTTATTCAATGGAAAGTTGCTATTCAATATGCTCTTTGTTAGCGGCTCATCTCCTGTATGAAGTCTGCCTTACATTAAATTGCTTGATCAGATGAGAACAGGATACTATATGAAGAGCTGAGAATACAAACAGACCAAGTCCAATTATCTATGGATACAGCTCAACAAGCTTAATCACAATACAAACAGACTTTGTTGCTATCGAACCCGAAAATAATAATACACATTAGAATACAAACAAACCAATATGTCTTTGTATAGCAAACGCAAATCTTCGATGTCATTTTCTGAAAATCAAACAGTATTCGTTGGTCTATTTGTATTTTTAACCTTCCATATCTGATAAGCTAATCACGATAACATTGAGGCAAGTCCTTACCAGCAGGCATGGGTATGGCGAGCGCGCTGGCCAATCCAGCGAGCACCATAGCGATTGCGAGAGGTCTCCTGCGTCCCACCTTTCCAATCACCTTGATGGTGATCATGTAGGCCGGGAACTCTACGGCGCCGGAGAGGAAGAAACTCAGGTAAGGGTTCATGGAGAGCTCGCCCGTGTTGTAGGACAGACCGAAGTAGATGAAGGCATTCACCAACCTGCATGAAAAATAAGTCGATAGTCACCATCAAAACGTGAGGACATGTATGGAATCATAGTTAAACAAATGGTACAATTTGCATTTGTCACTAAACAATGATAGGAACATTTTAACCGGTAATTTTAAATCACGGTCATATAACGACATGGATATGCAAATGAACTATTTAGTTGCGTGCAATTGAAAAACTGGAATTCAATCCGCAAATCACTGGGCAAATTATCGGACATTATCCTTTCACTTGATACTGCGCTAACAACTTCGACAAGTAATTGACAATTTGGCGATTTTGTATGGATTGTGATTATACGGGTTTGGCGATTTTTCGTCTTTGGAGTTGGTTGGTTGTGTGGAGTTTTATGGCACAATTGCCAAATATGGCCAAGCTGTGCCAAATTTTTCTTTGGAGAATTCGAAAGCTGAAATGTGGCAGCCCCATGTCAAATGTAATTAAAATAATCGCCGAGCAGTGACTGAGCGATTTTTTTAGCTTATCCCAATTATCATTATAAAACACACCTTTTTATGATATTAAAATCTATAAATCAAATATAATGGTTAGTTAACGGGAAATTTATATTGGCCCTAACTCCTGTTCGAGGCGGTTTTTTGATAAAAGAAGGACTTGTATAACAAGTAAATACTAATAAGGTCCTATATCCGTGATGAGTTATATTTATAAAACCATGATAATCTTACATGGTAAAAGAAAATATAACTATCTCCAAAAAAATATATTTTGTACATACATACAAACAACTACTGTTAGACAATAAAAGCCCTATAAAGTTTCCAAACTTTGATTCAGGTGATAAAATTGGATTTTCTTGTCTCCTGTAAAGTTTTGATTTTTGGAGTTTACAGTAACTTCTTTCTTACGGCGCGTCCTCAGAAAAGTCTATCTAAGAATATTATTGAGTTCGAATTAAATTAATGTCGCATTAGAGTTACAATAAAAGGATATTTCCAACGATGGGAATGGATTATGAAGAGGAAAGACTCGAAAACTCTGCCACACACAATGGCCCACTCACTCACCAGTTGTAGAAAAGAATGGCAGTGCTTTTTCTTAAGTTGGGCGTCCTGAAGAGATCGAAGACGGTGGCCGTCGAGTTGGTGGACGAGACGCGCATCTCCTCGCTCCTCAGGATGAGCTTCTCGGTCTCGCACTCCACGAACTCCTCGCGCACCCCGTTCTTCTTGGCCGCCTTGCGCACCACCCTCCGGAACACGTCGCGCTCGCCCCTGATGAGAAGCCAACGTGGAGACTCGGGAACCACCCTGCCGAGAAGAAAATCACGCATTATTAGGAATTAGGTGAATTTGATTCGGATGCTCAATAACCAGTTGATTCGACTTTTTCTGCAGTAAAAGTAAAATAGCAGAGACACACATTTACAGTATGGTTTATGTCGATTTTACGTGGGCTTCTAGCGTTGACAAACGCCAGATCTATTTGTACTTTGGTAGAAAATGGACCATTCTCCAAAATCACTGATATTGAATTATGCCCACCAAATATGACATTAGTCTAGTAAACTATTGGTATTGGCCTAGTATATTATTGGTATTGGCCTAGTATATTATTGGTATTGACCTAGTATACTATTGGTATTGGTATAGTATACTATTGGTATTGGCCTAGTATACTATTGTTATAGGCCTATTATACTATTGGTATTGGCCTAGTATACTATCGGTATTGAACTAGTATACTATTGTTATAGGTCAAGTATACTATTGGTATTGGCCTAGTATACTATTGGTATTGGCCTAGTATACTATTGGTATTGGCCTAGTATACTATTGGTATTGGCCTAGTATACTATTAGTATTGGCCTAGTTTACTATTGGTATTGGCCTAGTATACTATTGGTATCGGCCAACTGTACTATTGGTATTGGCCTAGTATACTATTGTTATAGGCCTAATATACTATTGGTATTGGCCTAGTATTCTATTGATATTGGCCTAGTATACTATTGGTATTGGTCTACTATACTATTGATATTGGTCTAAAATTTTATTGATATTGGCCTAGTATACTAATGACATTGGTTATTTTGAAAAAGTGCTTACACGGATTATAATTAACTAGAGCAGTGGTTCTCAAAATTTTTTGCTCTCAAGTACTCCTTGATCAACTATTCGTTTATGAGTACCCCCGGATATGACAACTCTTACTCCTCCACCTACACAAGAAAGTTTGTGTTTGTTAGATAGTAAATAGTTGATAAATTAATCAAACAACTCAAATTGGTGACATTATTCATATATTTTTGATTTTGCTTTTATAATTTTTATTTTAGGTGTTTTCCGCCATAACTAATATTTTCGCGTACCCTCAACTGGATCACCACGTACCCCCTAGGGTACGCGTACCACAGGTTGAGAACCATTGATAGATCATAGGCTTTTTTTTTCTGTAACTTAAAGTTTTAAAGTAACTAGTAAGCATAACTCAAAATAGAGGGTTTTGGATATCTGCTTCCACAATCTTTAAGCCTATTTTACACGAATGGGAAAAACGCGCGGGAGCTTCTCTATGACTCGAGAAACCATACCACGTGGTATGAGTTCTCGAATCACTGAGCAGTTCCAGCGCGTTTTTCCTACCTTTACAGGGTTCGATATTTCGACCAGAATCCCATGTTAAATTTTTTTCTTGAAAAATAAAGGTATGAACAGTCAAAATCCACAAAATATTTTATAGTTGTAATTATGAAATTCCACAAAAATATTTCGTCACAATATTTAAATATTTCCTCATTTTTGACGGAATCGGAGCATATATGTTTAACGAAGCTTTCGTTAAATTTTAGTATCCAGTTTTTAACATACAAGGCCATGTGTGACTTAGACACCTACATTTTATCTACTATCTTACCAAAAGCCAATGAAACAAAAAATGTAAAGTCATTGTGACTGGATATAGTTTAGTGTCATTGGCTCAGTGCTTTTGGGTAAGATCACTGAACTCTAACTAACTGCTGGAAGGCTCAAACCTTGTTTCCTCTATGGGCGCATTGAAGCCAATTGAAAGCAGATATGCTGCTCCCCAATATTTTTTTTAAGTGATTTAGTGGTGTTTTTTATTACCATGAGATTGTAGAAATATTAAATGTACATAAATATTATATTTTCTTCTTAAAGAATTAATTTTTATATTGCCAAACAAATAGTTTTTGCTCTTGCTTTTTATCTACTTCGACTTTGACTTGCAAATGACTTTCTATTTTAATAGCAGATTGCATTTAAAATGGGTTTCAAAAGAAAATAGAAAAAACTCAGCCAAAAGCAATACAAGTCGTCTTATTTTAACATGAAAAATATACGAAATATTATGGTAGCTAAGAAAGTGGGTTCCATCATGGCTGCCTCTACATCGGCTTCAAGTCAACAAAATGTCTTGCCCTATCCAGAAGTTACAGTTAGAGATCAGTGGGTAAGATAGATAAAATGTAGGTCTCCAGATTATTTTGTCGATGCATTCCAAGTCACAATGACCTTGTATGCGAAAATCACTTACACTTGGGAGTAAACCTTAAACCATTTTGCTGTCCAACTTGCACTTATTTGATGAAAAGTGTTTCAGTGTATTCCGTCACCAGTGATCCCCTATTTTCTGCACTAAATGTGTGTTTTCCTGTGTAGATGAACCGAATTTACTTACCAGAAAACTGATATAAAAAGCAGCTTGGGAAGCGTCAAAGCGAGCTGCATCCAGAACCAGTCCCTAATAATCCAAGCTACACCAGGAAGACTAATAAAGGCTAGACACCATCCGAAATTGATTGCCACGCCTACCATGGATCGATAGACTGGACTTACCATTTCGATTACTGAAATAAAAAGTTTTTTCCTTGCAAAACAGAACATCAAAGTAAACGGCGCAAACTTAAAAGCTAAACAATCCAGGCTTAGAAATTAACCCTCTAGTGCATGTTTTTTTTCTTTTTTAATGAATTTTTCATTTTTTGTTTGTTCTTGCGCCTTTGAAAAAATATTTAAAAAATCCTAAGTGCCTATTAAATTAAATAATTAAAACCGTTAAGTGCCTATTAAATTAAATGATTAATTAAAACCGTTAAGTGCCTATTAAATTAAATAATTAATTCAAACCGTTGTGTAGAGTATATGCATCATGTGTAATTACTAAAATAATTTTCAAAAAGTATGAAACTATAGTTAAATACAATCTATATACCTCTGGTATTAGCTAGAATTTTTGTAGAGCCATATTATACTTATAAGTAATAAAACAATCTTCGAAAACTTCACCTTCACAAATCAGTTTTAGAATAACAGACCTCGAAGCAACTGATTGTCTTTAACACAATCATTTTTATAAAGAAATCGTACCTTGCCGTGGTTGTAAGAACTAAGCACATGGTTCCCTACGTAATAATACTACATAAAACTCAATAGATGCAACTAGCGGTTATTTTAAAGTTGTGTAGCATATATACTACAATATGCACCAGAGGGTTAAAAAAACAATTTTATAACTTAAAGAAACAATTTTAAACGCAAACTCAAAGAACTAAAACCGAAAGATAAATTAGAATTTCTATAATAAATGAATGGATAAAAATAACATTAAATAATCAATTAAGCATATTCAATAAAAAAAAAACTTACATTGTAGGAAATCTTAATAATTCATTGTACCTTCATACTATCCAAGACAATTGCAGCTGTATGTTACTTTGAGTTATTAACTTAAAGCTCATTCTACACGAAAGTGGAAAACGCACGGGAGCGTTTCATTCATACCACGTGGTATGAATTATCCAATCACAGAGAAGCTCCCGCGCTTTTTTCCCGGTCGTGTGTAATGGACCTTTAGAGAGTGAAAATGTATTTGTAGTATACAATTAGGTGTCATTAATTATCCATTCTTATAAAAAAGCCATTATCTGTAAAGACAATTTGATTTTTTATAAAACAAAAATTAAACAATAAAGTAACTTTTTATCAAACAAGACAAGTTCGGAACGTTATAGCAAATTTAAAAAAAAACATCTTACAAATTAATCGAATTTATTAAATTTTAATATTTTTTATTTAAATTACAATAATTACTAGATAGTAATAATATTATTCAGATAAAAAAACATTTTAGAAAGTTGCGAACAAAGAGAAAATTTGCTTACATAAAGTTTATAATTTAACTTGAAATTTCGTTAACATTCTCAAAGAGAATTTATCGTTGCCATAAAACTATTAAGAAATATTTAAAATTATAGTAAGAATCATTAGCAAAAAAATAGTACTTTAAAGTCAATTATTATTTTAGTGTTCTAATATTGTACAAGGTATACATAAAATGCCTAAGCCCACTATTAATTATAATTAATATCAATAATAAAAAATTATTTTATTCGCTAGGGTCGCCAGTACTTTGTCATTGTATATTGCATAATAATTACATATTAAAATTACGAATTTAATTTTGCGTTTCAGTTTCATCATATATTCCCATTCAGTTCTTTCATAGTTACGAAGTAATTTATATAGAATATATTTTAAACTTCATTATAATTACTTCACATGTTATTAATATCGATCATCACTTGTTAAATATAAAAACAAATGCTTTTGGGATCTGTAAAATAGTATTTTTAGACAAACTATTATTTTAATACTATATCAGACAGGTACGAAAGAGAAAAATAAAATAATCCACATAATGCTAATAAACAACAATTTCGGCATTAAATAATTCTCACATCCGAGTGTATAAACGTTATATTACTCAATAGCATGGTATTGGTTCTGAAAATTCCATAGATAAGTAGAATTCAATTTGATAGCACAGATGTGCCTGATGACACATATACCTTAGAAATAGAGAGACAGCTGTTCATTTAACATATGTACAAGTGTGTTAGTTTTTAAAAACATACATTTGCTCAGTACCGGTTACATTAAAAAAATATGTCTAGATATTTTTAACAAAAAAGTCAACAATAACGATAAACTAAGTTAGTTACTGTGTAAGGTAATTGAAAGTTGTGGAAGGAAAAGCGTAAACAAAAATTGGTGCAGAACGTTTTAAACTCTTTAAAAAATATTTTTTTAAACTAAATTGTTTTCAAATAACTTAGGCCATTTGGTTATTGTTTAGGAAGTGATAAAAGCTCGCACATTTTTGTTACAAGTTTGGTTTATTTCCACAAGTCTTTATTTGAAAGCTCATAAATGTAATTTAAAATGAAATATGATTATACTGTTTGCTTTTAACTGCCCAAATCTAAAACACAAGTATACTCTTAATTAAACTTTATTAAAAACATACGTAAAATTATTTTAAAGCAAGTTTCTAAAAAGACTACATTAATGGTAATAATATACTGGTGACTTGATTAAAGATTGGACAATAATTTCTTATAACACTTTTCGTGCTTTCCGAGATGAAAAAATCTCTACGTCATAAAAGTCTAAGTATGATACTTTTTACAAGCAAATACTTTTTTTTTTAAATCCGTAACTTGCGGCCCTCAGAGTCCAGCCAAGTCGACCTAGTGGTAAAAAAAAATGGTGAAAAATAGAACAATTTGAAAAAACTTTAGAGTTTTAAAAAAAAACTTTAAAAATTGAAAAAGTTTAAATTTTGAAAAAAAATACAAACAATTATGGAATTTTTCTGCGAAATATTATTTTGTTTTATAAATTTACATAAAATACATTAAAAGTTTTATTCAAAAAGTCAAAAATAAAAAGTTAGGTACAGGATCCTTAAGATCATAATTATACCCCCCCCCCCCTACTCCCTCCCCTAAAAACACTGTCTGCCCGAAACTATTATTATCATGTCAGTACTACAACTAGATAACTATAAATCAGCTATCCTTACAAATCAATGTTATATGCCAATTATGTAGTTATTTAATTGTAGTACAGACCCGATGATATATTAGTGCACAGATGTTGCAAGTGATTTTCATTATTTTTCAGGACAGCCATTTCAAAGATTTTAATAACTTAAATTAACATTCCTTTAAGGGCTATAGCCAATCAAAACAATTGATTTACACATACCACAATTAGATATTACGTAGATTACCAATTAAGAATTCAAATAAGTTCTTAACCTCACAATTTTACGAAAAATTCCCTTAATACGTCCCAGCACTAAGACGTTAATATGTTTTGCTTTAACTTTTTTTTAGCATTATTAAATATATAGACATAAGAAGGGTTCGAAATTAGGAGATAAAAATTAGACATCATTGGCACTTACATATTTGTTTTTAGTTGTCAAAATGTTCTTATTAGCATTAGGCTTAAATTTTAAAATAATTCAAATCGCTTAACCAGGGCTGCCAACTGTTACGATATTTTTTGTAATCATTAAAGCCTTTTTTTTTTGCTTAAAATTAGAAGCATGTTTCCATTTGAACTTTAAAAATACCCTCATCCTACTCGCAAAATTACCAAAAAGTATAAGTGCAGTCATTGAAAATATATTTCAATTATTAAAAACTTTTTATACGTTGACAGCTTTAATTAAGTTGTATATACAAATACTGTAATTTTTTTTAAAATTTTTCATAAGCAAAACAAAGGCATTTTATAATTCACCGGAAAATTGTTTTTAGTAACGAAATACATTATTTTGTAAAGTCTGGCATTTTTCTGCCACTTTCTACATCATTCGGAATGATATAAAAAAAATGACAAGTGTGTGTAAAAATACGGTCGTCAAACTGAATTTTTTATTAAAAAGTTAGACGTTAAACATGACGATTGGGTATAAAATTACGGTCGTTACACTGAAATTTTTATTAAAAAGTCGTCAAAAATGACGATTGTGTGTAAAATTACGGTCGTCAAACTGATTTTTGTTCTTAAGTTAGGCGTTAAAAATTACTATTGGGTGTGAATTACGGTCGTCAAACTGATTTTTATTAAAACGTTAGGCGTCAAAAATGACGACTGTGTGTAAAAATAGGTCGTCAAACCGAATTTTTTAAAAAGTTAGACGTTGAACATGAGGGTTGGGTATAAAACTACGGCCGTTACACTGACATTTTTATTAAAAAGTAAGGCGTCAAAAATGACGGTTGTGTGTAAATTACGGTCGTCAAACAAATATTTATTAAAACGTTAGGTGTCAAAAAAGACTATTGGGTGTAAATTACGATCGTCAAATATATTTTTATTAAAATGTTAGGCGTCAAAATTGACGACTGTGTGTAAAAATAGGTCGTCAAACAAACTTTTATTAAAAAGTTAGACGTAAAATATCACTACTGAATGTAAAATTACGGTCGTCAAATTTTAGGTTCAAAATACGCCTAACGACAGCTAATTCCGTACCTTGGAGATTATTTTATTTGAATTATTATATTTATTTATTATGTCGTTGTTGTCCTTTAAAGTCGTTACTTACGTATGACGAAGCTGACGGTGTAAAATCCGGCACCCCCGACCGCCGTGAAGAACCTGAGAATGGCGAACATGGAGAACGAGGGGGAGAAGGCGGACAGGAAGGCGGCGAACACGTTCAGCACGTACGAGAACAGGAGAGTCGGTCGCCTTCCGACGCTACACAGAAACCACAATGAACAGATGGACACGAAATAACATTATAGACTCATTAGAAATATTATACAAGTACTCAGGCACGTAGGTAAGGGGAAGGTTCAGGGGGTTCGAACCCCTCCCATTGAAAGTCAAGGAGAAAAAAAAAGTTAAAAATCGAATTACTGTAAAAATCATAATACTTTAAAAAATTAGAAAATTTTCAATTTTAAAAGTAATTTCTTGCTGAGTTGCATGAGGAAAAACCTGGTATTTTCCGGGGTCCTATCCCGGAAAATAGTTTTTAAAAAGCTTCAAAAACATGTTTTGATATCATTTTTATCTCAATCTAAGCCTAACATGGCGTCATCATGTTTCATTGTCTAGTATTTAGATTTCGGCTACAAAGGAAAAAGATCGTTAAACGGGGCCATATAAACTAGATGTTCCATAACCATATATTATTCTAAACAAGAGTTCTCAAAATTTAAATTTGTTTTCTAATTTATTTCCTACTTAGTGATATTTACTAATTTTAAAAATAGATAATGACTGATATTGGTAACGATTTCATGAAAAATAAATTTTGCTGCTGTTTCGATATTTATCTGCCAATGTATTCCTGTTTACTTAAATAAAAATTACTAATGTTTTTTTTAAATGGGGGGGTGTTGATTTTGGAGGAGGATTCCCCCTACCCCCCTCTGGTTAAGGACATTTAAGTTACCTAAAGAAATTCGTTAATTAGTCACTAAACCCCTCCCATGCAAAATCTATACCTACGTGAATGCAAGTACTGAATTCAGCTGAGAAACAGGTCCTCAAAGTAACAAAGTTATTAATGATATAAAAAAATATTTTCGAATTTTAGTATATAACCCGTTTTGCATCTGGGCTACCTACTCATATGATCTGTAGATAGAATATATTTAAGTAATTCTTAATTACAGATGTAAGAATTTTTAATGGTACTAAATATAAAAATTAAAGTTTGATGATAGATAGTAAAAATTTCGTTTTAATAATTTTGGAAATATTTTAGCGATGAATTACTACGGAAATAGTAAGTAAATGTTTTTCACATCGAGGTTATGAATTTTATAGATAGAGCACATGAGGCTAAACACAAAAGCAGTTATATCCAAAAATTCGAAAAATTATATTTGATAATAATCAGAACGTTATAACTTTGGATTCAATTTTAAAATATAGTACAGAAGCGCAAAATTTCATAATAAAAATTCAAAAAATAAGTCACTCGGAATCAAAAGAAGGTATATCCTCGCTCATCAAGCTTGATTCAGATGCAAAAGCAATTATATCCAATAAATGTGAACGCGTGTGTCACTGAACATTATTTCTGGTTGGATGAAATGTAGATATATAATTGAGTCTTGAAATAAAATAAGATGGCGGAAACATATGCAAATATGGATGATACCACATATATTTCTAAAACCAGTCACAGGCGTGATTTCAACTGTTTAGTAACCAAACCAACAGTATTTAAGATTTAGGTATTTTGTAACAGTCAACGTCGGTTACTTTACTCTTTGCAGAGTAACTTTACTCCACCAATTGAAAACATTGTCACATTTGAAAAAATTATCACATTTGAAAAAAAGCGGAACGCTCATTGAAAAAAGTGAATAATATATTTTTCCTGTAAGGATTGGTGACCCTGCTGTCTAACGGTATGGCTGTTTTTCACCACTTTCTGTTACGGAAGGATACAGCAAAGGGTTGCTGCATAGATATAACGCGTGGTTTTTTCTAATATATATATATATATATATATATATATATATATATATATATATATATATATATATATATATATATATATATATATATATATATATATATATATATATATATATATATATATATATACACATATACATATACATATATATATATATATTTTATATATATATATATATTTTATATATATATATATTTATATTTATATATTTTTATTTATTTATTTTTTTATATTTTATATTTATATATATATATATATATATATATTTATATATTTTTACCACTTTGTACCCTGAATAAGGTAAGTACACAATTATGTTATGTAATAATCAATTTAAAAGTATAATAATGGGCTTTCTGATCTTTTGTTTCTAATATAGGTTGCAAAAAATTTATGAGTTGTACATAGAAAACCACAGTAAAAGATAATATAAATATCACCAAAATAACATTTTGTACATACAAACGACTACTTTTAGACAAAAGTGTTTTAAAGTATTAATACTTAGATGCAAGTGATAAATTTGGTTTTTCTTGTTTCCTGTAAACTTTTGATTTGTTGGCCTTCTTGCTTATAACAGCAGTATAACCATAAAAAAAAATCCTTAGCAATTTTTTATTTATTTATTTATAAATCTTTGGAATTTATGAAAAACATAATGATCAATGAAAAAATATTAATCGGCTCCAAATTTCATACACATTTCATTGTTTACTTATAAAAATATTTTTTTATACTAATGTTTCTTATCTAAATATAGGATATGAATTTTTAGTTATGAAGGATGTATTACAAACCTGTCGGACAGTTGACCGAATACCAGTACGGCAGCCAAATATCCAACGTTGTAGATTGACTTGGAAAAGGATATCAGCCACGCCCTGTCACACACGAGATCCCACTGTAAGATTTTTTTTTTGTAATAATTCAATTATTCAAAACTTTTATGTGAACTGAGTGGAAAGGAAATTGAAAAATTAATATTTTGCATTGTAAAAATCTCAATAAGCTAGTTTCATCTTTTTGTTGTTGTCAGAAATATAAAATAGTAAAATATCAATAAAATAAGTACGAGAAATGTATTATTTGTTGTTAAGTGGCCTGCCTACATGAAACTGGAAGATATTAGCATTGATCTAAAAGATTAAAATATTATTTATCGATTCAAAATATGACGAAATTATATTGAATGTCCGGCTCCTAGCGTCGATTTGAGGCTCCAGGCAAAATTTGCCCTCCGACAACTCAGGATAGTAGCTGGTACCCCCTTCGAGTAGTCGATTATGGTGCTTACAGGCAAACATTCGAGCAGTCGATTTAGACACTTCGCATTCGAATGCTTTGCCTTGTAAAGAGCAATGTGTGTCGAACTACTGTGTTCACGATTAGCTGAAGAACGGAAGGAACTAGATTTTACTAGATAAGAATTATCACTTTTCCCTGCTAGTTTCATTAAACATAATTAATAAAAGTTCAAAGCATTCGGTTTTTAAATAATTTTCAATGTCTGGCAATTAAATAATTCGCAAAAAAACTTCTGACATCGGCATTTTGTATGTTGATAAACAAATAAATTACAACATAAAACATACAAATATAAAATAAAAATCACCCATCTTTGCGAATTTTATACATCTAAATAAAAAAAAGCTAAAGAGGGTGTATCGCTGACACGACTGTAGTGGGGTACGTGAAACCCTTTGTGTGTGCTGCAGAGGATGCATGGACATAATTTCATCAAACGCGACCACTCCTCCTCAAAACGACAAACGTACTGCCAAGCTACACCTCTGTGAAATACGCGTACGAGGATAAATATAAGTTTAATAAGCAGATGCGCACTTTATCGCATCGCGTATGACGCCGCCGTGCATCATGGGACAACGGTGCCACCTGTGTATGCGCACTACATATTTCCGATACATCTGTACTACCGATACTACATATATACATAGAGTAATGATACAAATAGAGGAATAAAAATGCTGATTTCCGTGTGTGCAACATTGACACCACGGGATTTGTGGAAATGCCAATTCATTCATGCGCCAATATTACTTGGTAGACCTTGGCGACTTTCAGAACTAAGCGAGATCGAAGTATAGTAATATGGTTTTGTGTTTAATTTTGTATTTAAATATCTTTTTTTTTAACGAGTGGCACAATTTAAGGGAGTTTAACAGATATATTAAAGATATTTTTCTTACTTTGTACTTTTGAAATAATTGCGTTACGTTTTTATGTAAAAAAATTTACCATAAGCGAAGTTCTTTCAATTGTTATTTTGTATAGTTCAATAAGAAAATATGAACAATAAAACCGGAGAAATATAAAGAGTTTCGTTTTTTCGGGTATTGAACACAAAGAAAATTATATTTCCGTTTCGTTAATGAAGAGAAAATATTTAGCGCAAATTGTTTGAAAATAAGTAAATACCTACATATAATTAAGAAGTTGAATACGAACAAAACGCCTTATCACCAAAAAGAAGAAAGTGCGCCTAATTTGGAACTCCTGCAGATGTCTGAACGCCAAATGTGGCAGCGCTAAAACCATGTGATGTGAGTTTTTCTTTTCAATGTTGACACCGCGGCCTTACGAGAGTCTGGCATTGAAGGCGCTCTCTTATTTAATATAACAACTCTCTGCTTATATACCGATGCTACATACTTCCGATACATGTGTACTATCGGTACTACTTACTTACTACTTATATACCGATGCTACATACTTCAGATACTACATGCACCCGTTACATGTTTCTGATACATGTGGTTTTAGCAAACGACACCGTATTAACTAAACTGAAGGACGTTTCACGTCAAAAAGTTGGTCCCCCATGCAGTGCTGTTACGAAAAATATATTTTGGGGGCAGTGGCGTAGCCAGGATTGTCCGAAGGGGGGGGTTCATAAATTATTTTTGGTCCGATCAAAACCAAATATTTTTTTTTATTAATAATTAATTTGAACAGTTTTTAACTAATAGTTTTAATTAATCATTTTAATTAGTAATTTGAATTAAATTTAATTAATAATTTGAATTAAATTTAATTAATTATTTGAATTAAATTTAATTAATAATTTGAATTAAATTTAATTAATAATTTGAATTAAATTTAGTTAATAATTTGAATAAAATTTAATTAATAATTTAAATAAAGTTTAATTAATAATTTGAATAAAGTTTAATTAATAATTTTGAATTAGCAATTTTAATTAATAATTTTGAATTAGTAATTTTAATTAATTATAATTTTTAAGTAGTAACTTTAAATTATTAAATTTAATTTATGATATTTTTTTTAATTTAAGCAGTAGTTTTAAATTAAAATGCTAATGATTAATTTTAATTAATTAAATATACATATAAATTATAAATAAGATGTAAATTAAAAGCTTAATTTTCGCAGGTTAATCTTCAGTCATTTCCTAATTTAAATTACTAACAAACCTGGCTGACATTTTACTGGGATTTCAGTCTGTAGCTAGATATTAATGGAGGGTCCGGATTGAAAAAGTTTTAAATTAGTAATTTTAATTAATAATAATAATTTTTAAGCAGTAATTTTAAATTTGTAAATAATTCTTTATTATATAATTAAAAATAACAGAATAATAATCATTATTTTCTGGTTAATTTTATCATGCATCACTGTGGCGTGACATGGGGGAGGAGGTTTCATTGGTTGCGTGACGCAGCAAAACGGTGCATTGCGGCAAAATCGTAACGAAAAATGACACGTTGCTCTTAAAAAAAATCCAATAACTGTATAAAAAAATATATTATTATAAAATAACATTGATTTGTAGAATCTGTAAAGCGGGAAAAATTCTTGCCTAAAAACATCAACACGAGATGCAGCGCCGCAGAAAAAAAATCCAGAAAAGGTTATGAACACAGATTTAAACGAGAATCTGTTGACCCCACCCTTCTTAAATAGAGCCAACTTTTCCATTATGTGCCCTTCGTATTTATAATAGTTGAATATAACTTTTAATAATCCCCCATAAAAATTTTCAAATGAATGTGCATCAATCTTGGGAATGATCAAAACCCAAATTTAAAAAAAAAGCGGAAAACTGCGTTTGCGCGTGAAAAGTAACCCGTATAAGTGACAGAAAACTAATTTGTAAATGTAATTGAATAAAAAATTAGTTAGTTTTGGGTATTTTCAATGATAATCTCAATAAACAAAAAATATTTTAATAAGAAAAGGAGTACACACTTTAAACATTTCAGCTAATTTTTTGCACGATACTCCTTTCTTTTGTCTTAAATCTTCCAATAGTTTTTTTTTGATGACAGCATACCGTGAAAATGGTAATTCAGATAAACCTAGCAGGCACGTGCAGTACTGGAGGGATTTTCAAATTCAAATGGCAAATGAGACATACAACCTCTTAGAAAACTGATTTTTGAGAAGAAGAAAAATAAAAAAAAACCAACGAAAGTTCTGAAAGTTTCTATTTGAAACTGGTAAAAACTAAAAAAAAATATTTTTATAGAAAAACACAAAGGAAACGCACAGCTTCAACATTAAACAATTTTGTGATTGGTTAATCACAAAACGAAACAAAATAACAAAAAAAAATCCTAGACACGAGACGATAAATTTATATGGGACTGGCGCGCCAGTCCCATATATTCGAAGCGCCATGGCGATTCGAATATTAGCTGGAAGAAATTTTGCATTGTAGAAGGCAAAACCAATAGGATTATATGAAGCCAAAGTGATTTTCGAATAAAAAGGAGAGGATTTTGATTTAGACAAACACACCTAACACAATTAAAAGAGAAGTTATTTTAATAAAAAGAACACTGTGTGACGTTCGCATGAAGAGCAACGCCATATATTTTAAAATTCTTTAAATGATAATCTGAACGTTTAAACATATAACTATGACAATAAGAACAACAGAATGAGCAGATGCGAGCATTTTTTTAGGCGCCTGCTGAAAATCTGAAAACACTGCTCCTTATATTAAACAATTTATTATATATTTAAAATGTGGGATTCTTTTTTTTAAGGAAACGATGCCACGGTTAAAAAAAATTTTCGCTTGACGCTATAAAAAAAAATACAATGAAATTTATAAAACAGTTCCTCCACTGGCGTTGTGTCGGCCCAAACACACGAATTTAAGTTTAATTTTACAAGTTGGACAATTTTTAATTTTCCCTTAATAATCTTGGTGTTTTTGCTTTCATTTGTTAAAAATATTAATTTTCTTCAGACATAAATTTTCCCAACTCGGGTATTTTTAAACCTTGAAATTCCAAACTTTTAGGGTTTCCAAATTATTGGGGGGGGGGGGTTGGACTCCCTCCCCCAAACCATCCCGGTGCGAGGTGCCTGCACCCAAGACAATCGTACAGACCTACTATCCCATTGTCCCGTTCCCCCACAGAAAGTCAGGAGATACATGTGGGTTAGACCAGGAAATGTGACGTGTGTTTTCTCTATAGAAATCGGAGAAAAAGAGAAAAAAAATCTCTTTTTTTTGGCACTTGTTATTTTTCAAAAAAATAATTTTGATCTGGCTATGGGGGGGGGGTTCTAACCCAAAGTAACCCAATGCTGGCTACGCCACTGTTTGGGGGGTTTGAAACAAGAAATTTCCCAACTCAACTATTCGAAATTCCTAACTCAACAGTGCTGAAAATTCCCAGTTCCAACTTATCGACACATTTTCCATCTTTTTATATATATATTTTAGGTAATATTGAACAGTTCTCTCACAAGCATTGATTTGTTTCACCCATATTCCAAGTGTCCGTTCTGGTTGGTTGGTTGTGTGGGGTTTTATGGCACAAGGGCCAAATATGGCCAAGCTGCGCCAAACACAAGGTAATTCAAACCAACATTAAAATTCTAAAAAACACATAAACAAAATTAAATTTCAAAGAAGAGGTAACAATCCTGTGTAATAGTATCCGTTCTGAGGTCTAATTAAAATGTAATCTTACAAGTTGGGCAATTTCTAATCTTCCCTATAGCTTTCATTTATTAATAATATTAATTTTCTTCAGACGTAAATTTTCCTAATTCGGGGTTTTTAGATTATCCCAACTTTCAGGGTTTCCAGATTATTTGAGGGGGTGGGTGAGTCAGACCCCCCGCTCCCGGTGCGACGGGCCTGCCTCCATGCAGTGGTGTCCCGGTTCAGTAATTACTTTTAGTTAAAAATGACTTTTACCAGGTGCATTTTGCATGGGGATAAACAAGCTGAAGAGTTAACCCCAAAAAATACAAAAGAAAATATATTTACCTCATCAATAATAGTGGACGGATAAAAACTATAATCATAATCCCACGAACTACACTTCAAAAGATCAGCGGCCCCGACAGTCGCATTGGGCGGCAAACTCCAGAAAGGCACCACATAACACCTCCGATCCACCCCCAAATCCGGAGACGGCACGCTCAGGTTCCTCCACGTCTCCAGACTCACGTTCAGTTGAGCCGGTTTCGTGCACCAGAAGTCCACCCCGCTCGGGGCCATGAAGGTCATCTGGAGGTTGTGCCACGCAGAAGGGATGGAGGCCAAGAAGAGGAGGACAAATATGTCCCTCTGCCATGGGCCGTAGCCTCCAATAATATCACTAACTTCGACAGATTCCTCCGGATCGGAAGTGACAGAGCCGGATTCCGAGCTCTTCTGCACGGATTTGTAGTCATCGTCTTTGTCTTTGGAGGTCCACATGGTGCTGGGTCGGTGAGGTGAGGTTTTAGGGTTGAGTTTGCAGTGGATCGTATGGTTTGAGCTTCATATGCAGACCTAAAAGACACGTTTTCGTTATTTTTATCATGGAAATTGGGTTGGATGGAAACTAATGGCACACACATATTCAACGAGATTGCGTTCGAAACAGAGTAAATCGGCTACATTAACGCCTTAAAGCCACTGATCTCTAACTAATTTCTGGATTGGGAAAGACTTTGTTGACTTAAAGCCAATTGATGTGGTAACAACTGTGCTCCACTTTTATTACTACCGCAATATTTCGTATATTTTTTATGTTAAAATAAGCCAACGTGTATTGCTTTTGGCTGATTTTTTTATTTTATTTTGAAACCCATTTTAAATGTAATCTGCTATTAAAATAGAAAGTCATTGGCAAGTTAAAGTGGTTAAAAAGCAAAAGCAAATCCTATTTGCTTGGTAATATAAAAATGTATTATATAAGAAGAAAATATAATATTTATATACATTTAATAGTTCTACAATGCAATAGTTTTAAAAACACCATTAAATGACTTTAAAATAATTTGTGGGTACAGTATGGCTGCTTTCACATTGGCTTCACCATGCCCATAGAGGAAACAAGTTTTGAGCCTTCCAGAAGTTCGGTGTTCAGAGCTCGCACTCCTCAATGTAAGGTGAATAGAATTGAAAGCGAGACGACCAGGCAGCTCCACTTTTCAGAATTGTTCAGAAGGACGAAAAACAATGTATACCTTTTTCACATTGTATAATACAAAAGTACAACACCTTTTCCTTTAGATCTCTATAGACAGTACTTAGAGCTACCTGGTTCTTGCACCAATCGATCGAGAATTTTTTTATAGGGGTAAATAAAAAAAAAATTAAAAAATGGAGCTGCCTGGTTCTTCTACTTCGTTCAATGTTTGTTGACGCGTTTCTGAAGTAAACGATTTAAATTCCTTGTAAGATCCTGGACGGAACTTCTGGAATTACATTAATTTTAATACGCACATTTTCTTAAAGATTTTATTCGCTGTTGATGTTTGGTACTTGTATAATCAAATGCTAATAAAACGTACCAGAAGCCCTCAACAGAAGAAAAGATTTTTAACTCAAATTTGTTTTGCCCACCAATATATTAAAAAGTAATAAAAGATGGAATTGAAAAGCGGACAATATCCAGCTACAATAAATTTAATGAATTTGTCTAGTACAATTCTCAGACAAATTGCAGAACATAACTCAAAATCGCTCTCGTAAACTTTTGAATGTCCATTCTTTTCATCTTCGAATGTTTTAATAATTTTGTACAACAAAGAAATTCTCGTTTTTATCACGAAGCTTATTAGGTCTTTATATGTGACTTGGAACAGTCCCGATTCATTCAACTTTCCCCCAATTACTTTCCTAGTTTTACACCCAAATTATATATATTTTAATGATTAAATATACTTGTTCTTATTATAAATTGCTATATTAACTCTGCCCAATTTTGTATATTTTGAAATTTTTCTCGTATGAACGGAAATTTTATAAATCGACAGAAATAAATATAAGTACAAATCAAAATACAGGTTGGGTTTATTCCGTTTATGTTAAATTTTTAACTGAAATACGCGTTTTATACACGAGTAGAAAACAGAAAACTGTAAATAGTTAACTACAAACAACTACCTTGCTACTTGGTAAACAAGATAACTATTAGTAAACTTGTTTAGATGGTTAAAACGTTCAGGGTGGTAAGGGGCCAATTGACCCCTTAACTATCCCCTAGTGATCAGCATGTGGGAGGTAAACTTTCAAAAATGTATATAGCTGCTTTAGATTTTAACCTTTACATAGAGTTGAAAACAGTATGCATGTTATAAAGTCCAATTATCTATCAAAATTCGATAAAAAAATTGCACGGGGTCAAATGACCCAGTACCTCCCTGAATGTGTTAAGTCAATGACTCTTCGGATGAATCGAATACCACCGGGGAATACTGGTTTACAACTATGGAGTGGATAAACATGATTTTTCCCAAATCATCAATTTAACACTAAACCTACCATGCGTGGTCAAATGACCGTTTTTGAAATTTCGTTTAGAATTGTATACAACGTTACTGTATCGCCATGTAACTTATTGACTTTTCCTATTATATACATACAACCCATTTTCCAATATTCACAACTTTCTTTATTCTTTACTTTCCGAAAAAAAATCATAGCACGTCTAGTCAACCACGAGCGGTCATTTTACCATTTGAACAATTCATGTTATTTACGACTATATTCATCGGAAAGCACACTTCTTAAATTGTTTTACGTGTCCACAATGTAATTGTGGATCTACCGTGTTGTGGTAATCCAGCCACCTGGGCACCAAGTGTCCTGCGGGCCAACCGGGCAAAGCTGTACAGACCGCTTTGGTCCAACCAGGCGGCACGGGTGCAGACCGACTCCGGCAGACGGCGCTGACGGCATCGGAAAATGTGCAATACAAAATAGTGTAATTTGTAAAATAAATTGCTGAAAATGCATAAATGTAAATAAAACTTTTCTAAATAGAAAAAAAAATTACTATCCAATTGGCTAAAATCTCTTTCTATATTAAGATTCAATTTTTTTTTTTTTTTTTTGAAGCGGTCACTTGACCGTTTATTTTAGGATTATGTATACATGAAATGTCGGTAGATTTAGTGTTAAAGACTACTTAATACATTTGAACTAAGGAAAAAGCACGGGGTCGATTGGCCCCATGATGCACTTGCGGATAGTTACTGCACGGGGTTATAATTTACCCCGTGATGCACTTGCGTATCTTTAATGCGCGGGGTTAATTGACCCCGTGTTGCACTTGTAGATAAATACGGATTTAACCGTCTTCACTGAACGTGTAAAGCAGTTTTCCCACATGTTTAAAATGTATAATAATCAAAACACCAATAGCTCTCTTTTCCTATTTACTGTGTCATGTTCATTCTTAAGTATATGAAAAAGGGAAAATTTAGGGGCGAGTTACTATGAGCTATAACTTTTATGTATAGAGATATTAAAAATATGGATCCACAAATCTAAATTTACTTGTTGGTAAAATACGATCCTGTTAAAAATATTTAGAATTTTATTTTGTTTATGAAAGGCTATAACATATAATCTATATAGACCTACATAGAATAAAAAGTTCTAAAAATCATGTATCTAAATTTGAGAAGCAAACAACCAAAACATGTTTGGCGACATTGAGGCGATTCGTGGGAAAACGCAAATAACTTTTCCTACATGCATTGAACCGTATACAAATTCCGAATTGTAAAAGTGTGAATTAGGACAAAACGTTTTTTGAAATATTGAATATTCGGAGACAAATGCAGTGGTGTATCATTTATCGAAATTTTGTACAAAACACGTTTTGATTATTTGCTCATGTTTTATGGATTACTTATTACAATGACAAAACTTTTTTTATTTATATAGAAGGATCTTTCGTGCCTGTAACCCACGTTAAAATTCTCACAACATGCCAAAATTTCGAATTTTGAAATATCCGCCAAGCATTCTTATGATAAAGGCGTTGTTGGCTTGCTTAGTATGAAGCTTGATTCCGTTTTGCAAACCCAATACGAGTAAAGTGATTAATGCAAGCTCAGAAGTTGGAAATTTCTTAAGTATAGTATTATCTTCAAGGACGCCGTGGTGCTTATGGCCTTAATGAAGATGACATTTGCTTTTCATCTTCAGAAATAACGAACCTCGACTACAATTGAAGTCTTTTTTACATACTGCAATACACAGAGAATTTCTCTTTAATTGCAGTGATGATAAGTTATAATTATTAAAATACAAATGCAACGTTAAAACTGCACAATAAAAATACATAAAATCTAGACATGTTTCGGGAGATACATCTCTCTTCATCAGCAGAAATGAAAAAGTCTGTGTGCACAACAAAATGAAAATAAACCCAGAATTGAAAGTGTTGCCAAAGAACAAAAACTATCTCATTCTGTTCAAATGTTAATGAAACCTTTGCTGTTCCGGTATTTCTCGCTTGTTGGCACGCAATAGTTATACTCCAACCTATTCAGATAGTTTTTGTTCTTTGGCAACACTTTCAATTCTGGGTTTATTCCCATTTTGTCATACACAGACTTTTTCATTTCTACTGATGAAGGGAGATGTATCTCCCGAAACGTGTCTATGTTTCATGTATTTTTAACGTTGATTTGTATTTTAATATTCTTAACGCAGTGTTCTATGTTTTTATCTTAAATTATAAAATTACCAAAACGTTATAAATAGGGGAAAATTTCCGTTAATTGCTTATCACATAACATCTCGTATTCGTATTTGTTTCAAATTTTTATCGAAATTTAAATTTATATTAAAAGTATGAATTTTTAACATAAAATGATTCCAGTAAATTTTTACCATGAATGCATTTATCTACTACAGAGTCATTAAAATTTTTAGGCAATGGCCATTGTTTGTCTCTCTCCTCTCTTTAACTACACTTTACTACTTTGCTTTTACTACTTTGTTGTTACTAAAGCTATCCGACTTGTTTAAAATATAAGCGAAGTAGTTGAGCCAAAACAACGTTTCATTATACGAATACACCTAAATGTTATACAGCTAAACAGTCACCATCGTTGACCACCCTTTATTTTGGTGGGATAGAAGGTTACAGTCACTGAACTCTAACTGTAACTGTAACTTTTGTACGCTCATAATCATTTCCTTCTATGGGCGTAATTGAAGCCAAACTGTACCCCAACTAATTTTTAAAAGTTATTGTTGTTTTTTATTTCTCAACCCGTTATAGAAATGTGAAATATGTTTAGAAATTTTATTTTCCACATATATAATCAATTTGTATGTCGCCAAAAATACAGGTTTTCTGTTTGCTGCTTATCCACTTATTATTGGTTAAAATGGATTTCAGAGAATACTCATTTAAATGGGTTTCATTAAAAAATTTAAAAAGTATCCAAATGCACTATAATTTGGTATATTTTAGCATGAACAATATATGTAATATATTGGTAGAAATAAAAGTGTGGTACAGATTTTTGACGTTCAATTGGCTTCAAGTCAAGAAACTGCCTTGCAAAATCCAGAAGTTACAGTTAGAGATCAGTGGTAACAGTGAAGCAAAAGCAACTCAAAGGAAATAATGAGCTATACAACAATAAAATGTAAAATTTAAAATTTGCATATCATTTTCATTATTAAGTTTAGGAAGACACAAGATAAGATAGAAAATAATCTCCCATTATAAATAAGAAAATATTTAGACTTAGTAACTTAATACTTTACTGTTTTCTGTCTCGCTAAATGCTGCGCAACAAAATTATTTCCAGTTATTTCGTGAGCTTTCTCCAAAAAGAATGATTTCTAAAAAGCAGAAATGGATGTGCTTCACAAGGTTTATTTAAAACAATATTTATTTTAAACTTCACGGAAACTAATAAAATATACGTTTTATCTCCCAAGCTTTAGAATTGCATATGAACGGGCAAGTGAAAGAAGGAGTTAATTAATATTTTTGAAAAAAAAAATGACCATACCGAGTCTTTCCTCAAAATTCCATGACTCTGCTTGATTTATTTAGGCAGATACAGGGCAGTAAAAAGCAAGGATAGTGGAGACTATATATAAAAGGTGTGCTGGTACTCCCGCTTTCTGATGGAGGGCGGGGAAAAGTATTCTTTTGACGTCATAGTGACGCCTCCGACTTCTGTGGGCGTGTCTAAGCTCTCATTTGTGCAGTCGTTTTAGGAGTGTACTTAATTTAACAAGAAGTCTTGTTATTAACTAATCATGAATTTATTTAAAAGAATACAGTTAAAATTTGCTTCAAAAAACAATTTTAATCGATTTGCAGAGTTGTTTAGTTATTAAAATATTAGGAATGAATTTCGTTCAATTTGAACTAATGGTACGTGAGGTACTGCCATCTATTAGTTTTTTTTACGAACTATTTAAAAGTGATTTCGCTAACTGAATTTAGTATTTGCTGCATTTTATGAGTTTAAATTTTATTTTAAGGATTGCATTTAGTATGTAAAAATTTAAAAAGATTTGCTTAATAAATTAAGCGTATTAAAATAATATTAGCTGCGAAGAGAGCATGTCCATGAATTTTGAAAGAGTAAAATGGGGTCAGAACCTTTATGTCAATGCATTTGTATTGGACATATTAAATGAGTTACAATTTCAATCAAGTAAAATACGGGGACATAACAAAATAAGGACGGATTAGTAGTAAAGCTACCTGAACACAATTATTTACAGATATTTACATTCGTTTGCTAATTAAAAATTAAATCACCAGTTGTTACCCAACCGGGGATCGAGCCTAAGTAGCAATGCTTGAAACATACAGCCAATGAGAAGGATCAAAAACTCATAGTAAGGCGGAGCTAAAATGACGTCAAAAGAATTCTTTCCTTGCCCCTTTCAAAAAGCGAAACACGAGCACACCTTATATATATATATATATATATATATATATATGGTCTTCACTATCCTTGAGTAAAAAGTATGTTTCACTTATAATCTTCGAGCATGAATGGACTGTAGTAGAGCGAATATGAAGTCATAATCGTGAAACCAACATCTCAGACCGAATAGCCTCAGACACGTGACTTCTTTTCAAAAATATGAATTAAAAAATACTCGCAATTGGCTGATGAATTGGGAAATGTGTAACAATGAAAATTTGTGAATGGAATGACGTAATTATCCACGTATCTGAGGCCATACATGTTGGCCTCACTTTGATGTTACAGAGATTAAAACATTATGTTTTCTCTACTATGAAGGATCCATGCTCGAAGCTTATAATGGTTCTATTTATTAACCGAACCTAAATAACAAATATGAAAAAACTCGCCAATTTTGTTAATCTACCACCACTAATCACACTAGATGAATAGGAAAAAGTATCGTGCAAAAATAGTGGATTCTCCAAGGAAAGCGACCCTTTTCTTTAAGATTGTTGTCGTTGAAAAAGTTGTTTATCTTGGAGCAGGATTTTTGTCAGTTAACAACTTCTTCCACTTGCCCCTTTAGATGACAGTTTAAAATTTTACTACCTTTAAAGTCAAATTATATATTTAATAATTAAAATTTGACCCCTTTTCGTTAAATATAAATTTACATAAAATACAGAAATACTTTTTTTTAAAAATGAGTAAATAGGAAAATGTAGTTTTCTTATCAGCAAGTGGATGTACAGAAACTCTTTGGGAACGTTCCGAAAATAAATTTATTATCTCTGAAGCAAGACACAATGGCGTAACCTTTTATGCCGTCATTTTCGGAATTGTGCACTGCAACAATGCAAAAGAGGAATAATTATATTACATGAAAATGAAAATTAGGAATAGTTTTATGCAATTACGTTCCATGATTCTGGAATATAAAAGTTGGACGCAATTAATGTTTATAAATTGAAAAACTGTTTTTCCAACAATTCCTCTAAGATGATCTATTCAATCTTATTATGTTTGCTAAATATTTATCAAGTTCAGTGCGGTACGGAATTGATTGACCACATGGCACAATTGCGGATAGTTACTTCACGGGGTTAATTGACCCCATGGCACAATTGCGAATAGTTACTGCACGGGGTTAACTGACCCCATGGCACAATTGCGGATAATTACTGCACGGGGTTAATTGACCCCATGGCACAATTGCGGATAGTTACTGCACGGGGTTAATTGACCCCATGGCACAATTGCGGATAATTACTGCACGGGGTTAATTGACCCCATGGCACAATTGCGAATAGTTACTGCACGGGGTTAATTGACCCCATGACACAATTGCGGATAATTACTGCACGGGGTTAATTGACCCCATGGCACAATTGCGGATAGTTACTGCACGGGGTTAACTGACCCCATGGCACAATTGCGGATAATTACTGCACGGGATTAACTGATACCGTGTCGTACATGCAAATAGTTCCTGCATGGGGTCAATTGACCCAGTGTCGCACTTATGGATAAAAACGGATTTGAACTTCCTTCATATATATATATATATATATATATATATATATATATATATATATATATATATATATATATATATATATATATATATATATATATATATATATATATATATATATATATATATATATATATATAAAGTTCTATTAAATTGATGATAAATACTTTCAATTCTCAATCCCAAAACGACTCTTGTCCACTTTGGAGAACAATCCCATCACATTTTTAAATCTCATATTTTTCGTATTAAATTCTATTTCAACATCTGGAATCAAGCAAAGTATGTTGTTTAATGTGGAAAATGGCATGCTTTGCTTAACGCCAGGTGCAGAAATAAAATGTAATACGAAAAGAGTGTGATTTAAAAATGATTGGAATGTTTTCCAAAGTGAACAAGAGTCGTTTTGGAATTGAGAGACTCGATTACATTATCATATACAAGGTTTGGTTTGGTTAATTAAAGTCGCCCTAGAGCTGCACAGTGGGCTATTGGCGACGGTTCGGGGTCTACCTCGAAGGAAAGACCCGTGAACACACATTCATTCATACATGCACCTCGTTATTTTAGAACCATGTTCAGATGACGAAGAAACACCTGAACTGGCAGCCAACGCCTTCAATATACGTCGCGACTTTGAACCCCCGATCAGATGTATCGTGCACCAGTCTCGTATACACGTCGCAGATGTTAATTTTTGAGGATGTTCTGGACGGCTTTTCTAGTATTTTGTAGCGAAGCTGGCAACCCTCCGATCACAAGATCGCTACTTTTTTACTTTTCTTTGTCAAGTCCATCGCCTAGGATCGAACCAGGAATCTTCGTATTCCCAGCTGACGCCTTTAACCGCTCGGACACAGAGGCCCTATCATATACAAGATAGATGCATTATAAATTCACTATCGGTTACACTCGGTATCGATTTAGATTCGAATAATTTAAAAAGATACGAATGATTATATTTTGGGTTTGTAATGAAATGAAGTTTTTTCGGTTTATAGAGATGTCTACACTGTAAAAAAAAAAGGTACTTAAAAATGAGTACCTGAACCTACTCGTTTTCCTTTGAGTACAATTGCATCGTAAATGAGCAAGACGTACACAAATTTAAGTGATCGTACTTTCTCAAAAATGAGCTGTGTGAGTTAATATTGCCAATCTCAGCTTCTGTTCAAACGATCTTAACAAAGCGACCCGACAAACTTAAAATAGTTGTTCAGAAGATGGTTTTCTACATTATTTGATGTCGATTTCTTAAATTGAAACTGAGTTATTATAACTCAATTATCTTACTCCCCATTCTTTTAACCCAACTTTTTAACATTTCTTCTGTTTATAACTTATTCAAGTCGCCCTGGTAGTACAACGGATAGGGAACTGGAGTGCGGTACCTCAGGACCTGGGTTCGATTCCCGGTAAGTCTTAGTAGATATTTATTAAAAGTGACTTATGAAGGCAGCCTATGTAGGCCAACAACTGCTCTTTTTACTCATTTTTGAGTACATGTCTTATTTTTTAAATGGTTTATGTATTCGGAACCATGATAAGCATCGAATGTACTCAAAAATGAGTGCATTTTAATTATTTTTCAGTACCTATTTTTCAGTACCTAACAGTGTAATAAAATGAAGCTGTTCCATTTAGAGATGTCTAGTTTGTTTAATTATCGTCTTTCAAATTTTAACGACGTATTTAAGATACTAAAACATTTTTGTATGCAAAGATTCTTATTATATTTAAGATATTAAAAAATTGTTGTATACAAAGATTCGTATTATATTTAAGATATTAAAAAATTGTTGTATACAAAGATTCGTATTATATTTAAGATATTAAAAAATTGTTATATACAAAGATTCGTATTATATTTAAGATACTAAAAAATTGTTGTATACAAAGATTCTTATTATATTTAAGATATTAAAAAATTGTTGTATACAAAGATTCGTATTATATTTAAGATATTAAAAAATTGTTGTATACAAAGATTCGTATTATATTTAAGATATTAAAAAATTGTTATATACAAAGATTCGTATTATATTTAAGATACTAAAAAATTGTTGTATACAAAGATTCGTATTATATTTAAGATATTAAAAAATTGTTATATACAAAGATTCGTATTATATTTAAGATACTAAAAAATTGTTGTATACAAAGATTCTTATTATATTTAAGATATTAAAAAATTGTTGTATACAAAGATTCGTATTATATTTAAGATATTAAAAAATTGTTGTATACAAAGATTCGTATTATATTTAAGATATTAAAAAATTGTTATATACAAAGATTCGTATTATATTTAAGATACTAAAAAATTGTTGTATACAAAGATTCGTATTATATTTAAGATATTAAAAAATTGTTGTATACAAAGATTCGTATTATATTTAAGATATTAAAAAATTGTTATATACAAAGATTCGTATTATATTTAAGATACTAAAAAATTGTTGTATACAAAGATTCGTATTATATTTAAGATATTAAAAAATTGTTATATACAAAGATTCGTATTATATTTAAGATACTAAAAAATTGTTGTATACAAAGATTCTTATTATATTTAAGATATTAAAAAATTGTTGTATACAAAGATTCGTATTATATTTAAGATATTAAAAAATTGTTGTATACAAAGATTCGTATTATATTTAAGATATTAAAAAATTGTTATATACAAAGATTCGTATTATATTTAAGATACTAAAAAATTGTTGTATACAAAGATTCTTATTATATTTAAGATATTAAAAAATTGTTGTATACAAAGATTCGTATTATATTTAAGATATTAAAAAATTGTTGTATACAAAGATTCGTATTATATTTAAGATATTAAAAAATTGTTATATACAAAGATTCGTATTATATTTAAGATACTAAAAAATTGTTGTATACAAAGATTCGTATTATATTTAAGATATTAAAAAATTGTTATATACAAAGATTCGTATTATATTTAAGATACTAAAAAATTGTTGTATACAAAGATTCTTATTATATTTAAGATATTAAAAAATTGTTGTATACAAAGATTCGTATTATATTTAAGATATTAAAAAATTGTTGTATACAAAGATTCGTATTATATTTAAGATATTAAAAAATTGTTATATACAAAGATTCGTATTATATTTAAGATACTAAAAAATTGTTGTATACAAAGATTCGTATTATATTTAAGATATTAAAAAATTGTTGTATACAAAGATTCGTATTATATTTAAGATATTAAAAAATTGTTATATACAAAGATTCGTATTATATTTAAGATACTAAAAAATTGTTGTATACAAAGATTCGTATTATATTTAAGATATTAAAAAATTGTTATATACAAAGATTCGTATTATATTTAAGATACTAAAAAATTGTTGTATACAAAGATTCTTATTATATTTAAGATATTAAAAAATTGTTGTATACAAAGATTCGTATTATATTTAAGATATTAAAAAATTGTTGTATACAAAGATTCGTATTATATTTAAGATATTAAAAAATTGTTATATACAAAGATTCGTATTATATTTAAGATACTAAAAAAAATTTATATAAAGATTCGTATTATATTTAAGATACAAAATTATATTCAAGATAAGAAAGCGAGTGCACCACTATTTACAAAAATGTAGAAAGATAAAGCTTAATGTTTGTCTACCCGTAAACACCTTGAACATTGTGAACAAATTTCAAGAATTTATTTGTTTTATCTTAGTTTTATTTTATATGTCTTAAAATAAGTCGCAGACATTTTATTATCTACTGAGGTGCTATAAATTGTACTTTTATCAGAAAGAAATTTTTACAGTTTTATCGTAAAACTGCTACTGCAAAACTTATTTGCAGTCTTTTAAATTTAGTTAATAAAGAGTACTTTCGCAAAAAGTATTTTCTACACAATTTAAAACCATTCTTATTAGGGAAATAAACCATTATTCCAAAAAAAGAAATAGTTTACTCTCCATAGAAACATTTTTAATTTCATGTTTACACTAACACTTTAATTATATTTTTGTAACTTTTATAAAACTCACTTAGTTTTTCACAACTATTTTACTATATATTTGTTACTCTCAATTATAACAGTTATTACAAATTTCAAACTAATATTTTTATCTTAAAGTTAGATTACAGAAGATGTATTTTGCTTTACAGGAAAGTTATATTTTTCTCAGAAATTACTTAAAATTTCGCGTCACAAAGTTTACATGATTTAGATCAGCCGATTGGTCAATTCATTTAAACTTGTTTAGTGATTCTTTACAATACTAGATTTGCGGACGTCGACCCAACCGCCAATTATTCCAAGTCTATTATAAATTAAGTTATAATTTATTTATTTTTACGAATTAATAAATATTAAAATGTGAATATTTTTTAGGTTATGAACTTAAAATAAGTTTTTGAAGACTAATTTAAACACCAATTTGCAAAATTCTTTTCGTACATCTGTTCTATATACTTTGACGTTATTTAGACAATTTTTTTAATATTAAAAATTGAAGGATTAGTAGTGTGTTTTAAAAAGCACAAATTTTGCTTAAAATATTTTTAAAAAATGATTATTCGTTGTTCAGAAAGATGAACATAAAAAAATGGTATTCTCCATTCATTAATAAAAATAATAGTATTTGGGGCTAGGGTTGCTCTTAAATTATAAAATACCACATAAAACATGCAATTCTAAAGGAAATCAATTTCCTAAACACAGCACGAAACATTTTATGAAAAAAGGACATGAATATATGAGCAAAAACAGTATCCAAACATGCCCTAATTAAAAATGTTCATGCCAGAAAATTATTATATTTAAATTAGAACAATGTTATTCAAATTTTGAACACAAAAATATATTAATAAAGTAGCTTAAAGTAGTTATATCCAAAAATTATATTTTGGCATGATTTGCTACTTCGTATTATACCTTACAATAAAGAAAAAACAGTTATTTATTTACAAAGACTTTAAGAGAAAAGTTCGACAATATTGAAACCAGTTATATTTTCTGGTGGTTTTTTTTAGATGTAGCTGCTTTTACATAATTTAACAGCTTCAGTTGCTTCTATAATATTAAATTTTTTAGATAATTATTATTAACAATTATAAGAGTTCTTCTTTAAATCTTTGGTATGTTACTAAAGGTTAAAATACGGATTGTAATCAACGGGAGTAACGTATATATATCCACGTTATTGTATAGAACTTCTCCATATTATCAATATTTCCAGTTCTTGCAGGACCTTGCCAATAAAATTTCGTTACAAATTAGTACTTTTAATACTGTGGTTCCCCCTGATGAGTGACAAATTAAGAATATTATTTATTTGCCTATAATATTGTATTTTTATCAATTTTGTAACTTATTTCCTTTCCGGGCGTAGAACAGGTATTTCAGCTAGTTTTATTAGAAAGCTAATAGTAATATAATAAAGCTGCTTCAGTTGCTTTTACATCATCTAGAATACACATCTTCAAATAAAGTTTCGCAGATTTGATAGAAATTTGAGAATACACTAAAATTAAACTTTTAGACTTTCTTAAAAGTAAATATTTTTAAAATTGATATTTAAAACCCATTTGTAACAACATTAAACATTTAAATACGAATATTTTAAACGACAATTAAACACCACGGACGAACAATATATATAATATTATATTCAACCGAGAGCTCCACATAAAACATGCAAAAGAACGGCAAACATTCCGACCCTATTAAAAACCATCACCTTTAAATATCACACACTAATGAATCACCACACCATTACCACCTCCACCGCCCCAACCCCCGAAATAACTTACAATACATCCATTCCATCCAAACAAAAACATTCTACACAAAAAAAATAAACAAGAGAAAGATCGTGTTGCACAACCAACCTGCCTGGATGCTTCCTGGTAGGTGAGCCAGCGGGTGAAGAAAACGGATTGAATTGCAGGGAAGAGACGAGATAACTTTTCCGAATGGATATTCCGAGTTGGAGCCCGCACTCTTTACGTGCGCGGAGGAGGAGACGGCGTGAGACGGCTTTGTGTCGCTCCGCTGCGTATTGATCTGCGTGGGAGAATGGGAGAAAAGGCCTTCAGGGCGGAAAGTGGAGATGGCAGGGGAAAAATAGGTGGGATAGTGGGATTTTTATTGTTTTCACCAAAAGAAAACGTGCTAAGAAGTATTTGGATTTATCCCCACTTTTGGTTTTATTTAGCGGGAATTTATTATTTAATGAAAGTATTCATTTTTTTTTCCGTTTATCCTCCACCATTTATTAAAATGGGCAGAGTCTGATCACCGTATAGGCACGTGAATCGGTACTGTATACTGTATATAAACACTGTATATTTTTAGGGGCCCCCAAATAACCCATATTATATAAATATTTAACAACCGTAACATAGTTTGCTATACCCGGGGACAACCTAAGTCGAGCCTAAAGCAATTGAATATTTATACATATCATAGCTTCCTCTTCATGTTCAACTTAGGTTGTCCCCGAATATAGTAAATTTACAATTAAAAATTGCATTACAAACTTTAGTAAATTTTAAAAAAAATGGCTACTTATTGTGTTAAATTTGTTCGAATATTGGAAAAAAGTCGAAACATACAGAATATTAAGAGTACTCACCATTTATTAATGTTTTATTATATTAATGTGTAGGAAAAGATATTGGCACATATAAAAGTGTGATTTGATGTTCCATGGTCTGTATGACAGCAATGGGGCCTCCATTTGAAGTCAGGCTTCCCTTGCTTCAATATCTTAAATCAGGCCCTGAAATTGGCTAATGTATTCCTCATAGTTCAGCGAAAACTATGAAAGTTATATTTGGGTGACGAGAATTATTGCACGTTTGTTATATTTACACAACAAATCACATACCACATTGGATATAAAAAAAAATGTAAATTTTTTTTTATCAAAGATACAGTTCGAAATTGCAATTAATACACTATAGTTTTATTAGTTAATGATTTAAATCTGAGTGACACTCACATATAACTTGCCATAAAAACTATGAGCAAAATATTTGACGTTCCAAAGAATAAAAATTCTAAAAACCTGAAATTGGACATCAGTTCTTTTCAAACGTTTGATTTTTAGGTGGTCACATTGCATTTTATAACCTATTTTCATTCTGTAACTCGCTTTTAACAATTTTTTATTCATACACACAACTGATTTTTAAAACCAGCTTTTTAAGATTTAGTTTAAAAAAACTTATATTAAAATATAAAAGAGTATATGTGGCGATTAGTTTCAGAACTGGCTCAATCCACATTTTCCGCAACTTTTTTTTACAACTTTATTTTACTATATCACCTAGCAAAGCGTTATTAACCAATAAAAAGTCTTAATACAGTCTAAAAGTGCATTCAAACTAATGTGTTTAGTATACAGTAGGACTCCAATTATCCGAACGCCGGATCAAATCCGGATATCCGGATCAAAGAAAGTTGATCGCCAATTAACCGAATTAGGATCGCTTTGAGAGCAAAAAAAAAAATCCACACTTTAAAAGTTTCTTATCGCGATGAATGATATTGTTTTTAATAGTCATTAAATTACATTTCATACCTTTTTCTTCGTGAATTATCCAATTATAAAGACATTCGATTATCCGGATGAGATCAGGTCCCAATTGATCTAGATAATTATAGTTTTACTGTACCATAATATATCTCAGTGAAACGTTTATGAGGTCATTTGTAAAATTTATGAAAATGGATTGACGCGGTTTTGAAACTAAATGCCTCGTTTACAAATGCGTAATATTTATATATTTAGAAATGAAGAAATTTCAAAAACTTTTACTGTATCCATTTATATATAAAAAAAATTATAGTTGTATAGTTTTATGTTTTCTTTCCCACCATGCGGGACAGTAGGATGGCAACAAGGTTTAATATTCGAAAAAGATAGATGTTTACGAATTTATTACAAACTGCAACTATATATTTATTTGATAGTTCTAATGAAAATTAATATATGACATACAATATAGAAATTATTTTATTTTACGTTCCAGGAAACTTGAAAACTCTTAAAAGGGAAGTGTTTTGAAAATAAATCCCTAAAACTGAACGATCACTTCCAAACTTTTTGTTCTTGAAGCATTACTTTGCTATCTGTTTTTCACAAATATTCAAAATTGATATTAATAAAGTCTGCGATTTTTAGTACATTTGCTTCGGCGTTAAGTATCGGATGTCGTATTCATTCTTACAAGAAAAAAAAAATTATTTTGGGTAAGTACAGATCCCACTGTACAGCAAGAATTCGTGAATACTTCATACTCCCGCCTCCACAGCCTTCTTCTTGCGTCTTTAACAAGTTCTACAATGATAGATCATTTATCCTCATAGTCTGATTCCTCGTGGAGTTACGTGGGTGGAAGCGTATACTGCAGCCAAGTGCGACATTCCCCCCTACGCGGCACAAAGATCAGAGCTAGACCTGGTCGACACGTCTCACTTGTGTCTGCACGATGTTATGTCGTTTATCCACACAGGATGATTCCACACGGAGTTATGGGAGAGGAAGCGTATACACCAGCCAAGGCCTAAACTCCCCCAACGCGGTACAATAGTCATTCGGGGAATGAGTTAACAATCGGTATGATCTACGCGTTTACTTTTCTCTACACGATGGTAAGTAATATATCCCTATAGAATGATTTCATATGGAGTACATAGAATTCAATTATGGCGCTTTTAATGTTGCTGAACTATTTGCCGATGCACACATACCGATTTTAAAGATGTATTCACTAGGGTGGGCCGAAAAAATCGAAAATCTTCGAATCGTTTAGCTTTAGGGCGGAAAATTTGTAACCTCGTAATACTAATTGCTATGCAAAATTTAGTCACTTTATGCTGATGTCTTCTGTTCTGGCAAGGAACCCGAATTTTAGACAATTTTAGGAAATTACCCAAAAACCGAGTAGCTTTTAAATAAACTTGGCGTGGTGGATGTAGAGTGTAGAGCCGTTTTATCTTTACAAAAAGCTTCAAATATAAAATAAGTAAGTATAAAAAGAAAGGCAACTAGAAAAAATTTTAAAAATTTCAATTTTTTTCATAATATTACAATGGAAACACATGGCTTAAAAATCCTTTGAAGTTTTTAATAGATTGTATTTAAATTTATTAAAACGAAAGCTTACGGAAAAATTATTTCACGCAAGGTCCAGTTTCTTTAAAGGTCAGTGTATACTCGGGCAGCAATGTATTTGGCAAATGGCATAGCAAATTCTAGATCAGTTGAAATCGCCATAAAAGCGACTATTTACTCGCACTTTACGATTTTTTTTAATGAAACTCATAGTAAACGAAACAATTCCTTTTCCGACATCAGATCAATATCAAATATCCGAAGCTTAAATAAAGATTAAGATAAGAAATCATAATCTTCTTAAAGGAAGAAACTTACTAATTGAATTGGATAAGGACGATGATTTTGATGCAATCGAATTCATCTTTACAGAAAGGAATCGTTCTTTCATTACATAATCGAACAGAAAATGGATTTCAATACGAGATATCCGTATAATAGTTAATAAACAATAGGTAGCAGCTGTGTCGAACTACAGCCATAAGTTTTTTTTTTAAAAAAAACGTCATTTTTGACAGAAGATAACCTAAAAGCTCTAGAAAATGAAGTATAGCCGACCCGTTCTGGGCAGCAATCTATATCCCAAGATTCATTACACCGATGAGTTCTTTTGTGCGCTCCGACCGGTTTTCAAGTTCTGCGCATAACGAAAATGTTGTCAGTATCCCGAGATGCATTGCGCTGAGGGCTTCTTTTGTGCATGCATTGTGGTTTATCTTTCCCCCTCCATTATTTTTGTTTTAGAAGACTATAGGTGACAAGTTTGGTTTTTGTTAATTAACGTCGCACTAGAGCTGCACAGTAGGCTATTGGCGACGGTTCGGGGTCAATCTCGAAGGAAAGACCCGGGAACACATACACATTCTCACACACATTCATACATGCACCTCGTTATTTTAGAACCATGGTCAGATGACGAGGAAACACCTGAACTGGCACCCAACGCCTTCAATAGACGTCGGGACTTTGTACCCCGATCAGATGTATCGTGCACCAGTCCCGTATACACGCTCTCAATTTTTGCAACTACTGGACGACTTTTCTAGTAGTTTGTAGCGAAGCTAACAACCCTCCGATCACAAGATCACTACTTTTTTTTACTTTTCTTTGTCAAGTCCATCGCCTAGGATCGAACCAGGAATATTCGTACTCCCAGCTGACACCTTTAACCGCTTAACCACGGAGGCCGACCTTTGTTTTAGAAGACTATAGGTGAACTAGAGATTGGTCCCCAGACTACACCTCGCCAACACAAAAAATAAACAAACTATTCCATCTGACGCCGCTTAACCTCATCCAGTCCATGTAGATGTTTTGCTTTACTTCCAAGATTTTGAATAAAATGGCGTATAACTTCCTATCAAACGTCACCAAATTTATACTATGTGTTACTGGATATAGTATCGGAAAGAAACGCCCTAAAAGAATAACAATGTTGCTATCGAATACCCCATTTAACTTATTTTAAAGACATTTCCCTTAAAATATTCTTCAAATTATTTTACTTAGTATTAAAAGGTTTAAAAGTTTCTGTACACTTTATTTAACAATTGTTCAATGAAAAATTAACAAAATATTATTTTTATATATACTTCCCTTTTTTTTTGTTAATTTAATTACCAATAATTAAGATAATACTATTCATCAATATTTTCAACAAACATAGTTTATTAGTAATAATCATTGTGACAGTGTGCTGTCACACGTTGCAATTTTTATATACTGATCTGACCTATACTGTACTTTGTGCAATTCGGTCAGTTGGCTAGACTGACTGTCGTTGGTTTTATTACGGTGTTACAATGTGGGGAGAGTTACGTCACTGAGCTGTTTTTATGACCAAACCATGATTGGTTAGGAGGGGTTGTCCAGAAGGGCGGAGCTAATTCTAAATGGTGGGTTTGGTAATTCATGCAGAATTTCAGCCCCCATCCCAAGAGACCACCGTGGGAAATTCAAGATTTTCCACCCCACTTAAGACTTTGACCATGAAAGACGAGTGAATTTTACTGCATCGACTTCCGATTCCATGCGCAACGAAGGAAAAGTCCCGATGCCATGACCCAAGACGGAAGATCCATGATTCCATGCACAACGAACGACAACGCCCCTGAAAGCCGGACTTCTACGAGCCACTGGAGACCAATGAATCACCGCAGACGGTAACTCTCCTCACCAGTTCACGTAAGAGTCAGTTTAGCATAATATTACACGTAACCCCCCCAACCCTAAGTTTCTACTGCCATAATAAATTTAATTTGTTAATAAAGCACCGCTTAAAAGTTATTTGTATGTTATGTATTTCTACCACACCAACATTATTCATAATGCAACTAAAAAAAAAAATAACACAACGCAAATCAAAATGTACTAACCTTAACGTTACGACAGATGAAGTCGTAAACCAACTTTACGACAGAATCATATATAATATTTCAGTAGTAAAGATTCCTTTTGCGGGTCTCACACATAACGGATCTTAACATGCGAGATACCAATAAAAAAAAGGGAAGTTCACTGAATAATACTTTTGTCTCATGAATATTAACTGGCATTTTTAATGCGTTTAAAAATAATTAGTGTTTTTAAACAAGCCGTTGAGAGTTCTGCCATCTATGGGTAGAATTCTTTGAACGGAGTGCCATCTATGAGTAGTTATAACATTTGGTTTTGTTAATTAACGTCGCACTAGAGCTGCACAGTGGGCTATTGGCGACGGTTCGGGGTCAATCTCGAAGGAAAGACCCGGGAACACATACACATTCACACACACATTCATACATGCACCTCGTTATTTTAGAACCATGGTCAGATGACGAGGAAACACCTGAACTGGCACCCAACACCTTCAATAGACGTCGGGACTTTGGACCCCGATCAGATGTATCGTGCACCAGTCCCGTATACACGCCAGTATAATTTGTTGGATATTCTGGACGACTTTCTAGTATTTTTGTAGCGAAGCTGGCAACCCTCCGATTGCTACTTTTTTACTTTTCTATGTCTAGTCCATTGCACAGATTCGAACCACCAATCCTCTGATTAGTAGCTGAACGCCTTACCAACTGAGCAACTGGGGCTCGAATGTGTATGGGAGGAGGATTGTTCATGCGGTTTGGTTGCTTAATAAACGTCGCACTAGAGCTGCACAGTGGGCTATTGGCGACGGTTCGGGGTCAATCTCGAAGGAAAGACCCGGGAACACATACACATTCACACACACATTCATACATGCACCTCGTTATTTTAGAACCATGGTCAGATGACGAGGAAACACCTGAACTGGCACCCAACACCTTCAATAGACGTCGGGACTTTGGACCCCGATCAGATATATCGTGCACCTGTCCCGTATACACGCCAGTATAATTTGTTGGATATTCTGGACGACTTTCTAGTATTTTTGTAGCGAAGCTGGCAACCCTCCGATCGCTACTTTTTTACTTTTCTATGTCTAGTCCATTGCACAGATTCGAACCACCAATCCTCTGATTAGTAGCTGAACGCCTTACCAACTGAGCAACTGGGGCTCGAATGTGTATGGGAGGAGGATTGTTCATGCGGTTTGGTTGCTTAATAAACGTCGCACTAGAGCTGCACAGTGGGCTATTGGCGACGGTTCGGGGTCAATCTCGAAGGAAAGACCCGGGAACACATACACATTCACACACACATTCATATATGCACCTCGTTATTTTAGAACCATGGTCAGATGACGAGGAAACACCTGAACTGGCACCCAACACCTTCAGTAGACGTCGGGACTTTGGACCCCGATCAGATATATCGTGCACCAGTCCCGTATACACGCCAGTATAATTTGTTGGATATTCTGGACGACTTTCTAGTATTTTTGTAGCGAAGCTGGCAACCCTCCGATCGCTACTTTTTTACTTTTCTATGTCTAGTCCATTGCACAGATTCGAACCACCAATCCTCTGATTAGTAGCTGAACGCCTTACCAACTGAGCAACTGGGGCTCGAATGTGTATGGGAGGAGGATTGTTCATGCGGTTTGGTTGCTTAATAAACGTCGCACTAGAGCTGCACAGTGGGCTATTGGCGACGGTTCGGGGTCAATCTCGAAGGAAAGACCCGGGACACATACACATTCACACACACATTCATACATGCACCTCGTTATTTTAGAACCATGGTCAGATGACGAGGAAACACCTGAACTGGCACCCAACGCCTTCAATAGACGTCGGGACTTTGGACCCCGATCGGATGTATCGCGCACCAGTCCCGTATACACGCCAGTATAATTTGTTGGATATTCTGGACGACTTTCTAGTATTTTTGTAGCGAAGCTGGCAACCCTCCGATCGCTACTTTTTTACTTTTCTATGTCTAGTCCATTGCACAGATTCGAACCACCAATCCTCTGATTAGTAGCTGAACGCCTTACCAATTGAGCAACTGTTGCTGGAATGTGTATGGGAGGAGGATTGTTCATGCGGTTTGGTTGCTTAATTAACGTCGCACTAGAGCTGTACAATTGGCTATTGGCGACGGTTCGACCCGGGAACACTGCCTCATATTTTTTAACCACGGTCATGTTGGGTTGTTCATGCGATAATTATCCCACAGTCATGCTAGTTCTTAGATATTTTTATAATAATTTTAATGATTTATATTTGTAATAGTTTAAAAATAGATAACTGCGTGCCCCCACGTTTCTGAAGACCCATTGAAGTGATTCTAAAATGTAATTTTTTTATTATTATATCTTGTTAGTATAAACCCGGGCGTATTGACATGTATTTACTTGAGCAATAAGCTATGCATCCACAAAAACTAACATTCATTAGGGATACATTTCAGATGCTTTAACATTAAACCTACCGACATTTCATGTATACCTAATCCTACCATGAGCGGTCAAATGACTGCTTCAAAAAAAAAATATGTATCTTAATATAGAAATATATTTTAGCCAATTGGATAGTAAACTAAATATTTTTTTTATTTAGAAAAGTTTTATTTACATTTATGCATTTTCAGCATATTTTTTACAAATTACAATATTTTGTATTGCACATTTTTCGTTGCCGTCAGCGCCACCTGCAGTGAGCCAGTCTGCACCCGTGCCGCCTTGTTGGGCCGCCCGGTCTGTACAGCGTTGCCTAATTGGCCCGCAGGACGCTTGGTGCCCAGATGGCTGGATTACCACAACATTGTAGATCCTCAATTACATTGTGGACTCGCAAAACAATTTAATGAGTGCGCTTTCCGAAGAATATAGTCGTAAATAACATGAATTGTTCAAATGACCGCTCGTCGTAGACTAGACGTAGACATGCTATAAATTTTTTTCGAAAAATAAACAATAAAGAAAGTTGTGAATATTGAAAAATGGGTTTTATGTATATTATAGGAAAAGTCAATAAGTTACATGGCGATACAGTAACGTTGTATACAAGAAATTCTAAACGAAATTTCAAAAACGTTCATTTGACCGCGCATGGTAGGTTTAGTGTTAAACTAATGATTTTTAAAAACTAATAATGAATTCAACATTGGAATACTAACGTTATTTTAAACCTCATGTTAATTCAACTAGTGAAAATGTTTTACTCATAGTTAAAACTCGTATAAATACAGCGTAATACATCGCATTTTATAATAATTATCGACATTCTGTTCATCAATCATCTAACAAAAGAAGCTTTTCGACCCACTGACGCGGCAGGCCGTATATATACGTCCAGTGATACCCAGTTTTTCCCGCAAAGAACCCAATTTTTAATTCATATAAATACGTTATTTCACAATATTGTTTTAATTTAAAGGTTTGAGGTACAACTTACAAGATATATCTTTAAAATTAATTTTAAAAAATTAGTATAAAAAAGTTATTTTTACTATTTAAATGGCATAACAAAGCATGTCCAAGAATATTATTTAAAATTTCCAAACAGTGGGAACCAGAGAGTTGTAATATTAAATAGAGAGCGCCTTCAATACCAGACTCTCGTAAGGCCGCGGTGTCAACATTGAAAAGAAAAACCCACATCACGTGGTTATAACGCTTCCACATTTGGCGTTCAGACATCTGCAGGAGTTTTAAATTTGGCGCACTTTCTTCTCTTTTGGTGATAAGGAGTTCTGTCCGTATTCAACTTTTTAATTTATATGTACGTATTTACTTATTTTCAAACAATATGCGCTAAATATTTCCTCTTCATCAACGAGTCGAAAATATTTTATTTGTGCTCAATACTCGAAGAAGCGAAACTCTTTATATTTCTCAGGTTTTATTGTTCATATTTTCTTATTGAAGTATACAAAATAACAATTGAAAGAACTTCGCTTATGGTAAATTTTTTACATAAAAACGTAATGCAATTATTTCAAAACTACAAAGTAAGAAAAATCTCCTTAATATATCTGTAAACTCCCCTAAATTGTGCCACTCGTTAAAAAAAAAACGATATTTAAATACAAAATTAAACACAAAACCATATTACAATACTTCGATCTCATTTAGTTCTTAAAGTCGCCAAGGTCTGCCAAGTAATATTGGCGCATGAGTGAATTGGCATTTCCACATATCACGTGGTTTCAATGATGGACACACGGAAATCAGCATTTTTATTCCTCTATTTGTATCATTACTCTATGGTGGGAACAACTTTACAATAGCAAAAATCGCGTGGGCGTCAGTGGGTTTAAAAAGTATTGCAATATGACCTTGGCTCGAGTACCTGATCCAAAACTACTTTCGATCCAAATAACTAATCAAGAGCAAAAATTATTATTTACATACACAAATTTTCTTAAAAGTTGCAAGAACATATTATACTAATCTTAAATCTAGAGCTAATAGCTCGTAATAAGTTCTGAACAAAAGGACTGACAAACTTTAGTGAAGTTAATTGTAAACAAAATAGTAATTCTACATACCAAGTTTTACTTGACCACGTACCACTAAATGACTTTTAAAGTTTCTGTTTATATTAATTGATCCAAATTTCATTCATCTACCATTATGATATTGTTTTTAAAATATTAAACAGATACTTTTTATCTTTAAAACTATATGGCATTAGTCTATTAAACAACTGATCTGTTGGTGGTTGCCTGGTTAAATGTTTAGTTGTTTAATAGGATGGTTCGCGGGTCGATTGCTTGAATTTACTTCGTAATTGAGCTACACAATGGGCCTATTGGTGAAGGTTTGTGTTTTTTTTTATGGTTTGGTTAATTAACGTGGCACTATAGCTGCACTGTCGGCTATTGGTGACGGTTCGGGGTCTATCTCGAAGGAAAGACCCGGGAACGATGCCTCGTACTTTTGAACCATGGTCAGATGACGAGATGAAGGTTTGGAATCAATCTCTGGTTGTTTGGTTAACTAATGTCGCACTAGAGCTGCACTGTCGGCTATTGGCGACAGTTCGGGGTCTATCTCGAAGGAAAGACCCGGGAACGATGCCTCGTATTTTTGAACAGTGGTCAGATGACGAGATGAAGGTCTGGAATCAATCTCTGGTTGTTTGGTTTACTGATGTCGCACTAGAGCTGCACAATGGACTATTGGTAATGGTTCGTGGCTTATTTCGAAAGAAGGACCCGGGAACATTACTATTATATTTTAGCCACGGGCAGATCACGAGGACACCTTGAGCTGGCATCTGACGCACCTTACATAAGCGTGAGGACTTTGGACTACGACAGATTTAACTTGCGTCGGTTTGGTTTGGTTAATTAACGTTGCACTAGAACTGCACAGTGGGCTATTGACGTCGGTTCGGGGTCTATCTCGAAGGAAAGATCCGGGAACACATACACATTCACACACACACACATTCATACTTGCACCTCGTTATTTTAGAACCATGGTCAGATGACGAGGAAACACCTGAACTGGCACCTAACGCCTTCAATAGACGTCAGCTATTGAAATTTGAACCTGATTTTAGAATTCGCCTACAGTTTTGTATTCATTTCTTCAACTCCCAAGTGGAGACGTGTGGTTAAACTACACTAGCGGGGACGTGGTAGAGCGATCTCTGAGACCCGCACGTCTCCACTTAAGGGTTAAACTAGACAGAACTTCCTCAGTTCATTACAGTGACAGTGAAGGAAAATTAAAACTTTTGTAACTGTTACAGATCTTTATAATTGATTTCGGTTAATCTTTCTGCAAGTTTTTGTTTTTTAGTAATCCATCCGAGGTTTCAAGGATGGTTGAAGAGGCGATAAAACACTACAAATATCAAAGCTTTCCGGCAGTTACTGTTGAATGCAAGAAAAGAAAATAGCAGCAAAAAATTAATATGATTGAAATCTACTCTTCGATTTGGATGACCAGTTAACGTGCCTCAGAGAAAAAGGAAGGCTTTATACTAGCGTAAGAATAAAAACAAATCGACGTAAGGGATTATTTTTTTTATAGATATGTAGTAAAGATAATGAATGAATAAAGATTATTTTTTTTAGTTTGATTAATTAACGTCGCATTAGAGCTGGACAGTGGGCTATTGGCGAATAAAGAATAAATAAATTTTGAAGAAGATAGGTTTTGTTTTGTTTGGTAATTAGCGTCGCACTAGAGCTGCACATTGAACTATTGGCGACGATTCGGGGCCTATCCCGAAGGAAAGACGCGGGAACAATGCCCCGTATTTTTAAACCTTGGTGAGATGATGTGGACAACACCTGACCTGACCAACACCTACCCAATAGTCGTCAGAACATTGGATCCCGATCAGATTTATCGTGCACAAGTCCGTATACACGCCAGTATAATCTGTTGGATATTTTTATACGACTTCCTAGTGATTTAGTAGCGAAGCTACCAACCTTCCGATCGCAAGATCAGAAATTTTTACATTTCTTTGTCAAGTCCGTCAGTCGGGCTCGAACTCATTTACCAGCCGAACTCGTACCTTCAGTTGCCCAGTGTATAAAGGCGTTCAGCTGGTAATCAGAGAATTGCTAGTTCAAGCCCGTACGGTGGACTTGACAAATAATAGTGAAAATGCAGTGATCTTGCGATCGGAGGGTTAGCTTTGGGGATCTTGCGATCGGAGGGTTAGAGGGGGTAATTTTGTTACAAAAATACTAGTCGTCCAGAATATCAAACAAATTATATTTGCGTGTATATGGGACTGGTACACAATAAATCTTATCGCGGTCCAATGTCCTGGTGCCTACTGAGGTTGCGTCGGTTACCAATTCAGTATTTTCTTCGTCATCTGACCATGTTTCAAAAATACGAATCATCGTCCTAGGGTCTTTCCTTCAAGAATCCCCGATCCGTCACCCATAGCCCACTGTGCAGCTCTAGTTCGATGTTAATTAACGAAACCAAACTAACCCTTTGTCAAAACAAATTCACACTCTCCGTCTAAAAAAGAAATCGTACCACCTTGTTCAAAGTATATATAATGTTTTTACAATGCAAGATGTCAAAAAGAGCATAACTATTTTACTTTCGTAAAAATTTAGGGTTATTAAAGGGTTGCCAGCTTCGCTACAAAATACTAGAAAGGAAAAGTCGTCCAGAACATCCGCAAAAATTAACGACTTATATACGGGACTGGTGCACGATAAATCTGATCGGTCCAAAGTCCCGACGTCTAGTGAAGGCGTTGGGTGCCAGTTCAGGTGTTTCCTCGACATCTGACCATGATTATAAAATAACGAGGTGCATGTATGAATGTGTGTGTGTTCCCGGGTCTTTCCTTCGAGATAGACCCCGTACCGTCGCCAATAGTCTACTGTGCAGCTGTAATGCGACGTTATTTAACCAAACCTATCCAAACCAAACTAAAACAAATGAGATTTATAAAAATTAAATATTATATATCATGAACATTAAGTGAGCACGACCGATAGAAAAGCAGTTATATGTACGAAAAGCTTTTTGGTGTTAATCGTGAAGAACTGTCAAAAGTCCGATATTGTTAGTAATGAAAAGTTCATTTTGCGGCACTTGGGCAACTTTTTTTCTCGACGATAAACAAATTTGTTCTTCTTTGAGAATATAAATTTTCTTAAAATGAAGAACAAATAAACACAACAATTTTTCACAAAAGTATTTTAGTTCTCAGATTACTAAATAAATTTATAATCAAAATTTCAATTACGATCTAAATTTATTTCGCAAATTGAATAAGTATTTAACTGTTTTTTTCAAATGCATGCGCCGACATCTTGTTGTTGTTTTTTTCTTTAAAAATCAAAAGCCGCTATTTCCACATTCCAACCAATCAGAAATCCCATTCGCTGACGCTTACTTTCATGTATGCTGGATATAACTACTTTTGCATCTGTATAAAGCGTGGATAGTGTGAATATAGCTACTTTTGCTTCTGGGTAACTTTTTTTTTAAATTCTATTATCAAATAACGGATTTCCTTCTTTATTATAATTTAATAATGAAGCAAAAGTTATAAAGTACCTATTCATACAAAAATCTAACTTTTTTAAATTTTAGATATAACTATTTTGCATTTGGGCCGCTCAAGTTATCTTCCTAAGCATCTGAATTTCAAAAAATGACGAAACAAAGGATGCTCATATTTAAAATGACAGGGTGCTTATAACTTCGAGCATGAATGGACTGCACTAGAGCGAATATGACGTCATCATCGTGAAACCAACATCTCAGACCGAATGGCCTCAGACACGTGACTTCTTTTCAAAATTTATGAATGAAAAAAACGTTCGCGATTGACTTGTGATTTGGAAATAATTGTAAATCTGTCAATTCATAAAGTACAGGATATTTTTATAAATGAATTAGAAAATATGTATGAATGGATGACGTATAAACCACGTGTCTGAGGTCATACATGTTGGCCTCACTTTGATGTTAGCGAGATTATAACCTTATGTTTTCTCTACTATGAAGGATCCATGCTCGAAGGCTTATACGACAAGTAGAAGATCACGAAGTCGCGAACACTAGATACTAAATCCAACGACGTTGTAGATTATAATTCGTATCATTTTCAACTATTTGCTAAACATAAGTTACATTAGTAACCCAACGTTAGCACATGTTATGAATAAAAAATAACCTTAAAATAAGGTTAGTTACAGCGTCAATGTGGAAACTGTTTCTTTATGTGAATGTAGCAAAACAGATCAATATTTCATTCACTAAAAGTACTATCTTTTACGTTACAAATAGCCATAATAAGGTCAATGTCTCCTAACATTGGCTACCATCCAAATATGCCACTCTACTTTTAGGTTAAACTTTTCGAAAATTTAGCTCATCTTGTGAATGAAATGCGAATGAACCGTACTTGGTAAATTTGCCAAGTCATGTTCCCAATTCAGGTTTGGTTTGGTTGGTTTTGTTAATTAACGTGTCACTAGAGCTACACAGTAGGCTATTGGCGACGGTTCAGGTCTATCTCGAAGGAAAGACCCGGGAAAGATGCCTCGTATTTTTGAACCATGGTCAGATGACGAAGGGTACAATTCAGGAAACTTGCATTTACAGCGTTTAAATAATTTATTCCATTTCCACTTCTACACTATTTACTTATTTCTGAAAATGGGGAAATAAGTAAGAGATTTAATATTATTAAAGAAATATTTTTTTTACTTCAATTACATTGTGTAATGTATTTATATTCGAAGTCAATTATTCTTAGTAGTAGAATCAAATGATTCTTTTGATGGTTGGTTACAAAGCAAAATGGTATTTATAACTTATTGAGTTTTAAGCTTCGAGCATGGATTCCTCATAGTAGAGAAATCATAAGATTATAATCTCTCTAACATCAAAATAGGGCCAACATAATTTTTTTTTCTAGTTCATTCATAAAAATATCCTGTACTTTATGAAGTAACACATTTACTATTATTTCCAAATCACAAGTCAATCGCGAACGTTTTTTCATTCATAAATTTTGAAAGGAAGTCACGTGTCTGGTGCTATCTGAGATGTTTGTATCACGATGATGACGTCATATTCGCTTTACTACAGTCCATTCATACTCGAAGTTTCTAAGCACTGAACTCTAACTGTAACTGCTGGAAGGCTCAAGCCTTGTTTCCTCTACGGGCGCGTTGAAACCAATTAAAAGCTGCCATACTGTGTCCCAACATTTTTTTTTTAAATGATTTAGTTGTGTTTTTTATTACCAAAGCATTGTAGAAGTATTAAATGTATATAAATATTATATTTTCTTCTTATAGAATTAATTTTTATATTGCCAAACAGATAGTTTTTGCTCTTGCTTTTTAACTACTTCTACTTTGACTTGCAAATTACTTCCTATTTTAATAGCAGATTACATTTAAAATGGGTTTAAAAAGAATATAAAAAAAACTTACCCAAAAGTAATATATGTCGGCGTATTTTAACATGAAAAATATACAAAATATTGCGGTATCAAGAAAAGTGGGGCACATCATGGCGGCCTCCATATCGGCTTCAAGTCAACAAAATGTCTTGCCCTATCCAGAAGTTACAGTTAGTCATCAGTGGTTCTAAGTAGTTGGGTCTACTTCGCATCACTTTTTCCACTTCTTCATAAAATTCTAATTTTTTTAAATACTTATTTAACCCTCTGACGCTGGCATATGGTTTGGTTTGGTTTGGTTTGGTTTGGTTAATTAACGTCGCACTCACATTGGGTTATTGGTGACGGCTATCTCGACCTCTGGCATATGAGAGCATAAGCAATCAAATAATCACAAAACGTAAGAGTAACATAACGCAAAGAGTAACATAATTGAATTATAAATAAGAATTGTAAAATAAATTAAATATTTAAATTGTATAATAAATAAATTTTAGGTTTGTATAATCAACAACATTCCATAACAATTCTTAGAAAATCATATTGCCCAGCAGTTAGCTCCCATTACTTACAAACAATCATTGTGACCAAAGCAGCCGTGATAAACAAAATAATTTATTTTTCTGATTAATATGTCCTTGGTTACACATGCCAAGAACATTTGTACTTATTCAAATAGTAATTGAAAGTGGTGAAAATTAAATATTAATTTATGGAAGATGTTCCGAAGAAATTGTTTTTGTAAAAAAGAATACTATTTTGTATAGTTATTTGACTTATTAATACTTAATTTACAGAAGGATCGGAAACTGAAGTAATTACTTCATGTCTTGTTCGTATAAATTATTCAAAGTACTAATAATATCATTCTAGGAAGAATATCGGTAGTGGGAGGAAAAACAGTGTTTCACGTCATCCCTTGCTAAGCAATAAACAACCTATCAGAACGAAATGTACGGGCCCTTACCACTGAACTCTAACTGTAACTTCTGGAACGCTCATAACCATTTCCCTCATGAGAGCGGTTGAAGCCATACTGTACCGCAACTTTAATTTTTAAGTGATTTTGTAGCGTATTTTTAATGTCCAATCATTATAGAAATGTTAAATGTGTTTAGATATTGTATTTTTTTCTGTTTATAAAATTAATTTGTATGTCGCAAAAATTATAGTTTTTGTTCGTTATCCACTTATTATTGGTTAAAATGGATTTTAAAGAATTGACATTCAAAGTGGGGTTCAAAGGAGAATTAAAAAAAAACCAGCCAAAAGATTCGGCATATTTTAGAATGAACATGCGTACTATAGAAATATAAAAGGTAGAGGAGTATAGTTTTTTAACCTTCAATTAGCTTCCAGTCGACAAACTGCCTTGCCCAATCCAGAAGTTACAGTTACAGATCAGTGATCCGTACGGACGGATATCATTGATATTAAGTCCTACTCAATGAGATAATTTTTGGAAAATGTTTAAACAAAATAAATGGAGAAAAAGGGCAAAATAAATATATGAAAGTTTTATTAAAAATAGATGGAAATACTAGAGGACATGGGAATAGTTATACTAATATCATTAGAAATTAAAATTAGACCATGCATGTGATCATAAAGTAATACAATTAAAATTTGTATTCGATGTCGGAATATATTTTTTTGTCTTTCGAACATATAGCAGAGTTTCACATAAATTTGAAGACAAGTTCAAATATTTCAGACAGAATTTAAAAAAAAAACTAGAATGGTCAGACAGATAAAACGTGGTTTCAAAATATCTTAGAAAATATTGTTGCAGACTATATTTGCAACAATAGAATTTTTGGCGCAATTTTAGATCACAAAAGTAAGACAGTGTGTGTCACTTTTATTAGTTTCAAAAGTAAATCTAGTGTATTATGATAAGAGACTACAGAAATGTCACAATGCCAAATAAACTCTCAAATGTCGCATGTGTTTCTAAACAATGTGCCCTAACTTTAACATCTGAATGTCCTATCCCCTATTTTCCATTTGGGAAGAATTGAACATCACCTCTTTTTTTTCTGATCAATTGCATAAGTAAGAATGAAAAGTGAAGGGATTTTCTTCTATTTATGTTGATACAATTTCTTTTACGTGAATACGTCTTTCCTTTCGGTACGGGTACACAGAAGCACGGAGTCGCATAGGGAAAAACGGGTTTGTAAAATCCTTATAACTCCACATGGAATCAGCCGATGGGAATAAATGCTATACCACCATGTATACAGGCCCGTCCCACCGAGCGGGTATGGGGGCCTGTTACCCAATAATCTGGAAATCTTAAAAGTTAGGAATTTCGAATTTTAAAATTCCCTGAGTTGGGAAAATTTGTGCCTCAAGAAGATTAATATTATTAGCAAATGAAATCGAGGGAAGATTTGAAATTGCCCAATTTGTAAGATGAAACTTAAATTAGACCTCAGAAAACAGACACTCACTGCATTGGAACATGTGTGCAACAAATCATTACTTTCGCGAAAACTGTTTAATATTACCTATAAAAAAAAGGAGCCCCAGTTGGTAAGCCGTTCAGCTACTAATCAGAGGATTGGTGGTTCGAATCCGGGAAATGAACTTGACATAGAAAAGTAAAAAAGTAGTGATCTTGCGATCGGAGGGTTGCCAGCTTCAGTACAGAAATACTAGAAAGTCGTCCAGAATATCCAACAAATTATACTGGCGTGTATACGGGACTGGTGCACGATAAATCTGATCGGGGTCCAAAGTCCCGACGTCTATTGAAGGCGTTGGGTGCCAGTTCAGGTGTTTCCTCGTCATCTGACCATGGTTCTAAAATAACGAGGTGCATGTATGAATGTGTATGTGTTCCCGGGTCTTTCCTTCGAGATTGACCCCGAACCGTCGCCAATAGCCCACTGTGCAGCTCTAGTGCGACGTTAATTAACAAAACCAAACCAAACCTTTAAAAAAAGTTGACAAATGTCGATAAGTTGGAACTGGGAATTTTTAGCACTGATCAGTTGGGAATTTCGAATCGTTAAGTTTGGTTTGGTTAATTAGCATCGCACTAGAGCTACATATTGGACTATGGTTCAAGGCCTATCTCGAAGAAAAGACCTGGGAATAATACCTCGTATTTTTAAATCAGAGTCAGATAACGAGGATAACACCGAAGTACTCATACCCGACGCCATTAAGTTTGGAATTTCGAATCGTTCAAGTTGGAAATTTGAGTTGCTAAATTTCTTGCCTAAACCCCCTCCCCCCTTCCCCCCTCCATCCCCTGCTTGGAAACACGAAAAATTTATCCCAGTTATTACGCAGATGTGCAACAAAATGTCTAATTAATTTGAACGTGTGTGTGCTTTTGAAACCTTCATGTGAATGACAAGGAGAGAAATAAGTATACTGTGGGTCCGCATGCGTATCAAACCACTAATTGCATTGAACTACTTCTTATATGCCATTTATATTGCTTATAAATCATACGGTCTAGCTCTTGGATCAGGAAAACTTCCGATGTACATTATGGTAATGTTCACTTCCGAACATCATATCAAATCCTCATTTGTTACTGAGAAAACTTAAAATCCCGAAAACAGTTACCCTTTCTGCCTTTCTATTACCATAAAATTGGTCACTTACTAAACAATAGATCCAATTACCATAACAAAAAAAATCTTCGGTAACTTAAATCACAGAGGAGTGGCTAATCCGAAAATGCAGCAATCTCCAGAACTCTCGTATTGACTTATTGTTTCATAACACAACGTCATAGATCTCCGCGTCTCTAACAATGACTTTCCCAAAGAGTAATTAACCTTAATCCTTAACTAAGGAATCGATAACTTAACATCTCTTAAACTGACAAAGCTAGTGAGCATTTGGGATTGTTAAAGTGAGTAATGTCGAGCGCAATGTCAACGATTATCGCATCAGATCCCATGATTTGAGTTTTGCCGTCAACTCAACCGTAAAATGCACCGACGTTGAATGAGTAAATCGTCAACTTCCTTTTCTTGTTTTGGTTGACGAGTCTGGTTGCCCTGGGCAACGTGACTCCGACGTTAAATCGACGTCGTGATGTATTGTGATGGAAAGGGAAAAGAAAAGAGAGTGACTGTTAATTAAGTCATTCAAATGCGCAGTTTGGGGTCTGGTGGTCTAAGAACGGCACGTGCAGCAGGATAAGGTAGGGTAGAATGGGTATATTGGAAGTTAAATGTAAATTACGCATTGCTAAACTTATTCTTTGATAGTTCTTTTTTTAAAAAACAATGCTTCGTTTAATTTAGTCAATTTCAGAAAAAACATTAATTTATGTGTGGTGGTTTTGTTTTGTTTTGTTAATAACGTCGCACTAGAGCTGCACAGTGGCTATTGGCGACGGTTCGGGGCCTATCTCGAAGGAAAGACCCGGGAACAATGCCTCGTATTTTTGAACCATGGTCAGATGACGAGGACACACTCTGGAGGAACTGACACCCAACGCCTTCAATAGACGTCGGAACTTTGGACCCCGTTGAGATTTATCGTGCACCAGTCCCATATACACGCCGTTAATGTTTGTTGATGTTCTGGTTTGGTTTGGTTAATTAACGTTGCGCTAGAGCTGCACAGTGGCTATTGGCGACCGTTCGGGGCCTATCTCGAAGGAAAGACCCGGGAACAATGCCTCGTATTTTCAAACCATGGTCAATTGACGAGGACAACACCTGAACTGGCACCCACCGCCTTCATGAGACGTCGGGACTTTGGACCCCGATCAGGATCAGATTTATCGTGCACCAGTCCCGTATACACGCCGTTAATGTTTGGGGATGTTCTGGACGACATTCCTAGTATTTTGTAATGAAGCTGGCAACCCTCCGATCACAAGATCACTACTTTTTTTTACTTTTCTTAGTCAAGACCGTCGCACAGGATCGAACCAGGAACCCTCCGATTCCCAGCTGACGCCTTTATCCACTCGGCAACGGTGGCCTCCCTGATGTATTGTGATGGAAGGGGAAAGGAGAGTGAATGTTAATTAAGTCATTCAAATACGCAGTTCGGGGTCTGGTGCATTAAAAACAACACATTCAGTAGGGAAAGGTGGGGTAAAATGGGTATATTGGAAATTAAATATAAATTACGCATTGTTAAACTTATGGTTTGATCTCGTTCTTTTTTTAAAAAAAACAATGCTTCATTTAATTTAGTCCATTTTAGCAAAAACATTAATTTATGTGTGATGGAAATCCAAGTCTAACAGTCGATTTTTTTTAAATAAAAGAAACTTGTGATAGTATGATGCGTGAAAACTTCTATGTAAGAAGTAGAAAAGTCAAATTATTTACCAATATTCATGGGTATAGTAAAGAAATCTTTTAATACCAATAAAAAAAATATTCAACAATTTTACTTTATGTAGATTTTTTTATAAAAAATAATGTGCAAGGTGGAGTAAAATGAGTAATCAAATAATTAATGCTAAAGAGCATGAAAATCGAAAAAAGTTAACGATCTTCGCAAAAAGTGAAATATTCTACAAAAAAAAGTTATTTCGAAGCTCATAAATGACAAGAATTATCTACAATATATGCGACACTGTTGATACTTTAAAATAATTAAGTTCCATACTTGTGTTTTTTTTAAAGTATGTAACTTAAGGAACAAGAAAAACACATTTTGATTTTAAAAAATAACTCAATTCTCTTTTGTATGAACGTTGGTCTTAAAATCATTACAATATATTAATAGATTATTAATGGCGCCATCACAAAGAAATAAAATGTGTTTCTTCAACAAAAATAAATCGACTTCATTTACGGTTAATTGCTGTAATTATCAAAGCAAACACATTAAAAAGTTCAAATGAATATACGATTTTTTTTCTATTATATATTTTACAGTACATAAATTTTGAATTTCAATTTAGATTGTTTTTTTATAATACATCTCAGGCAATTACCGTTTATGAAAAAGTTAAAAGGAAAACATCTATGGAATTGAAGAATGGCTCTACACAGTGGCAGCGACTTTTTTCGGATGTAGCCCCTTTACTTTTTGAGTATAGCATTTTTAAAAATAAAATTGAAGTCAATTGTTTTACTGCATTGCCAAAACCAGGACAAATTTCGTACCCCAACTCCCGCTCCCCACCCACTACTACAGACGATTAACGCATTTACTGAACAAGTGAATGTGTCCATCGGCCATCGCAAATACTTAAACATGGCTGCCGTCATTTGAAGTGTCATGTCTCTGTGGCTAGTGTTTAAATAGCTACTGAAAGGAAAACTACGAATTTTTTTTAGCCTATAGTGTAAACGTTTTGTTACATATACATCTATTTATTAATGTTTCAGCTATCCGATTTACAATATTGCAGTAAATGAGCAGTTCAGTTGTTCTCTCTCTAGATTAATATACATACGCTTTTGTTATAAATTTTTTTTAATATATTTCTATTATCAGAAATGGAACGGGGGCCTGATAGCCCAGTGCATAAAGGCGTCAACTGAGAATCAAAGAATTCCTGGCTCGATCCTGTGCGACGGACATGACTAGGAAAAGTAAAACAAATAGTGATCTTGTGATCGGAGGGTTGCCACCTTCGCTACAAAATACTAGAAATGCCGTCCAGTACATCCACAAAATTTATCGGCGTGTATACGGGATTGGAACACGATAAATTTGATCGGGGTCCAAAATCCCGACGTCAATTGAAGGCGTTGGATGCCAGTTCAGGTGTTTCCTCGTCATCTGACAATGGTTCAAAAATACGAGGCATCGTTCCCGGGTCTTGCCTTCGAGATATAAGCCCCGAAACGTCGCCAATAAGTCACTGTGCAGCTCTAGTGCGACGTTAGTTAACCAAACCAAACCGGAAATGGAACACAAGGTCCGCGGACTACGAGTTGGGTATCACTGATATAGAGAGTATACATCAAAAGGGTTGGGTTGTTTTGTTGATACATGTTGAAAAGTCGTTACCTCTGTTTTTAATCATAGCCATGATTTAACTCATTTAAAAAGTAACTAACCAAATACAATTATTTTAAAAACGGACTACATTTATTTATTGAAAATACAATGTTCTTCGATATTGCATAAATGCATATTACAGAAAACAATTATAAAATGCAGAAAACATGCGTATCAAACACGACTAAAAATATGTACTTCCGTAAACACATAAAAGCATGAATTTCACAGGTAAGTCATTTATAAATACATGAAACACACATAACACATGAAAATGTATGTTTCGTAATGAATAAATATGTATTACAAAACAATTCAATAAAAACCTGGCTTAAGGCAATAAACACATGTATGAAAGTGTTACGATTTTGTTCATATCAATGCTTTAGAGCACATGTGTAATATTCGTGTGTTCCCTATCAAAAATGTGCTTTAAAGTATCGATATATTCTTGTTGAACATCAGAATATGTTTAGAACACCCATAGTAACAATACGTAATGCCTTCCAATGTTTTGAATATTCATTATCCATAATGAATAAATGGTAATAGTAGGATTGAGCATAAATTGATATATCTATAATAAAAAAAGTGTTTGTGGATCGCGAATATAATTAGCACTTTATTATTTTATATTTAGAATAATAATAAAAATGATTTTAGATCGCAAAAAATATACTTCTGCGTATAAAAGGCTGATAATTTATATATAAGTATTATTCGTCCTTAAGATGAGCACCTGCGTCTTGGATTTGTATAATTCCGTTTTTTTTGTTTTTTTAAAGATTTTAGAAATATTGCATATAGAAACATCTTAAAAAATATTTCCGAAATCTTGAACGTGCGTTTGTAGCTTAATAGATAGCGCGCAGGACTTTGAAACGGTAGGTCGCGGGTTCCAGTTAGACTTGCCGGCGATGATTCGATTTTCATCGAAAATCTAGAAATTAAATATCATCGCGATTACGATTATGTAATTTTCGATTTGACGATTGATCGATTTGACGATTATTCAATGTGATGATTAATCGATTTGACGATTATTCAATTTGACGATTAATCGATTTGACGATTAATCGATTTGACGATTAATCGATTTGACGATTAATCGATTTGACGATTAATCGATTTGACGATTAATCGATTTGACGATTAATCGATTTGTAGATTAATCGATTTGACGATTAATCGATTTGACGATTGATCGATTTGACGATTATTCAATTTGACGATTAATCGATTTGACTTTTGTGCGATAAACTACAACCATAATCAACATTTATATTCTTGTATCCCATTAATTACGAATTATTTACAGTATTTAGAATTAGATATAGTTATGGTTCGATTTTTTTTTACGGAGAGGGTGATGACAGAACGATATAGATAAGTTATATTCCTCAGTCCGGGGATGAAAGGTCTATTCTATTATTCAATATTATTGCTGACTAAACGCTATGGGTTAAGTAAGTAATATTTAATAACGATAAAAAGTAAGTAATATAAATTATGATGCATCAGAGCTGCATTAAACACATTTTTAAAAAATGCTACATTCTTCCACACTTTGGAAATGTGATTGCTAAAACTCAATTCGCAACTATCATACTCAAATGAAAAATCTCTAAAACAAAATGCGAGAAAATTCAACAAACGATTTACGAAACACAAACAGAAATAAAAAAAAATATTAAATTAACTTAGTGAGAAAAATGCACAAATCGCAAAATAAAATAAAATTTCACAAATAGTGAAACGCAACCAATATTGAAATTTTAATGATGCGATAAAAACGAAGCTTAACACTATAAAATGTCTTAAAAAGTTATACATTTAAACTTACATTATAAAACAAAACATACAAAAACCTATTTACACAACACTGTTTCCTGATCCATGCCGTCATCGAAAGTACAAATTAGCCACATAAAAACAATAAAAAAATACAAGAAATGAGATCAAGAAATATTCGTTAAAAATAAATTGAAGCAATCAAAGTAAACATTCGACAATTTATCGCAACATTTGGCTTAAGAGGGTGCCTTTAAATCTCAGATGGGGTACATACTTTTTTTTAAACCTGTGAAGAAGTTAATATTCTTTTAAAAGCAAAACGAAGTCGCCAAATTTGATTAGCAAAAGCATATAATACACAAGAGGCAAAAAATCTTCAATCGCCAAAGCAAATGACATGAAATCGTACGGTTAATATAATTTACTGACCCTGGCCATGTAGCCTGATAACCCGAACAGTTTACCAGGCGAAAGCAAACCATCCTTGGCTGAATGTTTTAAGACCAATTGGCGATTTTCACCGTATTTTATTTCAACCAATAGTTCATTCTGAACTATTACCAAACAATTCAAAGATTCGTCTTCTGATCACTTTCCTCTGTATTTTCTTCAGGTGTATTTTCTATGGTAACTGCTACATCGCCAGTTCCGTTAGCAGTTGGAGGCTTGTCTTCGCCGACATTGTCCTTTGCCGGTGGCTCGCCTTTTGGCTCGCTCAGCTCGCCATGTCCGTCTTCTTCAGGAACATCGTCCAGTTTCTTGCCATTCTGTTCCAGTTTTGGGGAAGGAGCTATGGTGGTCATGTCGTCATCCTGGATGACGTCTTTGTGGTCCGTGTCCCCGTTGGAAAGCTTGACTACAACGTGGCCGTTTGCGTTTTTAGCAGACTTCGGTCGACTTCTGTTAAAGAAACAAATAATATTCAAATACAAATATTGACGACCAACAACAGGCTTAAGACCCAACAAGCTTGCTCCGGTTAGTATCTCCGAACTATTCTCAAATGAATATCTAACTTATTATTAAAATCTTTAACTTCTGTGCAATTAACAATATTCACTGGCAAGTTGTTCCATTTGTCTATTACCCTATTATAAAAATGGTGGTTTCTACCTACCTTCCTGATTAAAATGTGATTTGTATCATTTAAATCCATAACATATAATTCTATCATTCATATTAAAATCTAAACGCTCGGCATCTCCCTGTTTGATAAATTTGAACAGTTAAATCAAATTGCCTATTACCCTTCTCTCTTCCAGAGTATACATATTCAAATTTTTTAATCTATCTTCGTAATCCATGCCTGAAAAACCTTGGTCCATTTTAGTAGCCCTATGCTGAACTTTCTCTAACAAATCAATGTCTATGATATGGTGAAGATACTCAAAATGAGGCCTTACAACACCAAGCATACAATGACACCTCTATACAATGGCAAGATTATATTCTTGGATTTTGATGAAACACTTTTCCTGATGTAGTCCAACATTCCATTCTCTTGCGCCATAAAACGCCAACCAACCAACCAACCAACATTCCATTAGCTTTTAAGATAGCCACTGTACACACTGATAACCCATTTTAAACTAATACCATTAGACTGACTATATCACTTTTTTCCATCTGTAGCCTCAAAATTGGTTAAAGAATTTAACCCCATAGATATAGATATATATGAGGTCTAGATTGCTTTTCCCTCTTGAAGCAGATGAAGCATATATAAAGGTTACAAACTACAAACGGGGTTGATCTTGGCAAAAACGAGTTACAGAAGGGTGATGATTGGTGATCTCGGTCGCCTGTTATGATGCTGTTTTCACTCTATTTTGCCAAGGTTTGGCAAGCTCTTTACATAATGATTGTATAATAGTATTTAGACGTTGGACGATGTTTTTTTTTAAATAAATTTAATGATTTATTAATCACATCACATTTTGTTTTTCAATGTTTCTGAAAAGTTACTATATTACTAAACTACATAAAATATAAGAGTAATTATATTATAATTTTGAATGAAGAGTTCAACAAAACAGTATGATTTTAATAAACTAATATAAAGTAGGGACATTTTTTTATTAAGATCATACGATTGTGGATCGCTATGCCGACGACACTTTCGCCTGATTAAACAACAACACCATAGAAGTTGACAGGATTCTCCCTTTATTAAATTCCATAGAACCTAATATATAATTCATTGTTGAATCCGAATCCAACAATACTCTCCTTTTTCTTGATGTTTTGATTACCTATAAAGAGGACCATTTGTCATCACCGTATGCAGAAAATCGTTCTATGTTTCTTTACCTTCTCTTTTAAGTCTTGTCACCCCATACAACAAAAATTGGCTGCTTTTTACACTTTTGTTAACCGTACTTTAAACATCTGTGCTACACCAGGTCTGCCATAAAATTTCTAAAATTCTCAGTAAATTCAACGTACGTCTACATAGAAACGCATAAGCACAGAACACAGTTGCGAAATATGAAACGCAATGTGTTTTCATAAATTTAGCAGTTTTAAGGTTCTTCGGGGGCTTCAAAATGTTATTTTACACTGGGGCCCTACACTTGAAAGTCGGTCTCTGCTGGGGGGTTAAGTATTCTGAATAACCAGTAAATCTCGAAATAATTTATACAATGATTTGCAGTTGGCGAATTCAACAAGAGAGAATTCAACAAACAGTAGTTTCAAGAAAATTGAGTTTAAATCTGCTTTTTGCATTCACGGCGAACTAAAAAAAAAGTATTACATTTCTCTTTGTTTTTATAGGGTTAAAGAGTCATCTTCAAAATTGGGAACGAAGAAAAAATATTGTTTCGATTTTTAGATCGCCCTTCGTATCAGCAAGACTTCAAATGTTATAACCAAGTAAAGGCTCTTACCTTGAAGCAGCGTCCGACAGCGTCTCTGGCACGGAGATGTTTTTCGTTTCTGGCAAGAGGAACACCATCAGTCCGGAAACAAAGGCCAGGGCTCCAAAGACCAGTTGGGGCACCACGGGATGGGTGGCATTTCCCTGAAAACAGAAACTAAACTTGTAGTTACTAATTTGATGATTAACTTTTAATTGACAGCATCAGAACAAAACTTACGCATCCAAAAATATTCCCTACATTTCTGTCTACGCAAGTAGTTCCTGTACTCAAGTCATTAAGTTGAAGATTTATTTGTTGCCCGAGTTGGGTTAGATGAGGAAATTACGACAGTCCATTCGGAGTGACAAAGTTTCATGTTTCACAGCATTTCGATATTTTAAAGAGATTTTATTGGATGGACCGCAATCAGTTCCTCCCACTTGGTACAATCAAAATACAACCACGTATGTAAAGATTTATTTTAAAGGGGCAGCCGCGACTTTGTGGGTCAGTCGTAAAAAGTTCAGCAATAAGGGCCGATCAGTTTGGTTCCAAACATTTATTCCTCCAGAGCATAGAGAAGTTTCGTTACAGCATCAGAGTTACATTAGAAATAAGAGGGTGTTTCCTCTCCGTAGAGACTTTTCATTTATAAAGACAGGGATTTTTAGGGATTATCTTCAGATAGATTGTGTCAAGAAAATCACAAATACTTTTTGCTTGTGATCCATAACCTTTTAGTAAAACATAATGGTTATAAAATATGTAACGAATTAGAAATAAGAGGGTGTGTACTCACCTAGGGACTTTTCTTTATAAAAACAGGGATTTTTAGGGATTATCTTCAGATAGATTGAATCAGGGAAATGTTTTATATTTTTCGTTTGTGATCCATGACCTTCTAGTAAAACGTTATGGTTATGCATTATGTAACGAATCATCACTTTAAAGTAAATTTTACTCACGAGTTCTCGGACGAAAGGCGCCAAGATGGATCCGAATCGAGCAAACACCGCCGCAGATCCGAGGCCAACGTTCCTGACTACTGTGGGGAAGATCTCGGCCGTGAACACATAGGCGATGGCGAAGGAACAGGTGATGCAGAATTTGCCTATCATTGACACAGTAACTCCAAGCCACCACGGTTCTACAATAAAGAATAATAGAAGTTACAGTCGGTTGCGAGTCACGAACAATCACAAGATCTACAAAAAAAAGTAATAATCAGTTGCTAGCAACGAGAAACAATGAATCTAAAATAACATTAAAAAAAGTTATATTCGTATATGCTTTCACAACTAACAATGAAAACAGAGCCTAAATTATCTTAATAATTTCAGTGGGTTGTGGGATGTGACAATGGGAATAGAATAATTGATTCCTCGTAATTTGAAACCTTGGTCGAATGAAGCAAACAACACCATGGTTTTTAAATAATCAATGTGTTGCCAAAATGTTGCTTAAAGACTTTTGTGGGACGTTCGTTTAGCAGAACAGTACCATGCTCGCACTGTCCTCTCACACTGATCGGGACTATAGGGGTTAACCGAAAATACCTAACGCGTAAATAACGAGATACTTTTATATGACTGAGATTTTATTTACATATCAAACAATGAATTTGGCATTAGTAAAGCCATGACCACATTCGTGTACAGCCTGGTCTCAATATATTCTAAGTATGGTCATGGGAGAGTAGTGTGGCCACTCCACCATTGACAGTGATCGCCAAATGTTCGAGGCTGGAAACTATAGGCTGTAAAGTAACGCGTAAATAATGAGATATTTATATATGACTGAGGTTTTATTTACATATCAAACAATGAGTTTGGCATTATTAAAGCCATGGCCACATTCGTGTTCATCCTGGCCTCAATACATTCTAAGTGTGGCCATGAGAGAGTAGTGTGGCCACTCCACCATTGACAGTGATCGCCAAATGTTCGAGGCTGTAAACTATATGCTGTAAAGTAACGCGTAAATAATGAGATATTTATATATGACTGAAGTTTTATTTACATATCAAACAATGAGTTTGGCATTATTAAAGCCAGGGCCAAACTCGTATTCAGCCTGGCTCAATACGTTCCAAGGATGGTCATGGACGAGTAATATGGCCGCTCCACCATTGACAGTGATCCAAATGTTGGAGACTGGAAAGTATACGCTGTTTGAAGAAAACTGCCATGACCTTCCAGCTCCCAAGTCAAAGGAGCCAAAAAACATTCAGCCAGGTTGGGTCAGTATGTATCCAGCTTATGTCGCTGGTTCTTCATTGCAGCAAGGAAAGGCAAACACTGAAAGCAAATATTTACGAAAGACTATTGGATCAGGCTGGACAAGAATGTGGCCCTGCCTTCACTGGTTCGTTGCATCTAACATGGTCATCACTGGTTCATTGCATCTAATATGGCCGTCACTGATTCGTTACATCCAATATGGCCTTCACTAGTTCGTTATATCTAATATGGACTTAACTGGCTCGTTGCTCACTAGTTCGTTACATCTAATAGGTCCTTAACTAGCTCGTTGCATCTAATATGACCTTTACTAGTTCGTTACATCTAAAAGGTCCTTAACTGGCTCGTTGCATCCTATATGGTCTTACCTGCAGGTAAGGGATACATGAGTAGGCATGACACCCCTCCTATGATCATGGCCCCGGCCAGCGGATACTTTCGCCCGAACTTCTGGATGGCGAAGGGGGAGAGGAGGTAGGCGGGAAACTCCACGGCACCGCAGATGGCGAAGTTGACGAAGGGATTGCCGGCCAGTTCATTGGTGTTGTACGACAGACCGTAGTACACGAAGGCATTCACAAACCTGTTGAAGGATTAAACAAGTCTATAATAAACGGGAAAATAATTATATTAAAATATACAGGGTGAGCTTGAATTCGTTGAGTCATTTTTTGGCTGTATTGACATAACGAAATATTATTTTTTACCTAACTACTTCACTTATATTTTAAACAAAACGCTTAGTATTAATAAAAACAAAGTAAATAAAGTACGGCAAAACGAGTAGTTTATTATGTTTAGTTAAAAAGCCAAACAATAACCAATCTTTATTAGTACATCTGTGTGGGAAAATATATTTCTTTAGGTATTTTTTTTTTGTTTCCTTATTTGTGAGATTTAAATGGGTCCATAAAGATTTTTCGACAATGTTGGTTTTCAAGTCAATTTTTTACTGGCAAACGCATAATCCTGAAAAAATAATAAATATTTACCCGGATCTTGTTTTTACTATATTTACGCAAACACGGTTAATTTATTAAATTGATTAAGAAATTATTTTTCAAATAGTATTGCCTATTATTATTGAAGGTTTGATATTTTCTTCTTAGCTTAAATTTAGTAAAAGTTTCATTTCTCTTATGAATCTAAGCCATAAGAAATATTAAGGGCATGATTTTTGCGCACAAAAATTTATTTTGAGTCGTATGGGCGGGATGACTACCAAATGATGCAATGCCAAAAGCAGAGTTGCATCGGAAGAGGAAATTTTAAATTTGCAACTCGGAATTGGCTACTAATATTCAACATAACATTCAACTCGTTATTGAAGCAATCAAACTAGTGTCCACTCCACTTGGATCTAGCTAGAAAATAGAGTTAGTCCATATCCGGATTTTTTTTATCTTATATAAATTGTCGGTCAATCCGCACCTATGTCAGAATTGCAAAACACTGATATATTTTCTCTAATCATCGAGTTTTTAATTAGGAAGTTCTGTAAACTGACTTACCACAAGACGTACACGTTGAGAGTCATTTGCCAGAGTCCGGGAGTGCGTAATAAGTCAAATAAAGTGCCACTCGTCTCGCCCGATTCATGCACCTGCAAGAAAATTCAGTAATCATAACCACCATTGCTCGCCGAAAAACAGGAATTAATTTCAAGACCTAAATGCTTGGAAGTATTAATAATCCTTGAACACTAACAATACTAAATTTTACGAACTCAATTCTCCCTTTGACTTTATATTAGTTATGTACCATGGTTAGTATTCTAGGGCAAAAGTTCCCAATTAGCATTAAGCCACGCACCCTTAAATAAAACCAATATAAAGGGTGTCCCACAATTAACGCAAGATTTAAATTTGTTACCATTCGTGCAGTAAATTGTTGGCAACCCTGTTAAAAAACCATTTGACAGCTGATAGTTTAGGGTTAGTAAAAAGGGTTTCAACAAGACAGTGCCTTATGCCATACATACTGTGAAACAATTCAATTACAGCATGAGACATTTAATGGCCGTGTACTCTCTCGTTTCGGTGATAAGAATTGGCCCCTTAGATCATGTGATTTAACACCATTGAATTTCTTTTTTATGTGGTTATTTGAAGTCAAAGGTCTATGCTAACAAGCTCACATGCATTGAAGGAGGAAACTCAACGTTACATCAACAAAATTCAGCCACATTTATGCAAAATGGTCATGGAAATTTTCGACAAAAGATTGCGTATGTGCCAGCAAAGACGTGGAGGCCATTTGCCCGATGTGTTATTCCATACATAACCCTATCCTGTGTACTTAACGATTCAATAAAAAAAATAACAATTTAAAGAAAAAAACTGTGTTTTTTATCTAATTCAAATCTTGCGTTAATTTTTAGACACCCTTTAGAACCGAATACACCTTTTATGCGTATATACTCATGGAAGTCCCCCACTTTCTAGGAATTTACAATGCTAAAAATATATACTAGTTTGATAAGACCTCTAGTTTGATTCACTGTGGGGCCCAATTTTTTTTACCACGGGTCCGACTCGTGATAATAACATTGGGTCTGAATATTTTACCACGAGTCTTTTATATGCTAAGGTGTTAAGATAGAACCCGCATTCAGATACGGCAAACGAGATTGGAATATTATTCTATTTACCTAAATGATACAAAGTATGTTGTGGACATACCCAACTCAATTAACTTTGTGTGAATACTTTAAGATGTAACATTCATACCTCAGTCGCCCTGGCCATGAGTTTTTTTAGCCTTGACTCTATATCGGAAATCTGCTTGCCGTTCGTTTTAGCTGCCCTCAGTAGCGTCTTCTGGGCCTCATCTACTCTGCCCTTGGACATCAACCAACGTGGGGACTCGGGTAGCATCCTTGTAAAAAAACAATCACATCATTTAATCAAACCATCATTTCCTATATTTAATCATGCAATGATTTACGTTTTTTATAATGCAGTAACATTGTGTTTTGTGTACATAAAATAGTGCTGAATTGTAAATAAATATTTATGCCAATTTTACATGGCCGATTGCGTGAAAAAGGTTTAGGAAATGAACAATGACAACTCATGATCGTGAGAATATCCTGCAGGTGTAATAATAAACAACCAAATCGATTTAACCGTCTGACGCTCATAGACGTGATATCACGTCCAAGGATCATCAGTCTTCCCCTTCCCAGCAATGCTTTCAATTTTAAAATTTATAAAAATATACTTCATTTTACAATGTATTTTTAATTTAAAGATTTGAGGTACAGCCGCGGAAAAAAAAAACGAACCACTGATGATTATTTCGTTAGTTTTTATAGTAGAGCTAAACTTAATATACCATTTTGTAGGGAATAAAGTCTACTACACATTAATATACAAAAAAATTGCATAGGGGACTATCTTCATACTCGAATCCGCACCAACTTTAAAATTTTCAATAGAAACACCCAATTTTGATTCAATATTTAGAATCTACGACAAAATTTATCGTTGAATATCAATTTGCAAGTCATTTGGTTAAGTAGTTTTTTAATTATGAATATCGAAAGTTTAGAACTCGTAATGTTAAATGAATTTCTTAAACTTTTAATCATATCTTTCGAAATAATAATTTTATTAAGATGATATTTTTATCTGTGTTACTTCTAAACAACCCAAACAAAATACACTCACTTTCATTATTTATATGTATATTTTTTAATTTTATTTAAATCAGGATATTAATATTCATAAAATTTATGAATAGCAACCATGCTATATTTTGATAGTGATGGATTCAGAAAAACGTTTTATATGCATATCTAAAATTTCATGATTTTCCTCTTTGTAGTTTTTTGGCTATATTTAAATGAGCATCAAATGATCATTTAAGGGGTCATACACAAATTTAAAATCTGCAGAACTTAACAGAAATCTACTAATTTTGAGAATTAAAAGCGCTGTGATCGCGTTGGCATAAAATTATAAATTCTTATATAAAGGCGAGGGGTATACGGGAGTGGGGGAATGAATAATCACGGGAAAAAAAGAACAACGGCTTACGCCAAAACATTTTCTACCAGCGTACTTCATTTCGAAGTCTCACTAATACTTTGTCCAATGTGGAAGTAGCCCCTCAAATAAGATAGATACATATCGTCTAATATCTCTGCATACAAATGTAGGAAATTAACGAAAATTTATATTTAGATTATTTTGAGGGCGGGGAACATTTCTGCGCTATCAAAAGTAGGTGTTGCTATTGAAAATTTTAAAGTTGGTGCGGATTCGAGTATGAAGATAGTCCCCTATGCAAATTTTTTGTATATCAATGTATAGTAGACTTTATTCCCTACAAAAAGGTATATTAAGTTTAGCTCTACTATAAAAACTAACGAAATAATCATCGGTGGTTCGTTTTTTTTTTCCGCGGCTGTACTACTTGCAAACCTTCTCTTTGCAATTAGCTGAGAATATCAAATGATATAAAAGAGCAGGAACATGGTTTGGTTTGGTTAATTAACGTCGCACTAGAGCTGCACAGTGGGCTATTGGCGACGGTTCGGGGCCTATCTCGAAGGAAAGACCCGGGAACACATTCATACATGCACCTCGTAATTTTAGAACCATGGTCAGATGACGAGGAAACACCTGAACTGGCACCCAACGCCTTCAATAGACGTCGGGACTTTAGACCCCTATCAGATGTATCGTGCACCAGTCCCGTACACACGCCGTTAATTTTTGCAGATGTTTTGGACGACTTTTCCAGTATTTTGTAGCGAAGCTGGCAACCCTCCGATCACAAGATCACTACTTTTTTACTTTTCTTTGTCAAGTCCATCGCCTAGGACCGAACAAGGAATCTTCGAATTCCCAGCTGGGGCCTTTAACCGCTCGGCCACGGAAGCCTCGAGCTGGAACATGAAAAGTTATTTGAATATCCAAGCAGAGAAAACGACTTTAGAATTGCAAAAATCGCGTGAGCGTCAGAGGGTTAAATGGTGCTTAGTATTGTACTACAATACTCGTATGATTCTCTGGTACTTCTGATTATGAAGTAAAGTATGTGCTACAAATAACCGTTTAAATTTGAAAGTAATTAAATAATATTGAAATTAGCAACACTTTGCAATCGGATATTCCCTTTGGTAGGACATTAATCTAAAAGCATTCGAATAAATCGTCTTAAAAGCACGGAGTGAAGAAATAGGTGGAGGGGTGATCAAGTTGCAATGCAAAGTAAGCAATCGCTTAAAAAGTAGGTACTGGCGAAGCATTTGGCGCTATTCCAAAGGACTACTTTGTACCAGTACTTGGCGATAATTTATTTTATAATTTCATTTACCTATGAAGTGGAAATAATACCATCCTTTATCTATTTGGAACTTGTGCTGCATCCCACAACTACACAAATAGTCATTTTTTAAGTTTTAGCATGCGTTTTCTTAATTTGAAAATGATTCACCCCTTGTAGAAAAATCACTGCAAACTAGGTTTGTTTGTGCCTAGTTTGGGGTTGTTAACTTACGTCTCATGAAATCTCGCCATATCATCTTCACCTTTTTCTATACTCTGTGTCTTAAAGGCATAAAAGAACTCCTGTTATATCATTGACCTAGGACAAGAAAGACTAATGTAATATTTTAAGTCTATAAAACATTGGTCCTTCTTCTTCGAAACATAACAAGCCGAAAACTGTCGAGATTAATAGTATTGTATTTCAATAGTCTTCTATCCATGACATGTCTCCCAGTAATATATCTCCACACATTGTTCGCACACAACCTCTCAGTTGGTAATATTAAAACTAATAAGATCTTGCAAAAAGTTTTAAACCTAGATTACTACATATTCGTCACACTGACGACGGCAGTTCGATCGATAGGAAAAAAATTAAGCAAACGTCTGCTTAGATCATGGAGCTAAGAATGTTCAAGGAGGCAATGTTCTGAGAAATAGATTGTGAAAATTTAGCATAATTACCTTTATTTGTTATTTTCGTATTATAGTTATTATTATTTTTCTGCATTATGAATATTTAATATTTAAATAAATAATTGCAAATAAAACGTTAAAATAATGTAGCCAATTAGACAAATATGTTGTAAGCATGAAACGTTTTCTTGAGTGTTGTAATCTAGGGTTCATGAAATGCGAATTGATTGAAGGTTTTTATAACTTTTTACTCTTGAGATTAAGATTGGTGGTCCTTTATTTCCAAAAACTCTAATGGGGATATTTAGCTGTGAATAAATGTGTTCTTACCACCATGCCACCAGCAGCACGAAGCAGGGCGCAGTGAGCGTGATCTGGATCCAGAACCAGTCTCTCAGCACGTAGGCGATCCCGGGAAGAGAGACGAATCCAATGCACCAGCCGAAATTGAAGGCAACACCATACAGTGATCGCTGCGCGGGACCAATTACTTCCATCACTGTAAAAAATAAATACTTATAAGCACTCAAACACAAATTAAGTTATATCTGAATTTTTCATCGCATATTAATTCCATCCAGTCTTTATTTTTTATTATTATATAGGTAAAGCCGTTTCATTTTACAAGATGTTTGGAAACTATAGATTTTTTAATGGTATAGGAACAATACAGGCACGTAGGTATAGCCTTTTCATGGGAGGGGTTCAGTGACTGAGCAACGGATTTCTTTAGGTTATTTATCCCCCCCACCCCCCCTCAACAAGAGTTGAAGGGAATCCTACCCTAAATCAACACCCTCCCCCACTTTTTTTTTTTTTTTAAACTTATTAATTTTTTTAAAAGTAAACAGGAATACGTTGACAGGTAAATACCGTAACAGCAACAGTTATCATTTATTTTTCATGAAATCATTACCAATACCAGTCATTACCTATTTTTAAAATTATCCACTCCCTAACTATGGAATAAATTTAGAGAACAAATTTATGTTTTGAGAATCATTGTGTAGAATAATATACGGTTTGAAGCATCTTGTGTATACGACCCCGTTTGACGATATTTTCCCTTTGTCGCCGAAATCCAAATGCTAAAAAATAAACCCGATGATGTCTTTTGAAGCTTAACTTGAGATAAAAATTGCCTCAAAACATGTTTTTGAAGCTTTTTGAAAAATATTTACTTTACAAGAAGTATAATACGAGAAAGTAAAATTTTTCTAGTCTATTTACAGTAATTCGATTTTTAATTTTTTTTTCTACCTCACTTACAATGGGAGGGGTTTGAACCAACACCGACTCAAATACAAGGCCATGCCTCTGATTTGTGACGTCACCATGAGTAGGCTGGATTTCTCCTTTCCCGCTCTGTTTCTTCGATTGAAGCGCTTGGTATTTCGAGTAGATGAATAGCATTTTTTCTTTAGAAAATGAACTGTTACGTTGCCTAAACATTATTTACCTTACCTTTGCATTTCATTAAAGATTTTTAAATATATATGCCCAAAAAAATACTCACATTAGCATGAAAATAAAAGTATCAAAGACCAAATTAACAAACATTCTTTTTTGAACTGAGCGTTTATATACAGTTATGCAATTTTATATGTTTGCACCTTTTCCACAACTTTGATTCCTTTTTTCAATGTCTCAATTTTTTTAGACTTTTTTTCAATTTGAATTTTTTTATATAATTTTTTTGCTTGCAATAGTTTTTTAATAATGATTTTGTAGCCGAAGTTAATATTAGTTTTAAAACACTCTCAGAACTGTGGTCCGCTTCACATTGATCATCAAGAACAAAAAAATAATTACAATTTATTAATTCCAAAGTTTTTTCAACCACAAATGAGCGGTGATCAGTTATTTGTAAAAATGTGGTCTCATTTTCTTTTAAAAGCAATTTTTACATAACAATATAATTGTAACTTACAGCATTTACAATATCTGCAGATGGGTAGATTAAACCACCTCTATCCAGAAATTCAATTAATTTATATTTATAGTTTCATTTTAAGGTGTTGTCAATAATCATTTGTTTTGAACTATATTTACAATTTATTTTTTTCATCGCCGAATGAGCACAATAGCCGGAAAGGTATACAATAATAGGCATTGAATTTTCAATGCCTTTAAATTCTTACTCACCAACATTTATGTAAAAATCCGAAACACAAGGATTGTCAGTCTGTATTAGTAATAAAATATTCTTTATAGAAAAAAGGAAAACCGACTTTAAGGAAAATGCGTTAAAAAGTAAAAAATAATTTTTAATTCTACGATGAGTTGAAAATTGAATTATTGAATATTAATTTTATACTTAGTACAACTTTTTGAAATCGGCGCCAAAATTTGGGTATAATTTTTGTAAATTGGCACCAACTTCAAAAAGTTGTACTAAGTATAAAATTGAAATTCAATTTTTCAATTAAAGTCGGTTTTCCTTTTTTCTAGAAAGATTATTTTATTTTTCCCTTTTTGGTTTTTAATTTAGCAGGGGGCTTCGCCCCCTCTTATTATTCACCGAGAAATTCAAGTAGCAACTTCTGCTCAACCGTGTATATTGTAAAACAATCTCTATCAATGCCAATAAATTCTGGTTAAATGAAATGTCATTGTTGAACAACTTCTGTTAAACAATGAAATATTATGAAATCGGATTAACTGTATAAAAATCCAGATATATAGCAGCCGGATAACCGATTATTTTTGCAGATCTTGCCTAAGTTGATTTTTCTCTATCCAACAAAAAAAGAATTTTTGAAATCGGACAATATTTTTTTTCAAACGGTCCGGTTAATTGAGAATTCCAGAGATAGTTGAATGCCGGATAACCCGATATTTTTTTCAAATTGCTCCCAAGTGAAACAGCCTTTATCCAACAACAACAAAATTGTGCAAATATCTGAAGTAGAACCGAAATCACGCGCGAACATACATAAATTTTTTAAAAAATACATAACCGTCGAATCTATAACCTTTCGACATGGTGCGCGATTTGGCGGTTTTAATTTAAAGTTTATGGGAGTTTTATTCTGAAGTTTTGGTTGGCGCGATGTTCAGTCGGTTAATAACAATTGTATGTATTATAATAATAATTGTATTAGTAATAACGATGTCAAATACTTCCCTGGTTTTTTTTTAAACCAGCAATGTTTTAATCCAATTTAAACCTGACATCTAATGTTATCAATTTACATTAAAGAACGCAGATTAAATTATAAGCATAATCATAGATACCCTGGTGCAATATGTAGGAGTAAAGTCGTCCCTGTGTGTGTGTGTGAATTACACGAATCCATTTTCTGCGCAACGTCCGATCTTTAGAAAACGAAAACAGCTGAACTTTTGGTGTTTTCGTGTAATTTCCCTGACAATTGGGAACACAGCTCGTTTGTAAACCATAACTCAGATAATAAATAATAATCGCCGTCTAAAGCACACGGAATTTTCCCCCATTTTGAGAAAACAAAGAAATTCGCGCTTAAAAAAAACCACATTAGCAAAGCGAAATCTTCCGTTTCTACCCGCTACCATAGCCTACTCGTGATGACGTCAGCTCCGGAAAGGTCACGTGAGGCACGGCCTTGTCTTTGAGTCGGTGTTGTTTGAACCCCCTGAACCACCCCCTTACCTACGTGCCTGGGAACAAACATTGCACAAGAAAATATTAAAAAAATAATTCAAACAGTTAATAGGTTTCTAAAAATAGTTTACTAAAACTTTACTACAAATGCAAATCAATTACTACAAATTTTCAATAAAAATCTACAAAATGTAAACTCACTAAAATTTTGAACTTTGAATTTAAAGGAACATAAATATGTACAGAAAAATAGAAATACGACCACATCTCAGTGACGATCACAAACTATTTAAGGTATGTTATTGTTTGCAACTGTCACGGATAGATGGCACCACTAAAATAGGTAAAAGAGCATTTTTACTTTATCTGCTCTTAATTATGAGAACTCGCTAATTCAAATCGCCCATTCTTAAAGTTTTAAGAAATCGAATTATAAAAGGTAATATTGTTTTGTATTTCGTATTTAAACACCTGATTTTTATTACAAAAAAACTACCGCAATTCTACACGAATGGAAGATAAAAGGCAATTTTTATATTAGTTTAAAAATAATAAATTTAACTTCAACTCTTTTGAATTCCATTTAAAATCCTCATGGCAGTGGCAGCTCGTGGTCAAAAATGTTAGTGCAGCCGAAAACATGTAACTATAACATAAAACATGTAACAAAAACATGTAAACATGTCATACTACGTAAGGTTGCCATGGCAACGATGCAGCCGATTTCGAACTTCGCTTTTTAGCTGCAATTTTGATTGAATGGAGTTTGTTTTTTCTTCTCCTGAATTTGTGCATTACGGAAACACGCTTGCTATTTATCGGAGATTTTTTTTATTTAGAGTTGAAATTTAATCTCCATTTCCAATTCTAATCTTCATTTAAGAAAATTAATAAAATATATAATTTTAGTTTTAAAATATAATAAAATTAGGTGCAGCCCGGCTGTACTTGCTGTAGTGGGCGAGCCGCCACTGCCTCATGGTCGTTTTGTACAGTTTTTTTGCAAAGGAAATTCCCTTATATAGAACTAAAATTAAACTTCTTTTACAGCACATGGTGCCCTTATTATCGAGTACATTATTTTACGACATAAAAATCAGATGTATATTACACGTACTTAGCACGAACGATATGTTGTATATTCCGCATATGCCGACAGCCACGAAGAACCTCGTCACAATGAACATGATGAAAGACGTGGAAAAAGCACAAATGATAGCAGAAAACACTGTGATGCCGCAACAGGCAGTAATAGTCGGTCGTCTTCCTAACCTGTAAGCAGAAAGAAATGTTCTAAACCAATGTCTGTATTATTTTAATTTAAAAAGAATACTTTGTGAGAGTTATACTTTTGTTATCAGATTCAAGGAATTGAACTCACGTATCTGCCAGTTGTCCAAATACTAAATTGGAGACGAATAATCCGGCCATGAAGACAGATTTCGACAACGAGACGAGCCATTCCTTGTCGCACACCAAATCCCACTGGAAGAAAATAAAAGTATTAAAGCATGTGTAGTTATTATTTACCATTTAAAGAGTTAATTATCCTTGATTAAATGATCTTTGACAAACTTGTGTACAATAGTCATTACAACATTTGAAATTAAAGCGTTCAACGACGATCATAATAAAGTCCATCAAAGATTCGAATCCAACGCTGTCAAAGAAAGACCAACGTGTTTTAGTTTGGTTTGGTTTTGTTAATTAACGTCGCACTAGAGCTGCACAGTGGGCTATTGGCGATGGTTCGGGGTCAATCTCGAAGGAAAGACCCGGGAACACATACACATTCATACATGCACCTCGTTATTTTAGAACCATGGTCAGATGACGAGGAAACACCTGAACTGGCACCCAACGCCTTCAATAGACGTCGGGACTTTGGACCCCAATCAGATGTATCGTGCACCAATCCCGTATACACGCCAGTATAATTTGTTGGATATTCTGAACGACTTTCTAGTATTTTTGCCAACGTGTTTTAGAGAGTATAATAGTTCGTTTGATAAATTAACATCGCACTAGAGCTGCACAATGCGCTATTGGCGACGGTTCGAGGCCTATCTCGAAGGAAAGACTCGGGAACGATGCCTCGTATTAACAACCATGGTCAGAGGATGAGGACAACACCTGAGCTGGCACCCGACGCAACCTCAATAGGCGTCAGGATATTAGAACGCGAACAGATTTATAGTGCACCAGTCCCGTTTAATTAGTTGGATGTTCTGGACGACTTTCTAGTACTTTTGTAGCAAACTGGCAACCCTCCGATCGCAAGATCACTACTTTCAGTCGAGTCCACCACACGGATTCGAACCAGCAATCCTCTGATTACTAGTTGAACGCCTTTATCCACTGAAGGCTTGAGAGTATAATAGAGTTTTGCAGAGTATGCAGTACACATCAACTCAAATGTAAAGAAACAATGTGTTTTATTTTTATCATTTCTGTGTTGTTTTTCAAAACACAATTTTTAAATTCACAATTTAATACGATGCACTGTTTTAACCCATGTTTTAAAATTTATTCATGTTTAACTTTGAGCGTCTTTATGTCGCAATTAGAACTGATACATTTAATTTCTTATCCCCACAAAAAAAAACATGAGATTTCGCTTTTCGTTGAGATCAAGATCTCAACGTCTTATATACATATATGGTATTGGACAAAATGTTTCCCGCTTGTTGGCACACAATAGTTCACTCCAACCGTTTGTAATAGTTTTTAGCTTTTTGGTCTTTGGCAACATTTTAGTTTGCTTGGGTTTATTTATATTTCATTACACACAGACTTTGCATTTTCCGCTGATGAAGGGTGATGTATCTCCCGAAACATGTCCGGATTATTACGGACTTTTATTGCGTATTTTAACGTTGCATTTGTATTTTAATATAGGGTATTATTACATGTAGGCTTATATGAGGCGTTCAGAGCGAAAGTGGAACAAGTCCATAAATTATAGTTTTGAGATAATCGAGGTAAAATCTTATTAACACTAGTTGAATCCTAAAGTGATTTAGAGGATAATAATGCCATATGTTAGAAAATAGCTAAATCAGGGACTTGGTTCACTATGAGTCTGAAAATATTAACAAGTATTAAACCGCAGCAATTGGACAAAATTGTTTTTGGACTAGATCCACTTTAGCCCTGAACGCTTCGTATTACATGTAGGGTATATATTACTTTAATTATACTAAGTTGGAAAGAAAGATGATACCTTTGGAAAGAAAGATGATAAAAGAAAGACGACCTTTAAACGAAACGTAATATTAGAATGCTATATGTATGTCTATGAAACAGGAAAGTTTGCTTTGAATTTTCTTAAAAATGACTATGGGTGGACCATCATGGTGCTTCTCCTGGACCCTTAGAGGCGGTTTAAGGCCCAAGCCCCACTGGCTGTCTCTTGGGGCGCCGAGTTTTGGTGATAGAATATAAAAATCGAATATTAACACAAAAAAAGGGGAAGGGGATTTTTAACAAACTTTTAAAATATTAATATAATGCTATGTGTCAAATACAATACATGCTACTATAGGAACATTTCCTGTTGATGTGAAACGTTTAGAATTATTCCAAAATTTTAATTTGCCAAGTGTTTGACTTTTTAACTTGAGGTAGAATGGTTTACGGGGAAATAGTATTTCGTATAGATTTCAGTAATCTGTCATGAAAGATCTTTGGAAAGGAATTCTTGATTGTATTAGGATTTAGCAACGTTCGTCAAATTGTAATTATATGTATAAAATTTCAGCAAATGTTCCAAATGTTCAAATAACTTATGACTATATTAAATGTACAAATAAAAGCCAAAAATATTCTTCCCTATGTATTATCTGTAATATAAATAACCAAAAACGTGGAGGAAGGGGCACAAATATCGAACTTGTTTGCAGTCAAACAATATCTTGCGCCGCTACTGTAAAGCCTTCACATATATTTAATTCCTAATATCAACGCCACATTAATAAACGATATCCAAATCCATACTATTGCGCAGACTAAACAGCAGAATATTTAATATCAATAACCAAGAACTAAAAACGATTGTTCAGTTTAAACTTTAGATAGACAAAAGTAGAGACAGCTCTTGCGGAAGTGTTATCTACGGACAGTTTTCTTTATAATAGAATCTGTGATAACTGAACTACAAATAACTTCCAGTGGCATTGTCGTTTGGGCAAAGTTAGCTTGACGATTGTCAAGTGAGGAACGGATATTCTTATTAAAACGAATGCTTATTTCCGATCAAAGCAGATGGAGTGTTTAAGATTCTAACTCAAGTTTTCTTGTCATTGCGTAAGAATAGTGTTTCAGTGAAGTTTAGCGTATGGGGCGGAAGGAACTGTCACTTTTGTGGACCCTTGCCCCACTAACTTTCGAATATTTTTATATAAATTTAAGGGCATTTATTTAATTTATTTATACTGGTTAAATTAATTTTTATATTTTCCCCTGATTTTTATACGTTTTTCATTATTGTTAATCAAATTTTTGATTAATTCTTCCTCCTTTGGTCTAATGTTCATTTTTATGTTCAATTTTTTGTTTAAATTGGGATTAATTCTCAGTTTTATTTGTTTGCATATTTACATGAAAGGCTCATAATTGTTACTATCAACTATCTATAATTAATCTATTAAATATTAAATTACACCGTTCAGCTTGCCTATTGTGCTTTGTTATTCTCGTGTATTTCGGGCCACTTTCCACGCTGAAGAGCCGCTACTGTAATGTTTTTTCAAAAGATAATATTTTTTTGATTTAATAAATTATAAATTACATGTTGAGGTTTTAAATGTTAACAATAGATTTTTAAATGTTGAATAATAATGTAGGTAGGTATCTTGTCGTGCAAAAGCTTGAAAGGAATGCGATTATAGAAAAATTAATTTTTAGAAGAGTTAAATAGTAGAAGAATTATTATTTCTTTGAAAAAGGCTTAGAGCCATTCCACGATATTTATCCGTGATTTGTCCCCTTCGCAACTTTTTGTTATTTTATTATATTCTGTTATTATTTTATTATATTCTGTTATTATTTTAATATATTCTGTTATTATTTTAATATATTCTGTTATTATTTTATTATATTTTGTTATTATTTTATTATATTTTGTTATTATTTTATTATATTCTGTTATTATTTTATTATAGTCTGTTATTATTTTATTATATTTTGTTATTATTTTATTATATTTTGTTATTTTATTATATTTTATTATCTTTTGTTATTATTTTATTATATTTTATTATCTTTTGTTATTATTTTATTATATTTTATTATCTTTTGTTATTATTTTATTATATTTTGTTATTATTTTATTATATTTTGTTATTGTTTTATTATATTTTGTTATTTTATTATATTTAATTATCTTTTGTTATTATTTTATTACCTTTTGTTATTATTTTATTATATTTTGTTATTTTATTACATTTTGTTATTTCATTATATTTTGTTATTTCATTATATTTTGTTATTTCATTATATTTTGTTATTTTGATTATATTTTGTTATTTTATTATATTTTGTTATTGTTTTATTATATTTTGTTATTTTATTATATTTTATTATCTTTTGTTATTATTTTATTACCTTTTGTTATTATTATTATCTTTTGTTATTATTTTATTACATTTTGTTATTTCATTATATTTTGTAATTTTATTATATTTTGTTATTTTATTATATTTTGTCATTTTATTATATTTTGTTATTTTATTATATTTTATTATATTTTGTTATTCCATTATATATTGTTATTTTATTATATTTTGTTATTATATTATTACAAAGTAAAATAAACCCCTTTTTAACTAAACCCACTAAATATAGAGCGTATATTCTACGTTAATATTAACATATTATTAAAAAATAACAAAAAGTTGCGGGGGGGGACAAATCATGAACAAATACCGTGTAATGATCCTTTAATGATTTTATAAAGAAAATATTTATCTAAAAGATAAAATAGTTGCTATTCCATCTTAAATTAGGTTATATAATTTTGCAGCCTCAAGTCATATTCAATCATACCTTATAAAAGATATTTCATTATACAAAAAGAAAAAAGAAACATCAATATTTGTTAAAGAATATAGTAAATTCACATTAAAAATCCACAGTTGCTAACGAAAGATAAACAAAATTTCATTATTTTATTTAGATGCAAGAATTTTTTCTGTCATCTGATAACACTATCGGATGACAGAAAAAATGCAACTAGTCTTGTGAGAAAAATGTGGTAGCCGCTTCGTTTCATGCAATGTTTATTTACTTTAGTAAGTGATGAAAACTTTATCTCCAAATCTTCAACGAGAACTCTTTGATCTGTAAGGCACAGATCGTGATACTACTACAAAAAAATAAATACCTTATACACAACGATGAGGGTAAAAACTGATAAGATCACTTTGTCTGGTTGTTCAATGATACTGATATCTGATAAATCCCAACAAGTTAATTGGTGGTAAAAAATTGCGACATTTTCTACTATTGTAACCCTGTTATACATAACATCTTTTTCTTTCAAACTAATTTTATATCAAATATTCTAATCATCTAAAATATTTTTTTATAAATTCTTCAAAAATCATATCATTCTTCTCTAAATCTTAACTGAAACGAATTCACTCATGCGGCCTCCAGTTGCCCAGTGGATAAAGGCGTTCAACTTGCAATCAGGGGATTGCTAGTTCGAATCCGGGCGATGGACTTGATAAAGTAAAAAATAGTGATCTTGCGATAGAGGGGTTGCCAGCTTCGCTACAATAAAGTCGTCCAGAACATCCAACAAATTGAACTGGCGTGCGCACGGAACTGGTGCACGATAAATCTGACCGGGGTCCAATGTCCTGAAGCTGATTGAGGTTGCTTCGGATGCCAGCTCAGGTGTTGTCCTCGTCATCTGACCATGGTTCAATAATACGTTCATGTGTCTTTCCTTCGAGATAGGCTCCTAACCGTTGCCAATAGCCCACTGTTCAGCTCTAATGCGACGTTATTAACCAAACCAAACCATAGACTCAGACACTTGACGTCATCTTGTGGGATAAGTGACGTCACGTAAAAGTAATCTTAAGAGCCATTCTAGACGGACGTTATTAATCCGTTAACTGATTCCTCTGTGATTGGTGAATAAAAATCACGTGATCTTCATTAGCCAATTACATAGGCATCTACTAACTAACGAGCGGTAATGACCTCCGTGTAAAATGACCCTTAGTGTATAGAAAATATCGCCTGACCACATGATTTTGTTTATTCACTAATGCAAAATCGATTTTTTATTCACAAGAATTTAATCTAGACACCAGGTGGTGTATAGTGCCCATTGAAAATGTAAACAATACTAATTGTACTGAACTGAAGAATATTTTCAATACGGTTATCTTACTAAAAAGAATTTTCGAATCACCAAATATTGATTACAAAGCACATTTTTTAAGTTACAAAAAAGTACGAGATTTGGAATCTTGATGAGTGCCTTATCCGGATGCATCTCAAATACGAGAAAGTTTTTCGCATTTATTCTTCAATTTCACAGAAAAATACGCCGTGTCAACATCCTGTCTACGTTCATGACATACTGCATAACTTGTGGAAAGAAAATACATGTGCTCAGGCAGTCGATGTGTCGCAAAATATTCTACCCGACAGATCTTAAAGAAAATACAAGATTCAAGTAGTTTTAAAAACCAATTTTCACTGGTATTCAAACGCTCCAATTTTAATGGATTGAAAACTAAAGCTTTCTAGATGAGGGGCGTTTCGCAGTCACTAAAATAACGACCTGTTCTTATGTTACCTGTTCTTCAAATTAAACGAGAACTGCGTGTTTTTGAACATATTTTTTTTTTCTTTCGTTAGCTTGTCTTTATTGAACGCCATTTAAAATATTTTAATAATCCTTTGCCCTCGATTGGCGCCTTTACGTCACCAAAATAACGAAGTGTTATTTTTGTTCTCTGTTCTTCAAAATAAAAGAGAACATTTTCTTCATTTCAAAACGTGAATTCTCTCATAAACTTTACTATAAATTATCTTTGTTATTTAGTAGTATGTTGAGGATCTAAACTTCATTCAGATTGAAATTCTTCTCAAAACCCTAGATTTTTTCTAACATTTGATCAATCGGTTTTGGTGTCTCCTATAAATTTTGCGAAAAGCAATCTATCTGGTTTTGAAACTACGGGCCTCATTTTAAATAAATGACAAAATATATTTAAAACTTTTAACGTAACGAAGTAATCTAGTAAATATTCTATTAATATGAAATGTAGCCGCATCAAACAGTTGTAGTTGATAGTCTACTGCGTTTGAGGTTCATAGAAAAGACCCCGATTGGGTTTTAAAATATATGGCAAACTTGTACATAAGTTTGTGTGGAGGATTAAAAGGGCCCCTGATTCGCACCAGGCCCCTTGGCTACTAAAAGCGGCGATGCCGTCACACAAAAAAAAATTTGGGAGGGGGGGTTGAAACAAGAAATTTCCCAACCTAACAATTCGAAATTCCCAACTTACGATTCGAAATTCCCAACTCAACAGAACTGAATATTCCCAGTTCCAACTTATCAGCATTATTCTTTTTTATTAGTATGTAATATTAAACAGTTCTCTTACAAGCATTGATTGCATGCATGTTCCAATGTAGTGTTCGTTCTGAGGTCTAATTTAATTGTAATCTTTCAAGTTGCGCAATTTCTAAATTTCCATAGCTTTTATATTTGCTAATAATATTAATTTTTTACATGCATAAATTTTCCCAACTCGGGGATTTTTAAAAATTGAAATTCCCAACTTTTAGAATTTCCATATTATTAGAGGTGGGGGGTTCGGAGTCCCCCCTCCTCAGTGCGACGGGCCTGTCTGTATATAAAAGTGAGGAAAGAGCGAATAAATTAACTCAATCTTACCTGATTGACAACTGTTGACGTGTAGAAAGAGTTATCGTATTCCCAAGAGTCACAAGAAATAACGTCGTCACTTCGGGTGATTGTGTAGTTTTCTTCTATGGGAAAAGTCACGTTGATGTCCTTGTACCTGAAATGATGACATCGATTGCTTATCAATTTTGTAGATCCAAATTCAAATCAATGTATTGAAAAATCCCTACACAGGTATTAAAAGTAGTGTAAAACAGGCTGTACCCGAAACATATTTAAAGGATCTTGGAGAAAAAACCCGTCATTGCATGAAAATCGATTTCGAGAAAATTACAATTTAAAGTTTATCAATGAATAGAATGACGGGAATATTCAGATTGCGGTCCAGATGTGGGTTACAGGTTACCATATCCTCAAATAACAACAAATTTGTTTATTTCACAGAAGTAAAAAAGGAAACTGTGATAGATATAACTTGGTCTGTTCATCAAAATCTAAGGATATAATATTGCATTGTACAGAGGTTTGGTAAGGCCACATCTTGAGCATGCTGTACAGTTTTGGTCACCATATTTAAAAAAATACATTGAATTGTTAGAGAAAATTCTATTGGCAATCAATGGTTTTAACTAAATCGTGATTTTCTGAGGATGGTAAACACGTTGAGATGGTTAAACAACCTTGGCTGCTTGTTTGTTATTTGAGTCTGTTTAACGAACAGAACGACAGGGCAAAGCAAATTTTCAAACCTACTTTGGAGTGCAATGTTACCAATAAGGACAGCATATACGGAATCTGCACCTTAAAATTCAACGAATGGCACCCTCGGATTATTTTCAACCTTTCATTTATTTTCTAAACAAGCAAACATTTTTACAAAAATTGCATAACATTGTAGTTTTGCAGTGCCTTACCTCGATTTTGAGATTCCCTGTTTAAGCCATTTTTATGAATATAAAATTGTTTGGACACGTATATTAATCCCTGTGGCGATAATCAGTGACGGACAAAGCAAACATATTATTTAGTTACCGTTCCATGCATCAGGTAACGCTGTCTGTGTATTTCAGTGCTTAACCCTTCCCTACATAGTAAGTCCCAAAAGATCCAAACCAGAAAAGGTCATCTAAAGATGGGTAAAATAAAACTATCCTTAACTGGACAGCATTTCATCTGAATTCCTGACAACCTTTAGTGTGATTGTCCCCACAAAAAATCAACGACCAAATCCATAACATAAATTGCTAACATACCTTGAGCAGTGCTTGTCGTTCGCGGGAATGGCCAGTGTCTTCCATTCCGAGACTGTCCAGTTGGTGTCCTCCGGCCTGGCGCACCAGTGGTCCAAGTTCGGGGCCATAAAGGACATCCCTAAGTTGTGGGTGGCGCTCGGGATGGCGATGAACAGCACCACCAGAAAGATGCACCGCTGCCAAAGGCCGTCCCCACCCACCAGCTCGAAGATGTCGTCCGTCTTGGGGGGGTGGTCATCCTTGGACTGGGGCTCTTTCTCGATGTCGGCAGTCATCGCTGGACCAAGGAAGCTCTGAAAGACAATGTGAGAAATAAGCTGCTGTGTCTATGCCTTGGTACTCAGATGTGTTAAGTGTATTTTCCGTGAATTTGAATAAGGTTTAGATTTATTAATTAACATCGCACTAGAGCTGAAAGTGGGCTATTGGCGACTGTTCGGGGCCTGTCTCGAAGGAAATACCCAGGAACAGTGCCTCCCTCGTATTTTTAAACCATGCTCAGATGACGAGGTCAACACCTGAGCTGGCACCCACGCATTCAATAGGCGACAGGACTTAGGATCCCGATCAGTTGGTTTGGTTCGCTAAAATAACGTCGCACTAGAGCTGCACACTGCGCTATTGGCGACGGATCGGGAGCTATCTCGAAGATTCGGTTTGGTTAATTAATGTCGCACTAGAGCTGCACAGTGGGCTATTGGCGACTGTTCGGGGCCTATCTCGAAGGAAAGACCCGGGAACGATGCCTCGTATTTTTGAACCATGGCCAGATGGCGAGGACAACACCTGAGTTGACACACGACTCAACCTCAATATGCGTCAGGACATAGGACCCCGATCAGATTTATCGTGCACCAATCCCGTATAAACGCCAGTATAATTTTTTGGATGTTATGGACGACTTTCTAGTATTTTTGTAGTGAAGCTGCCAATCCTCCGATCGCAAGATCACTACTTTTTACTTTTCTTTGTCAAATCTATCGCACGGATTCGAACCAGCAATCCTCCTATTACTATCTGAACGCCTTTATCCACTGGAGGTCCGAATTTGAATAAGAACTGATTTGATTCTACCAATTGAAGATGTGGTTCAAGAACCAGACAGCTCAATTTTTTTCTGATTTATACTTTATCACTTATTCCTATAGAAAATCCTCGGTTCTAGAACCCTTCGAGCATGGATCCTTCCTAGTAGAGAAAACAAGAGGTTATAATCTCGCTAACATCAAAGTGAGGCCAACGTGTATCGCTTCAGACACGTGGTTTACTACGTCATCCATTCATATATTTTTTCTAGTTCATTCATAAAAATAGCCTGTACCTCATGAATTGACAGATTTACTATTATTTCCAAATCACAAGTCAATCGCGAGTATTTTTCATTCATAAATTTTGAAAAGAAGTCACGTGTCTGAGGCCATTCGGTCTGTGATGTTGGTTTCACAATTAAGACGTCATATTCGCTCTACTACAGTCCATTCATGCTCGAAGCTAGAACCAGGCAGTCATATTGCAAGAAATGATAAAATAGTAAAAAAAAATACTAAAATTGTAAATTAAAATCGGTAACTAAACTTAAAGTGAAACGTCCTTGAATAATATGCGTTAGAATTTATGTTTTTAATTCCAAAACTACCTTCAGGTTATTCTACACAAGATATGCAGAATGTCACTGGCAAAAACCTCGAAAGAAGCTAAATAAGAAATTATTCAAATAAAACAATTTTTCAATTTCGCAATTTTAACATATGTAGTACAAAGTGATAATTAACATTTAATTATATTTCGGAAATAAATAATCAAGTGTTTCCCAAACTGTGAGTCATAAAATGCTGTTCAAAATTCATTTTCTAAAGGTTCTGTCAACCACCGACTTAAAAGTAAGATATCACGTGGATCACCGCTATTTATATGAACAAATATTCAGTTACTAAGTATATGTATAATTTAGCAACTAATGGTAATTTAAATACTATATGTTTCAATATATTTATTAATTAAAATATCTAACTATTTACCTTATTTTTTTTCTAATTAGATAAAAGGTAGCTTTTGAAATTAATGAAATCATGTTTGTTTATTTGATATAAAATAATAATGGAAATATTTCGAATTACTCTTGGGTAATACAGCATACTTTTAACCCTTTGCACTACGAGAACACTTTGCGATTTGTGTTCTTTCTATGGAACAGTTATTCCTCTCTCTCTTTACATTCTTTTCCACAGATTTTTTTATACTCATAAAGGGGAAAAAATCCTAATCTGTTTTGTATTTGCAAGAGAACAAGTTGCAAAAAAAATTGATGTTCTAAACACAATATCCTCCTGTTCTCGTTTATTTTAAAGAACAGGTAAACAAAAGAACTGGTTGTTAAGTTGGCGCCTTCGGAGTGCAGAAGGTTAAAAATGTAGGCAAACTTTGAAGATACACTTTTTCAAAGCTGTAAGTAGAACAATTCTATTTTAATTTTTTGTCATAAAAAACATGTTTAGTCCGCACAATATATTAACAGCTTCAGAATGGCAACATCAGAAAGAAAAACGGTACCTTCAACAAAATATCACACATAACTCATTATCGGTTAATACCCTTAAGAATAACAGCAGAAGAAAGTATAAAAATGAGATACCAAAGAAGACAATTTTATTTCTTCTATGGAGAAAAGTTGAGATTTTCTTATTATAACTCGGGGACAACCTAAGTTGAGCCTAAAGCAATTGAATATTTATACATATCATAGCTTCAGGTTCAACTTAGGTTGTCCCAGAGTTTTTTTTTATAGATTATTTTGGCATAAAAGGAAAACAATGCCTGATTATTTTTGCAAAACAAAAATATCTTGATTGAACAAAAGCTCCACAGACCACTTCAGACTGTCTCGCGAACTACCAGTGGACCGCGGACCACGGGTTGGGAGCCACTGCTTTAGACAATGTACAGACACAGAAATCATGACTGGAAAACCAAACTTTCATTTCAAAAAGTCCGCGTTTCGTTTATAGGGGATACTTTTTTCGCAAGTAACTCAAGTTCGAATGAACGCCTAGTTCATTGAACTCATTTTATTTAAAGGAACGTCTTGCGTCTAAATAAAGCAGTGGATACCACTGTCTGACTTGGAGAAAGCCTATTGAATACACGCTTTTAATGAGCTTTTTATTTTCACAAACAACCCACGCTTGTCAAGAGACACTATCATAAGAATGAACTTAAAAAGAATAAAATTGTCTTTAAGTAGAAATAGATCATTTTTTTGTAAATAATGTGATTAAAATTAAATATGTTTATATTAATCGTATACAGTAGAGCTCTAATTATCCGAACTCAAGTTATCCGGATCAAACAAAGCGGATCGTCAATTATCCGGATCTGGATCACTGAGAAATAAAAAAGAAATCAGCAAAATCCACATTTTAAAAGTTTCTTATTGGTGAATGATATACTTATTAAATTACATTACATACTAAAGCAAAGTTTTTTTTATTAAGGAATAACCTTTAGTTCGCGATTTATACAATAATCCGGATATTCGATTATCCGGATGGGATCCGATACCAATCGTTCCGGATAATTGGAGTTCTACAATACTAACAATGGAGTTCTATTGTAACAATAATATATTCAAATGTTAAAAATAATCGATCCATTTACTTATGCACTTAAATTCAAAAATTGTTAATTTTTTTTATCAAATCAATGGAAAAAATTCCACGTTTTACAGGTTAGAATTCATTTATCAAATAAAGTAATAATGAAGACATTTAAAATTTCACTTTAACCAACCATACTTAAATAACGTGGAAGAGGAATAAATGTCACGTTCAATTTTAGATGATTAATACACCATCAAAAATGAGAAATTATTTTTTTAGTTATAATACTCATTCGTTAAACTTTGTCCAATTAGAAGTCTTTGTCCAATCTATTGTCTATAATTTTTATAAATCTTTTCACCCGAGGTAAAAAGACAAAAAAAAAATTCTTACTTTCACGAGCGGTACAATAACATTAAAGAAAATAAACCTACAACCATTCGAACCTCTGGTCACCCTTTTCTCATTTTATATGTGTGAGCGAAATCATCTAGTCCAGTGGTCGGCAAACTTATTAGTTAACAGAGCTAAATATCAACAGAACAACGATTGAAATTTCTTTTGAGAGCCAAATATTAACAGAACAACGATTGAAATTTCTTTTGGGAGCCAAATATTAACAGAACAACGATTGAAATTTCTTTTGGGAGCCAAATATTAACAGAACAACGATTGAAATTTCTTTTGGGAGCCAAATATTAACAGAACAACGATTGAAATTTCTTTTGGGAGCCAAATATTAACAGAACAACTATTGAAATTTCTTTTGAGAGACACATTTTTTAAACTTAAACTATATCGGTAGATACATTGTTATTAACTTAATTAGGGTACTCCTTGGCTGGCTTTTTCTAAAATCGTCCTCAATCTGATTGAGGTGCGTTCGCTGAGATCAACCCCTTCCAACTCTTCCATCCACACTGGTTTTGTATTTCGTCTATCTCCTTTCGTTCATCCTCTCTATAAGTCCAAACTATCTTAACATACTTTTCTGAATCATAATAATAACTGACAAACACTAATGTGAACAATTGCCTTGCATCTCCTCGAAAAGTTTGGGTAAGTCAAGTTTGTATGTTTTTGTTTTTAATTTTTGCCACGAAGTTTCGACGCGTCCGCCCGTGGTAATTTGGTACGTGGTAATTTGTGGAAGAGCCACACTCAAAAGGCCAAAGAACCGCATGTGGCTCGCGAGCCGCGGTTTGCCGACCACTGATCTAGTCGAATCATTACTTCTTTCTATCCTCTCAGGCGTTGACGATCCTTAACAGTAAATGATGTCATTCCAGTCAAAATCTTTTCAATTCATCTCGCCTACAATTCGATTCGCCTTGCGTTGAGGACCGCGAACTCTGTAGGGTTAATTATTAAAGAATGTTTTGTTGATTGACTTCTATCGTCATTTCCTTGCACGAGCCCCGCCATCTTTACTATAAGGAACCTAAACATTGGCATATCCCAATTATGGGTAGCTTATGAACACTAATCAAGAGTTTTGAAAATATCCACGACGTTATTTTCCAACAGAAACTTTGATGTATACATTACAATCACAATTCTGTCATCAACAGGGATCAACTTTCAATTGTAATTCCATATTTACCTGATATTCATCCTCCGAACCATCAGAACTTTTCCTATAAAACCTAACAGCTGTTAATTCCGCCATCTCCGGTTCTGTCCAGTTCTCAAGGCAGAAGTTTTAAGAATAGGGATCGAGTGGATATTTTAGTTACGTGACCACTTTCGGTAACTGAATTCTTCAATTCCATATTCCCAACCTAGAGGACAAATGCTATGAAGCCATGGTCTAGCCAAAATTTCTTATGAATGACATAAAGTGTATTTTTTCTTTTGAAGTCATAGAAGAATTCATGGTTATGTAACAACGTGTCAAATACGACACATTTTTTTAAGCTACGATGAGTATTTTTTTTTTGTTGTTAAGTCATTACGCGATAAAAATGCTTATTTATATTTGTAATTGAGATTTTTTTTACAATTATTTTAAACAGCGTAGCTTCATCTTACAGCACATTACTATTATTTACTTTCGATCAGCAAAACTTTGTGTTTAATACCATCGTCCCAGATATATTAAGTTAAAATATTTTTTTTTTCTAATCCTATATATTCTTGTTTTAATCGATAAACATTTCAAAGATGTTATAAACACTGTGAAGTATTTTTAATTGAATTGAAATTATGTCAATTGCGTTATTCTGACATTGAAAACGTATACTTTATTTCATGTCACATAAAAGCATTTATTGAGCGATTTTATTAAATTATATTAGAATTCATTACAAGATATCTTCATGAAATACTGTACACTAATAAAGGGACCAGGAGTAAAACAAATAGGGTCCTTTTTGTAAAGATTGCAATATCAACATCTTATGTAAGCAGTAAGACCGTACTTCATTACTCAAATATGTGTATATATGAGACATAGAACTTCGTATTTCTTTTCTACACGATCACTCGAACAAATGCCCGGGTAAAGTTTGGACAGTTAATGTTTGGAGTCCTTATCGAACATTACAATTTAAAAATGGTTTACATTTTAAAAAACAACTTATTAGTAAATATAGTTATTCTACTCCGACTCTAACATGATTGTTTAAAATTAAACGAACACATTTTAAAAACGTACAATTATGTCATTTGTTGATCTTTAAATATTGACAAGAAATATCCTATATATAAGCTTAGAGAAAGAATTTACTGAAATATCTATGCGAGTTCAAGTTTTAACGTTTGAAGAAGATATTTTTCTAAATTTTCAATGGAATACAAAAATATATTGTTAGTAAATCTAATACCGTACTCGAGTTGAAAATATAGTTCGTATATCTCCTATACCTCGAAGCGTTTATTACCCTATCAATGATAATAAGGGTAAAAAAGTCACTTTTTTTTAAACGAAAAATATCGAATGTTAATTATTTAAAAATAATAAATATAACTTTTATAAAACATGAGATATCATAAAAAATAACTTGGTATCAACAAAAAAAGATAAATCTTATAAAAAATATTAATATCTCTTAATAAGTAGTTATAAAATTCGTTGGCTTACCATGATTCTATGTCACAAGGGACGGAACGCTCAAGTTTTATGCTTTCTAGTTAAAAGCCTACGCAGCAACATTTTACATTAAGAATTCAAAGATCCTGGTTATTTAATGTCACAAATCTGTTGCACTTCCGGCTTGTGGTGGTTGAGTAAAATTCTAAGAATTCGTAACAAAATGTTCGTAATATTCTTACTACAAAAATACACTTTTGCTTATTTTTGCATCACTACCATTGTAACGTGCAATAATATTTATATTCTAACGAAAAACGCCTTAGAAAAACTAATATTGACATAATTCCGTAGAATAAACTCTGATTAACCTTGTTGAAGGCACATAAAATAAGTCATTTGAATGGATGAATTGATTTTCAATTACAAGCAGACATGATGCACTTTTTAAAAAAACAAAAAGATTAAATAACCTTATTTCTATTGTTACTATAAGTGTCAAGTTAGCTTTAAAGCTAATTTCAGTTCATCACTCACAAGAGGGTAGATGGAATTACATTTCTTTCTACAACTTTAAGAAGAGAACTCCAATTTTTTTTACGGGATGTAGGAATGTATGATATAAAGTCATTTAAAAAAATACTTAATATTAAAAATGTGAACTATTTAAACAGTTATTTGTACTACTAACGCTTTTCTAACACTTAACTAAAGGTAGTTTTTATTTTTTCTTCATGTCTGCTGACATACTTTACAGATTAATGTTTTGGGAATCAGTCAATTCTGCGGCTAGACCAAATGGAACTTCCCATGACAATTATAAAACAGCCCAGTAGACAAATCTTTATAAAATACAGCCACAATAAAAATATTAAACCTCTTGCTTTATATGTTAAGTAACAATTACAATTGGATTAAAAACGGCTACCAAAATAAAATTTTGATTATCGATTTATTTTTCACAAATCGATTTATTTTTTACAAATCGATTAATTTTTTATAAATCGATTTATTTTTTACATATCGATTTATTTTTTACGAATCGATTTATTTTTTACATATTGATTATTTTTTACAAATCGATTTATTTTTTACATATCGATTTATTTTTTACGAATCGATTTATTTTTTACGAATCGATTATGTTTTTACAAATCGATTGTTTTTTTACGAATCGATTTATTTTTTTACGAGTTTTAACATTTAATGTACATTGCTGTAACAACAAAAGATACTCTGTCACAAAATTCTAGGTCAGCCAATCAGAAAATTAGGGTAGAGAAAAAATAACGATATAATTTCGATCATAAATCTTTGCGCCTTGACAACATAAGGGCGTTAAAAAAATTATTTTAAATTATTTTAGAAATATGCGCTGTTTTTTGGATAGTGTGCTAATATTTCTTCTTCAAAGGGATGTCAACAGAATCAAGATCTAAAAAAAACAGATTTTATATTTTGTAAAGAATTAATTATTTGTTAAAGAACTTAAATCTCTAAATATTGAATATAATGTTAGAGATATTAACAATAAAATAAACAAAGATTTTTCTGTTGTTTAACTTAAAATTTACGCTAATTTGGTAATACATTTTTGTATTAAAATTAAAAATTGTATAGATATTCGATAAGTTAAGAATCGCAAGTTTCATGTTTTGAATTTAATAACAAAACTAAAATAAAAATAGACACCCCCTATCAGTGGCGGCGATTGGGTGCTGAAAGTGGGGGGGCAAGATAAATGGGAAACAAGAATTTCCCCCGAATAAGCGGGGGGGGGGGGGAGCAGGACTAAAAAATTTGCTATTATATTGCTATAAAAAAGTTATGGTATTGCCCACTTGTATTTACTCACTATTTTGTGTTATTTGAAGTATACCAACTTAAATTACACAGTAAAAAAAATTTAATAACATAAATTTAAAAAAAGAAGTTTTCATACCATAAAGCTGATATGAGACAAGTTAAAAGCTTTCTTTTTTCGTTATTCTGACTTAAAAAGGCAAAACGAAGCACGATAACTTTCAGAAATACTATATAAAAGGGTCACAAAAACTAAAGTCCAATTTTCAGGAGTATAAAAAGTATGAACTGTTCAAAACACCTTTATATCACTTGGCTATTTTAGCTATAGTCGAAGACAATTTAACTAGACCCTTAAGCGAAGGCTACGATGTGTAAAACGACTGAGCTATGGCCCTGTGGCCCTGATTGAATAACAAAAAAAATCAACGGCTCATTTAAAAACAAATAAATATCTATCGGAGTAGTCATAAGTCATATACAGTTTGCTCTGTAGACTCCAAAATGACTGTACAAACGAGAGTCATAAGTCATATTCGGCGTCGTTTCGCCTTTTTTTCCTACTGCTTATATGTAAAACTGAGAAAACTTGGGAATGAGTCATTCTGCTAGATTCTGGGTATTTTATAGATTTAATACGTAGTTACAATAAACTATTTTCTTGATGTTTTCGAAATCAAAGCATTGAGAATTAAAAAAAAAAGCTATTAAATCTTTTCTGCCATCATCTTTGAGAACATTCGCTGATAAGTAAAGTAAACAAATATACTTTTGTGGATTGTGTTTTAAAAATGTTAAAATCGGAGATTTTTTGACTAAAATAAACTATTTCATAACCAAACTATTTAATAAGTAATCATAAGTAAAATTATTATAAACTATTTCTTTCAGAAAAACTATAGAAATTATATGGTTGGTTAAAAAAGTTAATCGCTTTGATTAGACTTTGCAAATGTATGTTTTGTTTTGATTTAATTAACAATTACTGGTACTTTAGAAGCAAAATTTATTAAAATATACTACTTGAATTAATATTCGAACTCGCAATTTGGCGCTCTTTAAAGCGCCAAATTTCTACCGGGAGATTGCAAGCCCGTTCTCCCATCGTCCAAACGTTTGACGTTTGGAGGCGACTACTGCACATTAAATCTGTCAATGAGAGGGGTTTGATCCTCCTGAAACCTCTTCCCCCTCCCCCTTTATATTCGTTTCTATGGTAGTGTGAGGAAGTTGGGGTTCAACATTTTTCCTTTGTTAGGCAATGCAGTAAAACAATTGACTTATAGTTTAGTTTTAGTCCAATATAAAAAAGTTGCGGGGGCAACATACAAAAAAGTGCGGGGGCAACCGCCCCCCCTTGCCCCCCCGAATCGCCGCCACTGCCCCCTATAACGATGAAACATAATCTTCGATGCGCGTAAAAAACACCTAATTTTTCTACTTACATACTTGTTATAGTATGTTGAAATAGGTAAAAATGCTTTTAAATATTTTTGTTTTAATTTCACTTTTGCTATAGTTATTTACTTTATATTTATTTCGTGCTTATATACTATTCTTTTTAATTACCAGCAGGGACATCGCTAGAGATGGGAGGGGGAGAAGCCTTACAATTACCAAGTTAAGAGTTTTTACTAACTTATCTTTATATGTATTTCTCTTACGCGGTGATTGAAAAACGCTGCTTTTCTGTACGCTGAGTGGCAACAGTTAGTTTGTTTACGAAATTCTGTTGTGTCCGTATTTTTATTTTGCCATTATGTAAGCCATTTTAACGATTAGCCCCTTCAATTCATTAGTAAATAATTATTTTGTTGATGTTAGCTTAAATTAGGAAGAATATAAACCCTATTACATTAAAAATAGAAGTTTTGAAAAACGCTGTTCTAAATTTTACATGAGCGGAACATCGACGTGGCGCCATCTGTTGACAATTTTGAAAACTAGATTTCTATGACCTTTATTTTTATGACGTATTAACTTAGTTACATACACACTTCTGGTAGGCAAGAGTATGGTAAGCTTAACGTCAATTATGCCAAAACAAACTACCAATAATGTTAAAAATTAAACTAAAACGCAGGAAAGGTGTAAAAATAACGTGGAAAATAATAAATAATGGTAGAAATAAAATAATGGTTTGCCAGTGGTTCCATTGTTTTCATTTGTAGTTTAAAGGAAATTAAATAATTTTATATTGATTTACATGGCGAAAAAATTTATTGATGCCAAGATGAATTATAATTTAAATTTAGTTTCAACGTTTAAAGTTTTTGGTAATATAATTAAAAAAAGTATTGTTACTAGGACACATTGTTATTGTGTCCTACCTTTTAGCGAGCGAAGCGAGAAGTGGTTTGCGGAGCAAACCAATGAGGATTGCGTAGCAATCCTCCGGGGGTTGGCGGAGCGTTAGCGGAGCAGGGGGCGGAGCCTCCTAGTTATCAACTATTTTTAGAGTCTGGAAATTTACCTGTTTTTTCCCGCTGGGATGTGAAAAATTAATTTAGATGGGAAATTGCCGACCCGACCAGTAGTGAAATTTATTACAATATCGTAGTTTTTTTACAATGATTTCCCCCCAAAATTGTCATGTCTGCGCGTGCCGTAACGATGTTGGTAAGTTCCACTGATCTCTAACTGTAACTTCTGGATAGGGCAAGACATTTTGTTGACTTGAAGCCGATATGGAGACCGCCATGATGTGCCCCGCTTTTCTTGATACCGCAATATTTCGTATATTTTTCATGTTAAAATACGCCGACTTATATTACATTTGGGTAAGTTTTTTTTTATTTTATTTTTAAACCCATTTTAAATGTAATCTGCTATTAAAATAGGAAGTCATTTGCAAGTCAAAGAAGTTAAAAAGCAAGAACAAAAACTATCTGTTTGGCAATATAAAAATTAATTCTATAAGAAGAAAATATAATATTTATATACATTTAATACTTCTACAATGCTTTGGTAATAAAAAAACACCACTAAATCATTTTTAAAAAAAAATGTTGGGGCACAGTATGGAAGCTTTCAATTGGTTTCAACGCGCCCGTAGAGGAAACAAGGTTTGAGCCTTCCAGCAGTTACAGTTAAAGTTCAGTGGTAAGTTCATGTTGACTTGGCAAAATCACAAACTTAGTTGGCAAACTTCTGAAACATTTGGCTTCTTTTTTTAAAGGGAAACTTCTTAGATTCGTTTCAAACAAATTCAAACGTTTTACAAATTTTACCAATTAGGTTCGTGATTTCGCCCAGTCTACAGTAATTTACTAATATTGAGGCGTGTGTCACCCCCTTTGGGAGGGTTTGCCAACAATTTATCCCTGCAAGACTTGATGGGTTTATTTTATTTGTTTCGTTGATACGTCTTTATAACTTACACCATGCGAATTACGGGTATTTCTTCTCGTACAAAATAAAGAGAACAATAAAATATCTCATTTGAACACAACTTTAAAATACTTTCAACTTTCTGACACAATTATACGCAGCTGTCAAACGACTGCTCTCCAAATCGGACAAATGGAAGCATTGAACCGAAAATAGCTCGGACATATTTACCAGGGCAGTGAACACGGCAACATTTTACAGCTTATTGCGCAGGCACCAAAACAACGAAGATTCTTTTAAGCTTGGCTACACACACATCCTTCCACGGAAATGACAATAATTTAGTTAATTGGGGGGTTTACTTCGAAGTTGACTTTCACTTGACAGTATCGGTGGAATCTCTCTCTGTACCAGTCCGAAAAATAATCATAAAGCACTTTAAAATAATATTTTCAGCGGTATTTATGAAGTGGTATAATCAGCATATTTATTGACATTGCAATTGAAATCATACAACTACTATTAAAATATTGAATAGATTGTTCGGGCCTTAAAATATTTTTTTTAGAACGATTTGTAAATAACGACTTGTTTTTTTATGTGAATATGGAACGAGTCGCATAGTAAATAACGATATTTATAACTCCACGTAGGATCAGCATAGGATGATAACTGACATACCATCATGTAGAGGAAGGTAAGACGTTTTGCATAATCCGATTATTAACAGATTCTGCCCCCTGAGCTTTGTACCGCGTGGAGAGATGTGTCGCTCTTGGCTGCAGTATGTGGTTTCGCCCTATGACTCCATGGTGAATCAACCGTTTAGTATAAATTACCTATCATCCTGTAGAGGAAGGTGGGCCGGGTAAACAGGGTTGGATATTTATCCTCTCTTCTCCTTCCCTTCCCCCCCCCCCCCCCCCCTCGTCATCTGACTTTTTTACCGCGTGGGGTACAAAAGTAGCCACGTGCTAAACCTTGGGGAATAGTGCGATCTGTTGCTACCTGAATTTTTAAGTCTACCTGTTCTTCAAAATAAACGATAACAGACTGCTTTCTTTCACTTGCTCTCTCACAAACTATAAAATAGATTGTTTTGTTTACCCTTTGCACTCCATTAATACTTCTAAAATTCAGAATAAAGACTTTTTTTCAACTAACCTTCAAACGCTCAGTTTTGAAAATTACACTGTTTGGAAGATTTGATCAATTGATTTCATATTATTTAGAATTTGAAATTATTAATTAAAAGAGGAAAAATTGAGCAATTGAATAAAACGAGACAAACATTTTAACTATATAAATCCACTATTATTAGTTTTCTCCCAAACAGGAGAATAAATTAATTCAACACATTTTCAACATCTAACACCAGTTAAGATAATTGTGAAGGTTTTCCGTATATTGTGTGCCTTAAAATTAATGTTTACCCTGTGCGATCCAATGTCCCCTTTCATATGATATATTAATGACCTGTTCTTTTGTTTACCTGTTAATCAAAATGAACGAGAACAGCACGTTTTCGAAATTAAAAAGTTTCGTTCTTTTGTTAGCTTGTTCTCTCCCTATGTCCGAAACAAGTTATATTTGTTGTCAAGTAGCATCAAGAATTTGGGCGAAAAGAACAGGAACGGAGTATTCCATTACAATAACGTAAATGTCAGAGACGTTCTTGGAAAAAAGAACAGGTGAAATTTTGGAGAAAAAAAGAACATGAACGAAGGTGTAACTATTCCATTAAAATAACGTAAATGTAAGAGACGTTCTTGGAATCCAACGAGTTGAATAAAAAAAATTAAGTTAATTTACTCCGTGCCAAAATAATTCGTTTATTTTTCTTAAGGAAGTAAATTCTACAAGCGAATGAAAAGCAGTCTTCTAAACCTCAGCAAATAAATCAGAAAAATTAACAAACCGTTCCTGTACAATAACTCAAATAATATTTATATGTCCCCGAAATGATCCCTAAATTTAATTGGTCATTACCCCTTCACATCGTACTCGTCTTGAAAGACAGGGGGGGGGGGGGGGAAACTGGCGAGATCCAGATACAAGCTTAGGAATTAAAAAAGATGGCGAGATCTCTCCGTCATCGTAATTTACAATTGCATCTTCCATCGTTCGTCACCTCCTTGGACATTTATCTGGGGAAGTGATTAGGCGTTCTCGAGTTAGGTTATGAAAACATCTGGGTCAAGTGCAGGAAAGAATATACCCTTTGTTATTTTGTTGCGAGAAAGGGAAAATATTTTGGTGTAGGGAAAAAGAATATTGTGTGGGGTTTTTTCGTGTGGAATCATGGCCGTAGTTCGTGAGCAAACACGTTCCAAAAACTTCGTTGCGTGATTCTTCTGGATGGTCATGGCGGTAAAGGTGGATAAATATTTGGTTTTGTAATCTCAAACACTGTCTGTATGCAGTCTATTATTATTGTGTTCGCAATGTCAATTCATATTCAGGCAGATTGTCGGTTTATGTTTTTTATACAGGATACAGGTTTATTACAAAAGAATATCATAACAATGAAAAGCTATATATCCCGCAAGAAGACATTTTGAAATTGTTCTAAAAATTGCACTTACAAAAGAATTTTTATAATATTTTCTCGTTGAGATGATAACCAGGGCCCGATTAAGACACTTGAAGCAAGGGAATCGCGCCTTTAAGTGGGGCCGGGCCCCATTGCTCATAAATATTTCTTGGAACATCCAATCGAACTTCTACATGCACTAATATATTTTCCCTTTATAGGGATTAAAATGAATCACATTAAAAATAATATATTTAAATACATATTAAAAAGAAATGAGCATTCCTAATATTCTGTATGTTTTATTTTTTTCTAATTAGTGGAACAAATTAGTGGAACACAAGTAAAACTATTTTTTTACTAATGTTTATACTGCATTTTTTAAGGTAAATTTAACAGCAAATTTTGTTAGGGATGTTAAATATTTATATAAAATGTGTGATTTGGGGGGCCATCAAAAATGTAAAATGTAAGCATGGGCTTCACTGGCCGCCTTTTCAGTAATCAGGCTCTAATGACAACCACATAACAGGAGGCTTTTGAGGTCAATTTAGTGAAAAGAGTGCATTTGCAATGCCAACGTTTCTAATCAAACGCGTAATAAAAAAATATGTTTCCAACCAAAATATGTTTCCAATTAAACTTCAGAATGTCTTCTTTACAACGATATGTAGAATAGCGTTCTAAGTAAATTGGTTGTGGAGATATAGCCATTCGAGATTGTGATAGTCTCTCATAATCTTATAGTCGCCCTGTAATTATTCAGGTAGTATAATATTTTGTATCTGAAGACTAAATCAATAAAGTTCTTTAGATGAGATTTTTGTTTTACAATAAGTTTCTATTTCTAAATAGTCACAATCCGGTAAGGGAAAAAAAGTATTGATTTGATGTAAAAAATATTTAAATTTTTAAATATCAGCTCGAGTTTGTCTCATAATTGTTCGTGTTTGCAAGAGATATCTGATCGTAAATGAGATAGTGGTAAGTAGTAATTTATTTCAGGCATATTCAAAATTTTATTATCTTCGGAAAAGGAAACTACCGTCTAATAACGATAAACAGTATGCAGTCAAATCGAAATAGTGAAAAAATTAACAATTTAAAATCTTGTTCTTCAAAAGCTTCATTTTAATAACAAATAATCCTATACTTAATTTTAATTTTGAAGTTCAAAAACTGTTGATATATCTCTATATTAAGAAAGATTTTACTCGGATTCGATGATAAAATTGCGAAGGTTCATCAATAAAAACAAAAAGATATATTACACACTTAAAATATCTAATAGTAAAAATCATATAAGTTATCATTTTCTGACCATCATACCATTTCAAAATACTTTAAAAAGTTTTAGAAGTTTAACGCTACGAAATTTTAATTAGACGTAAGCATGATTTTTTTTCCGAAACAACTGAAACTATATCTTTTTCATAAATCACGACGTGGATGTAGAAAATCCAAATCTAGACATCGTAGAAATGAAAACATGTATAAACCAATCCGTTTGCTTCCGAAATTTCACAAATCAAACACTAAAAAAACGAACAGTAGCCGCCATTGTTATTTAAAAAACAACCTCTTGTTTGTGACAAACTCTTCTGCAGAATTTACTGAAATGTTTACGATTACAACACAAGCAACTCTCACGGCGTAAGGGCATCCGGTATCTACAAGCGCCATGTTTCCGATAACTGCGTATTTTATTTAGAACGTACAGGAAGAGGTATATTATCCTTTTCTTCTGCGATGAAGGAAGCTGGAATATTTATTAATGAAGAAAAAAAATTATGCAACATGGTGTAGGGATCATCGGACGTCAAGAGGACATCTGGAAACGATGCGTTGTTGTCATTTGAGGCAAATTTATCGGCAGGAATGTTGGAAATTGACAATTATTATTGTTGGAGTAGGGCCAAAAGATAACTTTTCAGTGTTGGCAAAGAAATAACCGAGAAAAAAAAAAGACAATCTATTTTTCAACCTTACATTATCGATAGACGGAAGCTCTCTTTCACTTGAATGTTTTGTATGGCCAAAAGAAAGAAGGTTGAAGTCGGATGCCAATAAGATAATGTTGAGATTGTCTGTTAACAGTTTGCTGACCGGTTACAAATACTCGCGATTGTATATTCGAACGTTAATGATCTATATCTGAATGTGTTTGTAAAACTCGTTGTGTACATTTGCATGTAGGTAAATGCTGAACACTATACAGGACGAAATTAGAATATACAAAACCCTGTACAAAACTCCTCGGGGCTCCCTGAATTAGAAGTATAATTTGTTGGCTCGGTAGAGAGCGAAAGGATATTTTTTCCAACTAAATATCCATAAAGAGCAATGTCTAGTTCTTGCACTAATCAATAAAGGTTTTTTTTTCAACTAAATTTCCATGAACAGCAAAGGCCATATCTCTATGGCCAATGGCTGGTTCTTGCACTAATCGATAGAGGTTTTTTTCAACTAAATTTCCATAAATAGCAATGACCCTATCTCTATGGCCATTGTCTAGTTCTTGCACTAATCGATAAATAGTTTTTTTTCCGAACTAAATTTCCATAAACAGCAATGGCCATTGTCTAGTTCTTGCCCTAATCGATAAAGAGTTTTTTTTTTCCAACTAAATTTCCATAAACAGCAATGGCCATATCTCTATGACCATTGTCTAGTTCTTGCACTAATCTATAAAATATTTTTTTTTCTTTATAGAAATAAGTAAAAAACTATAAATCAGAAAAAAGTGGAGCTGCCTTGTTCTTGAACACACGTCTTCAATTCGAATTTTCCAATTGCGTACACAGTGCACGCTCTTAAACAACTATATTTACGAGCGTGTACTATTATACAAATCCAAGTATTTTCTTATTAAATATTAAGAGGAGCATTACTTCATTTTAGACGTTCAAATTATTGTTGCATGATTTTATATATTCCACAAATTCACGTCATTGGAGATGGGTATGAAATATAAAACATTTAATTATTTGTAAATTACTTATTAACTAGTTGTTCTGGGAACAGTATAACTTAATAGTTAAATTGTCCGATAGTTGCCAGTGCGCGGATAATTTTATATCAGATCGAAAAGTCTAACAGATATTGATAATATTCCCCTCGAAAAAAAAAAATCTTATTCGATAGCAATCAACAAATGTCTATATTTAGCTTCTGTTTCACTATCGCTGGAAGCCGTTTTGTTTATTTTTCAAATAAATAATTTTTTCTAACCTAGATATTTAGATTTTAAATATTAAAAAAAAGTATCGTTGTGTAATTTCATGGTTTTATAATCACAAATGTTTAAAATACAAGTAGCAATTTAAAACTGTTATGCAATTTAATTTTTTTGCTACATTAACATATGCTGAAAATGCTACATTACATATGCTAACACATTGCAATCATTTCTTTAAAGCCACCCATTCCCTATTGCACGCTCTTCATTAGATTATGTACCGATATGCAGTTCGACATTTTCCGCTGACAAACTTTTCAACGCAAAGTTAAACTTCTAATTAGTATAAATAATTGCTAATTATTATAATTAAATATATTTCCATCACAGGATTACGTATGTATGCCTAATTTCAAGTCGATGTGACATTTTAATAGGGGTTAAATTTGAATTGCAGTATTTGATAATCCTACAAGAAAAAATGAATTCTATTAAATCGTATAACAATAACACTTAATATTTTTCGAATTGACAGAGACTGCTTGAATCAATACATATATAGATGGATTCTCGACAAAGCAGAGGGTTCCTCGCTAGTATTCAGATATTATTTACTTCTTAAATTTTTATTTTTATTAAATGCACTAATAAGTCAATTTTATTTTACATATTTTCCGCTTATAAATATACTAGCTGTTACCCGCGGTTTCACACGAGTTAAAAATGTTACGACATTGATTCGTTTTCCCCGTTTATTCCTTCTCTTTTATTTTCTCGAAGGCAAAATAACTGGTCTATTGTTCAGACATCTCCGATTGTTAGCTTTTCCGTTAGTTTTCCCGTTGAAGCATAGTTGTCAGAAAGAGTTATTTCGCCAAAGCATTTTCTGATCGCCAACTTTCAGTTGTTTAAAACAATAAATATATATTAATTTATTTTAAAGTTTTTAATTGTTGTCAAGATATCATGATTTTACAACAATGTAGATACTATTTTCTTAATGCCCATTTAAAACAAAAGGCTTCGGAAACCGTTATAAAAGGAAAACTGAACGGAATTTTAAAATTTCAAAACTCAAGTGCACAATGAAAGTTGAATAATATATAAATTTTCAGACATTTCCAAGCAGTGGAAGATAATATTTTGTGTGCCACAGACGCACACTCTTTTATTATTAATGAAGATGTTAAATATAATTTATAGTAATTGAGTAAATATAAATGTTTTAAGGTGATATAGCTTTTGGGAGAAATACATAAGCACAGCAAATTTTGATTTTTTTTTCCAGTTAAATTTATTAGCAGTAGAATTCATGTAGATTAATTAGTTTATTAAGAGAAAATCAGTCTTAATTTTTAGTGCATTTAATATAAATTACTTTCGTCGTTTCATTACTAAGTTTAAAAAATTATATACAAGTCCTGTTGAAATAAATACTTGAAATAAAATCAAAAAGTATTACGATAGCTTTCTAAATGGTACATAATTTGTTTTCATGTTTAGATATTTTATTAGTTACATAGAGACTAATTTTGAATTAACTTGACTTGGAGTTAACTTAAATGTGTAAAATTCAATGAAAAACATTTTGATCTTGTCGGTTGAACTAATGTCACAGTATAGCTACCAACACACACAATGGCTTATTGACGACTGTTGGGAATCTATACAAAAAAAAATGGGAACAGTACCTTGAGAATTTGAACATTAAGTCAGATAATAATAACTCCTGAGCTGGCATTCCACTCTCCAAACTTCCATACCACGACCATTTTGAGAAAGTTAGAAAAATAAAGATTTAACGTACACTAGCCCTCTCTACATACTGCGATCTGTGGTTGGACGACGTGATTCAGACTTTTAACTCGTGTATAATGAGAACTTAACCCTTAACGCTCGGTAGGCTCCGCTGCGGAGACATGTATTAATGCTATAGAAATCGGAAGGCTCCAAATGGAGACAATTCTGTTATCTCTTATCTATAGATAAATGAAGCATTTTTATAATTAATTTAAAATTGGCACGTACGTAAGTTTACTGTATCTCGCGATAAAACGCCAATGATTGTCGCCAAGCGGCTGGCAGTGTAAAGAATCGACACAAACATTTGCTTGGGTCTTAAAGAGTTAACCACAACCACTCGATTTGTTGGTCGATATATAATAAGTCTTGAGCGTTCAAGGTTAAAACCAGGCTACAAACTTCTATAAATTTAGGAATGTTAAAAACAAAAACGCGAAAAACATTAAAATCACAATTATAAACTACATATATGAAGGATAAATCAATAAGTTAATTTATGCTTCATATCGATTTCCTACTTCATGATTGCATTGTTTGCGCACTACAAACTCTAAAGTGTCGTCGACAAACATATTATAGAATTTCTCTACAATATGAAACCGTCCCCCTTTTTTTCCTCATCAAAAGGTTAGATAAAAATAACCGTCACCGCTGGTATTCGGAAAGAGTGTGACGCATAACTTTTGAGAACTAACTTTTGGTCGGTAGGAAAACATCTAATTTAATTTGAAAATCGAATTTCAACTATACCCGGGGACAACCTAAGATGAGCTTAAAGCAATTGAATATTTATACATATCATAGTTTCCGCTTCAGGTTCAACCTAGGTTGTCCCCAAGTATAGACAATTTTTTTATATTGTTATCGTCACTAACCAAATATACACTTAAAATATCACTTAAAGATAAGTTCTTCCTGAAATTAGGAAATGTGCAAAAAATGGTTGAAAAAAGTACCTGGGCACATAGCTCTCACTTAGATTTATTATAATCCAAATCACGTGACTGGCGATATAAAAACTTAAAGGGTAAGGTGGGGAAAAATAGGTCATGAGGTCAAATGTGTTTTTTTTAAATTAAATTTAAAATTCAATCTAGTTTTGTTTTCTTTAATTTACATCGTTTAATGCAGTGCCTTTTTGGCAAGAAATTACATTTCTGGGTGATTTAATTAAAGTCCAATAGTCAATTTGTTTCAGTATACAAAAAACTTGTAATATTTTGATGTATGAAAATTTCAATATAAAAACTAAAAAAGTTTAATTATTTACTAATATTCCTGGATTTTGTATAAACAGAGAAACTTTTTAATACATTACCATGAAAAAAATTATTTTATTTCAATTTTTTTTTATGTTTTGAAAAGTGAGAAAAATGGATTTTTGAATTGTTAAAGTTAACAATCTTCGGCAAAAGTGCAATTATTTTACAAAAATATTAATTACGTAGCTTATTAATGACAAATGTTAACTGCAATATATTTAACACTCTTTATATGTTATTATAATTAAATTACGTACCTGCTTTTTTTAATGTCAACAAGAAGAACATATATTTTGATAACAAAATAGACGACATTTTATTGTCTATTAGCAAATATATATTAAGTTTTAAATGAAATAAAAAAAATCGCCTGCGGAACAAATCAAAAATAAGGTCACCACATTCCCAAATCAAAATAAATCACAAATTATTCTGACAGATGTTCTTTTTCGAAGATAATAAAAAAAAAAGTCGATTTTTCAAAATGGCCGATTACAACTTGTTTTTAGACAGACTGTTACACAGTCCCTTAATAATAAAATCTAGTGAGTTTTTATTATTGAATTAGTAATGAATGCATTTTTACATGAAAAATTCCATGATTCGAACTCGTGACCAATTTTAGCCCATTTATAAATCGAAATAGGTTACCTTAAAAAAATTAACAATATTTAAAAATCTCAGAATTGAACAAAATTATACGATTATGTTTCCAATAAATAAGAACGTTTTTATAAAACATTTGTAATTAAAAAAAACCTGTGAGAATTAGGACTTTGAACGTCCAACATTGAAATTTAATATACATTTTTCCCCACCTTGCCCTATAGAAGTCTTTATTTTGTTTCCTATTGTTTATTTACACACTTTAAGTTATTTTCTCAAAAATAATATTTCAAATGAAAGTTTTGTTTGTCAGTTGTATGCAATAATACAGATACGCAAAAATGAATTAAATTATACCCTTCAACTAAAAACAATCATTTATTGTTTGGTTGAAAACAATCGCTGATTATTTTTAAGAACTCGGTCAAAGTGTAAATGCAATTTAAATACAAAAATAATTCATTCAAAGCGAAAATCTTTCTCAGACGATTAAAATTCACATAATAAATGTTAAATGTTTTTCATAACACCTAAAAAAGAATTCGTTTATATTGCAGGATTAAAATAGTAAATCAAAATTAATTAGTTGAACACAGTAGATTGTTTATCATAACCAAATCAAGTAGAATTATAGACATATTTCCAAAAACAAAAACAATATACACATACAAAACTATTTTGAAACGTCTACGTCTTCTACTACTACAGTTGTTGTTGTTTATACTAATTCTAATACGCACACAAGATGAAAAAAATATGTACAAATGCGCAAGCGAACTTAAATATTTTAGTCTACAGAAAATAAATAACTTTGTTTAGTAACGAAAAAATATTAATGTCCAGAAATTCTTAACAAAAAACATTTTTATACAGAGCAAAAACAACTTTTTCGAAATTTTTATAATAATTTTACAAATACAGCTTTTTGAGAAAACATTCATCATTTACCCCAAAAGATACTCATTTATTTTTATTACAATTTAGAACACAGTTTTTCAAAATCGTTTGGTGAGAGAGAAATTTTTTACAAGAAAAATTCCATACTGTTCCAAAGACAAAAAAAAAAAAATTCCGAAATTATTCAGAATAAAATTAAATGTTCATAGATATTTACGAATACACGCAAAAACTTTTACTTCGAAACCCATAGACATTAATTATATTTGTTTTTATAATTTAGAACATAATTCTACGAAATCGTCTGGCAAAAGAAGAAAAGTTTATTTACCTTCTCGGATGAAAATGGAAGTGGGAGAGCGAGAGGCAACGTTCCAAAGGGATGAAAATACGAGTGAATGAGCGAACGCGGATCGTTCTACTTAGTAGGCCAAGATCAGTTGCTCATCTTCACCCATCCCCCCCTCCCCCACCCTCCTTCTTCCCATCCTTTTCGGCGAATCACTCATTCGCATCTTCAAGAGAGATACGTGCACAAAATGGTGCATTTTTCTAGGTTCTGTTTTTTGTGACGGTTTTATGTGCTTTGGTTAGAACAAACAGCGATACTGTTCACGCCTCTACTTGTGTATTAAACACATATTTTGAGGCTCTTCAGAATGTAGTGGCGGATGTGGGATTTTTGTTGGCTGTTTTTAGGAAAGATGGGGTTATTTTGAGTGGAATATATCAAATTTAAAAAGGGCAAACTTCAATATTTTTATTTTGAATATCTAGTTTTTTTAGGAGTAAGGGGGATTTTATTTGTAATCCGTTAAGTTTTCATACTTATAGATGAAAACTTAACGGATTACAAATCCTTTGAGATATAAGAGAAATAATTTTTGTAAATAAACGGTTCATCTTGAATTTTTTTTTAAGTTTATTAAATTTTGTGTTCGTATTTTTACAGATTTTGGTATATTGAAAATCAAGGAAATAAGAAAATAAATGTAAAATTTCATTCTAACCCCTTTTCGGTTTTATACTAGCGTACACAAACATTGTGGTTACTCCTCTTTAATACAAAAATTAAATAATAATTACCAATTTTACCAACATTTTGATAATGTTACAGAAATCAGTAATTTAATTCAATAACATCAAAATTTTTCTCATCACACCAACACCAGTAAGTCATCAATTCGATTTCATATCGGTTGTAGAACTACAATCTACTGCACTTAATTTTAAATATTATTTCTTAGATTTGACTCAAACTCGATAGTTTCATGTTATTTTACAAAATATTTAACTTAGTTCTGTTGGGGAAAATTGCTGCAATTTACAATTTTGATACTATGGGTTAACAGACTGAGTGATATTGAAGTAGATATCACTGATTAAGTACATCTAAAATACACAGAGAAAATTCAGGAAAGTCATTTTTAAGTAATATTAAAAAATAAAAATTGACTATTAATTGTAAGAGAAAAGTTTTTATTTACAATCGTTTGGTTTGGTTTTGTTAATAAACGTCGCACTAGAGCTGCACAGTGGGCTATTGGCGACGATTCGGGGTCAATCTCGAAGGAAAGACCCGGGAACACATACCCATTCACACACACATTCATACATGCACCTCGTTATTTTAGAACCATGGTCAGATGACGAGGAAACACCTGAACTGGCACACAACGCCTTCAATTGACGTCGGGGCTTTATTTACAATGGATAGATGTACATGGCATTGTTAGATTTTTATAAATGGATTAGTAAACCCTTACTAACATAAAACTCGTTTGCTTCCTAGATTCAAAGAGGCCTCCGTGGCCGAGCGGTTAAAGGCGTCAGTTGCGAATACGAAGATTCTTGGTTCGATGCCAGGCGATGGACTTGACAAAAAAAAGTAAAAAGTAGTGATCTTCTGATCGGAGGGTTGCCAGCTTCGCTACAAAATACTAGAAAAGTCGTCCAGAATATCAGCAAAACTTAACGGTATGTATATGGGACTGGTGCACAGTAAATCTGATCGGGTCCAAAGTCCCGACGTCTATTGAAGGCGTTGGGTGCCAGTTCAGGTGTTTCCTCGTCATATGACCATGGTTCTGAAATAACGAGGCATCGTTCCTGGGTCTTTCCTTCGAGATAGACCACGAACCGTCGCCAATAGCCCACTGTGTAGCTCTAGTGCGACGTTAATTAACCAAACCAAACCAATCGAGATAGGCTCCGATCTGTCGCCAATAGTCCAGTGTGCAGACCCCACCCATCTCGAAGGAAAGGTTTGGTTTTGGTTCATAACGTCGCACTAGAGCTGCACAGTGGACTATTGGCGACGGTTCGGGGTCAATTTCGAAGGAAAGACCCGGGAACACATACACATTCACACAAACATTTGTACCTGCACCTCGTTATTTTAGAACCATGGTCAGATGACGAGGAAACACCTGAACTGGCACCCAACACCTTCAATAGACGTCGGAACTTTGGACCCCGATCAGATTTATCGTGCACCAGTCCCGTATACGCGCCAGTATAATTTGTTGGATATTCTGGCTCGAAGGAAAGACCCGGGAGCATTGCTCGTTATTTGGAACCATACTCAGATGACAAGAACAACACCCGAGCTGACAAAACACGTAACCAGAGTAGGCGTGAGGAGATTGTACCACGACGGATTTAAAGTACACCAGTCCTCGATACACGGAAGATCATTTTTGCGGGCAGTGAATAACAAAACTGGCAATCCTCCGATCACGAGATCGCTACACTGTCCAAATCAATATTCGCAATCAGAACCCACCGATTATGAGACAAATATTTTACCTCCTTTTTTAAAGAATTTTGCATAAATCACATCGTACATTAAAAAATATTTTTTAAAAGTCAGTTTATTAGTCTTATTTTAATTAAAATCTACGTATTTTAAAGGAAATGCCAGTCAACAAACAGAACCTAGACCTTCAGGAATTATTTGTGGTATAGTTAATCATTATATCCGAGTATTGGATGACAGCCATAATCAGTGGAAAAGGAACTATCCGACTTTCTTAAGCAATATCATCAGCCCAGAAACTCTAATAACTTTATCAATGAACGACGTGATCCAATGCGCAGAAACGAATGATTACGTAAACATCCAGCTAGATCGACGTAAGAACATATCACAACGTACAAAATATTAGTTTCTTTTGAGATGTTTCTTGGAGCTTTTCTTAGAATGTTTGCTTCAGAAACCTTCAAAATAATGAGTTTCTAACTAAAAACGATCAAGATATACTACTCGCTATTGCATTAAGAATTCCAATATTTTTGGTTTCGCATGTAGATCTCGTTAACCCTGAAAAAAAAACGACAGAGGTCGGATCAGACTCAACGGTTAATTTCGCTATTCCTTATCGCGTGATAGCGATTTTTTTTCCAGCTCTCAAAGTTTTTTTACTAACTTTTAAAACTAAGTATATAACTAAATTACATAACAGAACTAATATATTCAATGTAAATGTCAGATTTCCACAACGTCTATTTCGTCTCAAACCCACCATACCGCTCGAGCGTTGAATCACATTAAAATTAAAATTCTAAACAAATAATATAAAATTAGGTGTGGCCGAGTCTATCGAGACGAACGCAAAATTGGAAAGATGTAACGTCAAACTCAAGTGGCATCTTTAAGGATTCCGAACAAACCTCTGCGCGCGTTCTACGTAGTGTGTCTTGTACCTAGAACAACTCTTACGAGCTTCCGATGAGCCAACGCTGGTCAGATGACGAGGACAACATCTCAGCTGGCACTCTACTCTCCAAACTTCCATATCATGACCAGCGTGAGGACTACGACAGAGTTAACGTGCACTAGCCCCATCTACACGATGAATGTGGTTTTTTTTAAGAACGAAACTGACAACACTCCAATTACGAGTTTGCTACACCTCGAAGTTGACATTCAAAACACAACCATCTGGTTATGTGTCCTGTACTCACTGGTCCAGTGCACATAGTATACATTATCAAATTACTAGCGTATAACAAAAAAAAACATTCCACATTCTATATGATATATTGCAAATTTTGAAACACAGTGACTTACCCTACGATGAGTGAAGTTTACAAGTTTATTGTCCTGTTTCAATCAGTTAACCAATTTAAGTTTTGGCAGCAAAATCACCATGAATATTCTAGAATGGAGAATACCTTTGTGAAATGTTTATGTCTTTTAAAACCGCATTAAATGCAGATAATCTGACAAAGATACACATAGAAAATTAAAAATAAATTCGAATCTACCACAAAAGCGCTTCTTCAAAGTTTTATTAGTCATCCGAACACGGTTCAAATATACGAGGAACCGTTCCCGGTTTTTTCAAGGGCCTCCGATTGCCCGGTGGATAAAGGCGTTCAGCTGGTAATCAGAGGATTGTAAGTTCGAGCCCGTGCAATAGACTTCACAAAGAAAAGTAAAAAAAGTAGTAATCTTACGATCGGAGGGTTGCCAGTGTCACTACAAAAATACTAGAAAGTCGTCTATTTTGGTTTTGGTTTGGTTTTGTTAATTAACGTCGCACTAGAGCTGCACAGTGGGCTATTGGCGACGGTTCGGGGTCAATCTCGAAGGAAAGACCCGGGAACACATACACATTCACACACACATTTATACATGCACCTCGTTATTTTAGAACCATGGTCAGATGACGCTTCTATTTTGGTTCAATAAAATAACGTCGCGCGAGTGCTGCACAGTGGGCTATTGGCGACGATTCGGGCATATCTCGAAGGAAAGTAATAAGAGGATTGCTAGTTCGAGACCGCGCGGTGGACTTGACAAAGAAAAGTAAAAAAAAAGTAGAGATCTGGCTATCGAACGGTTGCACCTGAACGCCTTTATCCATTGGGCAACTGGAGGTCCTCGCGTATATACGGGACTGGTGCACGATAAATCTGATCGGGGCCCAATATCCTGAAGCCTATTGAGGTTGCGTCGGGTGCCAGTTCATGTGTCTTCGTCATCAGACCATGGTTCAAAAATACGATGCATCGTTCCCGGGTCTTTCCTTCGAGATAGACCCGAACCGTCGCCAATAGCCCACTGTGCAGCTCTAGTGCGACGTTAATTAACCAAACCAAACCAATCGAGATAGGCTCCGATCTGTCGCCAATAGTCCAGTGTGCAGCTCTAGTGCGACGTTAATTTACCGAACCTAACCAAACCAACTGATCTGGGTCCTAAGTCCTGTCACCTATTAAAGGCATGAGTGCCAGCTCAGGTGTTGTGCTCGCCATCTCAGCATGGTTCAAAAATACGAGGCATCGTTCCCGGTTGTTTCCTTCGAAATAGGAGGCCTCCGTGGCCGAGTGGATTAGGCGTCATCTGGGAATCCAAGGGTCCCCGGTTCAAAACCTTTCGATGGACTAGACTAAAGAATAGTAAAAAGTAGTGATATTCGATCGGAGGGTTGCCAACTTCGTTGCCAAAAATACTAGAATGTCGTCCAGAACATCCACAAATATTAACGACGTGTATACGGGACTGGTGCACGATAAATCTGATCGGGGTCCAAAGTCCCGACGTCAATTGAAGGCGTGGGTGCCAGCTTAGGTGTTGCCCTCGTCTTCTGACCATGGTTCAAAAATACGAGGCATCGTTCCCGGGTATTTCCTTCGGTTTGGTTTGGTTTTGTTAATTAACGTCGCACTAGAGCTACACAGTGGGCTATTGGCGACGGTTCGAGGTCAATCTCGAAGGAAAGACCCGGGAACACATTCACACACACATTCATACATGCACCTCGTTATTTTAGAACCATGGTCAGATGACGAGGAAACACCTGAACTGGCACCCAACGCCTTCAATAGACGTCGGGACTTTGGACCCCGATCAGATTTATCGTGCACCGGTCCCGTATACACGCCAGTATAATTTGTTGGATATTCTGGACGACTTTCTAGTATTTTTGTAGCAAAGCTGGCAACCCTCCGATCGCAAGATCACTACTTTTTTACTTTTCTATGTCAAGTCCATCGCACGGATTCGAACCACCAATCCTCTGATTAGTAGCTGAACGCCTTACCAACTGAGCAACTGGGGCTCGGTATTTCCTTCGAGACAGCCCCAAACCGTCGCCAATAGCCCACTGTTCAGTTCTAGTGCGACGTTAATAAACCAAACCAAACCAAACCAAACCTAACACAAACTTAAATAGTCAGTCCAGTTAAGGAATAATAAAAAAGTCCAACTTCCAACCAACCGACAAGACACGTTTCCGTAAGATCCTGACCGATTTCCTCGCCAGACCTGCTGATCTCCAAACCCATCCAAGTGTCGTGCCGACACCTATTGCCACCGGTCATCTCAACAGACCACCGGAGCAGGGCGACAAAGACTGCGGGGGTGAAGTCTTGAGATCTATCTCTGGCCATGCGTGCATCCTTCCCCTAACCTCCTGGCGTGGGAAATTTCCAAATTTGTTGGATCTGTAATTATGAAAATCGCCATCTTTTACTCTGCGGAGCGTGCATCCCTTGGCTGATTAGGGGGCAAACGCCCCCTTGTTGGGATCTTCACCCGATCAGGGTCAATTCATTTTGAGGTGAAACCGAATGAATATATGAGGTCCGGTTTGATAGGGTTTAAAGTGGGAGTGTTGAGTTTGCTGTTGATTATATTTGCTTCTGAGCGGAGATGAGGGCCATTGCTTGTTTCCAAACAAGTTGGTATTAGTCGGTATGAAGGGGGGTGGGGTGATTGGTTGGTTGGTTTGTTAATTAACGTCTCACTAGAGCTGCACAGTGGGCTATTGGCGACCGTTCGGGGTCAATCTGGAAGGAAAGACCCGGGAACACATACACATTCACGCACACATTCATACAGGCACCTCGTTATTTTAGAACCATGGTCAGATGACGAGGAAACACCTGAACAGGCACCCAACGCCTTCAATAACGTCGGGACATTGGACCCCGATCAGATTTATCGTGCACCAGTCCCGTATACACGCCAATATAATTTGTTGGATATTCTGGACGACTTTCTAGTATTTTTGTAGCGAAGCTGGCAACCCTCCGATCGCAAGATCACTACTTTTTTACTTTTCTATGTCAAGTCCATGTCACGGATTCGAACCACTAATCCTCTGATTAGTAGCTGAACGCCTTACCAACTGAGCTACTGGGGCTCCGGGGGTGGGGTGAAATCAAATGCAACACGGAGAAAGCAATACCTTTTTGTACGTTCAGTTGGTGTAATTTTTAGTAAACAACAATACTGAAACGTTACCAAAATACTTAGGTGCATATGTGATTTATTTTAGTTTTTTAACTCACCTGTCTTTACGATACCCCGGTTGCCCTTGCACAAGTTCAGTCAGTCTGATAACACAATTGAAGGAGCAAGTGGATGAACGGACTGACAAAAATCACTTTCCTCTTCGCTGACAACAAACTTGAAGACAAAGGTCGCTTTCCTTTGAGCATTCACTATTTGTCGTCAAGGGGAAAATTGGCACAAAACTTTTCCCTATTCATCGTGTGAGCGTGATTAGTGGTGATAAGTTAAAATTGGCGCGTTTTCGCACATTTGTCATTTAGGTTCGCTGAATGAAATATAACTGTTAGAAGTGAAACGTATACTGTTTACTGCTCTGTATCTGCCTAAATAAATAAATCAGGCCATCCAATGTTGAGGGATTTGGTTTTAATTAACGTTGCACTAGAGCTGTACAGTGGTATCCACTTATCATACTCACAAGTCGCCACTACCTTTAAGCTGTACAAAAAACTATCATATTTTAAGCAGTACACGAAGTCGTGTCTGTATATAAAGAATATTTTATAATACTTTGAAAAAAAAAATTTAATACTTATTTTGGACTCGGATTACTCCAAAATATGGAAAAATAGTAAAACCCAGACATCGAAATTTTTCTTCCAAAAAATATTTTTATTACCCGATTAAAAATATTTTCATCAACCGTTAAAAAGTATCTTATCTGAACGAGTCAAATAAATTTCTGAATTAAATAATATTTCCGAGTAAAAAAAAAATTAAAATTAAGATAATTCTACTTTGTAAACTTTAAAGCTAATTAAATTAACAGAACTACTAATTCATTTTAATGAATACAATTTAGAAAATTCAATAAATAGAATGGAATGAAATACATAAATCGTTCATTAATATTTAAACTATTGTATAATCCACGGCTTTTAGCAAATATATAAAACATAAGTTTATGCACCCGTTTTCAAATACGACTGCTTCAAACTCTTAATGGATTGTTATCATGACACTTGCAAATAATTTATTCCATCCGTAGATCTTCACTTCCCTTCCTTCTCCCCAGGACTCGAAATCCGGAAAATACAACGACCTATTTATTGCTGCAAAATACTTTCGCTTTTCGCGAAGGAAGCACCGGTGAAAGATCGCCAAATTATGGAAAATTCGTCCTTCGCTTCGCTTGCCAACCGCGAAGAGAGCTGCGCTTGGCATCGTTGACCCTCCCTCTGGCCAGGCTTGGCGCCAAAGTGGTGGACAACAATGGGACGACACGAGTCGGTAGTTAGAAAGGGATTTGGCTTTTATAAACACTCGTAAAAAGGAATTTCTCTTTTTTTCATTAAAGGTGTCGTTATTTTCATGGTTTCGTTCAAAAGTGGACGATTTGCAGATAATAAAGTTGAGGAGACTGAAGGTGGCTACCTTTTTTTTGTTAATTTTTTTTTATAAATAAGTTTGATGAATGATAAAGATTTTTGGGGAAAATGTCTTCAGAACTTCCTGTATCTAAGCGATCGGCTGGTGTTTTATTATAAAAGAAGATCAATAAATTTATTTCGCTAGAAAAATCATTTGCATTAATAAATAATAATTACTACTCTATTTTATAACACAAAGTAATAATATTATAGGGTGATTTTTATATGATAAATAAGGCTAATATACGCAGTGGCGCTCCACAATAAATATTTTTTTTTTTTGGGGGGGGGGGGGGGGTTGAACCATGAAATTTCTCATCTTAACGATTCGAGATTCCCAACTCAACAGTGCTGAAAATACCCAGATTCACCTTATCGACATTTTTCATCTTTTTATATATATATATTATGTAATATTAAACAGTTCTCTCACAAGCATTGATTTGTTGCACCCATATTCTATTTCGATGTCCGTTCTGAGGTCTAATTGAAGTGTAATCTTACAAGTTGGGTAATTTCTAATCTTAGCTTTCATTTGTTAATAATTTAACTTTCTTCAGGCAATAAATTTTCACAACTCGAGGTTTTTAGAAGTTGAAATTCCCAAATTTCAGGGGTTCTAGATTATTATGGGGGGGGGGGGGGGCAAACCCCGAGGGTGCGACGGGCCTGAATATACGTATCTCAAAATTACTTTTATAGATGAGGGCATCCCCAAAAAAAAACATGTCGGTCAGATCGCAAATCACAGAAAACCGCTAAAACGTTTGGTAGATGTATATATTTATATGGACTCCGTATTTGCAAGTTTTAAAATAAAGGTGATATTTCTTGCAAATGTTGAGAGATTTTTTTTTATATAAAAGTCAATGCTTATCTCATTATTATATTTTTAATGTGTTTGGTTCTGAAGGAGTGCACAAGTAATCCAAACCATTGCGTCAATAACAGGTTGGTTGGTTTTGTTAATGAACGTCGCACTAGAGCTGCATAGTGGGCTATTGGCTACGGTTCGGGGTCAATCTCGAAGGAAAGACCCGGGAACACATACACATTCACACACATATTCATACATGCACCTCGTTATTTTAGAACCATGGTCAGATGAAGAGGAAACACCTGAGCTGGCACCCAATCAGACGTCGGGACTTTGGACCCCGATCAGATTTATCGTGCACCAGTCCCGTATACACGCCAGTATAATTTGTTGGATATTCTGGACGACTTTCTAGTATTTTTGTATCGAAGCTGGCAACCCTCCGATCGCAAGATCACTACTTTTTTACTTTTCTATGTCAAGTCCATTTCTCGGATTCGAACCACCAATCCTCTGATTAGTAGCTGAACGCCTTACCAACTGAGCAACTGGGGCTCCAATAACAGGTTGGAAACGAACTTGTTATATAGAATATTTGATGTTTTTTTAAACGCAAATATATATATATATATATATATATATATATATATATATATATATATATATATATATATATATATATATTAAGAATACAAAAACATATTATGCTAGTGTAAATAATCAACATTGCAAATAATCACTGAAAAATGTCAATAATTCGGGAATAAAAGATTAAAATTATTTTTCCTGTATAAAATAGCAAACCATGTCTGTAAAAAAGCTTGGGGGAAAAGTTATAATTTAATTACGTTTATAAATCACATTTGGCAATACTTGGCTTTATTGTTTGAGTGTGTATACAGTGTCATCACACTTTTTTTGGGGGGGGGGGGGGGGGACAAGAAATTTCCCAACTTAGCGATTCGAAATTCCCAACTGAACGGCGTTGGGTGCCTGCTCAGGTGTTGTCCTCGTTATCTAACCATGGTTCAAAAATATGAGGCATTGTTCACAGGTTTTTCATTCGATATAGACCCAAAACCAATGTCAATAGCCCAATAATCGGCTCTAGTGTGACGTCAATTAACCAAACCAAATTTAACGATTGAAATACCCAACTCAACAGTGCTAAAAATTCCCAGTTCCAACTTAACGACATTTTTTATAGATTGGTAATATTGCATTGATTTGTTGCACGCATGTTCCAATGCAGGGTCCGTTCTGAGGTCAAATTTAAGTTTAATTTTACAAGTTGGGTAATTTTTAATCTTTACTCACTTTCATTTGCTAAGACTATTAATTTTCTTCATGCATAAATTTCTTCAACTCTGAGATCTTTAAAACTAGAAATTCTCTACTTTTTAAGGTTTCAAGATTATTGGGGAGGTCATAGTCCCCCAATAATCTGGAAGAAATATTTAGACTTGATCAAATGTAAACATGTATCAGTAAGCAAGGCATTTCTAAAAGCAGATACTAGAATACAAAATTTAAAAAAGAAAAAGGAATAACAATATATCCGATATCCTTGCTCGCAAAAATATGTTAAAAGTAAAGTATAATGGGCCTTTTTTTTTTATTTCTTATGACGTTGATCTTACCACATAATTCATACTTTATATACTCCCTGTGTTGAACCGTTATTTTTAAGAAATTTGTCAAATTTTTAAAACTTGCTTAGAAACGAATTTATAATATAAAAATTCTAAATAAACTCGACGAAATGTTTTAAACGTTAGAAAGTACATGGTAAAGATATATAGGCAGAAGGACTTCACAAAACACTTTGTATGTTAAAAATTGTACAGTTGGAATTTTTAAACTTATTTTTTCGTGCAAAAAAAAAAAATGCTATATACCTATAACCATAAGGTTGAATCCTACCGGCAGTATATAATGTCCTTCCGGAAGAACATTGTACATTCTAGAATTACTTAAATAATTTCTCCTTGAATAGCTATAGAAAAACGAATACCCTGTTGAAAACCACACAAGGAAAAAAGCCTTTCCCAAAATGCGAAACATGTCCTGGTCATTCTGTTCTGGTCTCTTTTAAACCATCCAACAGAATTTATGTATAAAAAACAGTGAATTAAAACAAACAATATTTAAAAAAATTATTTGTTTAAAAATCAAGTAAAAAAAATGCAAAAAATTTTATGAAAAAATAAATTTTGGAAAACACATTAGATTCTAATGCCTGAAAAAAAACAGGTTTACACTTGTTTATAATTATATATATGTGTGTGTGTTTGCAGGTATACCTTAAAATAGTATATTAAATCATTACAATCAATATATTCAATTTTTAAAAAATTAAATTGTAATGATTGAATGCTTCATATAAATTGTAATGATCAACCACAAGTTTAAAAGCTTACCTAGGATTCGAACCCAACACCTTTCACAAGATAGTACAGAGCACTACCACTCAACCACAAGCAAGCTTTCATTTAAATCCACAAACTTATACCTCATACCCATATTCTCAAAATAAAATGAACTGTCTAAAAACCATAACTTAATTAAAAACAATGAATTGACAAAACCCATAAGTTAACTATAAACAATGAATTAACTAAAAACATTCAGAATTTATGAAGCTCATTGTTGCACTATTCATACAAACAGCAAAATATTTTAATGTATTCTATTTTTTTATGTGCACAAATTTTAAATATATGAAAAGTCATCTTAATTTCTTGCTATGACTACTGCAAAATATTTCTGACGAAACTGTTTTATAAGCCAACTACTATGTAAAAGGAAAAAATTCTAATAAATTTATTTTCTCTTTCTTTGCTTAAATACAGCTAAAAAAAAAAAAAGAGGCCAATAATGTGTTTTAATCTTTAATATCAAAAACACATAATTTTCCATGGCATGTCACAACACTTAGAAAATAAATAAAATCACTTGACTACATTTGAAAAGCAGCGAAATTAAGGGGAAATATTAAGTCTCCTGTGCATCAAGAAACATACTCTGGAAGAAGATCAGTCGATCTTTCCAAGAGCTTTGATTCGCTGCAGGAGGGGTGGGTGAGAGTGGTTCCAGGCGCTGTACAACCAATCATCGACAGGGAATCCCAGATTGTCTTTGCCCAATTTGATGAGAGAACTGCGGAGATCGGTGGCCCTGTTGAGAAGTTTGGCGAAGGAATCGGCTTGGAACTCGAATCGACGTGAAAGAGCAGTTAGGAGGAATTGTAGCACCTTGAAAATTTTATGTGTTATTATTGCGCTATTCATTATTTTACTAACATTAATTTTGTTATAAAAGGAAGTTTACACAGATATAATGTAAATTGATTAAAAACATAATAGATTAGATAAGAATATAAAATTGAGTCTAAGAAATTTTAATAAGATAAATGCCGTGATTGATAACTGCAATATTTTGCAAGAAAAAAACCATAGTTATAAATAGCATATAATATATAGTAGGCTTCATTCTAAACCATGTAACACCAATGCTCTTGCATAAGAGATGAATAGTTTCTGAATTATTATTGCATAGTTTCTGAACTTTTTTAAAACTATTTTACTAGCAAATCACTAAAAAAAATATTTGTTTTAATTTCTTACCTCATGATAAGGAGAGAAAACATACTGGAAAATCACTAGTAGTCCAATAATAATCGGTTGAGAGTTCGGGAAACCAAATGCTGTGTACAAGATTTGGTTTTTGTGTAGAAGTGCAAACACAGCAAAAGACAAAAGCATGTGCACCTTACAAAAATAAAAAAATAACAGTTTATATTATAATATTCTAATAAACATTACAAACAAGTAGAAAAAAAAGAGAAATATAAACAATGCATTTGAAAAATAAAAACAAATATTTAATAGTACTCGTTTTTCTATTTTTAATTTTTTCTATAAATAAAACAAATTAAGAAAAATTCTTTAAAAATCCTATTCTACACTTTCTTCTATTTTTAATTAATAAAATCACTTTTAAAAAGAAAAGCTTCAAGTCATCTATTCGTATAGATTTTTTATTATTACGAACCCTTTTTTATTTTTCAAATAGAGATAAATAACAAATAATAGAAGGGCTGTAAATTATAGCTTGTATTTGAACTTACATTTGGAATAATTAAAATTCTTAACTTTAATGAAAGTTATGTTTTACAAGTAGAAAGTTTAGTAAGATTGATACAAGAAAGTTTAGTAAGATTGATACAAGAAAAGCTGCTTTTATTCTTTTTGAAATTGTGAGGTATAGTTACTGAAGTATTACTTTAGTTGATCAAATCGGTTTAAAAGATAGTTAAACTCATTTGCAGAAATGTGATTGCGACAAAAAGTATTACAACACTTTTTAAACTAAAGATGAAAATAAAAGATAAACATTATATTTATTAGTTTTTGTAATTTTTTTCTATCACTGTCTAAATTACAATACTTGTAGTTAAAACAAACCAAAAATAATTTTGTGAGTATTTTTAAATATTTAGGAGTTTATACTAAGTTTAAGCCTTGTATATTCTACAATAGATAAAGATTTATGTACTATAAATATGATTTTACTAAATATGCCAAAACATACATCTTAACATAAGATAATGTACTTTAACTGTATTTCTCTAAATTTTCAGAATTTTAAAGAACTAAAACATAAAAGAAGAGTTTTGCTTAATTTAAAATTAACCCTTACAACTTTTTGAAGTATTTCTGTAATCTTACAAAGTTTTAAATAACCACTGTAAAATTATAAACATACCTGACCAATGACCAAATTTTTCATAACGTGATTAAGCTTCCAATGGCCAAGCTCATGTGCAAGGACAGCTAAGATTTCATTATTGTTACAACCGGTCTTTGGCTAAATAAAAAAGATAAGAAAACATGCTTAAGTAAATCCAAAAATCATTAAAGAAATAACAAGTATAGCTGCAAGAATGATAATATTAAACATCCAAAAGAATAACTACATACATTAACAAATACATTATAAAATACATTAACAAACCCGACTATAAGTACATATATAAAACTACATAATATATATGCGTAAAGTACAAGCGAGGTTAAAAAGTTTTTTGTTTTTTTCAAGAGTTTGATTTCTTATTATACACATTATGGGTCTAAACTAAAACCTGGTTTTAGGTTAACTAAGCCTTAATTAATAAGTGCAAAAATTGCCTATGATTGCAAAATTGTCACCACCAACTTTAATAACATTCATGCTATATAATAATTAAACCTTAAAATTGTTAATTGAATTAAATTACTGAATTTTCTCATTCGTGCTGCTTTTAAATCAATAGTGATAGATAACAAACCAACAGTTAAACTTAAATAGCAATACTCACAAATGTAGTTTAATATCACAAATTTTTCAGAAATGGCTTTTATATTTTTGTTACACAAGGACAAATTATAGAGGAAATGACAACCGACTATAGGCTGTAGGACTAAAATGCTTCTTCTAGCCCAACAATACCTCAAAATTCCCATTGTTTGTTTTATAAAGCAATTTTAATTTCAACAGCAGAAATAACACTAGCTACCAAATAGCTCCTTTTCAGAATGCATTTTTTAAATATCCATTATGTTGTTAATCTAAGATTTTTTTTTTTAATTATGCAACATCTAAATGCAACTAATGATTAACCCTCTAAGGAATCAGGATGTCTAAAGTTATATTTGAATCGGTTAATGCTAAAACAAGTTCAATCCAAAAAATTGAAAATCGAGTTAGCATTGGTTTGGGTTCTCTGGAGTTTTGTTTTGCAAATTTATGCTAAAATGGAATCATTCCCAGGAACTATATTAGCATGTAAACAAATCGATTCCATTGTCAGAACACATGAATTCACGTTCTCAATTAGGAGTAGACCAACAATACAACTGCCTTCAGAAAGATAATATAATGCAGATAAAGTGCCTTAAATGAATACAAAATAGAGGACATAATGAAAAAAATATTTTTAAATTTTGGTTCCATTTAAGGAGTTTTTACAACGGCATTTATACATGGGCAAGAAATAAGACTGAGGATGATTGAATAATAAATAGATTTGGAACCAATGTATCTTGAACATATGATAGATGTAGAAAAATTGTTTCAGGCAATTTTTTGTAAATTTTAATATTTAAATATACATAATTTTATTAGAAGCAGACTTTAGATATTTTTATTATCCATTATATGTTAAAATTACCATTTTAGCATATAATGGGAAAACGTTTAGAACCTACAACACAAAACACAATTACAACATCATATAATTGAAATGGTGAAATAAACGTGCAAAAAAAAAACATTTAAGTTTTTTTTAGGGTATGCAAATATTGACTTAAGTTCATATGTAAATACAGTCAAACCCCGTTATAACGAACCTTCAACGGACTGGTTCAGGAGTTCGCTATAGCCGAGGGTTCACTATATCCGAATTTTTAAATATTGACGATATAAAAACTTCCTAAAGTCCTTAAACACGTTTTGTGCGAAACAAATTACTTACACTGAACACTGAATTGCAATTAGTAATGGGCAATAATTAAGTAAAAGAAATATTTGTTCTTAAAAAACAATTAAACAATTAAATTAATTTTACTACTTAAATTTATTTATCTAAAGTATGAAAAGAAGTTTTGATTTTTTGTTGAAAGCATCAAAAGAGTCCATTACATTCTTATGCACAGTTTCTGTTGCAAAGAAATTATGCAAAATGTTCACAGCTGCCTTACCCTTAGCATCAGAAATTGAAGGACCTGAACTAACATCCCCTTCATATGCAATATCTGTAGATAAACGATAATCACCGTTTTCTATTATCTTAATAATTTTCGCTTTATCCTCAATGGAAAAGGCATTAGCAAACAGGAACGATTTTAAACCTACGCGAAGTCCACAAGTTAAACGATAATCTTCAGCAATAGAATGGAAGGAATAGGCAAAGCATGTATGCTAAACCAGTTGAACGGAGATAGGGGAGGAGTTGAGCAGGGGAGTCTATTGTCACCTTTGAGGAACCTGGCTTCTGTCAAAGGCACAAAGGGTAAGGAATGTGGTTGGGGCGAGTAAAATGTTTGGGAAAAACCTGAAACTAAACTGGAAAAGTGTGAATTTTAGTTCGCTACATCCGAATTCCTTACTTTTGAAGATCGTTATAAGCATTTGAAAATACATTAGTGACATAGGAGTTCGGTTGGGACCAATTGAAAAGTTCATTACAACCGAGAGATCGTTATATCACGGGTTCGTTATACCGAGGTTTGACTGTATAACCATTCTGATATTTTAAAAAGCATAGGTATGGAATGTTTTTTTTTTAATTTTCTCTAAACAAGCTTAGGCAGAATAAGTACCTTTTAGCATTAACCCATTTATTTATGTTAATCTATAATCTAATTTAGTGAAAATTTTAATAGCCACCTTGTCCGTTTTGTCTCCTTCGTCTTTCTCTTCAATTTTGGTCTCTTCTCCTTCTGCGGTAGCAGGTTTATAATCTGCAATCAATGTATCGAACAGAACGATCCTTTTGCTCTTGTAAAACCCATAGAAGTATGCATTGCTGTGGGCAGAACGTTTAGAACCTACAACGCAAAACACAATTACAACATCCTATAATTGAAATGATGAAATAAACACGTGTAAACATGGTTCATACATATTTTCCAAAGTAAAAATTAAGTAGTTCTTAAGGACTTTTTAAGGACCTCTCAATAATTTTTAAGGACCTAGTATATTTTTTGGTGCCGTAGGCGGAGCATCGTAATTTTTTGGTGCAGAATCGCATGTAAATGTGGTTTCGTAGCAAGTTGACACAGGATACCAATTCCGGCAAACTGTAGCACAGAATTCCCATCCCTGAAAACGTTAAAGATGCTACATCCTTGTGAAAAGTTAACTTTCTTTTTCTGACATTAAATCCGTCTATTCACGCCTTTCTTGTCTTGCCGATTTATACTCGGTCAAAAGTGTGGAAACGATCAAAGTAAAATTCGGAATTCTACATTCAGATATTTTTAATGCTCCTGGAATTCTGGGTTCCGAAAATTAAAAAACTTCAAGTTAGACACGGAAATATACAACTCATGTGAATTAGTAAAAAAAACATCACCTTAATTTTGACAAAAATTAAGGACCTTAGTTGAAAATTAAGGACTTTAATGGCCCTTAATTAAGGACCTACCTAAATTAAGTAGTTCTTAAGGACTTTGTGAACCATGATAAAGGCAAGTGTTAAATTATTTAAATAATTCAAAAAAAATATTTTGATTATAAATAAATTATTTCCGAGGAAAATAAACAATTATTGTTTATTTACAATATGTCGTATAAACGCTACAGGTGATAGGGCTTCCAAGTACCAGTGTTTTCTATGAAAGTTATTTTCCGGTAGGAAGGGAGGGATGTGAACTTTTATAAATGTTTGTCTTCTTTATACCAGTCTTCTCAAAATACATAAGCATAATATTAACCTCAGTATACCAAACTATAGTGCTTTATGACACTTGTTAAATTTAAAAAAAAAAAAAAAAAAACAGGGGTTGTGAGGAATTTCAACCTGTGAAACATTTTAGATCACCAACATACTTGGCGCTTCTAGATTACAAAAATAATTTTTTTAAACTCGAGAATGTGAAGATCTGTTTCATTTAAAGAACAGAGGGGAAATAACATGCCGTTATTTTGATGACTAAAAGGCGACACTCGAGTGAAAAGGGTTAATAAAATATTTTGATACGCAAGTGATGTCATACTTTTAAAAGGGGTTAGATAACGAACAAGAAAACTGAAAGAAGACCTTTTTCTTTCGTTTTCAAGGACATGCAGTTCTCGTTAAATTTGCTTTATGACACTTGTTAAATTTAAAAAAAAAAAAAAAAAAAACAGGGGTTGTGAGGAATTTCAACCTGTGAAACATTTTAGATCACCAACATACTTGGCGCTTCTAGATTACAAAAATAATCTTTTTAAACTCGAGAATGTGAAGATCTGTTTCATTTAAAGAACAGAGGGGAAATAACATGCCGTTATTTTGATGACTAAAAGGCGGCACTCGAGTGAAAAGGGTTAATAAAATATTTTGATACGCAAGTGATGTCATACTTTTAAAAGGGGTTAGATAACGAACAAGAAAACTGAAAGAAGACCTTTTTCTTTCGTTTTCAAGGACATGCAGTTCTCGTTAAATTTGCTTTATGACACTTGTTAAATTTAAAAAAAAAACAAAAAAAAACAGGGGTTGTGAGGAATTTCAACCTGTGAAACATTTTAGATCACCAACATACTTGGCGCTTCTAGATTACAAAAATAATCTTTTTAAACTCGAGAATGTGAAGATCTGTTTCATTTAAAGAACAGAGGGGAAATAACATGCCGTTATTTTGATGACTAAAAGGCGACACTCGAGTGAAAAGGGTTAATAAAATATTTTGATACGCAAGTGATGTCATACTTTTAAAAGGGGTTAGATAACGAACAAGAAAACTGAAAGAAGACCTTTTTCTTTCGTTTTCAAGGACATGCAGTTCTCGTTAAATTTGCTTTATGACACTTGTTAAATTTAAAAAAAAAAAAAAAAAAAACAGGGGTTGTGAGGAATTTCAACCTGTGAAACATTTTAGATCACCAACATACTTGGCGCTTCTAGATTACAAAAATAATCTTTTTAAACTCGAGAATGTGAAGATCTGTTTCATTTAAAGAACAGAGGGGAAATAACATGCCGTTATTTTGATGACTAAAAGGCGACACTCGAGTGAAAAGGGTTAATAAAATATTTTGATATGCAAGTGATGTCATACTTTTAAAAGGGGTTAGATAACGAACAAGAAAACTGAAAGAAGACCTTTTTCTTTCGTTTTCAAGGACATGCAGTTCTCGTTAAATTTGCTTTATGACACTTGTTAAATTTAAAAAAAAAAAAAAAAAAAACAGGGGTTGTGAGGAATTTCAACCTGTGAAACATTTTAGATCACCAACATACTTGGCGCTTCTAGATTACAAAAATAATCTTTTTAAACTCGAGAATGTGAAGATCTGTTTCATTTAAAGAACAGAGGGGAAATAACATGCCGTTATTTTGATGACTAAAAGGCGACACTCGAGTGAAAAGGGTTAATAAAATATTTTGATATGCAAGTGATGTCATACTTTTAAAAGGGGTTAGATAACGAACAAGAAAACTGAAAGAAGACCTTTTTCTTTCGTTTTCAAGGACATGCAGTTCTCGTTAAATTTGCTTTATGACACTTGTTAAATTTAAAAAAAAAAAAAAAAAAAACAGGGGTTGTGAGGAATTTCAACCTGTGAAACATTTTAGATCACCAACATACTTGGCGCTTCTAGATTACAAAAATAATCTTTTTAAACTCGAGAATGTGAAGATCTGTTTCATTTAAAGAACAGAGGGGAAATAACATGCCGTTATTTTGATGACTAAAAGGCGACACTCGAGTGAAAAGGGTTAATAAAATATTTTGATACGCAAGTGATGTCATACTTTTAAAAGGGGTTAGATAACGAACAAGAAAACTGAAAGAAGACCTTTTTCTTTCGTTTTCAAGGACATGCAGTTCTCGTTAAATTTGCTTTATGACACTTGTTAAATTTAAAAAAAAAAAAAAAAAAAACAGGGGTTGTGAGGAATTTCAACCTGTGAAACATTTTAGATCACCAACATACTTGGCGCTTCTAGATTACAAAAATAATCTTTTTAAACTCGAGAATGTGAAGATCTGTTTCATTTAAAGAACAGAGGGGAAATAACATGCCGTTATTTTGATGACTAAAAGGCGACACTCGAGTGAAAAGGGTTAATAAAATATTTTGATATGCAAGTGATGTCATACTTTTAAAAGGGGTTAGATAACGAACAAGAAAACTGAAAGAAGACCTTTTTCTTTCGTTTTCAAGGACATGCAGTTCTCGTTAAATTTGCTTTATGACACTTGTTAAATTTAAAAAAAAAAACAAAAAAAACAGGGGTTGTGAGGAATTTCAACCTGTGAAACATTTTAGATCACCAACATACTTGGCGCTTCTAGATTACAAAAATAATCTTTTTAAACTCGAGAATGTGAAGATCTGTTTCATTTAAAGAACAGAGGGGAAATAACATGCCGTTATTTTGATGACTAAAAGGCGACACTCGAGTGAAAAGGGTTAATAAAATATTTTGATATGCAAGTGATGTCATACTTTTAAAATTGGTTAGATAACGAACAAGAAAACTGAAAGAAGACCTTTTTCTTTCGTTTTCAAGGACATGCAGTTCTCGTTAAATTTGCTTTATGACACTTGTTAAATAAAAAAAATTAAAAAAAAAAACAGGGGTTGTGAGGAATTTCAACCTGTGAAACATTTTAGATCACCAACATACTTGGCGCTTCTAGATTACAAAAATAATCTTTTTAAACTCGAGAATGTGAAGATCTGTTTCATTTAAAGAACAGAGGGGAAATAACATGCCGTTATTTTGATGACTAAAAGGCGACACTCGAGTGAAAAGGGTTAATAAAATATTTTGATACGCAAGTGATGTCATACTTTTAAAAGGGGTTAGATAACGAACAAGAAAACTGAAAGAAGACCTTTTTCTTTCGTTTTCAAGGACATGCAGTTCTTGTTAAATTTGAAGAACGGAGAACAAAAGAATAAGTTGTTATTTTGGAGAGTGAAAGTAACTATTTGAGTCCAAAGGTTTAACCCTATGCACTCCAAGAACACTTTCCGTTATTTTTTTGGAACAGTTATTCCTTTTTTTATGTTCTTTTCCCCATAACTTTTTTTTCTCATAGAGGAAAACAAAAGCATAATCTATTTTGGATCTGCAAGACAACAAGTTGAAAAAATATATGTTTTTTTTAAACGCAACATCATGTTGTTCTCGTTTATTTTAAAGAACAGGGAACCAAAGAACTGGTCGTTTCGTTGCCTCCTGAGAGGCGACAGCAGAGTGCAAAGGGTTAAGAATGTATTTTTGATATATTTTATTAACTAACTAATATGCACATAAACAAATTTTAAACACCTGTGTTTGGTTGGTTGAATTATGTCATACTAGAGCTACACAAAGATTTATTGCAAACAGTTTTGGATCTATCGAGAAAGAAAGACCCAGAAACATTGCATTGTAATTTTGAACCTCCCACAGCATCGTAATTTTGAAAGTCACTATTTGAGTCCAAAGGTTTAAGATTGTATTTTTGATTTATTAACTAATATGCACACATACAATTTTTTTAAACACCTGTGATTGATTGATTGGTTGGTTGAATAATGTCATACTAGAGCTACACAAAAAGTTATTACCAACAGTCTATCGAGAAAGAAAGACTAAGGAACAATGCATTGTAATGTTGAATCATCGTCAAATGACAAGGACAACACATGAGCTGGCACCTCACTCTAAACTTCCGACCACAAGACTTAACATGCTCCAACTTTTTTCACATTGAGGGTTTTGTTGAGTGAACCATAAATCAAACAAGATGCTATGGGAGGGCCTCAAAACTTTGTTAAAATTAACAATGGCAAGTACAGTGTACCATAGGATACGTATGCAGATGCAAGTAAAATTTTTACCTTCCACAACATAAAGTTTCTTGAGGGGGAAATTGATGCTTGCAGCCAAACTTTCAATGCGTGTCCTTAATTCTCCTTCAGGCAATGGAGTGAATTTATCAAACAGAGGGGCAATGTAATCTGCGTAAACAGTCATCAAAATCTACAAAATAAAGCAATTGATTAGACAGAAAATTAATACAATTCAAAATGCATTTAAAGTGAAATGTTTTCTATAGCAGGTTCTTTCCATAGTCAATATTTTTGTGGCTTTAGACTAAATAGATTTAAGATTGCGCTGATTCGTACTAAATTAAAAACATATGTATTACAGTCAATCGGGACAACTTTGCAATTATTTTTTTTTTAAAGATTATCTCCTACCAAGTACCTGAACCTACCAATTATTCAATGTCCTCTTTGTGCGATAAAAACATTGGTGCCTCCATTGCTCAGTTCAGGGACAGGACACCAAACATTTTTATCAGTTATCGTGGTTGATGGTATTATAGAAATTCTATTTTAAAATTACGCAAAACATTTTGACGCGAATAAGTCAATAACGTCGGTGTTGGAAACACACAGCACAGAGTCGGATACTAAAATACACCACCAGTCAAATCCTTATAACTCCATGGAATATTCCTTTATGGATAAATAACATAATATCGTATGAGGAAGGCAAGACATTTCGAACAGGCAGATTGTTAACCTATTCCGCACTCTGACCTTTGCATCCCAGAAGGGGGAGGGGTTACCTCAATTAACTGCAGGATATGCTTCTGCCCTCATAAGTCCATGGGGAATCAGCCTATGGGAATAAACTATGTACCATCATTTAGAGGAAGGTAGAACATGTCAATTATTTTGGACATTTATACTCTGCCCCCTCTGACTTTTCTATCATGTGGTGCCTAAAAGTATTCACGAACCAAACTCTACAGTACACTGCAACATGAACCAACCCGATTTTTTGTCTAAGATTTTGATAATCAAGCTTTCACTATAACCAAGCACTTAAGAAAAATGTAAACATTGAAAGTATAAACTCTAAAATAAATCAATCTTAAGAATACTTACAATAAAGCAAAGAAATGTAATCGGCAGTCAGTTAACTTACCAAAGACAACACGACACAGAAAACCCACAAGTATACAAAAAAGTAGTCTCCACCAATCTTCACAATGTGAATAATGCAAGCGAGAATAGGCAATGCCACAGCTTGCATCACGATGAACTTCTTCAGTTTATCTTTAAAGTAGAATCCAATGGTCTGCAACAAGAGAGAAAAAAATAGAAAAATCGTTTTTTTAATAAAAGACTACAAACTAATAATAAAAGCATAGAATATGCAAATCTCCTATTGTTTACCTGTTTATTAAATCCATGACGTTGTTCAATTACAAAAGTTCCATACAAACTCCAAGGGAGGTCTAGCAATGTATTTACAAAAGCTCCCAATAGAGCAAATACCACAGTTTGAGTGATCTGAAAAGAGTTAATTTTAAAATAAATATAAAAATTGTCTTTACATTATTCCTTAAATAATTTAAACCTGGTAAAGTTTGATTGAGAACATTTATTATTTTACATTCAGCCAATTACTTTTTCTAACTTATCCTATAAACAATTCTTGGTTACTTACATTCTGTAAAAATGTGCTATTTGAATTCTAACAGCGAATCTTGTATATCATAAAATACAAGATTCAGTAACCTACCATAAAACATGTCTGCATTTGCAAAGGGGATGTCCTTCAAACTATTAACTGTCTATTCTCCAAAGTTTGCATAAACTTCTAGTATTATAAACGATGCTTTGATTGTGGTTGAAAATAGCCTAGGAAGATATGCTGCAAACATTCGGAACAAGCCACTGGCTATCTTTAAGTATCTTCAAGTTTGAACAATCCAAATGGGAGGCAGTGTGAAAGATTCATCTCTGTTTATTATATATTAATAATTGTTTTATTCTTTAGTCTAGGAAGAAATAGTTTAAGCATTTAAATATGGTGCAATTTAAATTAGTAATTTCGAAGAATTTCAAAAAAACGTTTTCAAATGCATCGTACAGTACAGCTCCGGCCATTTAAAAATCACTATGAAGATGAACAGTTTACTAAAGAACTTTTAAGAATCGGATCTTTTTGTAAAAAAAAAAACTGCCAGATATCCGACAAAATCTAGTTTGGATATTCGGAATGTAATGTGCATGTGCGCCAGATATCCAGTTCATCTGCTTAATATATTCTATTCATAGTCGAAATTTCTTTCTAAACACAATTTAATTTTTCTTCAAGAAAAGGTTATAAAAAATACTTTTTTAAATATGTATTTCTAAAAGCTTTTTCCGAACCACTACATATAATAAAGAAAAAATACTTACCAATAATAACTAAAAAATTAAATGCTATAATTTAACTTTTAGAAGTTTTAAAAATAAAACATTTGATATGTTAAACAAAGTAAGATATTACTTTAATGTATAAGATTATTATAAAAACTTACTCTATTGTGTACTTCACTAATTTTTTTTTAATCGAATGGCATTAACTTGGCATACTTTCTTTACAAATTCCTCTACTTAAATCCAAATTTGAAAGAATATTTTTCTTTATCAAAACATTATAGGTTTGTAAACAATATCTGTAAATAACTATAATATCAAGTGAATATTCTACAAATACCATGTTTTACTCAGGCAAGCAATACAAAAACACATCAGAAAACTCGTTACACAAATTACAAACATTACGCAAAAATTATGTAATACAGTAGACTCTCGATAACTCGAATTTTTCGGTATCTCGAAAAAAATCGATTTCCCTGCACCTTCATACTTTTTTAATGTAATTTTATCTCGTTAATTCGAAGTTTTTCTTCCTTATTTTCGATAACTCAAAGTTTCCACACAACTCAAAATTTAGTTTTTCTCTCAAAACTACGGATTTTGAAGAAATTTTAGCAAATATGCAATTGTTGTGGTGTTGATTTGTCGCTGCGAATAATGGCGACAAAACAAAAATGTAATACACTGTCTATAGCAGCTTTTAATGAGAGATCGCTCTCGGAAAAAGAATACGAACCTCCTCTAAAGATAACTTTGAAAGAGGCTCTATCTTCTATAAAAACTATGCATACATTCAGTGAATCGTGGCCGGAAATAAAAACAGCAACCCTTCAAGCAATCATGCATTTGGAAAATATGATTCCGAAATAAATAGAAATACTCACCAAAAAATTTTGGATAGATATTTTAAATAAAGTAGGGTAAGTGTACTTGTATTTATTTTTACCAGAACAGCTTTTTTACAGGATTTTCGATAACTCGAATTTATGATATCTCGGATTTTTATACACTTCCCTTCGAGTTCGAGATCGCGAGAGTTGCCTGTATTAGCAAAACAATTTAAATGGAAATCACAAAGCAAATACAAAAATCATGAAGCACTGTTAGAAGTAAAATATAAATACAGCTGAAGTTTTTTTTATACTAAATTGAAAATTTTCTATAAATGCTACAAAAGACTTTAAACTAACTCAATAGCATATGTTCTTACCTCATGTTCTCTTCCATAACCAAAATGAGACATGACCCTTTCACTCTGGGTCCATAAGAACGGAATTCCTCCATAAACCAAGACAGCCTAAATGGAAATGATACATTAATTAATTTTTTGGGTCAGGTTTACTGTACGGTCACCCTTGTCGCGATTTTTCCGCATTTGGCGATAATTTTTTTTTAATGGCAACCCCCCTCCGAAACGACAAGGAATTGCAGCATCCCTATTGGACAACAGTCGCCAAAATGGCAACTTTTGGCGAGATTTTGAAAAAGTCGCCAAGGGTGACCGTACAGTAAACCTTTACCAATTTTTTTTATTCATGCAAGTATCTAAAAAATATTCGGTACTTTGGGATTATCCTGTCGACCTGCCAACGCTCGCCAAATCTTTTGGCGTTAGTTTTTCCATGAAATTTTTTTCCAAAACAAACATTGTAAACACAATAAATTTATCAAATCATAATAATAAACAAATAATAAATAAATAATAATAACCATATATATTATTATATAAATCATTTCGGCAGCCAAAAATCCTTGATGGCTTTTAAAGCGCAAACGAATCCAAGTGTTTTCGGGTAGTTCCGCGGTGTTTCTTGTTCCGCCATTTTGCCGAAGAACATTTTCTTAGAAGAAATAACTCCATACTCTTGAAAATATGACACTGCACTCTCGTCGGTGCTAGGCAAATCCGAAATTCGAATCATTTTGCAGCGGAGTGAAAAAAAAAAACCAGAATATTTCAACAAGCTAAAGAAAACTAACTTGTGTAGTCAAGGTCGCATGATGTCGACTAGATACGTCACAGTTATTGGCGGTTGCGGTTATTGACGCAGAAGCTACTTTTTGGCGATAATATTGGGTTTGGCGAAAATGGTCGACAGGATAATTCCAAAGTACCAAATATTCTTTTAGCAAATTTATTTTATAGCCCTTGTAATGAATATTACTATAGTAATTGACAAATAATTTTAAATTAAAATAATGAGGCTTGTTACTCTATGCATGTAAAAATTATCAATAGTGGAAACTAATTATAAGAAGCAACCGTCTTTAAACTTTCTACAATTACATTGTATTATATCTTCCTTTAAAAATTGTGATTTTCAAATTAAAGGTCTGTAAAGACTAGATATTTAAGATATGTGAACTATTTAATACAGTGGTTCCCATCCCATGGTTCACATAATAATGTTGGTCGGTGAGATATTGGAAGTAGTATTTCAAGGTCTATTCAATTATTCTATTTCAATTATTCTATTGTCTAATCACTTAAGTGTTTTTTTTTAAAGACATTTTTGAAAGTTTATTGTTTTTACAAAAAAAATCTAAATAAATGTTTACTTGTTTATATTAAACACAATTGTATGCATTGGAACCCCATTTTTCAACTTTTATATATTTGTATTAAGATAAAAAGATATCCCCTTTACATATTTCAATGGAAACAACAAATCCAGATCTCAGAACAATATGGAAATGGCCAACAAAGGCATACATTATGGAATACAGTACAGATGATGTTCAGAAGAAAATCAGTCACCCTGTTCCTTGTGGAAACCGTCTGCGAGCAACAACTTTCAATTTCAATGACGAGACATTTTAAATAAAATATCAAAAAGATTGTGTGTAGTGTTCAAATATATTGATTAATAGGCTTACTCTTTGTGAAATTATTGCTGGAAATTAAATAAAATATCAAAAAGATTGTTTGTGTAGTGTTCAAATATATTGATTAATAGGCTTACTCTTTGTGAAATTATTGCTGGAAATTAAATAAAATATCAAAAAGATTGTTTGTGTAGTGTTCAAATATATTGATTAATAGGCTTACTCTTTGTGAAATTATTGCTGGAAATTAAATAAAATATCAAAAAGATTGTTTGTGTAGTGTTCAAATATATTGATTATTAGGCTTACTCTTTGTGAAATTATTGCTGGAAATTAAATAAAATATCAAAAAGATTGTTTGTGTAGTGTTCAAATATATTGATTAATAGGCTTACTCTTTGTGAAATTATTGCTGGAAATTAAATAAAATATCAAAAAGATTGTTTGTGTAGTGTTCAAATATATTGATTAATAGGCTTACTCTTTGTGAAATTATTGCTGGAAGTTAAATAAAATATCAAAAAGATTGTTTGTGTAGTGTTCAAATATATTGATTAATAGGCTTACTCTTTGTGAAATTATTGCTGGAAATTAAATAAAATATCAAAAAGATTGTTTGTGTAGTGTTCAAATATATTGATTAATAGGCTTACTCTTTGTGAAATTATTGCTGGAAATTAAATAAAATATCAAAAAGATTGTTTGTGTAGTGTTCAAATATATTGATTAATAGGCTTACTCTTTGTGAAATTATTGCTGGAAATTAAATAAAATATCAAAAAGATTGTTTGTGTAGTGTTCAAATATATTGATTAATAGGCTTACTCTTTGTGAAATTATTGCTGGAAATTAAATAAAATATCAAAAAGATTGTTTGTGTAGTGTTCAAATATATTGATTAATAGGCTTACTCTTTGTGAAATTATTGCTGGAAATTAAATAAAATATCAAAAAGATTGTTTGTGTAGTGTTCAAATATATTGATTAATAGGCTTACTCTTTGTGAAATTATTGCTGGAAATTAAATAAAATATCAAAAAGATTGTTTGTGTAGTGTTCAAATATATTGATTAATAGGCTTACTCTTTGTGAAATTATTGCTGGAAATTAAATAAAATATCAAAAAGATTGTTTGTGTAGTGTTCAAATATATTGATTAATAGGCTTACTCTTTGTGAAATTATTGCTGGAAATAAAATAAAATATCAAAAAGATTGTTTGTGTAGTGTTCAAATATATTGATTAATAGGCTTACTCTTTGTGAAATTATTGCTGGCCTCTTTATATTTGATGTAAGAACAAGAGTAACAAACTATTGCTATCATTAATAATTAGTATGATAATCCTGGGTAGGCAATAAATAGTTTTTGAATTCCCATGTTTAAAAATGTCATTCACATGTTCTAAAGTGACATGCCCATTATGTCATTCCCATGTCTTCAAAAAAATACAAATACAAATACAAAAATATAATAAAATACTAACAATTAAGGTATGCTGATGTTTTATTCTAATTAAGTACCCATTGAACTACTTTAGTAATTTTTTTCAGATTTTTAAAATTAGTTTAATTTTTGGACATTTATGCACTGTAAATATTCCCGTATTTGTAGAATCACCCATAGAAGAAGAGTTTTCTTAAGCTAGGATTAGCATATCATTCCTCTTAATTAAGAATTGATTCAGGGTGAAAACGATTAAAGGTTATTTAATTAGGAGATAATCTGTATGCGACTAGCAAGGTCTTTCTGGTTACAGTGAAAAGGTTTATAAAGATTCGCAATATGCGTAATAAAACCTGGCCAAGTTTAAATAGAACGAAAGGGAGTGGTAGACAGTACCATTTCGGTAGAGTTCCGTGCTTGGGAAATTGCTATCTGTTACAGTACTAGTTAAGGAAGCATTTGTCTTTTGTTGAAAAAGTATTTTTATGACAACTTAGTCAGTCTGTTGATAAATTGTAAAACCAAACTAAAAATGAAGAGACTTGCTAGAAAATATAATATCTTCAAATTTGAGAAAAATGCCTTAGCAAAATAGGATTTTTCATAAATATGGCATATATCATGGACTGATGAAAATCAAATATCTAAACGAACCTAAGCCTAAAACAAGAAAAAAAAATAGCCTAACTAACAAAATGCTTGATTTTTCTTTAATTAAAGTCTGAGAAACCACACCCAAAGTCGGAAAAATTTTGCAACAGGTGTGGAAATTCCCATTTTCTATTTGCGCAGATTCCGTTTCCCAAGGGGAAAAAACTTTTTTGTTACTAAGTGAAAAGGATAAGAGATATTTTCATTACATGAGAAAGTGAATTATGTGATTTTGAAGAGGAGCAGAGTGTTGATTCACGTATAAAAGGGAAGATGGTGCACCTAACTATTGAGGTAAAAGTGTGGGAAATGCAAGTTTTCTTTCAAACAACACCTACAGCGAATACTGTCGTAAATTTTTGGCGACCAAAATATTCTTCAGCAAATGTTGCATAGTAATTAACTTTCAACACTATTCATACTCGGGTGAAGCAATAAAAAATAAACTCCACTTAATTTTTTTTATAGGCAAAAATAAAATGCTATTTGTCAATGTGTCTAAAACCACAGCTAATAGGTAATACAACTGAAGTAACAGCTAATATGTAATAAAATAACTAAACAAAATTATTTTTTATGCACACAAAACTAGAACAAAGATCACAAAATGCTTTACATTAGTGTTCCTGTTATGCGTTTTTCAAAGGGGGCCGCGCCTTGCCCTTTATTTTTGTAAGTGCCGATGCGCCCTGCCTTTTCTAGAAGTGAAAATGTGCCCTGCCTTTTTTCAATATCTTCTTTGTGCACTGTAATTAAAAAAAAATATTTTCCCGCATAAACGTAGGTCTGTAGGATTGCTTTAGTATCCCAATCGTACCCTTTGCCCTTTTACATAACAAAAAGTGCCCTTTTTGACAAATCCCCCCCCTGCCCTTTTTTAAAACTATGTGAACACTACTTTATATAAATTAATCAACAACTGTTTATATTACTTACTGTTTGAAAAATTTGCTCATACAATGAAGACAGGAGACCGAATTTGCTTTTATCCAAATTGTAGAGTCGAGATTTCTGGAATGTAGTTGGATCAATTACACCCGATAACTCAACCGGCACCGATGTTGTCCTCGTCATAATTTTATTCTGGAAATAATCGTGCTCTTAGGTCCAAATATTACATAAATAACAAACCATAATATATATCAGTGCCTAAAAATAAATATGTATCAAACTTTTTACTAGGGATGAAACGGATATCCGGATGAATAAAACATGGCGAAATCCAGTTCAGGTATCCGGTTTGTAATGGGAGCTGGGTATCCGATATTCAGTAAAACCATATCCGGTTCATCATAATTTTTTTACCACACTTTCAAGTCTGATAAATTATTTTATAATTTTTTCATTTGACTGTTTTGCCTAATTATGATTTAACTTTCAAAGTAGATAGTACATATAAACAATAATTAATTTAAATAACAGAGCAAAAAAAAAGTATCATTTAAATGAAGTCTGGAATTAAATAGGACATTAACATATGCCGTTTGCACCTGCATTGAAATTTTTTTGGAACAGATAGGACATTTGGCGCATTATTTTTGTTGGCAACGCAAAAAGTTGCCGAAGCGGGTTTTTTCGATTTCCTCCGCTAGATTGTAGATTTTTTGGTAAAGACTTGCCGTCGATAACGGGTTTGGCGGTGTTTTGAAATGGTCGCCAAACGACCCGATGCGTTGCGCACAGTGGTTGCGCACGCGTATTTTTTTCTGAACTTTATGGTTGCTTCCGGTGGTAAACACAGAATTACAGTTAACAAAATGGCGACGGTTTAAAATTGATTTCGAAGCTTTATTTTCGGATGATTGATTGATCGGATAACTTCTGCGTAATGGGCTATCGGTAACGGTTCAAAACTCATTTCAAAGGATTTCTATTGCGTCGCACTTGAGCTCCGTAATGGGCTAATGGCGACGGTTTAAAATTGATTTCGACACTTTGCTTTGGTTAATTAACCCCTCCGGGTTGTCGATCATGGTGCTTACAGGCAATCCTCCGGGCCGTCGTTTGGGGCATTTCGAAGACTCTTAAGCGCACACGCGTTCCGCGCGCTTAAAGTCACAGGCTCCTGCCGTTGATTTTGTGGTCTCCGGCCTTCGGCCTCCGACTACTCAGGATCACATCCATGACCCCCTCCGGGCAGTTGATCATGGTGCTTACAGGCAATCCTCTGGGCCGTCGTTTGGGGCCACTCATCGTTTTGAGGACCGGGCAATGGCGAAATTTTATCAAAAAACACTTGAACCAAAAAATATTTAGAAAAAACTTCAACAGGGGTATAAAATTTAGAAGAAAAAGCACTTACCAGACAATGATCAATCGTGTGTTTGGGAACCACGTACCCTTCCTAATAATTAGGGATGAACCGGATAGTGGTTTTACCGGATATCCGGCGCACATTACAAACCGGATATCGGATATCCGAACTTGATTTCGCCGGATATCCGACAGTTTCTTTTTTATGAAATTATCTCATACACACTAGAATAAACGGAAATTGGTCAAAATTACACAATATTGTTTTATTCTATAATATTCCCCAATTCCTTACCTTTAAGGTGATACCAAGATTGAATAAACATTAAAAAAAATATTTACAAAGGGTTATTCTAGGGTGCTGCTAGTGATGGGCGTATGTTTCGTACACTTTAAACTCAATTCTGAATAATTGTATTTTTACCATATGCCTTTTCGTTCCAAACATAAAAACTCAAGTTTGCTTAAACTTTTGAGAAATTTATTTTTAAATTCAACTTTATATTAGTTGTGAGATGTTATGACCCTCCACCATAACGATTCGTTAAAAAAAAAATTAATAGAATTTTAAAATTAAAAATTTGAAAGAAAGTGGGTTTTTTAAGGACTTTTGAGGTAAAATATTATATAAAAAAACTTTTAATACTATAAGCTTTTTAGAGGGTCATAACTTTAAGAAAGATACTTCAAGGAATTCCAACAAAAATTATGCTTCTAAATGAATTACAACTTGCATAATCATGCTTAAAAAAAACATGATAATTGGCATTTAACTTAATTCAGGTTTTTTTTTTATAATGCATCGTGATTTTTAAAGTGTTTTTATACATGAAAAAACTTGAGTTTTAAATTTATAATTAAAAAAAAAATGTTCAAGTGTGTAGGTACCTTAACAGTTATTTAATAAACTATTCATATTTATACTGATTTTGAAACAGCCAGATCTGTAGTGTACAATGCGTTTAAAAATGTAATTTTGAAATATTTCCAAATTGCTGATCTAAATTGGGCCATACTTAAATGCTGAAACTAACTTTTAGACTGGAGAATAAAACAATTTCTAATATAAAACGAACAGAGATGTAGCTATGCACTCTACACACCACCATCTATGTGAATTGTTCAAACTCAAAGTTACTTCACTATAGTGGCGTGTTTCGAAAGTCTGCAGCATATCTTCCTTTCTATCTATTCTCTGTGCCTCACCGCGTCCGAGTCTAAAACGCACTCCTTACCCACCTGAATAGCCCGAGAAAAATTCAAGGGAGAATCTGCACACTGAATACATTGGTAGAATTTTCAGGAAAATACTTAAAACAAGAACAAAGATAATTGATCGCCACAAAAAAAATCTTCGATGTTTTATTCATCCGGATATCCGGCACTTTACTTCCGGATATCGGATAGTTAAAAATCAGCCGGATACCGGATAGTTACCGGATATCCGTTTCATCCCTACTAATAATTCTACACACACAATGCGCATTTTCACCTTCCTTTCGACACGTCCACTGCCCACACTGAAACCGAAATTCAGTTTAAAAATCCCAATATTTAAGCCGAAGAAGTCACGTGACCTTCCGAACCAATCCCACAAATTCTTATACTTTCGAATAGAATAATTCTTAATCCCGCACAAAAACCACGTCACTCTTTAAACCAATCACGGAAATTCCTATGGCGGGAAGTCACGTGATTCTGCGAACGAATCCCCCAAATTCTTATCCTTTCATATTTGTAAACAATTATCCCATTCCCAGATTGAGAAGTGAATCGCACGAAAAAGTCGCCAAAAGCTACCCGCTTATGATTGGAAATCCCAACCGATTTTTTTTATAAAGGTTTATGCAACTGTTGTTAAATATTTTGTTGTATTCTTTAGGGATGAAACGGATATCCGGCTGCTTTTTAACTATCCGATATCCGGAAGTAAAGTGCCGGATATCCGGATGAATAAAACATCGAAGATTTTTTTTGTGGCGATCAATTTTCTTTGTTCTTGCTTTAAGTATTTTCCTGAATATTCTACCAATGTATTCACATTACAGCTGCACAGTCGAAACGAAATGTATGTTCGCCTTGGGTATTTATATATTACAAAAAAAGACTAAATTAGTCTAATGAAAATAGCTATATAGTGCTAAGAAAACTGTTCGAAAAACAACCTATCACTAATAAAAAAAATTGGCAGGAAAAAAACTACAGCGTTTTTTTAAAACATACTATTATTAACTGAAAACAAAAGGTAACATAAAAAAAGTTTACCAAAGTAGCACAACTCGATAAACTTTTTTTTAATTCAATTTTGATCCATTACCTGCCTATATGACAAGTAGGTCTCCCAAATGTACACCACCCAGGTGAAAATGATTATAGCATTCATGATTTCGCTCGGCGTCCATGCCGGTCTGTGAAGGAGCTGTTTGAATACCGGCAACTCTAACACCGGCAACGTTACTTTTTCGAGCCATTCGGGCAACATTTTAACTCATGGAGCGGAGACTTAATAAATCCAACTCAGTAAAAGAACGAAATAAATCTTGCTTATTTTGACAAGACGTTATCAGACTACGTATGTTTACGCACCCGTCAATGATGCTTAGAATTTTTTGTTTCTGCTGCGGCGAAACACATTTGTTGCCAACTTTGAAAACTAAAAGTTGTTAAATAATATAACTAAAGGCTGCTTTATAACTAATAAATATTACAAGCCAGTACGTATAAAAATTAGGCCATAATAAATAAATACACGTCAATGTCAAATTCTCGACTTCACTTTCTTTAATAAAACGTATATGTAACATATACAACGATTAAGTGACAAAATGGGTCCACTAAGCTAAATAATAAATGGAAGGATCGTAATTTGTTGCATTAGCATTATTGGATATAAATAATGTATTTGCGAACACAAATTCCCTCCAAACAGTTATTTTAAAAAGTACAAATCTCTTTGAAACCTGAAACTATTTTTACCACCTTGTCTTTTTGAGACAATAAGGTGGATAAAAGCGCTCGCTTATTCTACACTCCAGTTATTAATTTGCTCAGTGCTGGTTCAACCTTGTTGGTGCAAATTCATGCCTTTCCCCAACTTAAACAAAGAATATTACATTAATTAAGTTTAATTTGAGTTTTAACATCTTTTTTGTAAAAAAATATATTTGAGATTTACAATATTGTGTGGGAAAATATAACGAAATCTCACAAATAAACCGGTTCGGAAAAATAGTTCTAATCGTCCATTTCGCACCACGGGCCACGCTGACAATTTAAAATTTACTTCAATAAAAATTTATCTAAAAGAAAATGCTGTCCTGTTTTTTTAATTAACACTACAAGGAATTTAAATACTACAGCCCTGACGCCTGATAAAGGAAATGTACAAAAATACTCAGAAGAGCGCTCTTCTGAGTATTTTTGTACTTCCTTTATCAGGCGCGATGACTCACCGCTTTCCAAAACCAGTTTACCAAAAAGTTATTTACTGGTGCAATTAAATAATTTATAAATGTCAGGTATATAATTTTTTTTAAGTCATATTTTTTTAAGTTACTCCCTTTATGGATATAATAAACATTATTTTATCTCGATAAACATTAGTAAAATAAGTTTTTTTCAATTATTATGACTCTTTTAATATTTACATAGAAGTTATGTTTTCTTTAAATTTATATCCTGATTTTTATTTTTTTATAAAGCAGTTTTCGGAATTTTAATTTAATTTAAAGCACGTTTACTATTTATCTGAATTACTTATATCTAACATACAAAGAAACAAAATTACTAACATATATATTTGTGTTGCAAACATTTTTACTTTCTATTAATCTTTATTAAATATAATATATCAAAATATGTCACGTAAACAAGAGAGTGTAGCTGTTGTAAATTGAAACAACGAGAGACGCGGAATGCAAAAAACTTACCGGACGCCAATTTGGCGATGGCTTATAACTTATACGAAACTGTAACTAAACATGCAATAATAATAAACAATTACGAAATATAGAATGGTCAAATTTATCGAACTAACTAATTACAAAATGTAGATTATACGCAGTTTAAAATATAAATAAATATATGTTTGTGAACGCTATATCTAAGAACAAATAATAAAATTTGATAGAAATATAGGATGTGACGTCAAAGTTAACGCCAAACTAATTTTTTTTAAATGTATAAATGTGGGATGGAGTCTGTATTACTGTAAATAATGAAAAAGTTCTAGCAACTATTGATAACTTTTTTATTAAGAAGCTGTAAGTTTTTGTGTACTTAGTGATAGGGCATGACTTTGATTATGGTTCTACCCCATTTGATTTCTAATTTGTAGACAGTAAAAGGTATAACCGACAAATTAAATTCAATGTGTTGATATCACATATCGTAACTCGACATCTGGTACAGTCTGAGCCTAGATGCTGAAATTTAATTTTCATTTCTTTCATTTTTTTTTTTTTTTTTTTTTTTTTTTTTTTCAAAATTTAGTCAGGTAATGAAGAATAGTACACATTCAATATTTTAGCATAGGGAGCGAAAGCCAATCATTCCACTTAATAATTACGAATGATGAATATATATATATATATATATATATATATATATATATATATATATATATATATATATATATATATATATATATCATCGATAAATCGACAACATCGATATATGTCGAATTCCGATATATATCGAATAACATTAATATGTAATTACGATAGTTTTGGTGCTGGGATATAAAATTGGAATGCCAATCCTGAATAAAGTATCTTTTTAAATATTTTTTTTTATTTCAAGAAGCATGAAACATTGAAAATAAATTTCACTGAATGTGTAGAAAATATCATCAAAATAATTTCAACGACTTTTAGTTGTTTATTATGAGAATGGGGCATTTCTAGTGTAAATGATAGAAGAATTTATCTTGACGCTGTGTGAATTGCACCTACGTCAACAACGAGGCATTTGAATAAGGAAACTGACAGTATGATTATACCAATGACTGTTATAGGGATATTTCAAAAGCGTTGGCGAACAGTTTGAGTTTCAAAAGAATAAAACAAATATATAATGTCTGCTGGAACCATTAAAAACCGCAACCTGCCTATAAGCAATGAAACTTAATTGGAAGTCTAACTTGGAAGTCTAGAAAATATCAATAAAACTAATGCAAGAATGGTTGGCTCATTTAAATCTAAACTGTGTAAATAATAGACGAATTTATAACCTCCAATGTGTTCCTGAGTTAATATTAATATAGTCAGAGAGACACTCAGACGATATAATTATAGCACAGACATTATTAAAACTAGTAGTTAGAAATAATTCAGTGATGTCGTAATCTATTTTTTAGGCAATCCCACTGAGCTAAAGTAATCTGGAGTGAGGAGAAAGCGCGCGTTTTTTTTTTGTTTTGTTTTTTTGTTGTTTTTTTGTACCTTTGCTAAAAAAAAAAAATAAGGTGATAAAATAACAGTTTCTGGGAAATTTCTAATTTTAAAATAACCGTTTGGAAGGGATTTATGTTAGAAAATATATTATTTATATCATATAATTCTAATGCAGCGAATTATATTAGAAAGCAAATGGTCAGACGCGAAGTGGAGCGACGGAATTTGTTTCGTTCCTCTTATGGGAGTCCTCACTCCAGTGTTTATATTACTTCAGCTCAGTGGACAAAATAAAGGGTTAAATGTTTGCATCTCTAAATGCTTCAGTTATATAAATAAAAAACATAAGCAAATTCAGTGATGTAATTGCCTAATTTTTTTAATTTTTTTTTAATATTGGACCGAAATGTTTTGATGTTTGTTAGACAAATATAGTTTAGCTTATTTTATCATAAAAAATTTTATTGGAGAAATATAATAGTGCCCCCTCCCCCCAACCCCCACCCCGTAAATTAACTATTTTTCACGAAATTTTTTTATTTTTAATTATTACTGATTAATTTAGATATAACTAATTAAATTAAATATTTCTATAACGTATCGGATTTCCAAAATTAACATTAAATTTCAACGAACCAATCGCCTCTAAAATTCGAATTTTTCAAACACCACTGTAACTATTTTTCTCGAATCGGATAGAACGGAAGTTAGGTTCAGAATCCCGCCAATGGCAAGTCGATGTGAAGGAGCCACTTCAGTGAAGGGAGGGGAGGTACAGGGGGTACGTCGAAAATGGGGGTCATGAAGTGTAACGTTCGGCGCGTGCCCGGCACGCGCCAGATGACTTCCAAACAAGCCGACCGAAACACGCGCCGAAAGATCGTTTGCGATTCATGGTAAGAAAATAGAATGTTCACTCAGCACAGCCCAATATTATTTTAAAAAGTTGTACATGCACGTTTCTAACTTATGTGTGTGTTTTTATCTATTATTAATGAATTACTTTATTCTCATATTCGGCACATCTAAATTATTTTATTCTATTACTTTTAATTAACTGTTAGTAGAAGTTATAGAATTTTATTAGTATTGTTTTTTCTTATTTGACGAATACGATTTTGTTTATGTTATTAAATATATGCTTAAAAATAATTCAGATTTGTCCAAATTTTTAGGTATACGAATTGTGATTTTTTTTAATCAATCATAATGTTTTTTTATATGTTTATGTTAATTTCAGTTACAATATTTTTCATTATAACAGCCGATTTATCGCATTTAGAACACCGAACGAACAAAGGGCACAAAACAATTTTATTCATTTCTGAAGTTTAACATAAAAATCTAATTTCTTAAGGTTAAAGGTTGACATTTAAAAAATATTGTTTTGAAATAATTATAACTATAAATCTTTAAATACCTAATTAGCATTAAAAACGCAATGAATTATATTTATAAATTTCAATCTCATTTTCAAAAACTAATAACAGTTATAGAACGACCAAACTAAAAAAACAAAACTTCAAATCTACAAGTTTAAAACTACAGATTTCTACAAATGTTATATATTACACTAAACTTTTTTTTATGTATGGGGAATTATTAGATATATTAGAGGACATTCGATATATTACGTACAGCAACTCTGGGCCACACATCTAGTGAAGAATTCACTTAAGAAATAAATACCAAATTGCAAGCTTGGATAATTTTAAAATTAAAAAGATTAAATTTACTTCTAAAAATACGAGTCATGTCTACACACACAAAATTACTAGCAGAAATAACGATATTTAAATCATTTTGCAGTGCTGTCTTTAAAAAGCTCTGTAATTTGACAGTTAATAAAATATTTAATATAATTAAAATTATTTCTTTAAAATAACAGACGATTTGTATGAGTTAATACTTATATAGATGAATCTCCGATAACAACCTGTGTTTTTTGCTAATCAATAATATTCCTTAATCGACCGCTATAACAACTTGTAGAATAGACTAATGTACAAAGACAATAGCTTTTTTTTCTTTTATATTAAAGTTAATTTATAATTAGCTATTATTCCAATAAGCTACAAACATACAATTTTAAATATGTTTTCGATCTATATAAAAAAAAAAAATTCGATTCATTTTTCAACCAGGTGCGTTGTAGGTAGAGCAAGGCCGTGTGTCGGAAACAGGAGTGTTCATAAATGGTTGCTTCCCCTTCGACACAGGCCAGACGTGACAGCTGTTACGCCTCAACATCTGCTGTAGCTCGTTCCGGTCTTTTATGTGTTCCGCGACTTGGGCGCTTTCTTGAGGTTTATAGGATTTTATGATCTAAGAATGTTTCGACATCCGCGGGGATGTCTGTGGTATTTAACATTCGAAGGGTTTCTTGAGTTCATTTTTTGCAAGAAAGTATATAAAATTGAATTTTTGGGTTAGATTCGAAAAATTAAAATTAAATTCGTCAAAAGAATGAAAAAAATGCGGACTAGAGTTTTCTTTAAAGCAAGTGAACAGAATTCTTCCAATTGCGATTATATAATATTTAAAAAAAATATGTATAATATTTGTAATATGAAATATATAAAATCTAGACATGTTTCGGGAGATATAACTCCTTTCATCAGCAAAAAAAATTATTCTAAATTTTTTATTAATTTTTTTTTATTATCTTAAGAAATGTATGCAAATTCCTCAATAATTAACAATTACTAATTAACAGTTAATTGCTAATTATCATTAATGCAAATCATTTATGGCTAATTACTAATTAGCATAACTACTAATTATCGATTTTTTTTAATATTGCTAAATATTCAGAGAATGGATCCAGATTTTTTTTATTTTATTTAAAGAATAATGAAATTTATATCAAACTTGTAAAATTTACAATTATTATTCCAGAATCAAAAAATTGTCTGCATGCATGATGAAATCTAAGAATAACAGTGAATAATTTTTAAACTAAAGAACTGTATTTAATTGACATGCTCTTAAGGTCGCAGTGTCTTCGGATTGAAGGAACTTACTTTCAATTAAAAAATATTTTTTAAAAAAAAGCAGTTAGGAACTGTCGACAAATGATGTCACGCTTTCATGAAGCTCTGACACTTTGTGACAAGGGGGGGGAGGGAGTCCCAAGAAGTGTGACGTCACACACATCGCCTAAAAACATTGCAAATAAAAAAAAAACGAAACAAAAAAAAATCAGAAAAATACACAAGTTAGATTCCGGTTTGAATCTATTATGAAGTAATGTTGTAATCAAATGTACTGAGTTATAGTTGTAGTTGAAAAATAAAAAAATAAAGTTTTAAAATAAAATTTCAAATACCATCTTTAACTTAGTGCTTTGTTTCTCAACTGACAGTATATGTATATGTTACCGTTAAAGTATGAAGTCCGTTATTTCATAGAATACCTAGTTATTCCATGAAATAACTGATCGTGTCCGTTAAAGTGTAAAACACTCTTGTATTTCATGGTTTAACTAGTTATTTCATAGAATAACGATCTGCAGCCCGTTAAAGTGCAAAATAAATTAAATTAATGTCGGATAAATCTCATTCTGAAGCCTCTGTGAGGTTTACCGTCCGTATCCCAGTGCCTGAAGTTGACAGAGGAAAAGGTGATGCTAAATCTATTTTAGCTATCATCATAAAAGTAACCGAAGAAGGATTTTTCCAATTGGCACAAGAAACGGCCGCATAAAACAATTATATTCCCGATCCCAGTTCAGTGTCTGCGAACAAAAATTAATTAAAATCGAAGAAGTACCGAATGTAGAAATATCGCTCCGGTCGGTTGCTATAGCTCAAAGTTTAGGTACTGGTCAGGGATTCAAAAAATTTTCGTGTAAAACCCAGTGTATTAAAATACAAATGCAACGTTAAAATACGCAATAAAAGTCCGTAATAAATCCGGACATGTTTCGGGAGATACATCACCCTTCATCAGCGGAAAATGCAAAGTCTGTGTGTAATGAAATATAAATAAACCCAAGCAATCTAAAATGTTGCCAAAGATTAAAAAACTAAAAACTATTTCAGACGGTTGGAGTTAACTATTGTGTGCCAACAAGCGGGAAACATTGGGACCGCAAACGTTTCATTGACAACCGAATCAATATTGCTAAAAATATGAAACGCCTCCAGGAAGTCAAGTTCAACTGGAGATTTAGGTTTGCAAATTAAATGTGAGTTAGAAAAATTAAATATATGACCATGTTCCCAAGAGTGCTTGGCAATGGAGGACTTCTTTATTTCTTGTTTAACAGTATGGGCTTGGTGCTCCTTGATACGAAATCTTAATGCTCTCTTTGTTTGACCAATATATGACATGCCACATTGACAAGAAATATTGTATATGCCCCAGCAGTGGCGAGGCGTGACTTTTTGCGATGGTCATCGCCCTGAGCGGCATGTACCCCCACACCGAGGTAATAGCTTTGCGACCGTCAACTGTTGTTGTAGTCACCCCCCCCCCCCCCCCCCCCACACACACACACCTTCCTCTGTTTTGTGGGAGAAAATTGTAGGAAATACTTTTCACGGGCATTCATACTTGTCCCTTTTCATTTAACTCACGATCTTTCTGATATTCATTATTAAGATGTTTAGTAAAAAGCAAAAGCAAACTTGCTAAAAATGATAGCGAACTGTATTTACGTTGAAAGTACCACAAAATGAAATAAGAAATAAGCGTATGCTTCTAAATGTCTATTTAGAAAAAAATTCTAAAACAAAAAATTAATTTTTTTTTTCAAAGCCTCCATGTTCCAAAGCATTTTGTTAATAATTTTTTAATTAATTCAGTACATAGCACTTTAAAAGAAGTCAAAGTAAATAAGGACCAAAAATACTTGGCATAATAAATGTGTAAATGATCACTCCCCCCCCCCCCCCCCCCCTCCTCTCCCCCCGCTCCTCCTCCAACATTCAATAAAATCACTTCGGGTTAGGCTATATGGCGGCGGGTTCATAATTTATAATTGTCCATTTACATGCTTCGATTTATTTTTATTTTAATCCTGGGTTATACTTTTTAAATATTTAAAAAAAAAATATTTTTAATTCAATGCAATGCCATTGCATTTAATTATAAGTAGCCAAATTGTTTCGTTTGAGTATGCCGATGTTTTTATATATACATAAATATATTTGCCAAATTAATAAATAAAATAACAAAGAAAATGTGTTGTATTACTGAATACATATATATAAAATAGCATAAGTTTACAAGTTTTTTGGACGTTCATTCAAAACAAAACCGTTAGTTGAACAATGTACAACGTAATAAAAAATTAACTTGCTTTTCTGTCAACCTATAAGGAACTTTTTCAAAACATTTCTTGAATTTCTTAATTTCTGATATATATTTTTTTTATTTACACGGAATATTTTTTGGAAAAAATTTTGTTAATGATTTTATTTTGGGTAATTAGTTGTTTGCAACTTTTATTATACAGAAAAACCGTTTTCCATAACGTAATGAGAATTGTTTTTAGACAAACAATTCTTTAAAATAATGAAAAATCAGACGAAAAAACGCAAACACAAAAACAAACGAACTTAAAACGAAATGACAAGTTAGACTTTAATGAAAATATACAGGCTAAATATATCGAAAATATTAAACAAAAAATCTCTATATTGCCAAATGAGGCATTACAAAGCCAATCTGGCAAGCATACTGTCCACGAAGCACCGTCTAAGGTTGCCTTGAAGAAGCTGTGAACTCCACAGATGACTAGGAGGCCAAATCAGCTTAGAGACTTGCCTAATCAGCATGTCTCTATCCTGACCTGGCTGTTTGAGCACGAATCTGATTGGTTGACACTCTTACAAGCGATTCGGTTTTTTTACAGATGAGCTCTGGCGAAGTTTTAGATGTTTTAATCGCCAGATTCTTTATTCTTAGCACGGTTAGAGAGTGCGGGTTATATTTATATTGTTATTTTGTTTTTGTTTACTCTATATTCTAGTTTTCGGTTTAAATTGATTTAATGGCTTCACTTTTTGGGACGTTTTAAACGTTTAAAGAAAAGAAAAATTAAATAAAGTAAACAAATGCATTTAAAACTTTTTTTAATTGATAAAATATCGCTTTAAAAAAAAATATTTAATTATTTTTAATTTATATTTTAATTTTTGCGTGGTCATCGGCGAATCTACCGATGACTGGACCCTTCGCCACTGTGCCCCAGTTCACTGGGGCATATACAGTAAAGTGGGACAGTTTGTGACATAGGGAAGGAGGGTCCATATGGAAGTTCGGGAGAATTCCTGAGACGTCGCCCTAATTTTCGTTGAAAGGCGCCGGCTTAGAAATATTACAATAATTGCATACAAACAAAATCCATTTTTTATTAAAAAATAATATCTACATAAAACTAACAACATGAATTGACAAAAGCAAGAAGCCACGCACGATGTTTGTAAACTTCAACAAATAATAATCTCGCCTCACACTTAGCAAACAGATTTTCGATCGCCAACCGCTTCGGATCCTTAGGCATCGCCGTGTTTCTAGAAGTTTCGAAATGGACTCGACCGCTGATTGAGGGGAGCCGGACTATACCATCACCTCTGTACTCAGCGCCGGATTTAAGACTTTTGAGGCCCTGGGACAAGTATATGAGCAGCAGGCCCGTCGCACTGGGGGGGGGGGGCAGAGACCGACCCCCCTCCCCCTCCAATAATCTGAATCTGGAAACCCTGAAAGTTGAGAATTTCAACTTCTAAAAACCCCGAGTTGGGAAAATTTATGCCTGAAGAAAATTAATATTATTAACAAATGAAGGCTAGAGAAGATTAGAAATTGCCCAACTTGAAAAATTATACGTAAATTAGCCATCAGAACGGACACTGCATTGGAATATGGGTGCAAGAAATCAACGCTTGTGAAAGAACTGTTTAATATTACCTAAAATATATATTAAAAAAAGACGAAAAATGTCGATAAGTCGGAACTGTGAATTTTCAAAGTTGGGAATTTCGAAACGTTAAGTTCGGAAATTTCTTGTTTCACCCCCCCACCCCCAATATTTTTGGTGTAACGGCACTGCTGAGCGGCCTCCCTCCCCTCCAAGCTGCGATTTTGAAATAATAATATATGTGTGTGTACTTCAGAAGTCACGTGATGTCATATTAGTTAATACAATCAAATTTAAAAACTGTACATTACCTACTGTAAAAAACGGAATTTCAATTAGCAAACTTTTTCAAAATATTAAAAGCACAAGAATTGAGCAAATTAATTTATTTTTCAAGTTGGGTAACTTAACTAAAATAAGCTTATTCGGAAATTAAATATTAAAAAAATATTTTTATTCTCTAGGTAAACACATAATTTTTTTCTTATAACTTTTATAACATTAAAAATACATGGAGATATATTTTTTTTACTTAAAAGACAAGGACACTGGTAAACTAATATTCAGTGACTATGTAATTTAATGAAATTATGTCAGGGGAAGTATAAACTAAAAATTTGAGGATTTTTTTTTTAACTCTTAAAAAAAGTATTTTAAAAAAAATTATGTTTTTATATAACTTAGGCGATGTGGTTATGGTTTAGGAAGTGATATAAACTAATTTTTTTTGTTATAAGTTTGGTTTATTTCTACAAGTCTTTATTTAAAAGCTTATAAATGTAATTCAAAATGAAATATGATTATACTGTTTGCTTTTTACTGCCCAAATCTAAAATACAAGTGTACTCTTAATTAAATTTAAAAACATACGTAAAATTATTTGAAAGCAAGTTTCTAAGAAAGACTACAATACATAATTGCAATAATATACTAATGACTTGATTAAAGATTAGACTATAGTTTTTTTATACGTCCACTTTTCGTGCTTTGTGAGATGAAAAGTCATCGAAGTCTAAGTATGAAAGGTGTTACACAAATATTTCTGTAAAACGTAATTATCATATGTAACTAGCTCATTTTTGGATAGGCCTTACTTAATAGTTTGACAAAGGCAAAGTTACATAACAGGAACTTGCGAAAATTAGAAATCGATTAAAATATAATTTACTTAGGCAATTTAAATTTAAGGAAAAAAGTTTTGTTTTTTTCAACAAACCTGTTGCATAAGAACTTTTGAAAGAATTGTTAAGAAGAAAACTAGTGTCTAATATTTTCTTCGTCAATTAAAATGTTTTAATTAATTCGCAAAGTGCGTTTAAAATATTTTCGCTAAATTATTACATGATCATCTGATAACTATAATTTCCTTTAAATTGTTTCACTTGAAGTCATTGGGGTTGATAGCGGCAGAAATATGAGAGCTGTGAGTGCTAGAGCTCCCCCAGAAAATATTTTGAAAGAAAGCAGTTCCCTAAAATTGTGGCATTTTCCCATTATATTTAAGTTAATGAAAAGCTTTCGATATAGCATTTTGAAAATAAAATTTCTAAAATAACTACCTACTCTTAATAAATTTCTCAGGTATTTTCAAAACAATGAGTTTACAATAAGATCATTAACATTGCAATATTTCATAGTAGGAATGAAATAAAAATTAGACCCTTTTTATGAATAAACATTTTTGACCTCCGTAATTTTTATTTTATTCTTATATAGCATGATAATGATTGGCTTGTCACTTTGGCCCAATCTATATCGCAGCACTGATTCGCTGATAACTAGATATCATTACCTATTTTATAATTTTGGCTTAAACATTAAAATATAATAAAGGAACAAAAGATAATTTTTACTAATAAAACTAAAAAAAATCCATAGATGCAAAAGTAGCTATGTCTACGCTAGATACAGATGCAAAAGCAGTTATATCCAGTAAACGTGAGCATCAACAAAAATAATATCTAATGGTTGTAATGTGGATATAGCGGGATTTACTTCTTGAAAAGAAAACAAGATGGTGGCCCATATATTTGCAGAAACAATTAAATCCTTCAACCAGTTGCAAAACAAGTTATGTGAAACCTAAAATTTAGATTATCTTATTCAGTTATCTGAGAACTTCCAAGGTTTAATAAAATATCGTTGTATTCTTTTTCTTTATCAATTTTTATTGTATTTACAATAGTTAAGTTTTGACAATTTTTCGCGATTTACTAAAAAAAAATTAAAACTGTATATAGCTGCTTTTGTATCTAGGTTTCATATATAGTTCAATTCATTCGAATGTCACTCTTTCATGGATTGAAGGCTTCCTCTGTACACGGCATATATACAACAGATTACCACGAACTAAATTACTTCCTATATCTTTTAATTTGAATCCATCTCCTTTTCTTCTTATAGGTGATATTTTTCTCATACAAGAGAACTGCATCATGCCGGACGTTAGGGACTCTTCGGAAGATTCCGACTTTGCAGCAACCGCAGCCGAAGACGACAGGTATGCCGAACTGCTTCTGGCCGGATTCCGAGCCTGTGCCAGAGAAGCTCTCAGATTTTTGCTGGAAGAAGAAGGATTGTCACCGGACCATCCCCTTCCTTCGGGCCTCAACGAACACTTGGTAAGGCAGCAGTGCCATCTGGCGGGAACACTGCACAACGATTCCGGTGTTGACTTCGAAGAGAGCTTCTTGTCGTCTTCACCAGATGGAGACCCCACACCACCGAGGAAGAGACGGTGCATTGAAAAAAGCACCGATACAGGTGAAGCAGTTGAGGGAGGAACTGAATCAGTACAAACTTCAGAAGATGGATCTATTTCCATAGTGACTGAAGTAGTTGGAGATTGTGAAAAATGTGAAACTGAAAGCGCTCATAGGACAGAAGTGGAAACGTCAAATCAAAGCTAAATTATATTTATTGTGATTCATATACTTTTCATTTTCATGTTTGATGTAACGTTTTAATGACAATTTCTCTACTAGAAAATTGGAGTGAAAACGACAGTCTGGAATACGATAAACTTTATTTTAACACCGAAAGAGTATGCAGAATGCTTAAGAATGCATTTAAAAAACTTTTTGCTGATAATTTGCAAGAAACTAACAAAATGTCATATATATCTCTGATACCTATTTTAAAACACTGTTCTGTATGATCATACTTTTAATGACACTAAATAAAATTAAGGTGTCAAATTTAAATTTTTATACATAATATAATTCAGTTGTTAAAGCTATATCTTGGTAGAAAAAGGGACAATGACCCAAATAATTGATTTTGAATTATAATCACCAATTACTTGACATTTTTCTAGTATACTATTGAAAATACCTTTTCGAAAAGTATTTACTTGCAATATAATTTTTTTTTAATTATCGCTATTTTAAACTTTTCGAATACGTGGCCAGTAAGGTCACAAGTGGCCAAGTATAACAAAATTGGTTGTTTTTTAGACATAGTGTTTTTTTGCCGAAATGTGTAAATAACGTATTTATTTTGTAAATAAATGTATTAATTTAAATAAATATTCTATTGTATACGTGACTTAATTTAAGTGACTTAAATTATTTCAATTACTTGATAAACATTTCATAATAACGAAATCTCGCGACACAACTATTCAATTTCTATTTGTGGAATAAACCATCATTATAACAATAAAACAATTCATAAAATAATCTACCGTACACCTATAGAATTTAAAAAATGTTCTCTTGAAACTTCTTATAGTTTTCCAATGCTTCCACACAAAAAAAAATCCTTAATATTAAAATATGCAGCTCCAGATATGTATCTAAGAAATTTAACAGAAAGGCGATTTGAATATACATTTTGAAATAAGAAAAAGAACCAATAGAAGCTAAAAGCAACCAAAAAAATTCACATTTTTATATGAAGTAGACAGTGGCCCATCCGAAAAAGGGACACGGGCGTTATTTATGGTAGAGAATAGTTTTCAGAAGATAACATATTAATAATTTTCGTCAATACAACAATTTTAAACTAAGTCATTCATCAAGGAATAAAATTTATTACAACCAATGGGAAAACAGGTTATGTGTAAAAGTTATACAAATGCTTGCAACCAATCAATGCTTGTGATAAAACTGTTTAATACTGCCTAATCTATAAAATAATGCCGAAATGTTAAAATTGAAAATTTTGGTTCTTTGGAATTTCGAATCTTTAAGTAAGGAATTCCCCCCCCCACCCCCCTTTCCCTCCGAGGGGAAGGGGAAATAAGGTACCTAAAGAAATCCTTTTTTTTTTTTTTTGGGGGGGGGGTCCCCCAAAGAGGGGAAATCCTTACCCCCGCCCCAAAAAAAAATATCAACAAGCTTCGCTTCCATTTTTTTTCTCAAAAAATTTATTAATTTTCATTAGTAAAGGAATACGTCGGCATTTGAATATCGAGTCAGCAACAGTTATCACTGTCATTAACTACTTTTAACAGTTGTCAATAACTATATGTACTTTTAAGATTAGTAAATCACTCCCTAATCATAAAATAAATTTAGAGAACAAATTTAAAGTTTGAGAATCCTTATAATATATGCGTGGTAACGATTAGTTAGATAATTTATAGTTATGATAGTTGAAAGATCTAATAAACGTTTTAGTTGACCAAAACTGGTAAAGCATAATATAAATTATAAAGGCTACATGATCTAAAGTATAGTGGGGGTCAAAACACTTGAAATTGCATGGTATTGTGTAATCCAATCGCCACTGCTAATTTTAAATTAAACATTAAATATACATAATTCAATTCAGGGAAAATTATTTACTTATTACCAATAAATATTAACTTCCATAAATTAAATTTAAATAGTAAAGGTCATTTTAATTCAAAGCTATAAAAGAAACAAAAAAAATACCAATTGTCCTCGTTATCTGATCACGGTTAAAAAATACAGGCATTGTTCCCGGGAATTTCCTTCGTGATGGGCCCCGAACGGTCGCCAAGATATGCAGCTCCAGTACGACGTCCAATGCAGTGTCCGTTCGGAGGTCTAACTTAAGTTTAATCTTACAAGTTGGGCAATCTAATCTTCCCTCGCTTTCATTTGCTATTTCTTTGGGCTTAAATTTTCCCGAATCAGAGATTTTTAAAACTCGCAATTCTAAACTACCCCACTGGGGCTGGAGGGGGGAGGGAGGGGGGGGAAATGTCGACCGGAACAAAACCGCAAATCACAAAAAGTAATAAAACAAGATTTATTGCCATAAGGGGTGGAAACTGTTTCAATGGATCCTTTTGGTATGGTTCTCTTGAAATGTTGCCAGTACAAAAAAAAACTATTCACAAAGACGTGCCAGTATCATTCCTTAGGTCGATTTTTCACTTCAATTTTAAAAGATATTTTTACCTGCCAGCTACAAAAAGTAAGTAAATTACATTTATTTTTTATGTAGATTTCTTTTACGGTATAATTAAATTTTATTTGTTTAGTTAAAAGATATTTCTAATTTTTACTTTGGGGGGGGGGGGGATATATTTCTCGATGTTAATAACATTTCGAAGAGATCATTATTTACAAATTTTAATAAATATAAATAAAGGCCTAAATTTTTCAAAATCATTGGGGAGGGGTAACTCTAATTTTTAATAAAATGAATAAACTATATGAACTTATAGTCAGTCTTTCAAAAGATTATACAAGATTATGCTTATGAATATGTTTTAGTTTCTTTTTTAAATTTTGATTGGTATCTTTATATGAACAAAATATATCATGGATGTATAATTCTAAGGTAACCAATTAGCATATATAAGTTATTAGTACTAAATGTCTAGAGTGAATCGACAGCAAGAATAAGGTTAAAACAATTTAATAGAAAAATATTTTTTTTTTTCGTTACTTACGTCGAAAAGAGATCAAATATTTTTTATTAAAATTGTTATGAAAATGGTTTTTTTTTAGATATTCTCAATATATTGATACCAATATAAATTAATCAAAAAGTAAAAAAAAATGGGTTATATTACTTTTTAAACAGGTTAATGGAACTATTAACCAAATCGCCAACTATCTTACATAAAAGGCCATTCGGTAACACATTCAAATTCTGGGACACTAAGTCTTAGACTCGCCACTGTAACTCGTAACTTTATTAAAAAAATAAATTACTTCAAAACAATGCAAACAAAATAGTCAAAACTTTTGTAAATGCCATTTAATACTAGTTTTTTTATTCAACTATTTATTTTAGATTTTTATATTAGATGTGCATGCTTCGATGAAAACGGCAATGCTTCCAATACTTTTCTTTTTAATAACACTATTACAGTGTTCACTCTAAGCGTTTTTTGAAGGGCGATCCGCCCTGCCCGCATTTTTTTTCATCTCGATAGCGCCCTCATGCCCTTTTTTCAAAACTGCCGCCCTCTTTAGAAAAAATTCCGCCCCTCTTGCCGTTTTCCGTCAAGCACAAGTATCCTTGCTTCCTTAGCTGTCTTTAAAAAATGCATCGATTAGAAAAAATTGGAATTAAGTGAATTATGACAAAAAGCAAACTCCTTTTTAACTACGCGACTTATGCAATCACGATGATTCCACGAATCCTATTGGTTGCCTGTGCCCGCATATGAAATGCTAAGTTTTTTTCTGTGCCTTTTTAAAGAGAAAATAGTTTGGGGCGAAGTTGCAAGATTAGGCATTTTATTACCAAATTTTGTATTTAAGTAGTCTTTTCATCAGTTTTGTAAGGGGTCTGATTAGGGATACTTACAGATTTGGTTTTTAGGGAAAACATTAATTATTAAATGTCAAAGTTTGGATTTTAAGTAATATTTTCATAAAGAGACATCAATTTTGAACAGGTCTTTCCTTCGAGGCCCCGAACCGTGAACTATAGCCCAATATGCAGTTCTACCGCAATGTCAACAAACAAATCGGAACTTTTTTTTATTTGGGCACGGGTCCGATGTGTCAACGGGTGGCCACGCCTACGTCAAACTTTTTTTTGAAAGTGCCCTTTCAAAAACAAGAAGTGCCTTTTTTAAAGACAGGGTGCCCTTTTAATGCCATCAGCGCCCGGCCCCTTTTTATTTCTAGAGTGAACACTGCTATTATAAATCTCAAATAACTGATTTACAATAAACTTCTGTTTCCCCACAAGAATAATTTATTTGTTTTAATCTTGAAAACGAATTATTTAATATTTTCAAAGGGCTTTAAGGGAAGTGGAATTTGAAAGAGAAGTTCCATTCATGTAATTTTAACTCTTTGTCGCACCACATTCCATGCAAGTGGAAAAGGTAATCTACTGCTAACACATGGTGATGTCAGATCATATAGGCAGTCAGATAATCTCGAAACAATTAATAAGGGTCTCATCATAGTATTGAATGGAAAAGGAACAGCATTTTTCAATCACCGCCCTTCAGTTCTAAAATTTCTGCAGCTGAAGGAACGGCGACAAAAGTTGTCGGAGCAGCAATTTACAAAAGCAGAGATTATATAAAACATTTTTCAGAAATGATAACAAGTTTTAAGAAAGTATGACGTTTTTTAAAAATTTGAAACTACTTATTTTTTTACATTTTTGTGCTGTAAAATAAAATATTTTTCAAATACAAATAAATAGAAAATTATAGTTCATCTTATAAAGTAAATGTTACTTATTAATGCAATGTTATTAATGCACATTTTGTTTGTGATGTACTCGGGTACTAGTCTAAAATTTACCTAAGTATATGGATTTAGATGTATATATACTATAGATTTAAAACTTTACATTTGTGTGAAGTAAAATGGCGGAAATGTAGAAAATATACATTTTAAAATACAAAACATTAGGCTTTTTTTTTTTAATTTTTTTAATGTTTAAATAAAATTTTGCATTATGAAAACAAATAAAACATACTCTTATGAATCGTTAGAAAATTTCATGAATTCGATAATTTCTTTTAAATAAGCTTTTTAATTAACTTTTTATAGAACATATAAATTTAAACTAAGTTTATTAAATTAGTTTAAAACTTGCTATTTTAAGTACAAAGCTTTCATTAGAATCTGGGGTTCTACTTTTTGCAGAATTTAATTTGCCCCACCAGTTAAAATTCCTTAAAATATGCTCAGCGTAAGCCTTTTTACTTATACCAATTACCCAAAGACTAAAATGGTTTTGGGTATTATTTATTTCTCGTAGAGTGAGGCCTCCGCGGCCAAGTGGTTAAAGGCGTCAGCTGGGATTACTAATGATTCCTGGCTCGATCCTAGGCGATGGACTTGAAAAAGAAAAGTAAAAAAGTAGTGATCTTGTGATCGGTGGGTTGCCAGCCTCGCTAAAAAATTCTAGAAAAGTCATCCAGAACATCCGCAAAAATTAACGACGTGTATACGGGACTGGTGCACGATATATCTGATCAGGGTCCAAAGTCCCGACGTCTACTGAAGTCGTTGGGTGCCAGTTCAGGTGTTTGCTCGTCATCTGACCATGGTTATAAAATAACGAGGTGCTAGTATGAATACGTGTGTGAATATATGTGTTCCCTGGTCTTTCCTTCAAGATTGACCCGAACCGTCGGGAATAACTCACTGTTCAGGTAGTACGACGTTCATTAATCAAACCAAACCCGAGGTTTAAGCATATAAAGATAACAAAGATAAAGCACACTAAATCAGGCAACCAAAGATCTCTGAACTTATCAATCTACTTAAACCAACTAGCGTCTGCAGCGAGAAAATCTTACAAATCGCTTCGACTCCTACCGGAAAGCGCGCATGCGCATTACTGAGAATCTAGGACTTGGAAGTTTTGCCACTCGGAAGGCAGTATTCTGACAAAGGGGGCCAGTTACAAATCATCGAGTGTATTTAAATGACTAGTGAATGAATTTTTGTTGGTTTCATTATTTACTTACTTCTTTATTATGACTCTTCATTATTTATAAATGTTTTTATATAAATGTTTTGATATATTGCTAACAAACTGGGGGTAAAAAGTAAAATTTATTTCAAATTTGGTTAAGTTATTTAAATGAATTAATTTAGTTTAGAAATACATTTGGATTAATTTATAAATACTTCTTCATTAAATAATAAATTATATTAGATAACATTTATTATTAACTCTGTGACATTTTATCACTAATTAATGTTTATATCACTAATGGACTGTTAATGAAATAAGTTAAGTGTATTATTTTTTCGTAAATACTCCTCCCTCAAACTGAAAGATATGTACTCCATAATGGTTGTAACTTATCCTGATAAGTTATAAAATAATAACAAACAAATGACTAAGTTATTAAAAAAATTGAATTTTATTATTTAATCTAAAATTTCTAAAGAAAAGCACAGTATATGTTGTATCATGTAACGATATAATGCAATTATTAAGAACCATAATACAAATTAACAAAATTCAGATAATGTTTTCATAATTTGTATGAATAAATTAATAATTATAAATTACTTCAGAAGTAATAACGATAAAAAAAATAATAATGGGTCAAAGGTTTATCACAACATATTAATTCACTAACATTTATACAACATTTCTTTGAAATATACGTATTAAAGTAGAATTAATTTATTTTAAAATATATTTTAGCATGATATTACAGATGGATCGAGAACAGATTATGAGAAGTCTAGTTAATATGAAGGACTTTAAGTTAAAATGATGAGTTATTAGAGAAAAATCGCACATAGTGTTCCTTTCTTTCGTAAATAACGTTAAAATTTTCCTGTTGCGAGAATTTTGATGGAGAGTAGTAGAAGATGTTGTAATGTTGCATTTAAGATTTTTTATACATGAAAAATATTAGACATAATAAACGGATCACTGTTATTATAAATAAATTAAAGATTTAACAAAAAATAATAAACATGAACACTTTCTGCAATATTATGTAGTTAAGACATCTAGGGACCGCAAACAGTACTTAAGCAAAACTCTTAGCAGTAGTTCTGGGAACAATAGACCTCGGAAACAAGAAATAAAAGAAAACATATGCAGCGATTTTAATGACTTCAAGTAACATTCAGACCAAATTTAAAGAATATCGAACAACGCGTTTGGTCGTAAATGCGTAACAAACAAATTTACTGACTAACAAAGTGCTGAAAAACAGAGTAAAAACAGGGACCTGCCTCGCTAACGCTCAGTAAAATATATTCTTTGTTTCAAAATGTATGAAATAATTATATTTTTCACAACACAACAACCAGTTCTTTCTTTCTAAGTATCAATAACCAAGATCATTTCAATTATTTTTACACACTATTATTCTATGGAATGTATGTTAGTAGTTTTGGGAACGATAGACCTCGCGACCAAAAAGTAAATTAATAAAATAAAAAACATGCAAGTCGATTTTAACGACTTAAAGGAACATTCCTACCACATTTAAAGGAAATATAACAACGCGTTTGGTCGTGTCTGCGTATCAAACAATTTTACAAACAAATAGACTAAATGCCGATAGGTCGAGTTAAAACATTTCCTCGCTAACCCTCGTTCAAAAAATTAACACTCTTTATGTCTATTTAACCAATATCGATTTTTTTAAAAATCCAATTTCATTAATTTACAAATAAAGTATGAAGATATGTTAGGTACATGAAAAATATATAACGCAGCAATTAAAAAAGCTATATTTCATTAAAAAATCTGCACAAGATTTTTCTAACATTACTTTCTTTTAAGTGGTATACCGTTAAAAGGAAACTATTCACATTACTGAATTTAGCTGAAAATTAGCCATTTGTGTTGTTTCACAAATATAAAATTTTAAAAATATTCAGTTTTTTTTTCACATTTAAATTAAAAAATTTCACATAAAAAAAATTCAAATGTGAACAATATATTTTCGAAATTAAAAAAAAAAAAATGCAAAAAGAAGAAGTCTGCAAAGATTCTCATATATGAGTTTTGAAATATCAAACTAATTGGTTTTCAAATGATATAGTAATTAAAAGAATGATTTCATAAAAAATTGTAAATTAACGAAATTTACTCAAAGGTCGGTTCGAAAGTTTAATGTTAATCAAACAAAACATTTATCACTAAAATGTATAATGTGTGTACAGTTGAATGTTTCCTTCAAAATATAAGTTATTAAAACATTATTACTATATTTTAATAACTGTCATGCAGCGTCACGTAAATAATAATAATAATAAAAAATAAAGTTGTAAGAAAAATATAAGGAAACTTACATTTGATTACATAAAAGTAAAGGAAAATATGAACAATTAAAATTACTGTTTGATTGTTTGCATAAGTCATGATATCATAGATTGATTTTGTTCAATTATTGCTTCTTTGCCAAGCGAGGTGTCTGTTTTAACTCGACCGATCGGCATATGTTTGTTACGCAGTTACGACCACACGCGTTGATCGATTTTCTTTAAGTTGGGCATGACTATTCCTTGAAGTAATTAAAATCGACGTATATGTTTATTATTTTTTTTAGATTTTTTTTGGTCACGAGGTCTACTGTTCCCAGAATTACCAATTATGTATTTTAGTTTCAAAGCAAATAATCGAAATAACTTCATTACTTAATTTTCAGCATTTTGTCCAAAGAATAATTTCGATTTAATACTTTGGTTTAAAGATAAAAAAAACTTTATACTTCCTACTACGTTCAATTACATTTGAAACAAGGAAAGTGCTTCTGTTCGGAAGCAATCCCTCTTGTACATCAAATCGACGTTTTCATTGCATGAAAACATTTCACTAAAAAGAATTGCAGTTTTCAAAATATAACAACTATATTTAAATAACGAATATTAATAATTATCAGCATTAACTATGATTTTCTTTTTCATACTATTAAAATTAAAACAACGAATTACAAAAGTTCTATTAGTAACCCTACATCTTGCGTGTAATAATTTTTTAGTACAATTTTGTATTGTCGTTTTTTGAAGTGCTAATATAAAGGTAAGTTAAACAAAGAATTATGTAATGAAATTTTAATTATTTATGAATAATTTAATAATTTTTTTACTCTATACTTGTTCATAGATGTACATTTCTCTGTTTACAATTGCTCTACTAATTGTTTTTCACTGGGATAAATGGAAACAAAAAGAACTCATTCTTATCACTTCTTATTTACATAGAAAATCTTTCTTATATCTATTTTTAAAGACGGCAACTGTAGAAGTTAGACTCAAGCGTTTTCTTTCTATTTCAGCTTGAAATGCCCCGAAATTAACTTAGTAAACGTTTCAGGTCTTCATACAACATTAAAGACTATTTCAGTACTGATTTGATGTTTTTATATAAATTTGACTTACAAAGAGGCTGAACAGCATTACGTATTTGATATTTTAAATATAGTAAAGAGGTGAAACATCAAAACTGAAACAAATGTCGGTTGTCGGAGTCCGTTGGCTTACAGAATTTGTATGCGTCGCAGGTGACAATTTAACCAAATGCTTCGCTGCTAGCTTGCAGATGGGTTTTATTTGTGACAGAGACGAGCTTAATCGTTTTATGCAATAGTATATTGCTTTCTTCTAAATTTAAAGATAAACTTCTTGGAGACTGGTAGTAGAGTTTTATGAAGAGGCATTAATGTTTATCAATGAAAAAGCGCAAAAATTTGCAGAAAGCCAAAAAATAATAACAATAATAATAATGTAAGGACTTTTTTAATGTATGATTTATATGAAAAAGTGAAGCAAGTTTGCGAGTTCGTAAGCTAATTCAAAAGAACTTGCCTGTTTCCAAAAATCCCAGAAATCAAGCAATGGAAACAGTGGGGCTACAAACATGCGATTAATTTGCACAAATTATTAAAAATTGGATCTGAAAAAATATGAAATGGGCACTTTAAAAAAATACAAGTCATTACAAATATTTGATATTCTATTAAGGAATAGAATATAAAATATTTGTAATTACGTTTAAATTACTTTAAATATTACCTTATTACGTTTAAATCATTAATCTAAGTCAGTGGTTCCTAACTTTTTTTTTCTTCACCCATGTACCCCTTGATAAAACTTTTCATTTGAGTTACCCCTTCTCTCATAACCAGGGTCGCCATCAGCAGATGCGGAACCCTGTATAAAAGAACCAATAAGGGGTCAATTGAAACAGATTTTACGTTTTTTATAGCTGACAAGTTTTGCACCATTCTTAGATGAAAATAACGCATCCATAGTTGACAAAAGCACATTGTATAAATTATCTATAGCAATAGAATAACTTTTTCTTTTGCTTTTAAATGACTTTTTTTTAAAATATTATTTAAAATATATTTTTATTTTAAAACTCGTAGCAAAGCAGTATAATTTAAGGATGTCATTTCAGCAGATTGTATTGATATGAATTGTTCGCCATCAGAAGGAAGATAAACAAGCTATTTCGTATGACGTCGCGATTCCCCATTCACACCCTGTATAGGCTTTGATTTATATCCTGATTTTTTACGCATGGACGCCTAATTGTCTATTGAACGGAGCCAAATCTATATCAATTGCGCTATTTGTCACGGAGTTAAGGCGGGATGGACACTATTGTGATATTTAGATCCTGATTTCCCATGTAAATGATTTAAAGATGTTTTATGTTAATAACCGGTTCGCCAATTTTTTTCAGAAGTTGTTTCCTTGTTAACGCCGGGTTCTTCCGGGGCCCTGTGCGACAGCACTTGTAGCACACCTCTAAGGGCGACCCTGCTCATAACGCTTCTCACTCATCCAACTACGCAAACAAAAGTTGGGTTTTGTTAGGCAGTAATCTTAAATTCGCTAACAAATTAATCAAACGACTCAAAAAAACTGTTATAAGTAAAATCAAAAATCAAAGTTTGTAAGTGTCATCAATTTGAATTGATGACACAAACTTTTATTTTTGATTTTACTTATAACAGTTTTTTTAGAGGTTCTCTAACTTTTCTAATAATATTTTTGCGTACCCCGAACCGGACCACCAGGTACCCCCAGTTGTACGCAAGAAAAGGAATCCTATTACCTCTGCCGACACTAAATTGTTGCAAGTTTGGATTGTAAAGATAAAAATAATTTTATAATTAATAAAATCGACAAACTATTAACCATGGAGGGGAACAATCTCCCCTCTTCCGAAAAGCTCATAAGGTTTTTTCTCTGTCGCGACATTACCCCGAGGCAGACCCCGAGGTACGAGAGGGGAAGGTTGACCGACCCACTTCCGTCTGAAGGTCACCTTTTCAGTGGGGGATTGAGTTGGGGGGGTTGAGATCCCTCCGCCCTCCAATCGGTCAGTATCACGTATCATGATTTTCAAACGCCGTCACGCCTAATTGAACTAAAAGAGGGCATTGTGAGTAACCCAACGCAGACCATAGATAAGTAGTACTATTCTACGGTCCTTGCCTAGAAGCATTATAGCAAGTCCTTTTACAAAAATCGCTATACACCCATATGGTTGTGATGTCAATTAGAAAAGACAAGACTAGATTATACTGAAACTGTCTTCGTGTCAGATGTTTCTTTTTTCCAAATAAAATATCCAAATAATTTCAAATAAATTATCCTAATAAAATTACTACCCTTAAATAAAAAAAGAATTCACTTGTAAGCAAATATTTTTAAAAGAAACTAAGGATCATTTATAAAGGAACGTATAAAGTATTGAAACCTCGAGTTTTTTGCACAAATAAACTTTGTCCTTAGCTTAAAATGTTTTTAAAAAAATTTCAGTACAATTTTAATTGTCTCTAATTTTTAAAGCAATATTTTACAAGTTATCTATGTAATTAATCATAATAATTGTTTTAGTATATACTTCTGTATGTTAAATTTATGTTAAGTAGAAACGTTTTTTTAAACAATTTACTTTTTATACATTGTATAACAAAAAGTGTAAACTATAAATCCTGTGAGATAATATACTTCTTATTATAAAAATTATGCAAAAGTCATTCTAAAGTTAAAAAAATAACTTTTCCATTTTTCAGAATTATAGTTTGTCTTTGTTAGAGCCTTACCATCTTATAATTCACTTTTAACTTTTGAAAATTATTACTTTATTCAAGCAAATGCTAATTTAATTTGATCTGTAAAGCACTACAAGAATATTGATGGCTAAAAACACAATCATATTTAGTCTACTTTTATAAGCTTTCAGAAAACGCAAAAAGATTTTAAATTTGGTAGCAATCTGTGGAAACTTTTTTTCCCACAGAATTATTATTTAGAAGGGACATGAAATGTTTGTGTAATAAGAGGCAAGTGGCTCTTCAAATTCACATTGATACCACTATCTCATTTGGGCCAATAAATTAGACATATATTAATTGTGCTTTTAGCCATTGATACTCTTTTCGGCAGTTTATGTGAGTATTCGAATTAATCTGGTCATTCGTAAATTTGAATTATTTAGAAAAGTATTTTACAAAAAAAAAAAAAAAAAAAAACTCCTTAGATATATTTCAAATATATCTTCAAAATCAAAACAATTCAAACTCTTACCTCTTTTCATAAAATTAAGCAGAAAAATTGAATAATCAGTTTAAAATATGTAATTTTATGGATAATTCAACATAAAGATAGTATTATAGTTTTCTTTAAATTAAAGGATTTAACCAAACTTTATAAAATTTTATAGAGTTATTAAATAGATAATATGAAATAACTTTTTTTAAAAGAAAAAACACATATGTCCAAAATAACTTCAAATTGTATAAAGTATAACGAAAACTTTATTAAAATTTTTTTTGAAAATTATAATTCCATCAGAAAATAGGAAAAGCACTTTTGATAGGGTAACTTCATCAATTGTCGTTCAATGTAGAATGGCACCAATGATATAAGAAAAAAAGATAATGTGAATAAAATTGCATAAAATTATGAAATAGTAACTTAAGTGATAATCAGCCATTTTATATCGTGACGGATTACCCCCCCCCCCCCCCTCAACAATTCTTCATTAAACAATCTTCCGCATAAAATATCTTCAAGGTTGGCAGTTTTGTTTCTCATTTCTAAAAAAAAGCAAAAAATGGGGAAAAATACTTATTATAAAAAAACTTGATTAAAGTTAGTTTATTTATAACTTAACTTAATTTGAAATAAAATATTTATTTTTTATCCCTAGTTTGTTCAAAATATATCAAAACATTTATATAAAATGCTTCCGTATGCCACTCGATGATATGTAACCGGCCCCCTTTATCAGAACACTGCCTTGAGAATGGCAAAACTTCAAAGTCCTAGATTCTCAGTAATGCGCATGCGCGCTTTCCAGAGGAGTCAAAGCAGTTTGTAAGATTTTCTCGCTGCAGACGCTAGTCTTAAACCAAATGAGCGTTCTGTGGCCATTTTTCCTTTGTGATTTTTCCAGGTAAAATACATTTCCCCTAGACAGGTTTCTTCACTGTTCAAGTTATTCTTATATTTTATCTCCAAGACATACATTCTCACACCCAAAGTTGAAGAACCTCATAAATGTGAAATGCCTAACAAACAATTTTCAATGAAGGGATCTTTCAAGAAGCACCTGCTCATTCATGCCGGAGAAAAACCTCATAAGTGTGAAGTATGCAATAAACAATTTTCTGTAAAGGAATCTCTTATGAGGCACCTCCTTGTACATACAGGAGAAAAACCTCATGGATGTGAAGTGTGCAATAAACAGTTTTCTCAAATGGGAATACTTAAGAATCACTTTCTCATTCACACGGGAGAAAAACCACATGAGTGTGAAACATGCGGTAAACAATTTTCTTTAAAGGATCATCTCAAACGGCACCTCCTCATTCACACAGGGTTAAAACCTCATGTGTGTGAAGTGTGCAATAAACAATTTTCTGAAAGAGGACATCTTAGGAAGCACCTCCTCATTCACACAGGAGAAAAACCCCATTATTGTGAAGTATGTAATAAACAATTTTCTGTAAAGGGAAACCTTGAGAGGCACCTCCTCATTCACAAAGGAGAAAAACCTCATGTGTGTGAAGTATGCAACAAACAGTTTTCTCAAATGGGAAATCTTAGGACACACCTCCTCATTCACAAAGGAGAAAAACCTCATGTGTGTGAAGTGTGCAACAAACAGTTTTCTGAAAAAGGATCTTTTCAGAAGCACCTCCTCATTCACACAGCAGAAAAAACCCATTATTGTGAAGTATGTAATAAACAATTTTCTGTAAAGGGTAACCTTGAGAGGCACCTCCTCATTCATACAGGAGAAAAACTTCATGTGTGTGGAGTGTGCAACAAACAGTTTTCTGAAAAGGGATCTCTTCAGAAGCACCTCCTCATTCACACAGCAGAAAAAACCCATTATTGTAAAGTATGTAATAAACAATTTTCTGTAAAAGGAAACCTTGAGAGGCACCTCCTCATTCACACAGGAAAAAAACCTCATGTGTGTGAAGTGTGCAACAAACAGTTTTCTCAAATGGGAAATCTTAGGACACACCTCCTCATTCACAAAGGAAAAAAACCTCATGTGTGTGAAGTATGCAACAAACAGTTTTCTGAAAAAGGATCTCTTCAGAAGCACCTCCTCATTCACACAGCAGAAAAAACCCATTATTGTGAAGTATGTAATAAACAATTTTCTGTAAATGGATCCCTTGAGAGGCACCTCCTCATTCATACAGGAGAAAAACTTCATGTGTGTGGAGTGTGCAACAAACAGTTTTCTGAAAAGGGATCTCTTCAGAAGCACCTCCTCATTCACACAGCAGAAAAAACCCATTATTGTAAAGTATGTAATAAACAATTTTCTGTAAAAGGAAACCTTGAGAGGCACCTCCTCATTCACACAGGAAAAAAACCTCATGTGTGTGAAGTGTGCAACAAACAGTTTTCTCAAATGGGAAATCTTAGGACACACCTCCTCATTCACAAAGGAAAAAAACCTCATGTGTGTGAAGTATGCAACAAACAGTTTTCTGAAAAAGGATCTCTTCAGAAGCACCTCCTCATTCACACAGCAGAAAAAACCCATTATTGTGAAGTATGTAATAAACAATTTTCTGTAAATGGATCCCTTGAGAGGCACCTCCTCATTCATGCAGGAGAAAAACCTCATGTGTGTGGAGTGTGCAATAAACAATTTTCTAGAAAAGAACATCTCAAAAGACACTTCCTCATTCACACAGGTGAAAAAAACTAGGGATGAAACGGATATCCGGTAACTATCCGGCTGCTTTTTGACTATCTGATATCCGGAAGTAAAGTGCCGGATATCCGGATGATTTTGTGGCGATCAATTATCTTTGTTCTTGCTTTAAATATTTTCCTGAAAATTCTACCAATGTATTTACAGTGTGCAGATTCTCCCGTGAATTTTTCTCGGGCTATTTAGGTGGGTAAGGAGTGTTTTTCAGACATGGTGGGTCAAAGAGAATAGATAGCAAGGAAGATATGCTGCAGACATTCGAAACACACCACTATAGCTATCATGTCATGGAGTATCTTCGAGTTTGAACAATTCACATGGGTGGTGATGTGTAGGGTGCATAGCTACATATATGTTCGTTGTATACAGTAGACGCTCGTTTTTACGAACTCGTAGGGAGCAACCAAATTGTTCGTAAAATCGAAAGTTCGTAAAATAGAATATCATAAAAAAGTAGATAAATTTTAGGCTTATTTTTATTAAACTGTCTTCTCTTTATAAATAAAGCATTATTTAGAGATTATATTAGGAAGTAAAGTTATATATAGTTATTCTATATAAGAAACAATTGTAAAATAAAATAGTTAAATAAAAAATAATAAGTATACCTTTATTGATGAAAAATTAAGCATCAAAATATTAGCTAGTTTTTCAGTTTAAAAAAAACATTTAGGAAAATACCTGTTTTCATTTTATTGATGTTTGAAAGCATTTCATTATTGTCCTCCTCAAAAGAGGCCTAATCTTGATAACCATTCAGTTTCTTGAAGCTCAAACCGTGTCTGGATTTCAATTTTTGCAGCCAACCGTCCGATGCCTTGAAGTCTTTGAGGTTGAGCTTTAAAACAAAGCAGTTCAATTGTTCCTTAAGCACATTACATTAATCGGAATGTTCGTTCCTATAATGTTCCTCATTCAAACAAGCAATGCTTTTTCCAGTTTGTGAAAAATTATGCTGCTCTAAAATATTTTCGAGAGGGACATTCTTGCTGGTTCTTGCAACGGTTTTTTCTCTTACTCTTAAAATTATCTGTGGGCTATTCTTTGGAATTCCATATTTCTTAGAGATTTCTGTCTGGCTTAAAATTTTCTCTTCTACTTCTTTTAAAATTTTCTTTTTTGCCTCAGCAGATAAATGGGTGCGTTTTTTTCAACTGCGACATGACAAAATTTCCTCAACTAAAAATGGCTCAAACTCATTTTGGACTCACACGAAACTTTAGACATGAAGGTCCAGCTGAAACTAACCAGCTACAAAACATATTCTTTTAACAAAGCACCCCTTTTCCCGCTCGACATTGACACATGCTTATGAAAGTGAGGGAGGGTTAAAGATTTGGGTCAAAGTGCCACTCTCCAATCACATGCCTTCTATCCACCTGCTGTTGGCCCCTGTAATTTTTCTCAGAATGGCCTTGAAATGTTTGTATGTGTTGCTTTGTTACTCCCTAAACATATGAGCTTTTAAACTTTGTCTGATGTCAGGTAAACAGCGAAATATGAAAATGAGTTCGCAAAAAAGAGATTTTTAAAAATTTTAGTTCGTAAATGGGAATTAAAAATAACATTATGCCTATGGGACCATGTTCGGGACCAGACACTAGTTCGTAAAATCGTGAGTGTTCGTAAATTAGAGGTTCGTAAAAACGAGCGTCTACTGTTTTAGAAAATGTTTTATTCTCCAGTTTAAAAGCTAGTTTTAGCATTTAAATATGGCACAATTTGGAAATATTTAAAAATTACATTTTCAAACGCATTGTACACAGTACAGAAAAACTGAATAAAGTAAAATGCTAATTAGCTATTAGCATTTTATAGGCCAATTATCATGTTTTTTTTAAACATGATTATGCAAGTAGTAATTCAACTAGAAGCACAATCGTTGATGTTAATTACTCGAAGTATCTTTCTTAATGTTATGACCCTCCAAAAAGTTTATTGCATTAAAAAAAAATTATATAATATTTTACCTCGAGAGTCCTTAAAACAACTTTTTTTCAAATTTTTAATTTAAAATTCTATTATTTTTTTTTTTTTAAAGAAACGTTATGGCGGAGGGTCATAACATCTCGCAAAGTAATATAAAGTTGAATTAAAAAATAAATTTTCCAGAAGTTTAAGCAAATCTGAGTTTTTATGTTTGGAATGAAAGTGCATATTGTAAAAATACAATTTTTCAGAAATGTGATTGTAAAGTGTACAAATCATACGCCCATTGCTAGCAGCACCTTGTAAATATTTTTTGTAATGTTTATTCAAACTTGGTATCACCTTAAAGATAAAGAACTGGGGAATATTATAGAATAAAAAAATATTTTGTAATTTGTGACCGATTTCCGTTTATTCTAGTGTTATGAGAAGATATTTTCATAAAAAAGAAACTGCCGGACATCCGGCAAAATCCAGTTCGGACACAAGAGTAAAACCTCATGTGTGTGGAGTGTGCTATAAACAATTTTCTAGAAAAGAACATGCCAGAAAACATCTCCTCATTCACACAGGTGAAAAACCTCACGTTTGTGAAGTGCCAATAACCAATTTCCAGCCAAAGGATCTCTCGAAAGGCACCTCGTCATTAACACAAGAGTAAAACCTCGTGTGTGTGACGTGTCCAATTAACAATTTACCGACAAGTATTTTATCTAAATCAACTACTATACACATACACCTGTATGTATGAATTTTAGGCATTTTGTACATTGGTATGATTAATTTATAAAATTATAATGGTATTGAAAAGATTTTTTCTTTATTTCGCAAAAATCATCAAAGCAGCTTCTAAAACAATGCAGAATCCTTAAAAAAAGGGAAATGGTTATTAAATGTTTTAATGTTATAATTGTTTTGTGTGTATGCAGGTTAATTGTAATTATATTTGATTAATCTTTAATCGAACTTTTAGAACAATACTTTCATAATGCAAGTAATTTGTGTATGGACACCATTTTATTTTTAAAAAAACGTTTTATGCAAGTATTTTTTTTAATGTAACGAAGCTTAGTTTCTCTGTGAATTTTCAACTCTATATTACTTTTTAATGTTATTAATGGAATAAAATTCAACAGATATCAACTTGTAATTGAGGAAATATTTTATTTAATGTGACAATGAATATTTCCATATAAATATTAAATGACGATCATTAAGAATAAAATTTAGAATTATTGAATGCACATGCTGAGATTATAATATGATGCACTGGTTGTTAAACTAAATGGTTATATCGCTAAATATAGATGAAAGTTTATTCTTTGGATAACCGTTTGATTTTCCCGACTAGCATCTCTTCAGAAGCGCCTTCACCAGGCCCGTAGACAGGGTGGGGACCGACGGGACAAAACACCCCCCGAAATTGTGTGATACTTTTTTTCAACACTCACTCCTCTTCCCCCTTCTTTTCCTTCATGTCCTTTTTTTCTTTCTTGAATCAAAGAAAACTATTTACTTATAGTGCCTAATACCACCGATGGTGTAGAACTATAAAAATTAACTATGGCGTCACAGCCAATCTTACTCTATTTTTCTACATCGGCTGGGAGTGTTCTGAACGGAAACAATACTGTACCCAACTAATTTTTTAAAGGGATTTTGTGGATTTTTTTCTTCTCAAATCGTTATAGAAATGTTAAATATGTTCAAACATTTTATATTTTCTACATATAGAATCAATTTGCGTATCTCCAAAACTATAGGTTTTTTTTTGCTACTTATCCACTTTATTGGTTAAAATGGATTTCAAAGAATAGGCATTTAAAATGTGTTTTAATGTAAAATTTAAAAAAAAAATGCCAAAACACTACAATTCGGCATATTTTTTCATGAACAGTTTATGAAATATAGAGGTAGAAACTCCATCAAATAGTTTTAAAAATTGTTTAGATACGATACGAAAATTATAAAGGAAAAGTTTGTCTTCGTGTTGTCGTAACAATGGAAATTAAACCGTCACCCATAACACCCCCCGAAAAAAAAACCCTGGCTACGGCCTTGGCCTTCACATTCACGCGGGAGTAAAAACCTCATGTGTGTGAAGTGTGCAATATATAAACAATTTTCTATACAAAAAAGAACATCTCATAAAACACCTCTTCATTCACACAGGTGAAAAACCTCCTTTCTGTGAAGTGTTCAACAAACAATTTACTGACAAGCATAATCTAAAGTAACACTTCCTCATTCAGAAAAACATTGTGTGTTAAGTATGAAGCGAACAATTTCCTGCAAAGGAATCTCACAAGATGCACCTCCTCATTCATTCAGGAGAAAAACTTCATGTAAATTAAACGCTGCCTATATGTGTTTTAGCAGGACTAACCTTTTTGGGCTTAAAAGGTTGTAGTTGGACATCATTATTTGCATTTTTCACTTTCAAATTGTTCAAATTGAAAATTGAACTATTTTTATAATGTCCAAATGTTCCCCATTGAAAAGTGTTCTTTTTCCCAAGAAAGTTGTCTACTAGGCTTGTTATTCGAAATATATTATTCAAACAAGTTATATGTCTCGTATATTACTGCATTTAGAAAACTTTGTAGCAGAGTAGGTTTACATTTTAGAAGTTTTTTGGTAGAAGTAAGAGAACATTTTCGGGGGAAAACGAATAATGTTATACAAGTTCAGAGACGGATCAAGGCATTTTTGTTACATAAGCAAATATGATTTTGGCACTACAATTTGCAAAAATTATTTTTTTAAATAAATTTGCAAATATATTTTTTATATAGGAATTTTTTAACTTAGTCAACTGAAATATATATTATATTAGTCCAGTCAGCAAAGCATTAAAAAAGAGTCAATTCGGAACAAAATAGGGGAAAGCTGGAAACAATTTTAATCGCTTCCAAAGAGTGCTCTGTATGATATATTAATTTTGCACCACCCCGGCGTTGGCCGCCATCTTGGAAAAATGGCGGCCAAAATCAGTTTTTTGAGTTTTTTATCCCCCCCCCCCCCCGAGGGGAGGGGGAAATAAGGTACCTAAAGATATCCGCCTCTTTTTGGGGGGAGTCCCCCTTAGAGGGGAAATTCTTAATGGATTGCTTAAATGGAAACTGAGTTATTACGACTCAATTATCTTAATCACATTCTTTAGCACACCTTTTTAACATTTCTTCTGTTTATAACTTCTTCAACTCACCCTGGTAATAAAACGGATAAGGCTCTGGACAGCGGTGCCTGAAAATCTAGGTTCGATTCCATTTAAATCTTGGTTGTAAATTTCGATATTCATTGAAAGTGATTTATGAAGACAGCCTACGTAGGCCTTTTTACTTATAACAAATTACCCAAAAACTATAATGGTTTTGGGTATTATTTATTTCTCGTAGAGTGAGGCTTTCGTGGCCGTGACCGGTTAAAGGCGTCAGCTGAGAATACGAAGATTCCCGGTTCGATCCAAGGCGATGGACTTGAAAAAGAAGTAAAAAAGTGGTGATCTTGTGATCGGAGGGTTGCCAGCCTTGCTACAAAATTCCAGAACAACCGCAAAAATTAACGTATATATTTAAAGTGTAAAATTAGCATGTATACTAGGGTGGAGCGAAAAAATCAAAATTTGATTAATATAAAGTAATAGTGCGGAAAAGTTGCCTTTCGTATACATTATTTGTCATGTAAAAGGATTTTGATAGCAAATAATATCTAGAGGTTCCCCTCGGGCCTTGAAGTTTACCAATAATAGTGAAAAATTGAATAATGTTGTAACGTAATATAGGATAAGAAAAATGTATTAGAATTTAATATTGTGGATATTTTAGTTTTAATATAGGGTCTTTTTTTTCATCATAAGCAAGTTAACAAGTTCTTACAATGTTAAAGATAATCTGAGGCTCCGCCGGAGTACGAACTTTACAACAAATGTTAAGTTTCCATATACTACAGAACAAAGGTGAAGTAAGTATGAAATTGTGAATCCAGCTTAGCATTGTTCACACAAGTATTACTTAAATCTAAAGATGTTAGTAAAACATTCCTCTGTTTTTCAGAACTAAAACTGTAACCACAATGCAAACAACTGAACATAGTTTAATGGGTCACTTGACTTGATTATTGACGATATTCTGCTTTCGTGTTAAATTGTGGCATAAGTTGTCTAGACTGCAATCTGACTTTAATAAATCTATCTCTATTGCTTGCACCACAAACAGCAGCTGATGCTTCTGTAACTAATTTAACGCATCGTTCCACCAATTAAGTATGACATGGGTAGTTTGCAAAATCAAAAACTTCAGGTACGCCATAAAGCACCATTTCTTTCAAAGCTTCATCTGAAATGACCATGGTAAACGGAGGTTCAGTTGTTTCCAAACTCTGGCAATATAGTTCATGGTAGTCTTCTGCTTCGAAGTTAAAATCGTGAATTGTAAATTTGCGGAGTTCAATGGATCTTGCCGCCAAGATCCTATGCAGACCAAGCTCCCTGATGGATTTTCGATCATCTGTCATCATTGCTAATAGTATATTTTCTGGACTCCCAAAGAAACCATTTCGCTGAATTACAGGATCTATCACAGTTTTCATTTCAGAAGAGAGATAACGAGATCTTTTTATGGTTTCTAAGACGTGTTTGGCACCATCTTTACAGGAGTGGTGAATCTTAATACTAAATCACATTGGTGCATAAACTTTTATAACGTATTCTGCTAGAGTGTATTAATTCTGTGATGGATTAACGGTTGCGATATACAAACGCAAATTTCTATTTGCAGTCGTTAACCACCTTGAGTGGTTTAATGCAACAGGTTGTCGTCTTGACAAACTTGTTGAACACTGGCCGCTAGCCACTGATTAGCAAATATCAAATAAGTACTGTTGTTCAGAACTTAAAAAATTTCTACTTATTTCTGGAAGGTTAACTAGAATCGTGTCAAATAATACAACTGGCAATTTTTCACAATTAGCCAATGCTTTTCCAATAATACCAGAGAATGCACGAGGACCTGTAGTTTTACCGTCTAAGTGTTCTAGTAGATGTCGTAATGGAAGCTCGTTTGAATGAAGCTGACATACCAACCACTGTAAGGGTTTTTTTAAATAAACTTCGAGAAACCTTATTACTCCTCCATTTCTTCCAGTATTTACGTTGGTTCCGTCACATCCGAAGGCTACAATATTATCAGCAGAAATTTCGTTTTCTGTTAGATAGTCAGTTATGCTCTTGGTGATGTTTTTCGCTGAGCCACTGGATGGAATCACATGACCAAGATACTTAGATTCAGGTTCTTGAATCAGAGTAACGTGCTCTTCAACTCAAGCGCGGATCCAGGTGGGGGGTAAAGGGGTAATTACCCCCCCTAACATTTAAGATTATATTTTCAAAAGTCACTTTAGGCAATGAAAAATTTCAAACTAATTTTTTTCTGCCAAATCGTGATATATATGCATTGCTTAACGCTCTTTAAAACTTCCCAATACTCCTCCCCCCCCCCCCCCCCCCCTTGTCCCCACGCCTTTCCTACCAATGAAGAAAAGACCCAGGAATAAAAGAGTGTTCTCATGTCATTACACTGTTCCCACCAAAGCTGCGTGCATGGACATTTTCTTGGAATGTCACCCGGGAGCCTCCTTTTTTTGACGGGCTTCTCCCTATAACGTCCCTCCAACCCTAAGCGCCACCTACAGGCAGAACTTCCACGGGCGTTCGCCTATCCCTCCACTTGGAGGGTAGGTAGAAACTGGCGCTTTATCGCCGTTACGGCTCATTTATCGCAATTGAAGAAATGAAAGTACGCGTGAAACCGTAAGTCAAGAAATGGCGCTTTATCACCGTTTTGGCTAAATTTTGAGGAGATAACGTAAAAAATAATAAAACTAACAACGACTAACGACCCAGAAAAAGCTGATTAAAAGTATTCAAATTATGTTTTAAAAAATAGCCATAAAGTAACGCCGAGAATAGATCTTTCGACTATATCAATTTGAAATTAATTATGATTTTTTTAACTATAAATTTAGTTTCTGAAATTAATAAATTTCTGTATTCAAACCTGTATTTCTGCAAAAAAAATGTAAATTAAAATTTTTTTTGTCATTTTTTAGAATGTTCTTCTTTATAAATACTACAAGTTTTAAAGTGGCAAATCGATGCCTTATTTCTCAGATGCGTTAAGTGCAATTTTCATTAACTTTAGTTTAATTGCTTTTATAAATCTTCACGTTGTAATCTGTATATAACATATAATCTTGATATATGAAAAACAATAATTTTAAGTGTTACAAACCCTTGGTTGTCTTTTTCTTATCATAAAGCTACAAACTTTCAAATGGCTGTTCTGAAAAATGAATGTGCACTCAGGCAACGGAATCCTCATTTTTTAAAACTTTGATTATGTTAATGTATATTGATTGTTTTAAATATTTTACGCTATATACCTGGGTATCAGAATTAAAACCCATACAAAATTATTTTTAATCAAAACTTAAACATTGTCACTTAGGTTAACTCACATTATATTGCTTTTTAAGTGCTTTTAATATAAATAAAAGAGTTAGTGTATTAGGTAAGATTCCGATATTTATTACAATGTTTACATTATTGAATAAAAACCTATGAAAAACTACTAAATTTTACCCTGCATGTAAAATAATATACTTTTATATAGGAAATACATTTTATTATGTAATATATTATTCGTTTTTGTTTGAAAAACTATAAATATATTTACAGACTATTTTATTTTCATAAAAACGTTTAAATGAATAAATGTTCCAATAATTATATAGTCCAGGAATTTACACATAGTTGTTGATTATTAAAGTACTAGCAGAAAAGACCGTTCTACGCATGGAAAGAAAATAAATACAATATTTATAAGCAAAAGAAAAATATTTTTTTTTTCTCGCTCGTCAGAGGGACTCAAAGAAGTAAAAGTTCAAATTTTTAACGAAATTATATTAGCAAGGTCCTGAAATAAATGGAAAACTTCATAATACGAAGAAGATGGCAATAAAACAAAATGAACATCGATACGGTATTGCCGTTGATTAACATTCGAATTTTAAACTATAACATCCCAAAAATATAAAAATGAACAAATAATAATTATTCTAAGTAACTTGTATTAGACACATATAATAACAATAGCCTTTTAAATTTCTTAAGTTATCGAAAGTATAAAAATAAAAACGGAAAATTTTTAAAGGTTCCACGTAAAGAATTTTAGATTTTCATATATTTTCTTGTTTGTACCGTAAAACCATATGTGCATACGAAATTTTACGACTCTAATGTTCCGTAAAGAAAAAGAAGTATTCGAAACTAACGTCGAATAAGAGGATTTTCAAACCATAAAAACGTTCGATACGAACAAAAAAAGAAGATTATTGTTCCTATTTAAAGCTAATTTTTAGTTAAAAAAAATAGCAACTTACTTTTTAGAGGTTCCACGTCGTGCAAAATTCAAGATTATATTTTTTTCTTTGTTTGTATGACTGAATGGATGAGTAGTCAACGGCTTCGCATTTGAATATAAAGAAATTTATTTCTCAATAACATGTATTAGACAATAACTTTCTAATACAGTAATCTCTCAATAACATTAATATATATATGAACAAAAACCTGTAAACTTCTTAAATTGGTAAAGGTATAAAAATGGAAAGGGAAAACAAATGTAAAAAATGCCGCATGCAAAATTCTGGATTTCCTTTTTTTTTTTTTTGTATCGTAAACCCTATCAGAATGAGGATACCACTATTTTAAGGCAATAAAAAGTGTCTGAAACAAATGTTCCATGAAAGAAACCGATTTCAATTTTAAAGGTTCCACGTAAAAAAAAAATTAATTTACCAATTTTTTCCTTTGTTTTTATATAAATACCCATCAATATTCTGAATCTTACGATGCTAAGTTATTCGAAGGTGTCTAAAACTAATATTTAGTAAAAAAAATAGCAACTTTATTTACTACTACAACTACTTATTTTTAGAGGTTTCACGTGCAAAATTCAAGATCATATTTTTTTCTTTGTTTGTATGTATGAGAATACTCTCTCTGTATGCACAATTTCACGATTCTGGGACCCTTAAAAATTTTCTATCCGAACAAAAACAGTTAACGTTTCCTATTTAAAATATAAGGAACAACTTTGCCAAATTTTATCTTTCTGTGTGTACCAGTAAGTTAAAGTTGTACCACATTTGTTCCACATTTTTAGTTCAACATAACTTTTTTACAGTTTCAAATAATGGAATCAGGTGTTCAATAAACGAAAATTACAGGTGGAAAGTTTAAAAATCATATTCAAAATAAATGATAGTTGTAAATTAATAAAAAATATAAATATGTGAATCATGTTTAATTTACTTTTATTTACAAAAACACATAAAAGTATTTTTTTAATTTATCTGTCGATTCCACTGCGCGAAACTTTGTAAGCAATTGCAGGAGCATAAAACCGAAGTTTGTTAAAAATATTTTTCTCATTCACTAGGTACTAATTTTTAAAGTCAAATGTCCTTTGGTACGACTGTGTCTTTGATTAGGTCTCATCTATACCTCTACTATGCTAAAATTTAAGTTATATACAAATATTTTACGAAAATGTATGTCATAAATAAAATATACCAGTTATTTTCCAATGTAGAGCCTAAAATTATCTTAAATTCCAGTCACCTACCGGAGTTATGTAATTTGTTCTATTTCTATTAATACTTCTTTATTCATTATAGAAACAAGATTATTATTAATTTAATGCATCAAGTTTCTCAACTTCTTATACACTGCACCTTATTTTGATTGTACTTCCACTTATTTTATTTAAATTCTTTCGCCGATTTCTGTCAACATACCAGTTACATAATAATTTATGTAACGCCGTCTTCATTAACATCGACTTCGTTCCTAAAATAGCTTTTGCAAGCGTCAGACGAGCTTGAAATAGATGCAACCGCTCTAACGTTGTTTCGCGGCTCGTGTGTTCGTTACACGTATTTTTTTCGTTACAGTCTTGCTTTCATTAAAATTCAATTCCCCATATATGCACCTTTTAACCTAGATCTGATTTTAAAGACGTTACAAGTCGCAAACACACGTACAAACAAACAAAAAATTAGCCAATCCTTTTACAAAATCCTACATGTGCGACTGTAGATATCAATATTTCTTTAGTTTTGGATCTAAATTCTAATAACGTTATACATAAATTCTTCTTCGTATATTTAAATGTAGTTTGTGGAATTGCATTTTTTTTATATGTTTTTAAAGTATTTTTGGCACAAATGTAGTTGATGATATGATTAACATTCATTAGCAAATTATATGCATTTCATCCAAATAGAACGAGTTTTTCCAACATGTAATTGTTCATTTTTTTGTTGTTGTTGTTTATTTACTAAAAACATTGACCTTACAAATTTTAAGTTTCTTAAGGATATAATAGAATTTCTCATCTTGATTTTTTATACGTGATGTATAATGAAAAAAAGATTCTAATATATCATTTACTCTATAATTATCACTTAGTTCAAATTCAGGTGATAAAAGCAAAATGTTGTTAACAAATTTTTGACAAGTATTTATGCGTATGCAATTTATACACGCACCCCACAGGACAATGCAGACCATCCGCTGCCAGAGAGGCTAGTCTCATTGTTGACGGAAAGAAGGCACACATGTTTGTAATGAATGCAATGCGAGCTTTTTTCGGAGCGTCAAAGCAGTGGTCATAGGGGGGTGCGCTAATGATAGCCAGTGGCAAATTTACATCCTGTCCTACTGTTGATGGGGGACTAAAATGTGTCACTCTTCTTGAAAGAAAGTCGTGTACTGTTCACAAGGGGCCGTCCACAAATTATCTTATGCTTGGAGGGAGGGGGGGGGGGGGAGGTTCAGGAAGCTGTGACAACATACATCGGATTAAAAATATTGCAAATCAGTAGTAAACCGAAACAAAAACAATTTCAGAAAAATACACTATTTAGCTTCCAGTTTAAATCGATTATGAAGTGATATTTTATACAAATGTACCGAGATATAATTTCGCACAGTTGAAAAACACGTGAATTCGCAATGGATAAAAATAAAGGTTTTTCAAACTTTATTTCAATCTTATAGGAGATCCTTGGTCCTGTGACGGAGGGGTGAGACATCAGCTATGGACAGCTCCTAACCTAATTTTTCTTTAATTTTATGCTTTACATTTACCAAAACAGTGTATAATAGGTCCAAATGAAGTCTGCTTATTTGTGTTGTTGTGTATCAATATGCTCATATATTGCATAAAGATAGTGACTATCATGAGGATTTCTGCAAAAAATGAATTTTATCAAAGTTTTTGAAATAAATTTCAGCTTTTTTTCTACAAAAAATTTGAAATGTCACGCAACCACTGAGACCCCTTCTCTCATATCGTGACATTATCCCGTGAAAACCTGGCTTCCTTGTACGAGAATAAGATTAACAGCGCTTAAAACTATTGACGAGATGCCGCGTATTACACAACTCAAACAAAAAGAAAAGCATGGTCTTAGCGCCAATTTTCAGACTCGCGACAAAAATAGAAGAATCGCAACATAAAATAATCGCGACAAGGAGTAACGTAAGTTAGGAATTGAATATAAATCCATGCAGGATAGAAAATATATTCCATTTATTTGCGTTATGCAATATATAGACGACCTCTCTCACGATTCCGCCAAATTTACTGTTATCAAATTTACCTACATCCCGATATGGATATGAATGGATTATTGCAGAATATGTTCATAAATATATTATTTCAAATTTGCATAGGAATTATTGGCTGTACAAATATCAATTATTCCCGCATATAACTGAACAAGAAATTACATATTTTTCAATTTTTAATGTTTTTACAGTTTTTTGATTTACTTGAATTTCTTTAGTTTGCCCATTATATTACCATGCATAATGAGAGAGGTTTGAACTCGCTGAACCCTTACCTATTTGCTTGGTACAAAACAAATGGTATTTTTGAATTCATTAATAAAAATATTAGGATTTTTGGGGCTCGGGTTACCCTAATGAATTTAAGTATTTCGTAGTATTTAAATCTAATGAAGATAACTTCGTAAATTTGATAAAAAGTAATCCTATATATTATTTCTACAGCAGAAAACCGTTTTATGCGAGTATCTTAACAAGTAAGTGTCAAAAGAACTAACGAATTCGATAACGTTCATGACATAAATATTTAAAAAATGCGTTCAAAAGAATAATTGCGTAAAGAAACATCTTAAGTTTTTTTCTCCAAAATCTAGCTAGAACGTACCTTTGAGCGTAGTCTTTAGCGCGCGAGACTTCGTAAAAATAGCTCACTGGTTCGAGTCTCAACGGGGGCCACTAAATTTGGCGTCGCGGATTCACCAGCAATGCGAAACCGAACAGCTATTTAATATTATTTAGACTACTCAATAAATAAAATTTGTCAATTTTTAATCAGCATATAATGATATAAGTTTTTAGATATTTAAAAAAAATGTTTTTCTTTTGAATGTCTTTTTGTTTGGTCCCTTCCGAATCTAAATTATGGCTATGTCACTGGTCCCCAGCATGTAAACCATGCAGCTAGTAATATATATATATTTATTTTACGCAAATAAATTGACCTTATACTATTTTTTATTGGTATTTATATTTTTAATTTAAATTCGTAAAAGTATACTAACATTAAATATTTTTCTGCTGATTCAAATGCGTTTAATATTGTCTATCAAATCTTAAATTGGGCTTATAAGACTAGGACAACATATTATTTTCTTTGTTGTTGTTCATTAGCAGTTTCTTTTTGTCTATTTACATTTTCAAATTCGTAATGCGACACTATACAATCAATACATTTTTTGAACGAAGTATGGAATCTTGTATTGATTTCTTGACTGTTGTACACCGATTAAAACTTATATAGTACTAAAGCGGTTGGTGTAGTATTATTGTTGGGGGGGGGGGGGGGGGGGGGGGCTGCGCCGAAGTTGAACATTTTGAATAATGGCATAATAAATAAAGTCATGTATTATGCCATTGTTCTAAAACGTTAACTTGCTATTTTTATTTTATTTCACAATTTAATTTGAAATTAATTATTCTATTTCAGAGCCGCATTAAGCAGTAGCTGGGCCAAGTCCGAATCTTACCTCGATGACCCTATTGTCAAGCGTGTTAAATCTTTCTATATCACCCGATTTGCAAATTAAACCGCACCCCTCCTAAATTTAAAAAAAAAATCGATATATTTTCAAGAAAAAGCTTAATTTAAAAGAAGAATAAGTGTGTGAATTTTTTTCAAATACTTTTCAAAAAAATATTTCGCAAATAACAAAAATAGTGTTTCAGAAAATATTTTTTGACATAACAAAAATAGTGTTTCAGAAAATATTTTTTGACATAACAAAAATAGTGTTTCAGAAAATATTTTTTGACATATCAAAAATAAATAAATAAAAAAAAAACATCAAACATTTTCAAATTTTAATTAAAAAAGTTAATTTTTATTTTTTGCTTTGCAAACATATGAATTAAAAAAAATAAAATAATGTAAGTTAATAAAAAAAAGAAACGTTAAATGTGTCCCATATACTTCTTAAGAAGTTAACGAAGGAAAAAAATGTTTATACCTTCACTCAAGTATCTTTAAAATAAAATCTAGTGATACAAATCCTCCAAAAATTTAAAAGAAGGAAATTCTCCAATATACCAAATTATATTTATTTATAAAGGAAATACAATATACGTATTCGGAGCGCGCCAAATACATGCGTAATTGAAGATTCAAATTTCGCCAAAACCGGCCAAAGCATTGTGTTAACGTATTCCAATAACCCTAAGCCTCCTAATCTTCCCAAGTTTCTTAAAAGAAATGAAATATTTATTAAGATGGTAATTTACTTAAACAATTCATCGAACAAATTTTGTTTTCTACATTAGTTATCACCAAAGTAAAAAAAAATATAAAATATACTATTTCCCATAGAATACCAACGTTAAAAAATAAATTTATAAAAGTACACCAAGCGGGATCGAACCCGGGTCTACTGGATGAGGATAAAACACTTTACCACTACACCACCCGATCTACATACCACACTGCATTGTTAACAAACTGTTTAAAACATCCTAAAGTGCGCCAAGTAAATCGCATAAGAAGAAATCGAAGTGCGCCAAACCAAACCAACCATTCCTACAACCCCATCCTTCAGGGTCTTTCCCTCCCCGTCACTCCTTGTCAGGGTAGTTCCGATCCTGCCTGTAGGTGTCGCTTTTGGTTGGAGGGACGTTATGGGGAGAAGCTTCTTTTTTTTGTTACCGACAGACAGCCCTTAGGACACAATCCATAAGAACTGGATAGTTGGTCCCCCTACTTTGACCTTGAGGATTAATTGCTATGGCAATCGGGAAAAAACCTGTTGCAACTTATGCACACCTGGACATTGTACCTTCAGCAAACGCCCGGCCGTAATCACAAAAGAATGGGAAGAGAAGGTTACCCTTTTCAGGCGGGGGGAGGGGCGTGAAAACGTCTGTCACATAGACAGTTTAGATAATAGTCAGCTTGTGATAAATACGACCCATGGAACGGGGTGGGGGGTAAAATTTTTTGTACCCGTGAGGTCTACATAGATATTTCATTCAGTTGGCGACACAAAAGGATAATAGCAGTTCGCTTTTCTTGACACTTGAAATGGGAAAAGAGTTGAACAAGAATTCACGATGCCTCAATTCAGAAATTATTAACTTTGCAGCTTGCAGTAACGTATTTTCCAAGAAACATCGCATTCTGTATTCCGATCTACATGCTTCGAGGAAGAGTTTAAAGGATTAATGTTATAACGAAACGCCTATAATTTTGATCTTCGTCTACCCTCTTGGAATTTTCCTCTCCTTCGAAACATCCTACCGCAAATGCCAAGTAGCCTTAGTAACTAGTGTTCATATAGTTGCGGAAACTAGACTTTTCGGCAGCTATTCAAAGAACTATATTGAAGTAAGTGATTTTTTTTATCTTGTATTGCAAAAACAAGCTATCAAAAATATTAAATCTATTACCAGCTCAAATAAATAAAAAAATTAGCAGAGATCAGTGTATATGCTTTTGCTTGCGACATTTTAAATTTGTACTACTTAAATTTGTTAAATTAAAAATAAGTATTAGTTTAATAATAATCATACTTGCGCTTTCACTGATGTTTTGAGATCCCATCAGTCCAAAAAGTTTTTTTTTATTTGATCAATTTAATTGCAAGTGTTTCATTAAACAAAATATCTCATGAAAGCATTTCTATATCGATATACTAGCGTTCGCGTTTACGGCGGAGCGTGACGACAAGGGAAGGGGTTTAAACTCTAACTTACGAAAACGATGGCTTGCCTTTTTTTTTTTGTTGCCAGTACTGTTTTTCTAAACAGCTATATATATATATATATATATATTTAATTCTCAGCAAATTCCTCACTTAAAACACCATAAATTATTGACAGATTGTTATTTAGGGCTCAGTTTCAACTAATCCTTTCTGCATTTCGTCTGTCTGTAAATTTGTTTGTCATACAGTTACGACCAAACTCGTTGTTATATTGTCTTCAAATTGTTCCTAGAAGTCATTCAAAACGGCGTATATGTTTTATTTTGGTCGCGAGGTCTACCTTTAATAGAACTACTAGTGCACCAAACTGCATCTAGCTATTAAATTTGGTTAAATTCGATGTAAATATAGATGTAATACAGTTTTAATCGGGCACAGTTTGAAAATGAAACTTTGGCTTTCATGTGCTTTTCAGAGAATTCTTAATTTAATTTTTGAAAGCTAAAATACATCTATTAAATACAAATACTTAATTTAGTTGATAATAATTTAATTTATAATAATTGCAATCAATCATCTATTTATTGTACTTATCACTTATAAAATTTTGCTAATGTATAATTTTTTTATTAAAATAATTTTAAGTAAAATGTTCTTAGATTCAGAATTATTTTTAAGTATAATCCTGAGAAAACTTTGTTTCATCAACGATATATTTGTTTCTCATACAAGATTTTATTTCAATTCTGAAATGTCTTAATATTTCTTTATTTTCTGGAATTTTAAAGTAATTTTTTAATAAAAAAAAGAGTAAATATACCTTAGCTTATACGATTTTTTAGTACACCCCTCACCTTATAGCTATGATTTTATGATTCGGAAATTTCAATCGTGCATTAGAATACAAATAAATTAATTTTGATAATGAAGATAAATTATTTTATTTAAAAAAATGCTCAATAAACCTGGGTCAGAATATTAAATTCACAGAAGGGTAAAACGTTTTTTATTCCCAGTTATACTCAAAATTTCGTAGACAGAGTTACTCAAATTATGCTTGTTTTAATTTCTGTAAAGAATTAAATGATTTAATATTTTTAAAATTTAAATGAATGAAAAAAAGTTAAAATTCATGTGTTTTTTCCAGCAACGGGAAAACTATCGATTATAAAGTAGCTTGGATGGCGAGGGAGGGGGGGGGGGGGGGGAATGATAACAATATACCTATTACCCCCCCTAACAGTAATCTCTGGATCCGCCCTTGCTTCAACTAATCTTTTGCAGTACTTTTTTTCCATTGAAACTTTCAAGTTTTAATGTCTTGTCCTTTCTGCTATCGAATGCTCCTGTATGTTCTTCCTTTTCTTCTTTTTCTCTCGCATGATTTTGCTGCGGTCAATCCCGTTTGAAGAATCTTGTTCCGTAACTAAACCCACATCTTGAAGCATAGCACTTGATATTGCTGCTGCTGCTCTGTCGGACACACCATATCTGTCACATTCCCTTGTCAATGTTGGTAAAGAAAGTCGCATTTGTTGTGGACTATGCCGTGGCTTTGCTAGTGAATATGATGGTTCATTAATATTGCTCTAAAACGTGATGTGTTTGAAGTAGAAGCCATAAAAATGTCATCGTTTATCTCCATTTCTGATGAACTCGAACTTGAGAAAACTAGTGTGGTACTTTCATTTCTTTTAGCATTTTCAGAAAGTCGAGCATTTTCTTGTGCTTTTCGTTCGACCTTACGTCGGAGGACTTGTGTTGCGGTTAAGTCAACAGTACTGATGACCATTCTTCTGACAGTTCTTTGGTCATGAAGAAATGCCTGTTCTTCAACAGGAACCTTACGATACTTTTCACCAGCAAGAGAAAATTTCACATTCACAGGCCGAAATATCGAACAATTTTTGTTTAGCTTTCTCTCTGAATGCTTTGAACTTTGCCTGGTAATGATCACTGATTTGTTTCCCTTTACATGATTTTTTTAACAGATTTGTATTTAGTATGATATGATATGAGTATGATATGAACGAATCAGTTGAAGAACTCGCATGTGGGTTACTATAAGTACTCAAGCTGTGATCCACAGTATCAACGTCACATTGTTGTAAAAAAACCAATTTTGTAGAATTCAAGGCCAGAGGGGAACCTCAAGATGAAAAGATAGAATAAAATTATTTTAGGTATGTCATTATGATACCAAATGACAACTTTTCCGCACTATTAATAGTTGAAATTCAAAAAAATATATTTTTGCCTATACTTTCACTCCACCCTAATGTATACGTGACTGGTTCACGATAAATCTGATCGGGGTCAAAAGTCCCGACGTCTATTGAAGTCGTTGGGTGCCAATTCAGGTGTTTGCTCATCATCTGACCATGGCTCTAAAATAACGAGGTGAATGTGTATGTGTTCCCGGGTCTTTCCATCAAGATAGACTGCGAACCGTCGCCAATAGCCAACTGTGCAGCTGTAGTGCGACGTTTTTAATCAAACCAATCCAAATCCGAGGATTAAGCATATCAGGATAACAGAGATAAAGCGAACTAAATCAGGCGAGCAAAGATCTTTGAACCAAATAAGCGTTCGGTGGACATTTTGCCTCTGTGATTTTTCCAGTTAAAATACATTTCCCCTAGACAGGTTTCTTCATTGTTCAATTTATTCTTATATTTTAATTTAACGACTTAAATATTAATTTTCTATGTCTTAAAAGAAAGATTCTCCATTGATCGAATTGCAGCAGGCACTAATACAGCGCAGGCGACGAAATGTCCACGCAACCAAATTAGTAAATATATCAGTAAAAAATTTCAATCTCGTATTTTGAAGGTGTTTATCAAAATGCGTCCTATGCTCGAAAGAATAGCGATAACTCCGTGTTAGGCAAGAATGTGATAAACGATTTGTTAAAAAACATAATTCGTGAAACAAATTCTATTTTACCCAAAACAAAAATATTAAGTATTTGATAAACAATTTACTAAAAAAACGTTTAAAAAGCACCTATTCATTCACACAAAAGAAAAAATTCATGTGTTATATGTGCAACAAATAATTTTGTGAGAAAGTTAATCTGAAGTTAAGAACCATATGTGTGTGAAGTATGCAACACAAATTTTTATTATAAAGGACATCTCAAGACGCACATTCTCACACACAAAGTAGGAGAATGTGAAATGCCTAACAAACGATTTTAAATGAAGGTATCTTTTAAGAAGCGCCTCCTCATTCACACAGGAGAAAAACCTTATGTGTGTGAAATGTGTAACAAACAGTTTTCTGAAAAAGGATCTCTTAGGAAGCACCTCCTCATTCACACAGGAGTAAAACCTCATGTGTGTGAAGTGTGCAACAAACAGTTTCCTCGAATGGGATCTCTTCAGAAGCACCTCCTTATTCACACACAGGAAAAACCTCATCTTTGTGGAGTGTGCAATAAACAATTTTCTAGAAAAGATCATCTCAAAAAACATTTCCTTATTCACACAGGTGAAAAACCCCATTATTGTGAAGTATATAACAAACAATTTTCTGTAAAGGAAAACCTTGAGAGGCACCTCCTCATACACACAGAAGAAAAACCTCATGTGTGTGAAGTGTGCAATAAACAATTTTCTGAAAGAGGATCTCTTAGGACGCACCTCCTCATTCACACAGGAGAAAAACCTCCTGTGTGTGAAGTTTGCAATAAACAGTTTTCTGAAAGAGGATCTCTTAGGAAGCACCTCCTCATTCACACAGGAGAAAAACCTCATGAATGTGAAGTATGCAACAAACAGTTTTCTCAAATAGGACATCTTAGAAGGCACCTCCTTATTCACACAGGAGTAAAACCTCATGCGTGTGAAGTGTGCAATAAACAGTTTTCTGAAAAAGGATCTCTTAAGAAGCACCTCCTCATTCACACAGGAGAAAAACCTCATGTGTGTGAAGTGTGCAATAAACAGTTTTCTGAAAGAGGATCTCTTAGGAAGCACCTCCTCATTCACACAGGAGAAAAACCTCATGTGTGTGAAGTGTGCAATAAACAGTTTTCTGAAAGAGGACATCTCAGAAAACACCTCCTCATTCACACAGGAGAAAAACCTCATGTGTGTGGAGTGTGCAATAAACATTTTTCTAGAAAAGATCATCTCAAAAAACACTTTCTCATTCACACACGTGAAGAAACACCTGTGACGTGTTCAACAAACAATTTACCCACAAGCGTAATTTAAAGAAACACCTCATTCACCCAGGTGAAAAACCTCATGTTTGTGAAGTGTCCAAGTCCAATAACCAATTTCCAGCAAAAGATCTCTCGAAAGACACCTCCTCAATGACACAGGTGAAAAACCTCCTGTGACGTGGTGACACAAAGAAAATCGTTATGTGTTAAGTATGCAACAACCAATTTCCTGCTAATGAATCTCACAAAGATACACCTCCTCATTTACACTGTAGTAAAACCTTATGTTTATGAAGTGTGCAATAAACAATTTTCTAGAAAATAACATCTCAAAAAACACCTCATTCACACAAGAGAAAAAACTCGTTTGTGTGATGTGTTCAATAAACAATTTACTAAAAAGTGTTTAATCTAAATGAACTACTATACACATACACCTGTATGTATGAATTTATGCATATTGTACATTGGTATGATTAATTCATAAAATTATAATGGTATTCGAAAGGATTTTTTTTATTTTGCAAAAATCATCAAAGGAGCTTCTAAAACAACGCAGAATCCTTTAAAAAAAAAGGAAATGGTTAATAAATGTTTTAATGTTATAAATGTTTTGTGTATTTTGATTTGTTTGTATGCAGGTTAATTGTAACTATATTTGATTATCTTTGATCAAACTTTAAAACAATACTTTCATAATGCAAGTAATTTGTGTATGGATGCAATTTTACTTTTTAAAAATATTTTATGCAAGTATTTTTTTTAATGTAACGAAGCTTAGTTTCACTGTGAATTTTCAACTCTATATTACTTTTTAATGTTATTAAAGGAATAAAATTCAACAGATATCAACTGGTAATTGAGGCAAAATTTTATTTAATGTGCCAATGAATATTTCCATATAAATATTAAATGACGATCATTAAGAATAAAATTTAGAATTATTGCAAGTAATGAATATTATCATGTAAATTAAACGCTGCCTATATGTGTTTTAACAGGACTAACCTTTTGGAGGTTGTTGTTGGTCATTATATTTGTATTTTTCACTTTTCGAACAAAATGTTTAAAATGAAAATTGAACTATTTTTATAATGTCCAAATGTTCCCCATTGAAAAGGGTTCTTTTTCTCAAGAAAGTTGTCTACTAGGCTTGTTATTCGAAATATATTATTCAAACAAGTTATATGCATAGAGTAATAATACAAATAGAGGAATAAAAATGCTGATTTCCGTGTGTCCATCATTGAAACCACGTGATATGTTGAAATACCAATTCATTCATGCGCCAATATTACTTGGCAGGCCTTGGCGACTTTCAGAACTAAGCGAGATCGAAGTATTGTAATATGGTTGTGTTTAATTTTGTATTTAAATATATATTTTTTTTGAACGAGTGGCACAATTTAAGGGAGTTTAACAGATATATTAAGGAGATTTTTATTACTTTGTAGTTTTGAAATAATTGCATTACGTTTTTATGTAAAAAATTTACCATAAGCGAAGTTCTTTCAATTGTTATTTTGTATACTTCAATAAGAAAATGTAAACAATAAAACCGGAGAAATATAAAGAGTTTCGCTTCTTCGAGTATTGAACACAAATAAAATATTTTCGTTTCGTTAATGAAGAGGAAATATTTAGCGCATATTGTTTGAAAATAAGTAAATACGTACATATATGTTAAAAAGTTGAATACGGACAGAACTCCTTATCACCAAAAGAGAAGAAAGTGTGCCAAATTTGAAACTCCTGCAGATGTCTGAACGCCAAATGTGGCAGCGCTATAACCACGTGATGTGAGTTTTTCTTTTCAATGTTGACACCGCGGCCTTACGAGAGTCTGGTATTGAAGGCGCTCTCTATTTAATATTACAACTCTCTGGTTATATGTCTTTCATTTATTACTGCATTTAAAAAACTGTGTGGCAGAGTAGGTACATTTTAGAAGTTTTTTGGTAGAAGTAAGATAAAAATTTCGGTGGTAAACAAATAATGTTTTACAAGTTAAGAGGCGGATCTAGGAATTTTTGTTACATAAGCGAATATGATTTTGGCACTCCAATTTGCAAAAATTATTTTTTTAATTAAATTTGCAAATATATTTTTATATAGGAATTTTTTAATTTAGTCAACTGAAATATATATATATATACGATTCACAAAGGTGTAAAATTTAGGATGATCGCTAGTCGTCATGATCCAGAGTGCTTTTTCAAACAATAAAATCACTGTATAACTTCTAGAAAAACGCGAATAGAAATTAATAAATGACAAATGAATTAAAATGCCAGCTTCGCTACAAAATACTAGAAAAGTCGTCTAGAACATCCGCAGAAATTTACGGCTTGTAAACGCAAATGCCTGCACGATAAATCTTATCTGGGTTTAAGTCCCGACGTCTATTGAAGGCGTTGGGTGCCAGTTCAGGTGCTGACCATTTATCTAAAATAACGAGGTGCATGTATATGAATATGTGTGTGTGAATGTGTATGTGTTCCCGGGCAGGGACCGCCTTACTAGCTTAGGGGCCCAGGGCAAAAGAACATTAGGGGGCCCCTCGATGTAATTCAAAATAAAACTGCTAAATTTATGAACAAGCACACAATACAAAATAAGTTTCTAGTTCTGTTCTTTCTTCCTTTTTAGCTTTTTTTTTAGTTGAGCCAGATTAGTATATTCTACCCATTTTATAGCTAGCAAATCCTTAATGATTACAATATTAGAAAATTTGGTATAGGAAAATGTATCCGTAAACGACAAATTTACGTACGATTGTTTATGGTCACAGCTTGTTTATGGTCTTGGACCCTGGTCATTAATTTAATTTTACTAGTGATCCAAAGAGCATATCTTTGAAAAACGCGATGCAAAAAGGTGACATACATCATGAGCGTACTGAAAAGTGTGAAATTGATTAAATTGTGTAAAATAATATAAGTTTTGCAAAACAATTAACGATTTTTTTTTTTTTTTTTTAAATTTAAAATTTTGATGAAAATAAATGTAATTGATTTTTAAAAAATTCGTTAGTAAATTGATTTTTTAACTGTTTTACATATATTTAACATTAAATTATTTTTGGGGCCCTGGGAAAGTGCACCGAGTGCCATCCCGTAAAAAAGTCTCTGTTCCCGTGTCTTTCCTTCGAGATTGACCCCGAACCGTCGCCAATAGCTGACTGTGCAGCTCTAGTGCGACGTTTTTAACAAAACAAAACCAACCTTCCGGAGAATTAAGCATATAAAGATAACAGAGATAAAGCACAAAATCAGGCGAGCAAAGATCTCAGAATTTAATTGATCAAATTAAACCAAATAAGCGTTCCTCTGACATTTTTCCTTTGTGATTTTTCCAGCCAAAATATATTTCTCCTAGACAGGTTTCTTCATTATTCAAGTTATTCTTATATTTTAATTTTACGACTTCAATATTATTTGCTATGTCTTAATGGAAAGTTTCTCATTGATCGAATTACAGCAGTAACTAAAACAGCACAGGAGACGAAATATCCACGCAACCAAATTAGTAAATATATCAGTGAAAAATTTCAATCACATATTTTGCAAGTGTTTATCAAAATGTGTGCTCGAAAGAATAGTGATAAGTCCGTTTTAGGGAAGAATGTTATCAACGATGGTACCCCAAACTATTTGGTAAAAAACATAATTTATGAAATAAATTCTATTTTACTTAAAACAAAAACATTTTGTATGTAAAATATGTAATAAGCAATTTACTAAACAAACTTTAAAAAGCACCTATCCATTCACACAAAAGAAAAATTTCATGTGTTATATGTGCAAAAAATAATTTTCTGGGAAGGGTAATCTGAAGTTACGAACCATATGTGTGTGAAGTATGCAACACAAATTTTTATCATAAAGGACATCTCAAGACATACATTCTCACACCCAAAGTAGAAGAACCTCATAAATGTGAAATGCCTAACAAACAATTTTCAATGAAGGCAGTGGCGTACGCAGGGGGGGGGTTGAGGGGGGTCACAACCCCCCCCCCCCCCATCGGTCTGTAGTTTTAACAAAACATTCAAAATATAATGCTTTTTTTATTTTGAAAAAAAAAAAAAATACAAATGTATTTTTTTCTATTTAAGAATCTACCTTTGTTTGCAAAAAATATTTTTTTTTTTTTTTTTTGGAATTTTGTCACTGAAAACTTTCAACAGACCCAATTGGAATGTGGTCGCGGGGGTGTTCGAGCCTGAGACGGCTTTCTATAAGCAGCTGCTTATTGGCATGGCCAGAACGGCGTTTAACGAGTCGGCAAAAGTAAACCATTCTCCATTTTCTCCCAGACCAGTGGCGTACACAGGTGGTGGTTGAGGGGGGTTGTAACCCCCCCCCCCCCCCATCGGTATGAAGTTTAAAAAAAAATTAGTACAAAAATAATGCTTGTTTTCCTAATTAATAAAAAATTTCAAAGCAAAACAAAAAGTTTTTTAAAAAATACAACGTTTTTTTTTTGCATTTAAAACCCTACATTTGTTTGCAAGAAAAATGACACAATTTCGGCGCGGGGTACTGACAAGCGGGAGGTTTATGCTAACAATTTATGCATTTTATTACTGGGTAGTCCGACCCGATGTCCGCCGACAAGCACCATCATTTTCACTTAGACGTAACATTTTATTGTTCAAAGATCTCCTTTCGTAAATAGGAAGAGTTATGCATCCATTCTGTAAAGAAGAACCTTTTTAAAATCATTGACTGTTTTGCTAGAGGGGGGTTGGATGTTGCCCCCTCACTTTTTCAATATTGTACTTTTAAAAATGAAACGTAACCCCAACAAGTTCCAACTACTACAGGTGATTAGAGGGGTGGGGGGTCACCACCGTACTTTTTTTGGATGTTGCACTCTTTTATTTTAAATTTGCACTTTAAAAAAAAACATAATACATTTTGGTACTGAATTGACGAACCAAAGAAAAATTTCGTACCCCAACCCTAATTCTTTTTGTTACTAATCTTACATTTACTATCGATTTTATTTTCTCGTATTATTTTTTCCGAATAGGCAGACAGCTAATAGCCATTTAGGCGCCTTACTTCCCATTTTCGTCATTGCAAAATATTCATCGTTTGACTGAAAATAAAAAGAAAATGTAAAATAAACATAGGCAATTGGTTTCGATTTCACAGAGCGGGAAAAATGTTGGCGCCGATATATGTCTATATTGAAAACTTAATAAGACAATATGAAATATTTTTTTTCAATGGTTAAATAAAATATCGCTTTTTTTTTAGTTTAGAATATTTTGTTTCAAAAAATTTGTCGACGGTATCATTTAGAATATATAGACATCTTGTAAGTACAGTACATCTTGTAAGACATCTTGTTTGTACAAACAGTAGAAGTAAAGAATGACTAAAATAGTCAGGTGGTATAAAGTTCAAATGAAAAGATGTTTTGAACAGTTTCTACTTATTGTACTCCTGAAAATTGGACTTTAGTTTTTGAGGCTTTATTTGTTTAGTATTTCGGAAAGTTATGGTGCTTTGTTTTGCCTTTTATAGCCAAAATGAAACATGTATTAGATGATTGTGTTAAATTATTTTCTAGATAAAAGCTAAGGTAATAACAATCCAGTTTAGTTGATTTTTTCTTAAAAAAAAACAAAAGCGAAGAAAAAGACAACCCAACGAATCAATCAGGAAAGGTGAGATAATTCCATATGTTTTTAAATGACTTCATTCCTATTGTCAGTTCCCATGCATACTAATTTAAAAGAATTGTAACAATTGTACTACTTTTACTTTAAAATTCAATTGCTAACATACAAATGACTTATATTTTGTACAAACATATGCAATTTTTTCTAAGCGTAAGTGAAAAACAGTGGCAGATTCGTAAGTATAAAAATTAATTTTGCCCGAATTACAAGTAAATTCAAGCATAATAATCAATTAATACTTAAGAATGGAGTGTCTGTCTGTGGAATCGAACGAAACACCTCATTTTGAGTTTACTTCACGAATTAGGATACACTGATTCAGAAAATCACATTAAATATTTTTTTGTCTGCCTGTTTGTCCGGATTTTCCTAAAAAACGATTGAACGGATTTTTATTAAACTTGCGCCATTTTAACAATATTTTCTCAACTTAAAATCTGCACTTTGTTTCATGTGGATATCTCGAAACGTTCAAAAGTTTTAGAACTTTTTCTGTTTTAGCATACGTTATTCCTATTGGAAATTTACATGTAGATCTTCTCTTAATAACATGATTGTTAAAAATCACCTTGGCTACCAAAAATATTTTGTGACGATAGGGATAACATTTTGATTGGGTGATAAGTAAATTTCGCCAAATGAATTTAAAAAGCGCCAAATAAATGAAAATATCGCCATATAAAAATTTAATATCGTCAAAAAATTTAAATATTGCTAAATGAATGAAAATGTCGCCAAATGAATAAAAATGTTGCCAAATGAGCTAAAATATGGTCCTATATTGAAAAATACCAGCAAAATGGCGAAATTAGTGTCCAAATAATAAAATTAATTTCAATTGGGGAACATAATCGCACAGCTCTTACTTAATAAAAATTGACCACGAGCAACGCCGGGCCATATTGCTAGTAGTTAATATGAATAAAATATAGTATAAAATAATCTTTTTTTCAAAATAAAAACCGACTTTAAAAAAAAGCTCTGAAACGTTTTTTAAAAATCGTTATTAATTTAAGGAACAAAAGTGGATTTTTTTTAAATATTTAAGTATTTTATGCACATTATCACTTTTTGAAATTGGCTCTAAAATTTAGGTGTGGTTTTTTTGTGAATTGGCACGAACTTTAAAGAGTGGTAAAAAGTACAAAAATAATTCTAAATGATTAATTTTGTTCCACTACTCCCTAAATTAAAAATATTGTAGTTTTTTTTTTTTTTTTTCTTTTTTAATTTTTTTTTCTTTTTAGTTTAAAATGTAAGATGAGTACTTCGCCCCCTCCCCCTTCTATTGTTCAATCAGAAATTCGGGTTGTTGATGACTTTGATATATATATATATATATACACGTGTAAAGTAATCTGACTCTCAAACCCCCCCTTATAAATTTTCTGCGTACGCCACTGAATGAAGGGGTCTTTCAAGAAGCACCTGCTCATTCAAACAGGAGAAAAACCTCATAAGTGTGAAGTATGCAATGAACAATTTTCTGTAAAGGAATCCCTTATAAGGCACCTCCTTGTACACGCAGGAGAAAAACCTCATGTATGTGAAGTGTGCAAACAGTTTTCTCAATTAGGATCACTTAAAAAGCATTTACTCATTCACACAGGAGAAAAACCACATATGTGTGAAATATGCAGTAAACAATTTTCTTTAAAGGAACATCTCGAACGGCCCTCATTCACACAGGAATAAAACCTCATGTGTGTGAAGTGTGCAATAAACAATTTTCTAGAAAAGAACATTTCAAAAGACACCTCCTTATAAATCACACTGTTGTAAAACCATCATGTGTCTGAAGTGTGCAAAAAACAATTTTCTGTAAAGACATCTCTTGAGAGGCACCTCCTTGTACATACAGGAGAAAGACCCCATGAGTGTGAAGTATGCAATAAACAATTTTCTCTAAAGGCAGCACTTGAGAGGCACCTCTTCATTCACACAGAAGAAAAACCTCACGTGTGTGAAGTGTGCAATAAACAGTTTTCTCAAATACCATATCTTCAGAAGCACCTCCTCATTCACGCACGTGAAAAACCTCACGTGTGTGAAGTGTGCAATAGACAATTTTCTCAATTAGGATCTCTTAAGAAGCACCTCCTCATTTACACAGGAGAAAAACCTCATGTGTGTGAAATAGAAAATTTTCGCTAAAGGAATCCCTTAAGAGGCATCCTTGTACATACATTTGAAGAAACTCATGTGATGTGTTCAACAAACACAAGCGTATTCTAAAGGAACACCTCCTCATTCACACGGGATAAAAAGCCTTGTGTGTCAAGTACACAACAAGCAATTTCCTGCAAAGGAATCTCCCAAGATGCAACTCCCCCTCAATCACACACAAGAGTAAAACCTCGTGTGTGTGGAGTGCGCTATAAACAATTTTCTAGAAAAGAACATTAAAAAATCTCCTCCTCATTCACACAGGTGAAAAACCTCACGTTTGTGAAGTATCCAATTACCAATTTCCAGCAAAAGGATCTCTCGAAAGGCACCTCCTGATTAACATAGGAGTAAAATCCTGTATGTGAAGAGTGCAATAAATAATTTTCTAAAAAATAAATCCTGTGATGTGCTTAACAAACAATTTACTGACAAGGGTAATCTAAAGGAACACCTCCCCATTCACACAAAGAAAAACATTATGCGTTAAGCATGCAACAAGGAGTTTCCTGAAAATGAATCTCACAAAGATGCACCTCCTCATTTACACTGTAGTAAAACCTTATGTTTGTGAAGTGTGCAATAAACACACACACACAATTTTCTAGAAGAGAACACCTCATTCACACAGGAGAAAAACCCCATGAGTGTGAAGTATGCAACAAACAACTTTCTCTAAAGGCTCCTCAGAAGCACTTCTTCATTCACACAGGTGAAAAACCGCATGTGTGTGAAGTGCACAATAAACAGTTTTCTAGAAAAAACATCTCAAGAAACACCTTGTCATTCACACAGATGAAAAACCTCCTTTCTGTGAAGTGTTCAACAAACGATTTACTGTGTGTGTGTGTGTCACAGGCATAATCTAAAGTAACACCTCCTCATTCACCCGAGAGAAAAATATTGTGTGTTATTTATGCAAAAAACATTTTCCTGCAAATGAATATTTTCCTGCAAAATGCACCTCCTCATTCATTCAGGAGAAAAACTTCATGTAAATTAAACGCTGCCCATATGTGTTTTAACAGGACTAACTTTAATGGGCTTGTAGTTGGACATCATTATTTGTATTTTTCACTTTTCGAACAAAATGTTTAAGATGAAAATTGAACTATTTTTATAATGTCCGAATGTTCCCCATTGATATGGGTTCTCTGTCTCAAGAAAGTTGTCTACAGGCTTGTTATTCAAAATATATTATTCAAAGAAGTTATATGTGTTTTTCATTAAAAACACATTCATATCCACTTTTATGCGTAAGATTCACATTTAACCTTTTTCAAATATTGTGGATAAATCAATAAGAACATGCAACAGAATTAAAATATCATTTTTTAATAAAGAACCTTCAAATTATGTACAGTATATGGGTATACATATAATCAGCATCACATATGGCCAAATTTTCCCAAGAATTGGTATCCTCTCCGGAATCTTTTTAAGTTTATCCCCAACATTTATTTTGTAAATAAATGTATTAATTTAAATAAATATTCTATTGTATACGTGACTTAATTTAAGTGACTTAAATTATTTTAATTACTTGAGAAACATTTCATAATAACGAAATTTCGCGACACAGCTATTCAATTTCTATTTGTGGAATAAACCAACCAGTATAACATTAACACAATTCATAAAATGATTTACCGTACACATATAGAATTTTAAAAAATGTCTCTTGAAACTTCTTATAGTTTTCCAATGCTTCAACAACAACAAAAATTCCTAAATAACAAAATATGCAGCTCCAGATATGTATCTAAGAAATTTAACAGAAATGCGATTTGAATATACATTTTGAAATAAGAAAAAGAACTTATTAGAAGCTAAAATCAACCAAAAAAATTTATAAGAAGTTGACAACGCCCATCCGAAAAAGGAACACGGGTGTTAAATGTGGTAGAGAATAGTTTTCAGAAGAGAACATATTAATGATTTCGTCAATACAACAATTTTAAACTAAGTCATTCATCAAGGAATAAAATTTATTACAACCATTGGGACAACAGTGTAAAAGTTATACAAATGCTTGCAACCAATCAATGCTTGTGAGAGAACTGTTTAATACTGCCTAATCTATAAAATAATGCCGAAATGTTAGAATTGAAAATTTTGGTTCTTTGAAATTTCGAATCGTTAAGTATGGAATCCCCCCCCCCCCCCCACCGCGACGGGAAGGGGAAATAAGGTACTTAAAGAGATCCGTTTCTTATTTTAGGGGTCCTCCTTAGAGGGTTAATCCTTAACCCCCCCCCCCAAAAAAAAAAAAAAAAAAAATCTTCGCCTCCATTTTTTTTTCTCGAAATATTTATTAATTCTCATTAGTAAAGGAATACGTCGGCATTTGAATATCGAGTCAGCAACAGTTATCACTGTCATTAATTATACGTATTTTTAAGATTAGTAAATCACTACCTAATTATGAAATAAATTTAGAGAACAAATTTAAAGTTTAAGAATCCTTATAATATATGTGTGGTAACGTAATTTATAGTTATGGTAGTTGAAAGATCGAATAAACGTTAATACTCTTCCCTCGCTTTCATTTGCTATTTCTTTGGGCTTAAATTTTCCCAAATCAGGGATTTTTAAAACTCGCAATTCTAAACTACCCCACGCGGGAGGGGGTGGGGGGGGTCGACCGGAACAAAACCGAAAATCACAAAGAGTAATAAAACAAGATTTATTGCCATCGAAATAACACTAAAAATGCGTAGACGTTCGGCGGCTATAGATTACGTTTTAATGTACAAAGTTTCATATACATAAATGATGAAAGAAAGGGTGTCTGATCTATTTTTAGAATTAAATTAAAAGGGCGATACGAGCCGACTGGTCAGCGTCCTGGATCTGGCTTGATTCGTACAAAAACTAAGAAAAAAAATCGCTCCGTTGTTTTTCCAGAAATTTAGATAATACTCAAAGAGCAGGTGTTTTCGCGGCCAACAAAAACAATAAATTAAAAACCATTATAGAAAGCATGAGAGATGGTTTTGTTTTAGAATAAACTGGCAACTTATAATGAAGTATTTTAAGATTAACGAAATTATGTGGTCTTGGTTCGATGAACCATACCACAATATGGTTTCCATAGCATGTTTTGGAGCATCTTGTTTTTACGACCCCGTTTGACGACCTTTTCCCTTTGTTATCTTTATTTCAAATTAAACCTAACATGACGTCATCGTGTTTCTGTCTCAATACGCTTCCCCCCACCCTTCCTGCGTAGGCAAGCAACTGCTCTTTTTATTCAATTTTACTCATTTTTGAGTATATGCTTTATCAAAAATGAAACTTATGTATTCGGAGAAATGATAAACATCGAATGTACTTCTAAAAGTACAGTGAGGCCAGGGGCGGCTTAAGGGCTGGGCAAACGGGGCAGTTGCCCAGGGCGCCGCCCTCAGAGGAGGGCGCTAAATTTAATTTCAATATATTTTTATTTCATGTTTTTATTATTTTTTAAAAATTATTTTATTTCGTAACATCAATTCGAATTAACGTCACTGAAAAAATTTTGTATTGCAAAATTTTTTTTTTTGGGGGGGGGGGGGGGGGGGGGACTTCAAATTGCAACTGACAAGTCAGGATCTAACGTTTTTTTAATACGTACTTCGAAGTAGACGAGCGTGTCGCCTTCAGCTCATATAGCAAGAACTGAACGTTATTATAACTTTTTGTCGAACGTCGCGGCTTATTTACCCCATTATTTACCCTTTCCTACATTCAATGTTTTGTGTTTTCATCACAAACAACCAGAATGAATTGCCACTCTCTTAAAATCCTTTTGAAAACGCCTAGTAGAAAATAAAAAAAGATTGGATTTTTTTAAAATAAAGTTGAGAACTTGCGTTTTTAAACGTATATAGATCGTTTTTAAAGATGAACAGTAACATGATTCTTTCTATGAATAGGATAAAGTAAACAAGAGTGCTTATACACAGAAGCATTCACCAGAATTTGTTTTAAATTAATTACAAACTTTCTTTATGAGAAACTACTTTGCTTCTTTATTGGGTATTTCTCATAAAGACATATAAAGAGGGTGTGCCGTCAAGACAGCATAAAACTCTACGGAGAGCAAAATCTTCGTTCGGAATACATAAAAATGATCCAGAACCATACCATACGGTTTTCTATTTTTTATTTTAAAAAATGTGATGTCATATTTTGTGCAAGCGGGAAAAAAGCATTAATGCAAATATGTAAGTCAATGTTAAAAATGATTACAAATAAATAAAAATTTTAGCTGTCATATGTTATGCAATTAAAAAGGGTCAATTGGCACAACATTTTGATAACTTTTCTACTATGTACTAAAAATAATTATGTACAAATATAAACTATTGTTTAAGGTTTTACTATTAGCTAATAAAATTATACAGACTTGCAGGGTTTTTTCATTTTTATAAACATTTGCTATTTTCAACATCATAAGATATTCAATTAAAAATCAAAAGGGAAAACTTTAAAAAACAGTTGTTGAATCATGATATTTTTGTAATTTTTTTCTTTCTTTTTTTTAAACTTTTATTTAAAGAGTCATGTGTATATTTTGCATAAAATCTCTTAAACATATTTCTTTAAAAAAAATTAAAAATCATAGTAGTTAATTGTTTTTTCGTAAGGTTTTGCTGAAATTATAAAAAAATATTTATATGTAGTATTTGCATTGATAAGGCAAGATTGTCATATAAAATGTAACTAACTTCATGTAACAAATTTAAGAATTGAACAATTGTAAAGATTTTTTCTTTAATTTATTTTTTTAAAAAAATTAAAAATAGTCGTTTTTCCTATTTAACACAAATTAACTATACTTTTTTAACTTAACTTTTTTTATGTTAAAGAGAATGTATAGAAATGTCCATACAAAACGAAACATGTTAAAAAATATTTTTTAAATAAGATAAGCATTGAAATTTATAAAAAAATATATGATTTTGTCTATCCAGTTTTACAAAAAAATGTAAGATTTCCAAAATTATCCCTTTTATTTTAAACTATAAAAATCGGAGATTCATAGAAATGCATCTACCAAATGTTTTTGATATTTTCTTCGATTTGCGAATTTATGAAATGGTTTTTTTTTTTACATGCACGCACCTCGTATGTAAATTTATCATGAAAAAAGTTGTACGGATTTAATTCTTGAAATGTCGATAGTAAGTTGTTTTTTAAATTATCGATCGATTGGATCTTGACATTCTTGGATTTTTTTTCTTCCTAATTTAACTATACTGAATCGGCGATCACTGTATCGTGATCATTGTATTCACATATCGTTTCATAATAGTCTCGCGAAGGCCACATTTGTTCAGAATACGAAATAAAAGTTAATTATTCAATTTAGACAACAATTACATCTTTAACAACAATTACATCTTTATACATTTTTGGAACCCTTAAGAAATCCGTATAAACAGCACCTTACTTTTAGGTTTGTAAAAATAGTAAAAACCCCGTATAAAAGTATCTATTGAATCAGAAACCCTTGTTGTGTTGCGAATACTACGATGCACGGAGATAGGGAATAGGGGCTGACATGGAGTGGGCGGTACACCGGAAATATCAATCTTTACGTTTCACTCAGAAGAAAGACTTTAAGACAGTTGAAGGTCATTTCACGGTCACTTCCCTTCTTCTGAATGGGCGGTGGTGTTACTAAGGGCACTGCCAAGGGCCCCCCTTTGAAACTGAATACGCAGCGTGAATGTATTCGCTTTCATGGAACTTGTTCTGTTTCATCGCTTGGGGTAAAGCCAATTGAGGTTGGGGGAGTGATGCTACTCTACGAATGGTAGAATGTAGAAAAGTGTTTATAGAAAAAGTGTTTATATTACTGTTAATACTTACTGAAATAAAATTAGGATAAAAAACAAAAGAAGAAACACAGGAATTCCATACTTAATTGGTTGATATTTAAGAAAGCTATTGTATTGAAAGGTAAGGTTTTCTTGGTTTATTTTAATTGTAAATGATGTATATCTAATAATATTAATTGTTACATAAAAAGTTATGGTGCTTTAAAAAAAATGCAATATTAAACATGGTCGTTTATAAAAATATAGTTGCGGTAGCTTCCTCTTTTTTGCCAATCTTATACTTTTATTTGTAATGCTTTTATAATTTTAACATTTATTAAAAATGTGAGTGAAAAAACATTACTTGTCTAAAACAATAGAATTTACAAAGACTTGTTAACATCAATATTTAATTATCTTTAAAAACGAAATATGTTGTTAGGTTTCAATTATTTAAGCTAAAAACAATAACAATCCTTTAATATTTGTCTATAAATTATTTAAATAATTCCTTTCCACTGTTTCTTGAAAAAATATTATATGTTTAAAAGTTTTGTTTTCAACCTTTTAAAAAATAAAATAATCTTTTTTTAAAAAAAGAAAAACGACTTTAAAAAAGAAGCGCTAAAAAGTTAAAAAAAATTTTTAATGAATTTTTAATATTGATATTATATTTATTAAATTTTTTTTTTAAGTCGGTGACAAACTTTAGGTCTGATTTTTGTCAATTAGCACTACTTCAAAAAATTGTAATAAGTATAAAATTAGTTTTAAATACTTTAAGTTTTTCCAATTAATTCTAAAATAAAAAATTATAATTTTTTTTACTTTGTAGCGCTTTTCCACCCATTGAAGTTGATTTTTGTTGTTAAAGTTGGACTTTTTAGTTTTTAATGTAGTACGGGGAATCTAACCTGCTATTAATGAACAGCAAACTCAAGTTGTTGCTTGCTTGCATTACTCTGTGTTAACCTAAAAAGCTGAATCGCCGGGGGCTTTCCCCCCTGCTATTATTCGTCAGTAAAATCAAGTTGTTAATTACTTTTTCCCAGCCCCGGATAATATATTTTGAGATTATCAGGTTAAATATATGCCGAGTAAAGGAAATTTCATTGTTGGGTAATATTTATTCAACAATGAAAATATTTGGAAACCGGAGATCAATTTTTTAAAACAAATCCGGTAAATCGGTATTTTGATATGTTTTATTGCACTTTTTTTCCAAAGTGGATTTATCTCTATCCAACAAAAAAATAATTTTCGAAATCGGAAAATATTTTTTAAAGCGGTCCGGCTAATTGAGAATTCCGAAATTGAGCGGTCCGGTTAATTGAGTTAAATGCCGGAAATCAGAATATTTTTTATAAAGGGTACCCAATTGAAACATCCCCTATCCACCAAAAAAAAAATCAAAATATCTTAATTAAAACCGAAATCTTGCACGAACATACATAAAAAAAAATACAAGTCAAATTGATAACCATTTCTTTGGCGCGCTTTCGTGTATTGGTTGGCGCGCTTAAGTTCGTTAAAAATAAATAGATGTTTATAAAAGTAATATCATTATAATAATATTATAATAGCTTTACATGACATACTTTATTATCAGTAAGTGCCTTGCCTATACTTCTATATGAACGTTTGTCGTTTAGTAATGTCGAATGACATGAGATTATGTAATTTTGATAATAAATATTTGTACATCTAATAAAAAGAAATATTAAACTCGTTAAAATCATGGCGATTGCAGCTTTGAAAGTATAATTTAAATTCCGTTGGTTTTAGATTATTAAATAATGAATTTGACTGAGAATACTTTTTGGGGCTCGGGAGACATCTAAATATGTAGAAATTCTTTAATATTTTACAAATACAATCACGAAATGTTGACCTAAAAGCCAGATTTTCTCTACATTTAATATAAATAATAGAAAGACAATTAGGGAGTTTTCATTTATTACGTATTTAAACTATTTTATTTCCCACTACATGTACAATTTTGTTTCCCTTTATGGTCATTCTTCGCAAAAATGAACATAATATCCGGAGGGGTACAAAATGATACAAAATAGCGTGAACTTATTTAATGAAGGCTCTGTAACCTAAAATTTCGTCACTTGATATGTTATGTACAGATTTTAAAAAAAAAAAATGTGTGGGGGGGGGGGGCAACAAAAGTTTGCCCAGGTATAAAAATTACCTTGAGCCGCCTCTGAGTGAGGCTGATACAATTTGAGTTTTCCAATCACAATACTACCCTCGATCACGCGGGACAGGTTTTCCACTCGATGGGTAAATTCGAGTTTCTTGAGTTTTCAAATAATGTTTCCAACTACGCTGATAAAAGAATGTAATTAAAAATTAGTACCTGAACCTACTTGTTTCACTTTAAATACAATTGCATCATGAATCAGCTATGACCTATTCAAATTAAAGTAACAGTACTTTCTCAAAAATTAGCAGTGCGATTTAATATTGATGATCTTATATTCTGTTCAATCCATCTTAACAATAACGAATAGAACTGACAAACTTAAAAGAGTTGTTCAGACTTTAGTTTTCCACATCATTTGATGTCAATTGCTTAAATGGAAACTGAGTTATTACAACTCAATTATCTTAATCCCATTCTTTTGGCGCACCTTTGTAACATTTCTTCTGTTTATAACTTCTTCAACTCACCCTGGTAATAAAACGGATAAGGCTCTGGACAGCGGTGCCTGAGATTCCCTTTAAATCTTGGTTGTAATTGTCGATATTCATTGAAAGTGCTTTATGAAGACAGCCTACGTAGGCCCAGGTCCTATTTTAACATATAGTTGGTGGAGATTTTTCCCTACAAGTGTGTAGAAATGCCCCATCAGTCATGTAGATTTGCCCCACCGGAATTTTGTTTTGTTTAATCAATTTTCTATAGTAAAAACATAAACTTGAATCTGTGGCATAGGAAAGAATGACGTTAGACAGAGACAAATCCCCATTCCTGTGAAAAGACCCGATTTCGACCACGAGGGAAAAAAGCTTTGACACCCCTCCCACGTCTAGCTATTTCCCATCCACAAAAATCCTTTTGTTCAGCACTGAGTGGTAGAGCAGTTGACAATATATTTCGGATTGCCTACTGTTCCAAATCGTTTTATTGCACTCTTCCTTATCTACGCAGGATCTCTTAAGTGGGCACCAACATACAATGGATGTATATGATTCTTAGGTTCGTAGACACTCTTGAGGCCACTGGACAATTCAGAACACCGGACACTTGAAAACACAGGTCAATTCAGCACACCGGACACTTTTGCGAACACTGGACACTTGAAACCACCGGTCAATTCAGCACACCGGTCAATTCACCACACCGAACACTTGAGAACACCGGTCAATTCACCACACCGGACACTTTTGCTAACACCGGACACTTGAGAACACCGGTCAATTCAGCACACCGGACACTTGAAAACACCGGTCAATTCACCACACCGAACACTTGAGAACACCGGTCAATTCACCACACCGGACACTTTTGCTAACACCGGACACTTGAGAACACCGGTCAATTCAGCACACCGGACACTTTAGAACACCGGTCAATTCACCACACCGGACACTTTTGCTACTTTGCCTTTCCCCAAAATCCTCGTCCCGTCCGGACCTCTCCTTTTTCTCTTCTCCTCCTAAAACCGCCAAAAAAAAACCACTTTCTCTCTAGCATTCCGTCACTTCCGGTACACCCGCGCCACTCTGCGAGTGGCAAGAGCAACATCTCACAATGGATGTATATGATTCTAAGGTAACCAAAATTAGCATATTTAAGTTATTTGTACTAAATGTCTAGAGTGAAACGACAGCAAGAAGGTTAAAATAATTTAATTGAAAAATATCTTTTTTTTTTCGTTACTTACGTATGATCGAAAAGAGATAAAATATTTTTTATTAAAATTGTTATGAAAATATTTTATTTTTAGATATCCTCAATATATTGATACCAATATAAATTAATCAAAAAGTAAATTTTTTTTGGATATTTTCCTTTTAACAATGTAATATGCCAGATTAATGCCAACTATCTTACATAAAAAGCCATTCGGTAACACATTCAAATTCTGGGACAGTAAGTCTTAGTCGCCCCACCAAATCTTTCATTTAACATTTATTTCGTAAGTGTTCAAAGGCGTAAAGTTTTCTAAATTATTGGGGGGGGGGGGGGGGGCCTCGAGCCCGTGGGCAAAATACAAGCTTACGTTTATGCGTAGGTTATATGAAATATATGAGTAACTTTAATAAAAGTTGGTAGAAATGAAAAAGTGTCTAAAAGTTTGATTTAAAAAAAAAAATACTTCAAACCGATGCAAAAAAATAGTCAAAACTTTTGTAAATGCCATTTAATACTAGTTTTTTTATTCAACTACTTATCTTAGATTTTTATTTTAGATGTGCATGCTTCGGTGGAAACGGCAATGCTTCCAATACTTTTCTTTTTAATAATACTATTAAAAATCTCAAATAACTCTGATTCACAATAAACTTCTATTTCCCCACCAGAATAATTTATTTGTTTTAGTCTTGAAAAAGAATTATTTAATATTTTTAAAAAATGTCTCACAGATGCCGTGCTTACCTCTCTTTTTCAAGCTTAAAATATTTTCCATTTATTTTGTTATAGTTAATTGATGCTGATTGATGTTACGCCGTTTTTTGTATAGATTGTAGTTTGTATGTGTGTATATGTAAATGTGTTCATGTATGTGTATATTGTGTATATGTGTGTATGTATATGTATATATATCGTGCTCCCCACTGCTTTTACCGTATGACATATTAGTATATATTTCGGAACCAGTTGCCTGGCACTATCTCAGATTTTATATTTTTGATCTAAATGTTACTTTTTATTTGTTACTCTCTGTACCATAATCAAAAGCAATTCACAGTTTTTATATTTTTCTTGTATATGTTCTGTATTTGTCCTGTCCCTTGTCTTTTAAATCCAGATATCTCAGAAATTTAGTTGCATATAGGCCCAAGTTAGATGAAGAGGAAAAATACCTTCGGGTTGGTGCCTCGAACAATTTTATATTCAAGTTCAAGTTTTAAAAAATGTGGGCTTTAAGGGAAGGGGAGTTTGAAAGAGAAGTTCCATTCATGTAATTTTAACTTTTGGTCGTATCACATTCCATGCAAGTGGAAAGGGTAATTTCCTGCTACAACATGTTGATGTCAGATCATAGGCAGTAAGATAATATCGAAACAATTAATAAGAGACTCCATAGGCGTAGGAAGTAGGGGGGCTGGGGGTGCTCGAGCCCCCCAGGAATTATTTTGAAGGGGCTCAGCCCCCCCTAATATTATACTATTTTTTAAAAAAAAATACTTAAAAAACCAATTGTAGAAATAGAGAATTCCTACCAAGAGGCATTCGAAAGAAAGCGCCCCTTATTTATTCTAAACGTGTTTTAAAGTGGGGGGAATTTGCTTTGAAAGGAACAGGAGGACAATGAGTTCCTTTCTCAACTGTTTCCAATCGAAGACGACTTGTCCATATCATTAGTCATATGTCACCTTTTGTGAGAAACACCAGAAAATTACCTGTTTGTCGTCAACAGCTGTACTTCGTTTGCAAAATGTCTACCGCCACCTGCGGTTACTCGACCAGCCATGTCGGTAGCACGCTCATCTTCAACACATGTGAATGGCCACCAAAGCTGGGAATTGTATAGTTCGTCCCCATTTGTTTGTAATTTACTGGCTTTCATCCTTATAGTCGAATTTAGCTGATTGATCCCGCCATTGTGAATGACCCATGTATGTTTGTGTAGACAGTTTTCTATATAGGCTTTCTGAAACTTGCCCCTAGAGGCCGAAGTCATGGAAGAGCAACAAAAAAAAATCACTGGTGATCTTACAACCGCATTACAGTTTCTTTTTTTAGTGTAAATCAGCAATCTTTGGAAGCATTTCTTTTCACAAACGAATGGTAATAGATTTCGTTTGTCAGCATATTCCTCTGTTTTGTCAGTTAAGTAATTTTTTCTGTATTCTAAAAGTCAATAAAAGTAATATATATCTTTTCTAACGATAAATGTTTTGTAATTATGCTTATCAATTGGCAGTAACTCTAATTATAATGATGCTTAGTTTTGTTATACACTATTAAGTGAATAACACTAAGCATATGCTTATGTTTAAAAACAAGTTGAAGTTCATTTTAATCTTAAATTACATATAATAAATGAAATGTCATTGTAGAAGTCTAAATTGCTAATTATTTTATTGCATCAATAGAATACTAGTTATGGTTTATTTCATTTCAGTAATATTTAAAATGACAAATTTATATTTTCACAATAATATTTAAATTTTTCACTTTTTTTTATACTCACGTAATTTTTTTTTTTATATTACGTCCTTTTTTAAATGTTAAAAAAGCATAAATATAATAGTTTAGTTTGAAAACTACTTATAAATTTATCAATATAAGCAGCTAAAATAAACGTAATTTCAAGTATTTATATAAATATCTACAATGCTAACGCTTTAAAGAGTAATTTTAAGAATAGTAAAAAAATACGTTTTTAAATAAAAAAATATTATTTATGGACATTTCATAAATTATAATCGTATTTTCCATAATTTATTCCCTTTGAAACATAAACCATCAGATTCTTGCACTATTTTCTAAACAGCTTATATAGTTGACATTTCTTCTTTTAGAAAATTACATTTTGTTAAAGAAACTTAAATAGAGACGAATTCCTCAAATCTGAAAATATTCATATTTTGGGCGTACAATACGGACATTTAAAATTACTATTAACCTTTTCCTGGTTACTTTATGTTCTGTAGCTGTCCAAACAAAAACGGATACAAGTTAAACACTTGTTTGTAAAAATTTAAAGCATTGATTGTTTTTTAATTGTTTAATAGCTCGCAACACCATTCTATTTTATATTGTATAACAATATATATATTGAAAAAAAAAATTAAGCACCCCCCCCCCCCCCCCTTCCCCTGAAAAAAAGAAGTTCCTACGCCACTGAGAGACTCAGTCTTAAATGGAAAAGGAACAGCTAAATATAAAAATATTTTTTAGAAATGATAACAAGTTTTAAGAAAGTGTTATGTTTTTTAAAAATTTAAAACTATTTATTTTTCTACATTTTTGTGCTGTAAAATTAAATATTTTACGAATACAAATAAATAGAATATTATTGTTCATCTTAAAAAAAGAAGATTTTTAAAAAAATGCGCATTATGAAAACAATTAAAACATACTTTTATGAATAGTTAGAAAATTTCATGAATTCGATAATTTCTTTTTAATTAACTTTTTATAAAATATATAATTTTAAACTAAGTTTATTAAATTAGTTTAAAATGTGCTATTTTAAGTACAAAGTTTTCATTAACATCTGGGGTTCTGCTTTCTCAGAATTTAATTTACCCACCAGTTAAAATTCCTTATAATATGCTCTGAATCAAACCAAACCAAACCCGAGGATTAAGCATATAAGGATAACAGAGATAAAGCACACTAAATCAGGCGACCAAAGATCTCCGTGATCTACTTAAACGAAATGCGCGTTCTGTGGCCATTTTTCCAGCTAAAATACATTTCCCCTAGACAGGTTTCTTCACTGTTCAAGTTATTCTTATATTTTAATTTAACGACTTAAATATTTATTTATTTTCTATGTCTTAATAGAAAGTTTCTCTATTGATCGAATTGCAGCAGGAACTAAAACAGCGCAGGCGACGAAATATCCACGCAACCAAATTAGTAAATATATCATTAAAATTTCAATCTCGTATTTTGCAAGTGTTTATCAAAATGCGACCTTTTATTTGCCTTTGCTCGGCAGAATAGCGATAACTCTGTGTTAGGCAAGAATTTTAGGTACAAATGTATTATCACGGGGCACCGATAATTTAAAATTTAGAAATGCATGATGTAAAATGCGATTGGTTGGATGGAACTTTGTACAATAGGCTATTGCACGGACACATTTGAAAAGTAATTGACGTTTATACATTGGTTAAGTAATTTAGTTTTGGTTTAATTAAAATAATATTTGAGCTACACAATGGGCTATTAAAGATGATCCAATGTTATTATGTAACGACTGGTTTATTGAATAAGCGGCGTATTACGGCTGCGCAATGGGCAATTAGAAACGGTTCCGGATCTATCCCGAGAAAATTTGGAATAATTTTAAAATGACGGACTTGTAGTTTCACCCCACTCTCTAAATTTTTGCGCCACGTTGATAATTTTATCGTCTGCGAATTTTTTTTCGTATCGTCTGCGAGCTTTCTTGTTTTGCGCTCTCCTTTTGTTTTGTTCCGAATTGTACGTAGTCTTTACAAACGCATATTGTTTTAATATAATAGGTGTGCTTTGTCCTTAGCGTCATTGGATATTTCTAAACTAAACTTTTCATTTTCTTTGGATATTTCGGAATGGCCGCTGCAGTTGATTTATCAGAAGTTTTCAAAGAGTATCAGACTCTATTATCGGAGCAGTGTGAAAGCAATTTATTAAAAAAGAAGTTTGGTAAGTTCGGATTTCCGAATCGTCATTTTTTCTATGCTTTATTTGACGGGGAGGAGGATGTGTTTTTTACCTTTTTGGAGGATACTGGATTGCTCCGCATACCTACATCAATGGCGTGTGACGCATGCGGGAGCGCAATGAAATTGCACGTAAATGACGCAAGCATAAATGGACGAGAATGGTATTGTGGCCGTGGAGGTAGGGATGCTCGTTGTCGTAAGAAGAAGTCAATTCGCCACGGTTCGTTTTTTACAGGCAGCAAAATGACCATGGCACAGATCCTTTTGCTGACTTATGAGATATTTCAGGGATCTTCTTTTGAATCTGTGCACAGAGATCTGGGTGTTGCGTCACACACTTTTGCTGATTGGCGTAGGTATGTTTCGGACGTTTTGGTGGAGTTCATTGAATGCAATAGTGAGAAAATTGGAGGGGCGGGAAAAACGGTGGAAATTGACGAATCAAAATTCGGGTAAATATAATAGGGGGCATTTCGTTGAGGGTCAATGGGTTTTTGGTGGAGTGGAGCGGGAAACGGGACGATGTTTTTTGGTCGCTATGCACGATAGGTCCGCAGAAACTTTAATTGGATTAATAAAGCAGTGGATAGAACCTGGCACAGAAATCATATCCGATTGCTGGACAGCATATAACCGTTTGGGTGCAAATGGTTATTCACATCTAACTGTAAATCATTCACTGCATTTTAAAGACCCTGAAACTGGGGCCAATATAAACACGATTGAGTCAACTTGGCGTAACGCCAAGAGTACATTACCAGAATACAATAGAAAAGGACAGTTCTCCGGATACATCGCTTCGTTTTTATTTAAAAGAATTTGTGTGGCAATTGAAAGAGATCCTTTTGTCAAATTTCTTGACATTGTACGGGGAATTGATTGGTCAGAGTGGCACATTGTTTCTGATGAGGTGGAAGACAGAGATTAAAGCAGGATCTTAGGCAGTTCTTTTTTTTTTAAATTTTTTTTCCTTTTTTAATGTAGATAGTTATTGTATTTATTTAATCTTTGCAAACTTATAAAATCTATTTAATTTTTAGTGTTCAATTATTGCAAAAATCAAAAGTATAGGGTTTTTGTTCGTTGAACGCGCATCTGGCCCAAAAATTACTTTTTACATTGCTTTTTTACGCTTAAGAGTGCCGTCGAAATGCCCCAAACGACTGCCCGAAAGATTGCCTGTAAGCCCCATGACCGACTGCTCGGAGGGGATCTTGGATGTAATCCTGAGTAGTCGGAGGCCGAAGACCACAAATACCCGGAAACATAAATCGACGTTAGGAGTCTGTGACGTTAGTGCCACGGTACGTGCGTGCGCTTAAAACCGTGTATGGCATTCGTGATGTCCACACGACTTGCGACGACTAACCAACAGCGGATCAACTGATCGCGAGTTCCAATCGCAACATTCGCTTTTAAACGCATTAACTTAATGTCAGTTTTTTGTATATTTCCGATATTCGTCGATCTGTAAAATATCATCTGACCAGGGTGCTAAATTACGAGGCAGTAGTCCCGTATATTTCCTTCTATGTAGATCTCGAACGTTAACTTTCCATTAGAAATAGCCTGACCATGGTTCTAAAATAACGATGTACATGTATGAGTGTGTGTGTGAATGTGTATGTGTTCACGGGTCTTTCCTTCGAGATTGACCCCGAACCGTCGCCAATAGCCCACTGTGCAGCTCTAGTGCGACGTTATTTAACCAAACCAAAAACCATTAGAAATAGCAACATCCGTCCTTTAACCATGGTTCAAAAATACGAGACAGCTTTCCCGGGTCCTTCTTTCAAGATGTACGCGAGCCGTTTACAATAGCCAAAAGTGCAGTTCTAGTGTGCGCTAACCAATCAATCGCGAAAGCAACCAACAAGGCAATCACCGATCATTCATTTTAAAGCAAAATGTTTGGTTTGGATAATAAACATGATCTAGAACTGCACATTGGGCTATTTAATACAAATGTAAATAAAAGTATTACTCTTATCAAAGTGAACTGGCAACGATAAAAATTTATTTCGCGTTCGAAAATTTGTTTATATTTTTAAAACGGCGATAGTTTTATTACAATAATTTGTTACTAAAATATCAGAAATTACGAAAAAATAACATTCCGATATTAAATCAGTAAATTATAACATTTATAAATATAATATTTAGCATCGTTCCATTGTAGTACGACTCCATAATCGAGGGTTACAGTCTCGTTTGGCGGGATTAACAAACGCGTCACAGAATTGGCGACTTAATTTTGTTGAAAATTCGGTGACCCGCGATAGTACATTAGTTCCGAATTTTATAAACGATTTTTTTAAAAACATATTCGAGAAACAAATTCAAGTTTACTCAAAACAAAAACATTTTGTATGTAAAATTTTCTGAGAAGGGTAATCTGAAGTTACACCTCCTCATCTACACAGGAGAACCATATGTGTGTGAAGTATGTAACAAACAATTTTATCATAAAGGACATCTCAAGACAGACATTCTCACACCCAAAGTAGAAGAACCTCATAAATGTGAAATGCCTAACAAACAATTTTCAATGAAGGGATCTTTCAAGAAGCACCTGCCCATTCACGCAGGAGAAAAACCTCATAAGTGTGAAGTGTGTAATAAACAGTTTTCTCAAATAGGGAACACTTAAGAATCACTTTCTCATTCACACGGGAGAAAAACCACATGAGTGTGAAACATGCGGTAAACAATTTTCTTTAAAGGAACATCTCAAAAGGCACCTCCTCATTCACACAGGAGTAAAACCTCATTTGTGTGAAGTGTGCAATAAACAATTTTCTAGAAAAGAACACCTTAGGAAGCACCTCCTCATTCACACCGGGGAAAAACCCTATTATTGTGATGTATGTAATAAACAATTTTCTGTAAAGGGAAACTTTCAGAGGCACCTCCTCATTCACACAGGAGAAAAACCTTAAGTGTGTGAAGTGTGCAATAAACAGTTTTCTATTAAGGGATCTCTTGAGATACACCTCCTCATTCACACAGGAGAAAAACCTCATGTGTGTGAAGTGTGCAATAAAAAGTTTTCTGTAAAAGGATCTCTTAGGAAGCACCTCCTCATTCACACAGGAGAAAAACCCTATTATTGTGAAGTATGTAATAAACAATTTTCTATAAAGGGATCTCTTGAGATACACCTCCTCATTCACACAGGAGAAAAACCTCATACGTGTGAAGTGTGCAACAAACAGTTTTCTCAAATAGGACATCTTGGGAAGCACCTCCTCATTCACACAGGGGAAAAACCCCATTATTGTGAAGTATGTAAGAAACAATTTTCTGTAAAGGCATACCGTGATAGGCACCTCCTCATTCACACAGAAGAAAAATCTCATGTGTGTGAAGTGTGCAATAAACAATTTTCTAGAAAAGAACATCTCAAAAGACACCTTCAAATTCACACAGGAGTAAAACTTCATGTGTGTGAAGTGTGCAATGAACAATTTTCTCAAATTGGAAATCTTAGGACACACCTCCTTATTCACAAAGGAGTAAAATCTCATGTGTGTGAAGTTTGCAATAAACAATTTTCTAGAAAAGAACATCTCAAAAGATACTTCCTCATTCATACGAGGTAAAAAACCTTTTGTGTATACAACAAGCAATTTCCTGCAAAGGAATCTCCCAAGAGGCACCTCCCCGTCAATCCCACATGAGTAAAACCTCATGTGTGTGAAGTGTGTAATAAACAATTTTCTAGAAAAGAACATAAACAACTTGTCCACATCTATCACACAGAAGTAAAATGTTATGTGTCTGAAGTGGGGCATACCTTTGAGAGGCACCTCCACAACCATACAAGAAAAACACCTTCGAAGTGCGAAGTATGCAACTAATGGTTTACTCAAACAGGATCTCTTACAAAGCACCTCCTCATTCACACAGGGGGGAAAAAACCATTATTGTGAAGTATGTAATAAACAATTTTCTATAAAGGGGTCTCTTGAGATGCACCTATCCTCATTCACACAGAAGAAAAACATCATGAATGTGAAGTATGCAACAAACATTTTTCTAAAATAGGACATGTTAGGAAGCACCTCCTCATTCGCACAGGTGAAAAAACCCATTCTTTTGAAGTATGTAATAAACAATTTTCAATAAAGGGATCTCTTGAGATGCACCTCCTCATTCACACAGGAGTAAAACCTCATGTGTGTGAAGTGTGCAATAAACAATTTTCTAGTAAAGAACATCTCAAAAAATACGTCCACATCTATCACATAGATGTAAAACCTCCTGTGTCTTAAGTATGCAATAAACAATTTTCTAGTAAAGAACATCTCAAAAAACACGTCCACATCTATCACACAGATGTAAAACCTCCTGTGTCTTAAGTATGCAATAAACAATTTTCTGTAAAGACATCTCTTGAGAGTCACCTCCACAACCATACAAGAAAAACACCTTCGGAGTGTGAAGTATGCAACAAATGGTTTACTCAAACAGGATCTCATACGAAGCACATCCTTGCTTCGTAAGAGAAAGCGTCTCAAAATTCACCTCTTTGTTAATACAGGAGAAAAACCTTAAGTGTGTGAAATGTGCAACAAACAGTTTTCTCAAATAGGATCTCTTAAGAAGCCCCTCTTCATTCATACAGGAGAAAACCTCATGTTTGTGAAGTATTCAACAAACAATTTACTGATAAGCATAATCTAAAGTAACACCTCCTCATTCAGAAAAACATTGTGTGTTAAGTATGTAACGAACAATTTCCTGCAAAGGAATCTCACAAGATCTCGCATCCTCATTCATTCAGGAGTAAGACTTCATGTAAATTAAATGCTGCCTATATGTGTTTTAACAGGACTCACCTTTTGGAGCTTGTAGTTGGTCATTATTTGTATTTTTCACTTTTCGAACAAAATGTTTAAGATGAAAATTGAACTATTTTTATAATATCTGAATGTTCCCCTTTGAAAAGGGTTCTTTTTCTCAAGAAAGTTGTCTACTAGGCTTGTTATTCGAAATATATTATTCAAACAAGTTATATGTCTTTCATTTAATACTGCATTTAAAAAACTTTATGGCAGAGTAGGTACATTTTAGAAGTTTTTTGGTAGAAGTAAGAGAAAATTTTCGGTGGTAAACAAATAATGTTATACAAGTTAAAAGGCGGATCTAGGAATTTTTGTTACATAAGCGAATATGATTTTGGCACTCCAATTTGCAAAAATTATTTTTTTAATAAATTAGCAAATATAGTTTTTATATAGGAATTTTTTAATAAATTATTTCACATACTTGATAAACATTTCATAATAACGAAATCTCGCGACACAGCTATTCAATTTCTATGTGTGGAATAAGCCATCATTATAACAAACAATTTATAAAATGATCTACCGTACACCTGTAGAATTAAAACAATTTTCTCTTAGAACTTCTTATAGTTTTCCAATGCTTCCACAAAAAAAAATTCCTAAATAATAAAATATGCAGCTCCAGATATGTATCTAAGAAATTTAACAGAAAGGCGACTTGAATATACATTTTGAAATAAGAAAAAGAACTTATTAGAAGCTAAAAGCAACCAAAAAAATTCAAATTTTTATATGAAGTGGACAGTGGCCCATGCGAAAAAGGGACACGGGCGTTGTTTATGGTAGAGAATAGTTTTCAGAAGAGAACATATTAATGATTTCGTCAATACAACAAATTTAAACTAATTAATCAAAGAATAAAATTTATTACAACCAATGGGACAACAGATTTTGTGTAAAAGTTATACAAATGCTTGTGAGAGAACTGTTTAATACTGCCTAATGTTAAATAATGCCGAAATGTTAAAATTGAAAATTTTGGTTATTTGGAATTTCGAATCTTTAAATATGGAATGGACGAGTAGAATGACCACGCCTACAGTGACGTCAGAGCTAGTTTGTTTGTGGGATAGCGTTAGAATTTCACTCAAAACTACTAATATATTGAAAAGATCGATGATATTTTTTTAGAATATGATGTTAAAACACAAGTTAAACGTAATTAATGGAAAATTTGAATATAAAAATGCAATATTATTGTTTGTTTACCAGTAATCGGCAACTTGCACGTGCTCGAAATCCCACAAACAAGGCTAAACTCCGCCCCGTTCTAGTTGTCCATTCCTCCTTCCCCCGGGGGGAAGGGGAAACGACGTCTACTGAATTCGTCGGGTGCCAGTTCAGGTGTTTGCTCGTCATCTGACCATGGTTATAAAATAACGAGGTGCATGTATGAATGCGTGTGTGAATGTATGTGTGTGTTCCCGGGTCTTTCCTTCAAGATTGACCCGAACCGTCGCTAATAGCCCACTGTGCAGCTGTAGTACGACGTTAATTAATCAAACCAAACCCGAGGATTAAGGATAACAGAGATAAAGCACAGTAAATTAGGCAACCAAAGATCTCTGAACTTATCAAGCTACTTAAACTGCCAAATGAGCGTTCTGTGGCCATTTTTCCTTTGTGATTTTTCCAGCTAAAATACATTTCCCCTAGACAGGTTTCTTTACTGTTCAAGTTATTCTAATATTTTAATTTAACGACTTAAATATTTACTTATTTTCTATGTCTTAATAGAAAGTTTCTAAATTGATCGAATTGCAGCAGTAACTAAAACAGCGTAGGCAACGAAATATCCACGCAACCAAATTAGTAAATATATCATTAAATATTCGATCTCGTATTTTGCAAGTGTTTATCAAAATGCGACCTTTGCTCGACAGAATAGCGATAACTCCGTGTTAGGCAAGAATGTGATAAACGATTTTTTTAAAAACATATTCGAGAAACAAATTCAAAACAAAAACATTTTGTATGTAAAATTTTCTGAGAAGGGTAATCTGAAGTTACATCTCCTCATATACACAGGAGAACCATATATGTGTGAAGTATGTAACAAACAATTTTATCTTAAAAGACATCTCAAGGCGTAAATTCTCACACCTAAAGTAGAATTCTCACACCTTAGGAACCTCATAAATGTGAAATGCCTAACAAACAATTTTCAATGAAGGGATCTTTCAAGAAGCACCTGCTCATTCACGCAGGAGAAAAACCTCAGGAATGTGAAGTATGCAATAAACAATTTTCTTTAAAGGAATCTCTTATAAGGCACCTCCTTGTACATACAGGAGAAAAATCTCATGTGTGTGACGTGTGCAATAAACAGTTTTCTCAAATGGGAACACTTAAGAATCACTTTCTCATTCACACGGGAGAAAAACCACATGAGTGTGAAACATGCGGTAAACAATTTTCTTTAAAGGAACATCTCAAAAGGCACCTCCTCATTCACACCGGAGTAAAACCTCATGTGTGTGAAGTGTGCAATAAACAATTTTCTGAAAGAGGACATCTTAGGAAGCACCTCCTCATTCACATAGGTGAAAAACCCCATTATTGTGAAGTATGTAATAAACAATTTTCTATAAAGGGAAACCTTGAGAGGCACCTCCTCATTCACACAGGAAAAAAACCTCATTTGTGTGAAGTATGCAACAAACAGTTTTCTCAAATAGGAAATCTTAGGACACACCTCCTCATTCACAAAGGAGAAAAACCTCATGTTTGTGAAGTGTGCAACAAACAGTTTTCTCAAATAGGAAATCTTAGGACACACCTCCTCATTCACAAAGGAGAAAAACCTCATGTTTGTGAAGTGTGCAACAAACAGTTTTCTGAAAAGGGATCTCTTAGGAAGCACCTCCTCATTCACACAGGGGAAAAACCTCATCTGTGTGAATTATGCAACAAACAGTTTTCTGAAAAGGGATCTCTTAGGAAGCACCTCCTCATTCACACAGGAAAAAAACCTCATGTGTGTGAAGTATGCAACAAACAGTTTTCTCAAATAGGATCTCTTAGGAAGCACCTCCTCATTCACACAGTGGAAAAACCTCATGTGTGTGAAGTGTGCAATAAACAATTTTCCGTAATGGAATCTCTTATGAGGCACCTCCTTATGCATACAGGAGAAAAACCTCATGTGTGTGGAGTGTGCAATAAACAATTTTCTAGAAAAGAACATCTCAAAAGACACTTCCTCATTCACAAAGGTGAAAAAACTCCTGTGATGTGTTCAACAAACAATTTACCCATAAGCATAATCTAAAGGAACACCTCCTCATTCACTCAGAGTAAAAAGCCTTGTCTGTTAAGTATACAACAAGTAATTTCCTGCAAAGGAATCTCCCAAGATGCAACTCCCCCTCAATCACACAAGAGTAAAACCTCATGTGTGTGGAGTGTGCAATAAACAGATTTCTGAAAAGGGATCTCTTAGGAAGCACCTCCTCATTCACACAGAAAAAAAAACACGAGTGTGAAGTGTGCTATAAACAATTTTCTCAATTAGGATATCTTAAGAAGCATCTTCTCACTCACAAAGGAGAAAAACCCCATTATTGTGAAGTATGTAATAAACATTTTTCTGTAAAGGGAAACCTTGAGAGGCACCGCCTCATTCACACAGGAAAAAAACCTCATCTGTTTGAAGTGTGCAATAACCAATTTCCAGCCAAAGGATCTCCCGAAGGGCACCTCCTCATTATCACTGGAGTAAAATCTTGCGTGTGAAGAGTGCAATAAATAATTTTCTAGAAAATCACTTTAAAAAAATCACCTCCTCATGCACACAGGTGAAAAACCTACTGTGACGTGCTCACACTAAGACAAACATTATTTGTTAAGTATGCAACCATCAGTTTTCTGAAAAAGGATCTCTTAGGAAGCACCTCCTCATTCACACAGGAAAAAAACCTCATGTGTGTGAAGTATGCAACCAACAGTTTTCTGAAAAAGGATCTCTTAGGAAGCACCTCCTCATTCACACAGGAGAAAAACCTCATTAATGTGAAGTATGCAACCAACAGTTTTCTGAAAAAGGATCTCTTAGGAAGCACCTCCTCTTTCACACAGGAGAAAAACCTCATTAATGTGAAGTATGCAACCAACAGTTTTCTGAAAAAGGATCTCTTAGTAAGTACCTCCTCATTCACACAGGAGAAAAACCTCATTAATGTGAAGTATGCAACCAACAGTTTTCTGAAAAAGGATCTCTTAGGAAGCACCTCCTCTTTCACACAGGAGAAAAACCTCATTAATGTGAAGTATGCAACCAACAGTTTTCTAAAAAAGGATCCTTAGGAAGCACCTCCTCATTCACACAGGGGGAAAATCCCATTATTGTGAAGTATGTAATAAACAATGTTCTATAAAGGGATCTCTTGAGATGCACCTCCTCATTCACACAGGAGAAAAACCTCATGAATGTGAAGTATGCAACCAACAGTTTTCTGAAAAAGGATCTCTTAGGAAGCACTTCCTCATTCACACAGGTGAAAAACCTCATGTGTGTGACGTTTCCAATTAACAATTTATTGACAAGTATTTAATCTAAATCAACTACTATACACATACAGTTGTATGTATGAATGTTAGGCATATTGTACATTTGTATGATTAATTTATGGTGAATTCCGGCGGTAACGGAAGGCCAGTTTGTACAACAACTTATGGTTATAATTTAAAAAATATATTTTGTTTCAAATAACTGATAGGTAGACTTTTATACACTTTACTGCATTTTATTAAAAATGCAAAATCCAGAATTTAGCACTGCATAACTTTTTTTTAAATTTAAATTTTAGTAATGGTAATGGAAGGACGTTTTTTGGAAGTGGTATACCACACTTACACCTTTTCATTAAAAATTCAGTTAAACCGTAAAAAAAAAAATCTAGAAAAATTAGAACACATAAAGGAGAGTTCAATTATTATAAATTGCAGTGCAGTTTTTAGAAATTATTATATTATGCCCAAAAATATGGTGTTTTTTTTAAGGTAACGGAAGGACAAAAATTCCAAGTGTGTAAAATTGGATTGTTTTACAACAATTTACTCATTAATATTTTGAAAAAGAATAATAGGTGTTAAATTCTGCTTATTCGGCTGTTTTTAAAACTAATTCTGCAACAAAATCTTTTTCCAGAGCCATTTGTTAAAATTTTTGTCTTATGCAATTTTTGGTTATTTTATTTGAGTCAATTCCAGCAGTTACCTTCTTTCTTAGGAAATATAAATTTAGTCATTCATTATTTTATTTTCTTAAACATAATACTTCTACAACGGCATCATTGAATGAAGCATTTGCCTAACATAATACTTTTCAGTTCTTGCCATTCGACTAACTAAAAGTCACTAACTGCTAATGCAGGCAATAGCGGTAAATTTCCCATTAACCACTTTGGATATTTACAGTACCTTTGCTTTGATTAATGGCAAAAATGCTTCAATGTAGCCATGATGTAATACTGATCAAAATGAATGTTAAGTTGGTTTTTGAATGTTAAATCAACTAGTACAACTACAATTTTCACCTCTTCTTTGAATTCTTCAAAGAATTTGTGTTGATGTCTTTTAATAAAAATATGCTTTAAAAATGTGCAGATTTGTTTTCAAGAACATAAAGGCACTTTTTAAATAAACTCTTGTATCTTTTTTTTTATGGCTTTCTGCCTTCGTTCCATTACTCTCATTTTAAATGTGCTAAATTTTGTTCATTACTATTTATATATTTGGTAACAAAACAATTTAGACAAACTTTAAGTAGAAGGTATATTTGTAACAAAACAAACTGGGGTCTAAGCTTGCGAACTTTTTATAGTGATACATTAATATCAATATTTTCTTGCTGAAATTCTGCATGCGTCATCGTAAGAAATCGCTTTTAAACTTTCTTATTTTTCCCATTTTATGGCTTTATTGTAGAAACAACCCATATAGTGAATAAATAGAAAAGAAGTACCAGTTGTAATTGAAACTCAATGTATTTGTGACATACTTATTAAATTAGCGGGGGAGGGTATTAAGAAAGAAAATACAGTTAATATGTATATATAATATTTATATGTGTTTGAATTTCAATAATAATTGAAAATTAGTTTGTTTAATTGTGGAAAATTGAGTTAAAATCAGCTCATACAAAAATGTCCTTCCGTTACCACATTGATGTCCTTCCGTTACCATGTTTTATGTCCTTCCGTTACCATTAAAAAACATCTAAATTAAAAACAAAATAAAATTGTTGCTATTTCTAATTAATAAGTGTCATAAGTCTGCTTTGTACAAAAATTCATTAAGTTGTAGACCCAATAGTTTCTTAGTGAGGTGGTTGAAATATAGTATTTTGGTAACGGAAGGACATTTATGGTTTGACTTAATAAGTTATTGATTTCAAGGTTAAAAAATATTTTTTTCCAAAAAAAATTAATAGAAAGATTAACTACTTGAATAAAGTATAAAAGTTAATCTATTTATTTTATTTTGGTAAGGGATTTTAGTCAAGTTATAGTATGAAACAAAATGTAGATATTCTGCACTGCAAAAACATATAGTAAAGAAGTGACTTTGACCTTGATTTTATAAAAGTCATTGTGTTAATTTAAAAAAAATATGTTAAGATTCAAAAAGTTCATAACTTTCTGAAAAAAATGGTATATGACAAACTACTCAACATAAAGTTTAAAATTTTAAGTGCTATGGCAACATTTTCCCGGAATTCACCTTATAAAATTATAATGGTATTGGAAAGATTTTTTTTTATTTCGCAAAAATCATCAAAGGAGCTTCTAAAATAATGCAGAATACTTAAAAAAAAGGGAAATGGTTATTAAATGTTTTAATGTTATAATTGTTTTGTGTGTATGCAGGTTAATTGTAACTATATTTGATTATCTTTAATCGAGCTTTTAGAATAATGCAAGTAATTTGTGTATGGACGCAATTTTGTTTTTTAAAAATATTTTATGCAAATATTTTTTTTTAATGTAACGAAGCTTAGGTTCTCTGTGAATTTTCAACTCTATATTAATTACTTAAGGAATAAAATTCAACAGATATCGACTGGTAATTGAGGAAATATTTTATTTAATGTGCCAATGAATATTTCCATATAAATATTAAATGACGATCATTAAGAATAAAATTTAGAATTATTGAACGCACATGCTGAGATTATAATATGATGCACCGGTTGTTAAACTAAATGGTTATATCGCTAAATATAGAAGAAAGTTTATTCTTTGGATTACCGTTTGATTTTCCCGACTAGCATCTCTTCAGAAGCGCTTTCACATTCACGCAGGAGTAAAAACCCCATGTTTGTGAAGTGTGCAATAAACAATTTTCTCTAAAGGCAGCTCTTGATTCACACAGATGAAAAACCTCCTTTCTGTGAAGTGTTCAACAAACAATTTACTGAGAAGCATAATCTAAAGTAACACGTTCCTGCAAAGGAATCTCACAAGATGTATTCCTTATTTAATCAGGAGAAAAACCTCATGTAAATTAAACGCTGCCCATATGTGTTTTAACAGGACTAACCTTTTGGAGCTTGTAGTTGGTCATTATTATTTGTATTTTTCACTTTTCGAACAAAATGTTTAAAATGAAAATTGAACTATTTTTATAATGTCCGAATGATCCCCGTTGAAAAGGGTTCTCTTTCTCAAGAAAGTTGTCTACAGGCTTGTTATTCAAAATATATTATTCAAACAAGTTATATGTTTTTCATTAAAAACACATTCATATCCACTTTTATGGATAAGATTGACATTTAACCGTTTTCAAATATTGTGGATAAATCAAAAAGAACATGCAACAGAATTAAAATATAATTTTTTTAATAAAGAACCTTCAAATTATGTACAGTATATGGGTATACCTATAATCAGCATCACTTATCATGGCCAAATTTTCCCAAGAATTGGTATCCTCTCCGGAATCTTTTTCAGTTTATCCCCAACTCCTTGCAGTCTGTCTCCAACTCCCTGCATACCAGCATTCAATCTGTCGCCAACACCTTGCATACCAGCACTAAGTCTGTCACCAACACCTTGCGTACCAGCACTAAGTCTGTCACCAACACCTTGCGTACCAGCACTAAGTCTGTCGCCAACACCTTGCGTACCAGCACTAAATCTGTCATCAGCCCCTTCCAGCCCAGCACTAAATATGTCACCAACTCCTTGCAGCCCAGTATTAAATCTGTCAGAAGCAGAGCTGATACTGTCCATAACGTTACCCAAAGGAGAATCTGTCGTTTTCAGATCTCCAATTGGTTCCTTTGTTGGTACTGTGGTATCAGCTACGCTACTGACACCAGCAACTGGTGGTGGTACCTCGCCAATAACTGCTGGATCGTCAGGAACTTCTGGTGCTGGTGTTCCTGCAAGTGGAATTTTGCTAGGTATTTCTACAATTGGGGTTGGTACTGTTGGTTCCGAATCTCTCAATGACACGACTTTGATGCGTCCTTCTAGTCCAGTTATAACGGGAGAGTACTTCTGTGCGTATTTGATTATTATATCAACATCCAGTTCATCTAAAAAACAATTATACATAAACCATTAGAATGTTTTTAAAAGGACACATTTCAACATTGTCATTTTGGTAAAGGAAGCTTATTTGAGTGCTAAATAAAAATCATCTAAAGCTAACCGAGCACGAGCAACAATTGCATTGCAACTTTTAATCAACTGAGCAACTAAAAATTGCACACTGATTATTTAAATGCCCAAATCAGAACTGCCAGGTCTCAGATTTTGCACTCGTCAAAGTGAAGGTACAAAATCGTCGGATTGTAGTATGCTCCATTTCTACCTACTGACGGCACATTTTATCTCAATTTGATACGATTTGTACTAAAGCAGTTGAAGCCATATTTTTTACAATTATTTTAAATAAATTTCCAAATTCGATTTTAAAATTCACACCTGTATTCCGGTTGGCTATCGCGTTCTGTGCAATGATGTCGAAGCCATCTCCACCCTTGGCCATGTAAGTGTTCATGACCACCCAATACACGCTCTCCTCATCCAATGGCAGGTATTTGGGGACTCTGCAGTCTGCACAGCGAACGTACGCTTCGGTCAGTCTCGATCCCACCGAGTTGGAAACGTTGTATGTCAGGCGAAGACCTATAAAAAATAAGTCCTAACTGGAGATCATTTCAAGATTTATATACTAAGCATATGTATCGTAACACACTTCTAGCAATTTCTAAAAGATCAGGGCCCGAGTAAGATATTAAAGCAAGGGAAGCCCGCCTTTAAGTGGGGCCGGGCCTCATTACTCATAAATATTTCTTGGAACATCACACAAATCAAACTTCTACATGCACTAATATATTTTCCCTTAATTGGGATTAAAATGAATCACATTATAAATAATATATTTAAAAACATAGTAATGAGTATTCCTAATATGCTGTATGTTTTGATTTTTCCCCCTATTCGAACAAATTTAACACAAGTAAAATTTATTACTAATGTTTGTAAGGCATTTTTTTAAAGGTAAATTTAGTAGCAAACTTTGTTAGGGGTGTCAAATATTTATATAAAATGTGTGATTTGGGATAAAAATGTAACGTTCAAGCATGGGCTTCACGGGCCTATTCGGTAATCAGGCCCTGATCGTGTCTTATATATATATATGGTACATGTTGTGTGATATGTTTATTCCATCTCCAGTATTCTCAGTGACCTAAGTAATTAATTGACAATTCTCCAGTATTCACACATACAGGTCTAGATGAAAATATAATTACTTTTTAGCCCTCCGATCAGCAAATTACCGAAATTGTAAAGCTCATTAAATGTCCCGCCTTTTTTCAAATCTGAAACTTTTTTAAACAAATGTACAACAATAAAGTAACCTTTATTGACGGTACTCGCTTAAAAAATATCTTTAAAAATTTCATTTGACTAGAGTGTACTAATATTGATGCAGGTTACAGGTATGTATTTAAATATATTTTATATTTTTCAGAATGCTTTTAAAGTCTTTGGAATCCTTTTATCAAATAAGCAAAATAATCTATATATTTTGTAGTAAGGGTAGATTGACTAAAATTAAATATTATTCTTGCAATATAACAAAAACAACACATTAAATCCAAATCAATATGGACAACATATCGATTCTCAACCTGCATTTTAAACATGAACAGCAAAATCATTTATGTAACCAGCGTTATTCATTTATGTTATTATCTTATATGTTTGTCCTATTATCATGTCCCCGTCACCTGTATATATATTTCATGTTCCCGTTACGTGTCTATATATTGTTCCCGTTATTACGATTGTAACGCCCTCTACATATTTTATGTCGCTCCCGCTGTGCCGGGCAGCGTAAGTCATGTAACTGCCTCTTACGGTGAATGCGTATAAGGTTTGTCCCACCCCGAATTATTGTAATGTTAGGCTTATGTGATTAAAAATGTTTATGTTCAATCCTTGAGCAGTTATTTAGTCAATACACCTTATATTTATAAATAAACATAAAAGATTGATACCTGACACTTGTAGGAAACTGCCAGGTGGATCTATTGAATCTAGATCATAATCCCTCATTGATTTTTCTAGAACTTCCTTTAGTATTTTTCCTTTTAAGGCTACTACGTCCATCGTATTGCCAAAGGGAGCCACTGTTATCACGTCTTCGAAGGTGATATTCCCTGTATAATAAACATAAAGATTATTCCAATACAAGTAAAGCATTCAAAAATTTAGTTTTGTATAAACAATTTTAAATAATAAACCCTTGTTTTTACACATAGAAATTTCAACTTGATAACGTTTGATTTGGTGCACTTTTCAGAATAAATATACAATAACTTTACGTAAAACTTTTACCAAATGCAAGTAAACACACTAATTCAACACATTGAACTTAATTTTTACCCAATATTATTCTAAATATATATATTTAAAAAAAATATTTTTTTAAGTATTTATTTTTAATAATTTAAGAAATATTTTAGGTATACTATGTAAAACTTGTATATTTTTATTATTGTTAAAAAAAGTTAAATGAAAATGTTGAATAGAATTTGAGAAAAGTGTGCCAATGTACTAAGATATCAATTTTGCGAAAAACACAAATAATGTTTATTATTTAAAATTGTTTATAGAAAACTAAATTTTTGAAGTGTAATTATCATAACAAATGTTTAGTTATTCACTGTTTTCAATTTATTTTTTATAAAATATTACATTTTAAATAATTTGGAGTAATTTCAATTTGAATGAAATACGAATGATTTGTGTTGTCGAGGACTATACTGTCTCCTCTTAAAGTCAGTTTTCCCAGAATTAACATTGTGTGTTTTAACTGGTTGTTGCATAACACACCGTCCAGATATGGACCAGTTTCGAAAATTTGAATTTAGGATAAAACATACAAAAATGCCTTTTTTTATTCTTGAAAATGAATTGAGATCATTCGAAAAAAAAAAACCTTAACGAGGAGGGGGTTAAATTAGTCTTTTAACTATCACATTAAAAAATAATCATACTTTTTTTATTATTTTGAAGCACTTTAAAATGTTCACGATAAATATGTGTCCGTCCACAAAGTGGTTCTTGAAGGATATTTATAATAAAAAATTCTGAATAAAATGGGCTTAATTAAATAAAAATCGCAACAAATGATATTTCAGGAGAAATATTTATCTCTTTACAACAATTAAGGAAGCTAAAAAGGCAACGCGCTGTAAAATATTTTGAAACTGACACTAACTTGGAACTTTTGTTCTTTATTTTATCAATTTCTTCAAACTTTTTTGCAAGAAAATTGGAAAAAAGTCAAGCAAAAGTTACATTTTTAGCTCCTTTGTCGATAGAAACGTAAATATTTCACCTTACAAATCTCGTTGAATTTTCTAGATTAGATCAAATCTAACACATTTTTTCTCGTACTTTTCATAGCAAATCTCGTTCTAAATTATAAGTATCGAAATTTTTTATAAAATTTAATATTTTTTCAATAAAAAATACATATTTGCGTATGTTATTTCTTATATTAAACACTATTATAAAACCTCAGATCGACTGAAAGTAACTTTCTTTTGCCTAACAATACATTGCAAAATGCCTCAGACATGCAGGAACGCATGTTCCAATTAGAAAAAGTGTGGAAACCTACAACCTGATTGTTCCCTTATTATATTTCTACTGTGGATACGTCATGTTGTTTACAAGGTTTAGATTAGCAAATTGTTCAACTCGCTCAAATCTGTTTGTTGATTCGCTGAAACACGTTTTAAGGCGCGTTACCCTCCCGTTATTTTATCGGAACCCCATACCTTGATTCATTCTTTCATCAATCGAAGATCTGATTCCCCCGGAGTTCCACAAAGCCACAGCCACGAAGTTCCATCCCTTCTCCGTGGGCTGCTCCACGAAGTAGTTGAGGGACGCGTCGGCCAAGAAGTTGCCCAAGTTGCACTCCTTCATCCGGCAAGTGAGACGGTCGCCCCTCAGCAGGACGTTAGTCCGGCCAACGCTTTGCCGGACCCGGCGCTTCACTTCTTGTCCGTAGGGTTCCAGAAGGTCTAAAATGCCCTGATCTGAATAATAAGAAAAATATGGGATTGTGAAACTTATTTTACTTTCAATTATTCCCTTTAGAATTGCAGACATTATGACATGTGACAAAATATCTTATATGAGACAAACACATATGACGAAGGCGCTCAGGGTATTATAACAAAGTTTAGTGTAATTTTTAGTCGTGCATATAAAAAAAAGAGTAACAAAATAGGAGAATTGAAATCGTAGTATCATTGTGCAGTTCTGTTTAGGTGTATTTCTTGAGCATGGGTGAAAGTTTTCCCATCTTTTTGATTTTTGTTCAAGACGGAATGGGACGAAAAAATTTACATAATAATTAATGCTTAATTAATGATTTATGTGGCTGACAATTTCTGAAAGCCCAATAAAAAGTAAAATGCAACAGAACTACAAAACGCCCAATAACACCTAATAGAGTTTTTAACTTCCTTAACCCAAAAGTTGAGCATCTGTCCGAAAAATCACGTAAAAGAAACAATGAGAGTGGAATGGGTACCTTCAGGCACTGAAGCATCGAGTAGAATGGGATTTCCACTCCATTCCTGCACCCTTCCCTGGTCGTCGAAGTGCACTTGCAGGTGCCCCATGTACTTCCCGAATGCGAAGTCTTGGACCACGAGGGCCTTGGACCCGTCCTCCCTCTCCACGACCACAGGGTAGGGACCCTGGGCTTCCTCCACTGAGGGCGGGGGACCTGGAACAAACATTTATTTGCTAATAAAAGTACAAATAATGGCCGAAAAACCTTATTTAGTCTTGTAATGTTTTTTTTTAAATAGCTGATATGATGCTATGACTTTGACGATCGTTTTGGTCAGGTGATAAGATATCAGGACATCGCGCGAAAGGTCCCGAGTTGACAGCTAGCGAACATCGTTGTAATATTTGTCTACCGCAAAATAAAACTAATTATCATCGCTTCGCTTATATTTTAAACAAATAATTTAGTTAGGTAGCAACTTAAGTAGTTAAAACATAGCAACGAGAATAGAAATAATTAAAAACCTGTATATTACTCGAAAAACACTTTATTTGTGGAGTTACCCAGCGATTACGGTATAGAAAGCGGCATGGCACATGCTTTTACGTCACAATCTGAAGACCGATTTCAGTTTTTGAGTGTTTCGTGTCTAACAAGAGTTGCGATTTCACCTTTCACCGCCCCCTTCGGCCTTCAGTTTGTGATGTAAAAAGCATATGGCTTCCATACAGTAGGCACTGAATTACCTCGAGTAATAATAATATATAGTGTGGTTACAATTTGTTGGGCTATGGTCAGTGTTTGGCTGTTTAATAACACCCAATAAACCCTTCTCTTTGCTGTGTTTTGACTACTTTGTAAATTGCTATGTAACTAAACCATTTTTTAAAATATAAGCGAAGTTGTTGGGCAAAAATATATTTTATTACGCCCATACAGCTAAATGCGACACAGCCAAACTAAACTATGACCATCGTCCAATAATTTGTGACCCCCATGTATGTCATTACAATAATCTTTGTTACATAAATGGTTGATAGACTTTAAGATATTTCAATGCATAATGCTTCTGAATCTCTTTCATTCACATTTCAATGAGCTAAAATAATTACACTGAAAAAATTAGGAAGTTTTTTAAAATCAAAATAATTATTGAGAAAATTACAAGAAATCCAACAAGTGAAAAAAAGTCGAACATACATGTAAATGAAACTAACAGATCTTCCTATATTGATTTATTTTCCCCCTCTCGATACATAACAATAAAATGACCAAACAAATAATACCTGTGTACAGAAAAGTATTTGTGTGTCCCCCAACAACAATGTCGATCTCTGGAACTTCCTTTGCGATTTTCTGGTCGACTGCGAAGCCCGAATGGCCCACAGCGAATATCTTGTTCAGGCCCTCTTCTGTGGCCAGTCTGTGGGCTTCCCTCTTGATGCACTCAACTTCGTCTTCGAACTCGAGATCACCTAGTAGATGAAAATCGATTTCTCTCAATTACAACAACTCATTCAAACACAAAATACACCAAGTTCAATGTTCATTAAGGTTAATCTTTATATAGATCAGTAGAACTCCAATTATCCGGATCACACAAAGCGGATCGTCAATTATCCGGAGCCTGATCGCTTTGAGAAAGAAAAAAAATCAGCAAAATCCACATTAAATATATATATATATATCGGTTAACGATATTGTTTTTAATGGTCATTAAAAATTATATTACATTCTAGAGCAAAATTCGTTTTTTCAACTAAAAATTAATATTTTTTTTAATTATTCGATTATCAGGATATTCCATTTTCCGGATGGGAACTTTTCCCAATTGATCCGGATAATTCTACTGTAATTTACATCCAGTCGAACACTTCGAGCATGAATGGACTGTAGTAGAGCGAATATGACGTCATAATCGTGAAACCAACATCTCAGACCGAATGGCCTCAAACACGTGTTGGCCGTTGATCATTGTTTGGCTGTTTAACTACTTTGTTGCTACTAAAGCTAAGAGACTTGTTTAAAATATAAGCAAAGTAGTTTGGAAAAAAAAAATTATTATACCAATATAAATAAATGTAATAAAGTCAATATATGACCATCGCCAAAAATTTGTGACCAGCCTGCACATATATCATGTTTTTGCTTGAAACTATATCCCACAAAAGATTTTCTGGCCTATTCAAAGCAAAATTATGACTACGCAATCGATTTATCACTTAATAATTTAAGACTAGACGAAAAGCCATACCGGTTCCGCACGCATTTTATTTTGGGAGAATTTTTCATTTCAAAAACGAACTTCCACGTTTTTTTTTATTGTGAATTCTTCAATTATAAATTGCAAATAACAAACTAACACACTTTTGTATTGAATTATAAAAAGCGCAATTTCAATAAATTGAGACTTTTGCTACAAATGCGTCAGATCCGACGAAATTAAAAATCGAGCAATTTTTCAGATACTATAGAAAAGTGTTATTCCTCTAAACTATAGAAGAAGAGATACTATCAAAGAGTGTTAATTGGGATTTTCAAAACGAGCTGTATGACCCTCATTTGTAACTATCTAAATATATGAGCTGCGATGTAAAATACAGAATATGAGTGTCGAACATTTTGACTACTCTAACCTAAGTGGGTCTATACTGCTCTCTAAACGCAAATACATCAATTATTCATCCAAATACATCACCTGTTGATGACAGGAATTTAGTTTCAGGTGTGAGGTATCCAATGATGCCTATTTTTTCTCCTCCTATTTCCAAAATGGTGGAGGGGTGAACCAATTCTTCGAACTCTGGAACCTTCGACGCATTTATGTTGCAGACGACCACTTTCGGTTTCAGGTTGCGCAAATACGGAAACAGACCTTTAAGACCGTCGTCAAATTCATGGTTTCCCAATGACTGTGCTAGGAAAAAATAACTAGATTAAAATCAATAATTTCATACATCATACGAATACACAGAACAGGTCCATTTCCAATTAGGCATAGAGTTCGACAATGTGAATAGAAGACTGATGGTCAAGTTTATAAATATGGAATTCAGTATATCGACTCAGTGGCGGCGATTCGGGGGGGCAAGGGGGGGCGGTTGCCCCCGCACTTTTTTCGGATGTTGCCCCCGCAACTTTTTTATATTGGACTTTTTAAAACTAAATTACAAGTCAATTGTTTTACTGCATTGCCTAACAAAGGAAAAATTTTGAACCCCAACTTCCTCACACTACCATAGGAACGTAAATAGGGAAGGGGGGAGGTTTCAGGAGGATCAAACCCCTCTCATTAACAGATTTAATGTGCACTAGTCGCCTCCAAACGTCAAACGTTTGGACGATGGGAGAACGGGCTTGCAACCTCCCGGTAAGGAACTTGGCGCTTTAAAGAGCGCCAAATTGTGAGTTCGAATATTAAATCAAGTAGTATATTTTAATAAATTTTGCTTCTAAAGTACCAGTAATTGTTAAATTAAATCAAAACAAAACATACATTTGTAAAGTCTAATCAAAGCGATTAACTTTTTTAACCAACCATATAATTTCTATAGTTTTTCTGAAAGAAATAGTTTATAATAATTTTACTTATGATTACTTATTAAATAGTTTGGTTATGAAATAGTTTATTTTAGTCAGAAAATCTCCGATTTTAACATTTTTAAAACACAATCCACAAAAGTATATTTGTTTACTTTACTTATCAGCGAATGTTCTCAAAGATGATGGCAGAAAAGATTTAATAGCTTTTTTTTTATTTCTCATTGCTTTGATTTCGAAAACATCAAGGAAATAGTTTATTGTAACTACGTATTAAATCTACAAAATACCCAGAATCTAGCAGAATGACTCATTCCCAAGTTTTCTCAGTTTTACATATAAGCAGTAGGGAAAAAAGGGGAAACGGCGCCGAATATGACTTATGACTCGTTTGTACAGTCATTTTGGAGTCTACAGATCAAACTGTATCTGACTTATAACTACTCCAATAGATATTTTTTTTTTTTCAATCAGCCGGTTTTTTTTTTTTTCAATCAGGGCCGCAGGGCTATAGCTCAGTCTTTTTACACATCGTAGCCTTCGCTTAAGGGGCCACGGTACCCTTTCACATTTTTTTTTTATTTTCAATATTTATTTATATTTTTTGAATGCAAAATACTTTAATATATAATTAATGACAAAATTGTTAAAAAAAATTCATAAAAGTTTTTTAATAAATTCAAAATTAAATTTTTTAAATTTTTTTGCTGTTTTTTAAATTTGCTACTACTTTTTTAGTTTTTAATTTTTTATCACTAAATTTTGTTTTTGTATTCCTTGAAATATAATAAACAAAACTGGGTATTGAATATTAAATAGTACTAAAATTAGATTTTATATAATTTTTTTTCTTCTCAAAAGCCAAAAAAAACCTGAAAAATCTAAAATTTTCTGTTTGAATTATTTTTAAAAATAAAACTATGTGTTCTACGGCTTATTCCATACCCAATTATGTCAAACACATATCTGATAATATTCATTAAAAAAATTGCATCTCTATCTCTATTACAAAAAAAGCCTTAGCATTTCATATGCAGTAAAATGGGTTAAAAATGAACACTGAGAAAAAGTGATTTAAAGTTTTCAAATGTAAAAAAAAGGTATTTATGGTAAATGTATCATACTGTTATCAAAATATATCATACTTTGCATCAATATAAGTATATTTATTAACAAATACTTTTATACTTGGTAATTTTTTTTATTTTGGAAGAACTGTCTTTCAACTTAAACTTCATTTCATTTTTTAATATAACATTAAAATATATATAACTCCATAAGTACAAGCTCTTTCTGTTTAATTTTGGAGTTCTCTATTCATTTACATGAAAGTACATTTAAGAACTCACCATTTAAAAGTTTTTTAAAAAAAAAAAAATTAAATCCTTCAGCTTTTTAAGCACATTTAGCCTGATGTCACCTAATATAAATGCAAATAACTTCTTAAATATTTTAAATTAAACACTGAAAATTTTCATACATGTTTAGAAATATTGTAAAGGTAATTTAAGCTAATAAAAAAAAATCGATGTTTTGATAATTTTTACGGTACTGTGTCCCCTTAAGGGTCTAGTTAAATTGTCTTCGACTATAGCTAAAATAGCCAAGTGATACAAAGGTGTTTTGAACAGTTCATACTTTTTATACTCCTGAAAATTGGACTTTAGTTTTTGTGGCCCTTTTATATAGTATTTCTGAAAGTTATCGTGCTTTGTTTTGCCTTTTTAAGTCAGAATAACGAAAAAAGAAAGCTTTTAACTTGTCTCAAATTAGCTTTATGGTATGAAAACTTCTTTTCTTAAATTTATGTTATTAAATTTTTTTACTGTGTATTTTAAGTCGGTATACTTCAAATAACACAAAATAGTGAGTAAATACAAGTGTGCAATACCATAGCTTTTTTATAGCAATATAATAGCAAATTTTTTTTAGTCCCCCCCCCCCCCCCCCTTCTTTCCCATTTGGGGGACTTCTTATTTCCCCTTTATCTTGCCCCCCCACTTTCAGCACCCAATCGCCGCCACTGTATCGACTGATGGGTCCACCGGACAAATGATAGGTTATACCATTTTTTTTTAAACAAGATGAAGGTTTATGTAACAAGAAGAACTTTACTTTCATTGTACATGGTCTGTCGTGAACTAGGAGAAAAACGATGATAGTCACGCATTCATTTCGTTCTTCCTCTGAACCCTCCATATAATAATCTGTTTTTTAATATTACATACCATTTTTAAAGAATTACTATAAGTTTTAATGAAGTATTATTAAATTCACAGTGAATATTTTCAATAAAATTCTCTTATTTATTTATCAAAAATAGAAGTATTTCATTAAAATATTATAAACACTTGTTCCCTCTACCGTCTTAAATAGGGTCAGCTGTTAGTTCTTAGATATTTCACAAGATGACGCCACCACAGTATGAGTCTTGTTCTATTCAGAAACTGGCGACGTCTGAGGCCAATGAGATAGCTCTTTAAATATATGCAATGACGGGCCCTAGAACATGCTGTAGGTGGTGCGAGATCTCCTAGTTGCACCCCACACCATAAATTTAAAGGACCTTCTATGCAGTCGGTTAACCGAAAAATTAAGCGACATATATGCTACTTTTTGTTAATTAGTAAGAATTTCTTATCGATAAGTATTAACAATTTAGTAAACAGATCTCAGCTAATTTGCATAATAAATTTAACTTACTATACTCGGGGACAACTTAAGTTGAGCCTAAATCAATTAAATATTTATAAATATCATAGGATCAACTTAGGTTGTCCCCGAGTATAGATGGGCATTTCCCCGATTTAGCACTGGTAAATTTCTGTATTAAGTCGGAATAAGCACTCAAACTAGTGTTCACATAGTTTTAAAAAAGGGCAGGGGGGATTTGTCAAAAAGGGAACTTTTTGTTAAGTAAAAGGGCACTTTTTGTTATGTAAAAGGGCACTATTTGTTATGTAAAAGGGCAAAGGGTATGATTGGGATACCAAGGCAATCCTACAGACCTACGTTTTTGCGGAAAAAAATATTTTTTTAATTACAGGGCGCAAAGAAGATATTGAAAAAAGGCAGGGCACATTTTCACTTCTAAAAAGGGCAGGGCGCATCGGCACTTACAAAAAAAGGGCAGGGCGTGGCGCCCTTTGAAAAACGCATAACAGGAACACTAACTCAAACAAATCTAATACAATAAGTATTATACAATCTACTAAAATGTTTAAATGGTATCCAAGAACACATAATAATATTACACGAGATAATAGAGAAGTTATTATTATATAGAATATAACAAGACAAAGTATACTCACACGAACAGTATGCATTTGTATATTTAATAAAGATTTTTTGGAAAACGCCCAAATATGCACCCACACTTACAACTCATTGAACTGGTTACCAGACTGATTGAAACATGGTAGTAACCAGGGGGGGGGGGAGGGGGAGGCTACATATATTCATTTATGTAGTTTAGTAATGTTTACTATTGATGTTTAGTGTAAAAATTGCACCAACTGAATGTAAAAACAGCTATAATTTTCCTCGTGTACTATTTGATTTGGTTTAGATTGCATTGGATTATCACTAAGCATTGGTCGTTCTTGTTCTAGGCCACAGATATATCCTCATTGGCCGATCCTAAAGAGCAATAATTGTTAGGCTCCGCCCCTTCGGTGACGTCACATTATTTACATGGTTTAGATAAGTCAACTGTCCCAAATTCGTTTGTTGATTCTTTGGAACCAGTTTAATCGGAGCCAGACAATATCATTTTCTAACCGAATTACATAAAAATTCTATGGGAATAATCTATTAAGAACGTAAGGTAAAAAATACATCTATGATCAGACCATTGCATCGATGCCCAGCGTATTGACAAGATCAGCTTCTATGCTCCACCGGTGCAGAGTGTACCAGACAGTGCCTTGGTAGAAGTCACCGCCATTCAAGAAGAGCACGTTCTCGTTGTTCGATCGAATTTCCTTCACCTGGAAAATGAAGGTGTGTTTAGACAAACAATAGCATTATTATTCTTATAATATAGGAGGACTGTAAAAAAAAATAATTAAAAATAAGTTCCTGAACCTACTTATTTTTCTTTAAGTACAATTGCATTGTAAATGTAACGATGACGTACTCAAATTTAAGTAACCGTACTTTTTCAAAAGTGAGCAGTGTGGTTTAATATTGCTAATCTCAGCAGCTTCTTTTGAAGCCATCTTAACAAAGCGACCTGGCAAACTTAAAATATTTGTTCAGAAGATGGTTTTCCACATTATTTAATCTCGATTGCTTAAATGAAAACTAAGTTATTACAACTCAATTATTTTACTACCCATTCTCTTGACACGCCTTTTTAACATTTCTTCCGTTTATAACTTCTTTACGTCGCCCTGGTAGTACAACGGATAAGGCATTGGGCAGAGATCACTGAAGACCTAGGTTAATTTCCCGGTAAGTCTTAGTTGTAATTGTCGACATTTATTGAAAGTGATTTATGAAGGCAGCCTATGTAGGCATGCAACTGCTCCTTTTTATTCATTTTTACTCATTTTTTAGCACATGCCTTTTTAGAAAAATGAAACTTATGTATTCGGAGCTATGATAAGCATCGAATGTAATAAAAAATTAGTACATTTTACTTATTTTTAAGTACTTATTTTTAATAGCGAGGTGGAAGTTACTTCACGGCATCGTAACATTTAGTCATTTATCAATCGCTGTATTTCTGCGAGACATCAGTAAAATTGAATTGTGTTGGGACAATAAATTTATATTTTGATATATCTGTGAAGTTCCAAATATATCCCAAAATAAATAGATCATGTAGAAAATATTCTAAGCGAAATAGATTGGAATTTAATATTGCAAATGGGACCTGGAGATCATGAATTCGAGTTATACAAATCACAATAATCGATATTATGGGTAATGAGCATTATTTTTATAATAGGGCATTAGACAAATGAAATAGCTTGCATGATTATGTTGTTATTTCTTCAAGACTTCAGAAGTGGGTAGTTTTAAAGGGCAATCGGGTATAGTATAGTTTCCCTGATTATCCCCCCTCCCCCCCCCCCTTCCCCTTCCCCGAAATGAAATCCTGAATCCGCCCCTGCTGCTAGTTCCATTATGATAATTAACAAAAATACAGTAATAACTGTTATTATATTTTATGTGATTTTACATGTGATTATGTACTAGCTAAAGTTTGTTGCAAGTAATGTCATGTGATAAATAAATAAAAACTTGACAGCAATAAATGTAAACCATTGTGATCGACCAGTGCCCAGGGACGACCTTAGGGGTTGCGACAGGTGCAACCCTATTTGGCCCCGCTCTCAAAAACATATGTGAAAAATGTTAGAAAAATTTAATTTTTTTACATGAAACTTCTTTAAAATGATTTACGGGGGTATTGGGATAAAACAGAATTCTAAGCTGATATAGTCAGTGATCCATTAAAACACTAACTCCGTCACAAATAGCTCGATTAACATGAATTTTATCTCGTTTGATAGAAGGATACCAAGCTTATTTTAAATTTTCAGTAAACACAACAAAATAATACAGAATATGTACGTAAATAAGTTATCTAATAAATATTCTATGCAAATAAAATAGAGCCGCATTTAACATTTATTGTCAACTATACTTCAATATGTAAAAAGAACAGTATCAATGAAGTCCCATTGGATTATTACTGGTATTCCTTACATCAATTATTTTGTAATTAATAAAATAAAAATTCTGATCGGTTTTTCGAAAATTTGACTAATTTATTAATAAGTTTTATCATTCATAATTTTTATTCAAATTTATTTATAAGTTTATGTGAAGGACTAAAGGGCCCCCGCTACTAGATTCGCAACGAGCCCTGCGGTTGCTAAAGGCGGCCCTGCCCATACTCGTTCTTACATAATCCGTTTTATATGAAAACACCACTCACTTTGGTAACCTGCCTCGGGAACCCTCCAAAACACTTCTTTTCAGCCTTGAGCTTATCCACGCACCTGCCACCGTAAGCGTTGAACTCCGTGAAGTGAGCGTGGACATCGTTAGTGTGGATCACCGTCAGGTTGAAGCTTTCAGCCAAGACGGAAAACAAGACCAGCTGCAGGACGACCACGACGAGGAGGGACATCTTCATGCTTCCTCGGCGGTATCAGATCTGGGCATCCGAGCAGAGAAGCGATGTCCAAAGTCTGGGACGATCTGTATACAGTAACAGTATCTTTTAGATCAAATAGGGTAGTTTCTTGAAGAAAAAAAAAACAGATGCCGCTCGTTGATTGCGACTTCCCCGTATATAGTTTCGTGCAGGGTCTGATGAAGACTTCAAAACAAGGGAAACCCGCTTTCAAACGGGGGTCCCCCATTGCTCTCAAATAGAACATGGAGCATCAAATCGAATTTTTACATGTACACTGTTAAAAATTTGGTAGGACTTTGCACCAAAATTTGGTACCAGTTTAGCTGCAACCAACATTTGGTGCTTATTTTCACCATTTTATGGTGCTACCACGGATACCATTTAATGGTGAAACTTTGCACCAAGACTCGTATTTTCACTACACCATTTTGGTGAAACGTTGAACCAAAATTCGGTTTTTTGTTAATCCATTTTATGGTGAAACTAAGCACCATGCAAGCAAATGGGTACCAAATTTTGGTAAAACGTTGCACCATAATTCGTATTTTCGTTACCCCTATTAAAATTTTGATTAGATCAAATTTTCTCATAATTTAGAACTATATTTACAATCCTGTATATTTCAGCAATTTCACAAAATAATTTGAAATTACTGTGCAATTATTTAAATAGTATATTCAAAGGAAATCTTTCCATTATTAAGGAAAACATTGTTTACTTAGATGTTTTTTTCAAATTTAATGTCACATAAGCCTCAATAAATTGTGCTAATTTAATTAGTAGTATATATACTCAAAATTAAATAAAAACTTTACATTATAGATGAAAATAATAGTAAATCATTTTTATTTATTACTAATAGTAATAATAGTAAATCATTTTTATTTATTACTAATAGTAATAATAGTAAATCATTTTTATTTATTACTAATAGTAATAATAGTAAATAATTTATTTTATTTTTATTGCCAATTACAAAAAAAAAACATGTACAGTACATAATATATTTCATAGGGAAAACAATATAGTTAATTGAATTAACATAATAAAATTTCAAATTGGGCTATTTGCAATAATTTGAGTTGGTTGGTTAAAAATGCATTATAAAACATTAAAAGCCATTGAGTATCGCTAAATTTTCTCTTTTCTAATTTTCGAACAAATTAAACCATATATTGAATTAATGATTTTTTTTTCCTCACTAATGTTTATGTAATTTTTTTTTTTTTTTTTAATTTGGGGATGTAAAGTTGTTTTATGGTAGGATTGATTTGGGTTCACTCCTCAGAAATCTTAAGTGTAAGCCTTGGCTTTACGGGCCTATTTGGCAATCGGGCCCTTGTTTCGTGGGGAGAGGGCAACACTCAAACAAGTCAAGTTTATTTCAAAGAGACAATTACTTTCAACATTTCTACTATATACCTATTACTGAATAGTTAAATCAACTATATCGTCGACCAACTATACCACGTAACTTTAAACCACGGATTCAGCAGCCGTAGCGAAAGCTGCTTGGCGATGAAATTCAAGGTCGGAAATCACGTGGCTCTTTAAGTCAATCCCTCACCTATAATCTAAGCTCAGGGTATTCCGATCACTTCTTGTTTTTAGACAATTTAAAATTACGAAGTGAATCGCTTGAATTTCGACACCAAGCAGCTTTTACTACGGCTGCTTATTCCGTGGGTTGCAGTTACGTTGCATATTAATAAATTTCAATGAGTTTAAATAAATTAAAAATGGAAGATAACACGAGTGTAGTAAGTATTTTTAATATTTACAGTGGCTCCCAAAAGTGTTCGTACACTTACTAATTTCAAAGAAATATTACTTTATTCTTCATAAAAAAATTATATTTCAGAATAGAATTTTTTTAATAAGTTATATAATTTGTTCGTAACAAAAAAAATCACAAAATATTTTAAAAACATAGTAAAAATTTTTTTGGGGAAAATTAATAATTAAAAAGGAACAAGAAAATTATCTCACAAAAGTCTTCGTATACTTTAAGAAAATATCTACACATTAATAAATATTGCAATATTTCGTTAAATTAGTACTACTTAGTAAGGATATCCTGTAACATCCGCAACAGCTGTAAATGTCTGGACATAGATTTCATTAGTTTTTTTTTTCTTCTTGTAATTTCTGCATCAATTTCTTCAATTATTACTTTTTTTAGTTCGCTTTTCATTTTAATGTCATATCTTCCTACTCTAAACCTCCAGTTCTCTACAAACGTGTTTTATTAGGTTTAAATTCAGCAGCTGAGGTGTTTGTTTTTCAAAATTTATAGACAATTATAGAGACAACAGAGGCAAATGTTGAGAGCCGTGTGATGCTAAGGGTCGTTGTGTTAATAAGAAACAAAGTTGATTTCAATACCCACATTTTGAACTTATTATTATATATTGTGTGTTAAAATATTTAAATAAATATACGGATCAATTAGGCTATCATTAAATACCAAAATCCTGATTCTAATTTGCACCCTTGCACAAGGATACCTCCAAAGCATGCTTTACTGTTCAGACTAAATTTTTGGTATTTGCGAAGGAAAGCCGAAACTTTCTATATTTTTCGCACTAACAAAAAAATTTCTTTGCACAGAACGCCCATGTAATCCAGCTGATCTGAGCACTTGTCGAACAGTTTCGATTGAAATTGAAGTAGAACATGTTTCATTAAATTCTGTAGATATTTTTACAACACTCAAACGGGGATTTTTTACAATTTTTCTAACTATAAATCTCTGATCACGTTTAGTTAACTTTGCCGGGCGACATTTTCTTACCTTGTGTTTGATCCGGTTTTCTTCTTTAAAGCGTTTTATCACATAACTACACGTAGAATGGGATAACTTTATTAATTTAGCGATACTCCGAGATTATTTACCACTATTACGATGAAAAATTATCAATATTCAAATGTTATTCTTTGTTTTATTACGACTATGATCCAGTTTTAAATAATAAATAGAATATTACGAAGTAAGCAAGCAAAAATTAAAGCCAAACGAATATTAAATGCCATCATAATGCAAAAAAAAACAAAAACGACAGACGATAATTTTATTTATGAATTTATTCGAAAAAGTTTCAAATAACTTTTGTGGTATTTTTTTTCTCTGCTTCCTTGCATTTTAAATTTTATAAAAAGAAAATGATTCAATATTTAAAATATATATACTAGGTTTATTCAGACTTACATGGAGATTATGTGAAATAATATTGGAATATATGTTCGAATCCAATTCCAGACTACAGCGCTTTTTCTACAAATTTTTAAAGTGTACGAACACTTTTGGAAGCCACTGTACTTTAAATTACGTGGCGATAAAAAAAATCTGGGTAATTTCTTTAAAGGCATTTCTTAAAATGCGATTTTTTTTTTACTAATGTACCTTTTTCTCACAATTTATTGAATATGAATATTTTGTAGTCAAATATTTTATACATATTAACGATATACGTTTACAAAAATAGACATTTTGGAGTAAATATGTTTTTGTTTAATAATTTAAATATGTTCTTAGCAAAAAAAAATGGTTATGAAAAAAAAAATCAAAATTCCAATATTAAAAATAAAAGAACTTTTTTACAACAGCATATTTTAAAGTACGTAAAAAAGTTTGAATATTAATCATGCAAAATTTTAGAACAGTTCAATAAGGAGTTTCAGGGAAAAAGGTACACAAAAGCCCTTTTGAAATGGGCTTCACCTCCAACAGAGCCTTCCGGCCTCTCTTAATATTTTAAAACAATTATGTATTGGGAAGTTTTAGACTTTGCAACCCACGTCGACCACCTTAAATTTATAGCTCAATTAGGTAATGTTAGCATTAGGTAAATATCAATAAGACAATCTCAGTGACTTTTATAAGTTTCGTTATAGGATGAGAAAGGGTGAATACACAAAATAAAATACGCATTAAATATTTGGTTTACCAGTATAGAAACACTATGGTACGCTTTTAGGATGATTCATTCCAACACTATAACTCCGAGACAAATGGTACAATTCAGGTCTTTTGGTTTCGCATACGATCACAAATTTAGCCTTGACACTTGTAGAATCTTGACATAAAGCAAAGCAGGTAGGGGGCGTGGATGATGGCCCCCAGAGTCAGACGTATAACAGCTTTCATATCTTCCTTCTGGAAGCGGCGTTTTTGTTAGCGACCAATTCATTTTTCTATAATCACTTGAGTCTAAATCTATATGGATTTCTACGCAAAAAAAGTATCGAAAATAAAAAAGATATCGATACCATCAACGTTCCTTACCGATTAGAAATATTTTTTTAATAATATTCATAGAATTTTTTAAAAATTCAATTACATATTTCGCAATTCAAGCTTTGTTCACAATTAAATTCAACATGAATTTCACAATTGAAATCTGTCTTGCCAGCATTTTGTGAGAAATCCTAAGCATTTCAATGTTATTTCTGTTTTTTAAAAAAATAACTAGTTGAAACAAAAGGATGGAAAATTTCTGGATTAATTTTCGATTGTTTACTTTTCTACGGCTTATCAAAGTGTGTTACTGATTGCTTTCCCTTCCAAGATTTAATATGGAGCTGATCTGGGTTACGATAAAATCCCAAGATATAAAAAATCGATGAAAGAGAAGTCACGAGCGAGATATAACCTTTCTAGTCAGATTTCTAACAAAAATGACAACATGATTAAATTTTAAAACCTAAATTTTTTTAATAACATTTAATTTAAAAATAGCTATAAAGTATTTAGAAGAAGTAATTTCAATTAGCACTCTGCATTCAGGACTGCACTTAAATTAGAAACAAGTGGATATTTTTATATATATTAATAATATCCGATGCTGTTTTTTAGATTTAAATGACATAATAAAATTTTCCTTTATTCCACGTCTTTAATATATCCCCTCTCTATAAAACTAGAAGAAGAGGGAAACAAATGTACATATATATACGACAAAAATATCCCTTTGTTGATTTGACTTTACTTTGATAGCCCGTTTTTGTATAAAAAGTTAAACATTTAAATAGAGTAGAATCCGGTTATAACGATATGCTGGATATAACAATGTAAAATGCAAAGGAAGTTTGGATTTCTATAGCAGTCCACGTTAATATAACGATTCCGGATATAACGATCAAATTATGACGGTCCCTTGAACATCGCTATAAGCGGTTTTTACTGTATTTTAAAGTATTAGTTGTGGCGACAAATTATTGGGAGCTACATCACATTTAGCTGTACTAGCATAATAAAACATTTTTGCCTATCTACTTTGCTTATATTTTAAACAAGTCCCTTAGCATTAATAGCAACAAAGTAGAGACAAAAAATGGTTTATTATGTATAGTTAAAAAGCTAAATAATGACCATCTTCCAACAATTTGTGACTACTATGTATTTACACCAAAATTGTGTATATGAATAAAAAAAATTGTCAAAAAGTAAAATGCATTTAAAATGAATATGGAATAAATTATAAACATTAATATTTTTTTAATTTAAAATGAACAATGATTTTAAAAACTTACAAGAAAATATTTATAATATCCTACTACCAAACATAAAATATTTTCTCGATAAGGGCTATCTCCTCCAAGATCCAAAGCTCATTCCACTCATTTTTAAAAAAAAAACAAAGAATTGCAACTATTCAAGTTGCATGAAATCACACTTTAATACTTCTAATCTCCAATTCAAATATGCATACTTTGGAAAAGAGAAAGATTATATATTTCATTCAACTGTTCAAATTTTTTGGAAGGGGAATATTGGAGAGTTCGGATTTGAATGCGATAGAACAAGAGAAAGTGGTTTAAATTGAAATCACATTTTAACTAGGAAGGGAGAAAGCTATATTTTATAACAGGATTCGTACGCAATTTCCTTAGATAAAATTGAATTTCTAAAGGATTTTCAAGAACCTTGTTTTTTTAATACAAATAATTTGTATGTATTTGTAACAATAAGTTAGCTCTACAGTCGCAAATAGCTTTCCCAGTAAAAAAAAAATATTTATAAATTTAAAATAAATTTATATGAATTAGATGCAAATAGCTGTCGGGAATAAAGAAGCCGTGGGTTTTCTCACTCGGATACAAAGTTGTGTGTTTAATGCACATCAAGATCAAACATTTTTAATTAATAGAGATTTAGTAAATGACAGTTGTTTTACTGACTTTTTAGTAGCCTTTTGTAACTTGAAAATCTATAAGGACCTTTTGAAGAAAATTATGGAGTTTCTTATTTTTAAGGGTCCATTAAGCCAAAATAAGGAGTTTCTAATGACTTTTAAGGACCATAAGTTATAATATGGTAATAGACAAAAGGAACAACTTGCAGGAGTAATGGATTTTAAGAAGTTAGATATTCATTGGGGAATAAATAGTAAAAAAGATACTAGTCTGGATCAACCTTGTTGAGCCTGTTGTTGATCTTTAAAATCTGCATAAGATGATAAAACAGGACATGTTTCAGAAGCACTACCCACCTTGTCGGCAAAAAGTCAAAATATTTAAATATCTTTGGTTTGAATTTTCCTATGACAATCTTTTTACCTTATGTTATACCTTATATTAAAATGTTCTAGTTTATACCTATTAGCGTGAGAATATGAAAAAGTCAATACAAATGAAAGAAAAAATTAAAAAAGCACTTTATTTAACAAACATTATTTGCACGTTAAAAAAAAATCACAATGTACAAAAATACTAAATTCTTAATGTCTTTTAACAGTAAAAGTGTCACTCAACAAATAGTTCTTAGAGGAAATCCCCCAATTTACAGCTTAGGCATCCCAGCAACAATTTCACCTTCAATTCCACACTCATCGGATCCACGGAGGATCTTGAAATATCCTGAAAAATTCAAGAAATTAGTTAATAGCAAATGTTAAAAAATACAAAAACAATTTGCTTAAAAAATATATATATTTTAAATATAATTTATCCCAGTAACTAATTCCACAGTTGAAACTAGCGTATCTTCATTGTAACAATTATTTTTTTATGTGCTAATCGTATTTTGTCCCCCTCACATTTCCCTTTTTCATGACTCTTACAATACGTGTATAATTACGAGGCCAACGCCTTCTACACACTGTTCCGTCTATGCCTCCTTGCAGTGTGTGTGTATGATTTGTTCCTCTCCGAGAATGCAATATTTTTAATTATGTAATTACAGACTGTTTACATGTGCTAATCCGTGTACTTGACGCGTCTAAAGAAATTACAGTTCCTTTTATTCCATTGAATACTGAAACATTAAAATACTTATTTTAAATTTTGTTTTTTATTTACATATCTTCCCATTATTCGAAAAAGACTAATCTAAATTTAGGATTTTGAAGAAGCATTTGTTCAGACATGCACACACATTACCGAAGTATTAAAAAATTTAATTATGCTGTTTAAAGAAAAATCTGTATTCGTGTTTTTTATTCTTAACATAATCGAAATTTAGGTTTATTTTAACAGATAGCCATCCAATTTTTAACATGAAAAACTACAAATTAATTTTAATCCAATTTTTTTTTTAACTGAATGTTTTGAGTAAATGCATGCATTTTGAAATTTATTAGTTCTTAGATGTAAATAGTGAGATTTTATTTTGGAAAACACATACCCAAGTGTAACAAACATTAATAAACTGCAGGAGTTTTGTGAATTTTTCAATGTGTTTTAGGAATCCTTTACGAAATTTTGTAATTTTAAGTGTTTTTTATCTTTATTTATAAATTTTTAATAGTATATATTTTTTATATAAATATATTACAAAATAATATATATATATACATATATATATATATATATATATATATATATATATATATTATTTTGTAATATATTTATATAAAAAATATATACTATTAAAAATTTTCAATATATATTTTTAAAAAGTTTATTTTTAAAGCGACAAAATCTATAAGGAACCCTTTCAAAAATATGTTGCATCATTTTCAATACAAATTTTAAAATAATCATATATTTGTTTTAAAGCTTTTGCAAATAAAAATAAAAGTTAATATACATTGAATATGTTTTTGTCTTACCTTTATCACCCCAGTCCTCGTTCCACGAATTGGCAACCAACCAATAGGGTGTTCCCTTCTCCACTCCCCAGCCAAGGATACGAATGGCATGGCCTCCCAGCTCTTCACCGGTAATGTGACGGTACACACCTGAAAAGCAAAAAGTACATTTAAGGAACAAATAAAACATCAAACATATTAAACTTCAGGTTAGAATACAGAGATCAAATAAAAAAAATTTAAACTTTTGTGGTCAAGCGATTACTCTTGGGCACGGTTGTAAAAAAAATCGCCATATATTCGAAAAATCGTCTAAAGTTGCTCATTCGCCCAAGCAAAAAAGGCCTCAACTGCAAAGGGTTAATTTACTTATCAGGGTTTCTAACTCAATTAACCAGAATTAGAATTTTTTGCATATCCTGGATATCCAAGTTTGTGTGGAAAACTTCCATACATACAAAATTAATTTTGTATGAATCCAAGTTTTCTAACTTTCCTCAGTTAGGAAATAATTTGTCAATTTTATCAACATACAAACTCATTAAAATCATGTTAGATGCTAGTGTGGAGTGCGCCGACTGAGCGATAATTCGCCAAGTCTCTTCAGCACCTCAGGGTTACCTCTAGGAGGAACCGGACGAAACAGAACGAGAGGAGATTGCGAACATGTCGCACTTAACCCGTAGCTCTCGTGAATAAATAAATAATATACTAAATAAACTTCTGATTACTATTAAATTACCGAAATATACTTCACTAGATAACTACCTATTCATTAATGTGTGCCGAAAAATGCGGAAGCCAGAGATAGGATACTGGTTCTCTTGAAAGAAATTCTATCAGTGCAATTAACTAAACTTTATTAGCAAGAGGACAAAAAAAAATAATAGAACATTATCCGATTTAAGCTGACTACTCGAGATATAAACCATATAGTGTTGCCATAGTAACTTACAGAAATATACAAGACAGTTTATATCTCAAAAATTTTAACCTTATATTGTAAAAAAAATCTTACATTGTTATATAGTAAAAAATTTAGTCTTTGAAATAATATAATTCTTGAGAAGAAAGATAAAAAATGTGAAAATAGGAGATAAAAAAATGAACACACATAATTATGTGTTGAAAAGGTTGAACCTCAGTGGCGGCTCGCCCACTACAGCAAGTACAGCCGGGCTGCACCTAAATTCATTAGTGTATTTTAAAACTAAAATCAGATATTTTTCTAATTTTCTTAAATGAAGATTAGAATTGAAAATGAAATTTCTACGGTAGTAAACAAAATCTCCGATAAATAGCAAGCATGTTACCATAATGCACAATTCAGGAGGGAAAAAACTCCATTCAATCAAACTGCAGCTAAAAAGCGAAATTCGAAATCGGCTGCATCGTTGCCATGGCAACCTCTACGTAGTATGGAGATTCCTCCATGCTAATGCACTGATGCATTTGTGGAAGGTACAGCCGAAATGGATTTTCTTGTTTTAGCTGCACTTGAGGTTCGATATGCTGATTGGTTCATGGATAAAACGAGAACTTACGAGAATATCTCACAACGGGAATGGTTTTCGTGATACATTTATTGTGTGCTGTTGTTTCAGGACATGGTCCTGCTGTTGTTTCGTTATGTAAGTTAATATTAAAATTGACCGATTTGCAGGTTTAAAAGAACGCAGGATTGCTTTAATTTTCAAAAAATAAGTAAGTGCTTTCTATTTTTTTCGCATGTTATAATTTTGTAAAAATGGAAAGGAAACTTTGATTTGAGTAGTGAATAATAAAGAATTTCCGTTCATGTATGTTTTTTGGAAAATAGGGGGGGGGGGATTCACATGAATTCGGCTGCACTAACATTTTCGACCACGGGCCGCCACTGTTGAACCTTCATCTTATTACTGATTTGTAGTATCCATTGTTTGATATTATTATAGCCTTAGATATTATCTACTACAATGCAGTTCACAAATTAATTCTATCTTTTTTTTGTCAAGGTTTGTTGAACTGTTACCGTTTCTTTATAGATATGCTATTGAATTTCTTTCAACACTACAGAATCATTGTTTGTTTTTATTGGTGGTTGAGACTACAGTGACTATTTAGCTTTTAATTTCAGTTGTCTTAAAGAGTGGGAACATATTGATTGGCTAGTAGTTCCTTTTTATACAACTGAAATTTGCTTATACTTTTTTTAATAGTAGTTATTTATTTATTTAAATGGAACGGTTTTAATTAAATATTTTGCAGTTTGGTTTGAGCTTTGTCATTCTCAAATTCTTCAAGCGTTTTGTGACTTAAATTTTCCTTGACATACAGTTAAAGAAATTCGCACAATTACTATAAGAGGATTAATTCCAGTAAGTTTAATTTTAATGTATTTACATGAAATTTTCAAAAAACTACAGAAGATAGTTTAAAACAATAAAATAACGAAAATAAATACCAGATTTGTAAGTTACGAAATCGGCATAGACTGTAAAAGCTGCTTCAACGGGTCCATTATTGAAGATTTCAGTTCTGATTTGATCTTGATCGTTATCAATAGAATAAGACTTCTTACCTAAAAAATCAAACAGATATAATTATTTCGAACACATAGAAAAATTGATCTACTTGTATACAAAAAAACAACTTAAAAAAAAACGTATTATACAAACAAAATATTTAGTGTGCATGATAACTTTCATGGACGGTCATTACGCAACTATGCAAATTTACATTCAGAAATGACAGATAGGGAATTTTTAGAGACTTTTGAAAGGACCTTAACAATCAATGACCTGGGTTTTTACCCAATACAGAAGAGGGGAAAATAAAAATCATACGCTTTAAAGTTATATAAAAAGTTTTTAGTCATTAAATAAAAGTTTGCAATACTTGTTTTAAAGACTTTATAAAAACTTCTTAAATAGAACTTCTAAATATCCTAGTGAAAAAACACCAGGAAATTCTCAAATACTTAATTAACTCTTTCCTTTGCACTCGAGATGCGACTCTCAGTCAAAAGAATAATTACCTGTTTTTTTTTGTTGTTCTATTCTTCAAAGTGAACGATACCTGAACGTTCTTGAACATAAAAAACGTTTCTTTTGTTAACTTGTTTTTTTTATCTAGATTTAAAAGTTTGAGACAAACTTAGGGGTCATTGGGGCATTGATTGAGGGTAAAGAACAGGAACGGGGGAAGCAACTGTTCCTTAAAAAGAACATAAATATCAAACATGTTCATTGAGTGCAAAGGGTTAAGTTCTCCACAATAAGGATTCTAATAGAATGTTCATGGGTTCTTATTTAAGTATAAGGACTGTATGATTCTTGCCATTATAATTTCCAATGCTTTAAAGTTTCCTTTTAAATATACCTCTGACAAAATTGACATTTCATATAAAATAATACAAAGAGTGGGCAAAATAGTATGACCATACTCTAAAGTGTACGACAAATAGTGCATTCAAAGATCCTTTTGATCAAAATCTGCTGCATTGTTGTTCTTTGGTCGTCTCTCACAAACCTTGGCACTTTACTTTCCGTTCAAGCATTCAGTACCCATCGACGACAACAGGTGGCACTACTGAGACTTGGAGTTTTCGATAACAGACCAGTCTTTATAGACTTTCACTACAGCAGCTCTTGAATATTGCACAAGTGCAGCGGTTTTGTTGATGTTCACTTCATGACTCGGAGCACCAACAATAATCTCACATTGAAAGCAAGTCAAATCGTGTTATTTACCCATACTCGTTCGAACAAAACGCTTCTCTAACGTTATAAGCAACCCTATTAATTTTTATGCCTCTCTCACCTTCCTGCATGGTCATAATATTTTGAAAACTCAGTGTAGAATCAAGCACGTTTATTATTCTAAAACTCAAAACAATGGAAAAGTATACAACTATCCCAAAGAAACAACACATCCAAAGCTTCTTACCAAAGTATTTATCAGCCCTGAAGCTAACATTGTAACCCTTTTCGCACACGTTAACGCACTGAGGAGTGTCGACAATATCTCCGCAGGGTTTGAGCTTCCCAGTGGTGTGGTGCTCGCAAGACTCAATGCTGTAGGGTTGGCATCCCACGTGTGAGTTGTAGAGGCCTCCAGACACAATGCCTTTGTCCACCCAGTATTCCCAGGCTGATGCAGGAAATCCACCATTGCAGCTAAAATATAAAAAATACAAATAAAATTACAATGTACAGTTACTCTAGGCGTTTTTTGAAGGGCGGTCCGCCCTACCCGCCCTTTTTTTATCTCGATAGCGCCCTCATGCCCCTTTTTCAAAAATGCTGCCCTCTTTTGAAAAAATTCCGCAACCTCTTGTCCTTTTCAGTCAAGCACAAGAGTACTTGCTTCCCTAGATGTCTTTAAAAAAAGGCATCGATTCAAAAAATGTTGTGTGTAAATTGAAATTAAGTGAATTATGACAGTAGAAACTCCTTTTTAACGTGTGTTGTGAAATCACGATGATACCATGGTAATTTCCAGCAATAGCATTCCATGAATGCTATTGTTTGCCTGTGCCCGCATATGGAATGCTAAGTTTTTTTTAAAGTGAAGATGGTTTGGGGCGAAGTTGCAAAACTATATACATTTTATTACCAAATGTTGGATTTAAGTAGCCTTTTTATCAGTTTTGTAAGGGGTCTGATTAGGGCTACTTACAGATTTGGTTTTTAGGGAAAACATTAATTTTTAAATGTTAAATTTTGGATTTTAAGTAATATCTTCATAAAGAGACATCAATTTTGTACGGGTCTTTCCTTTGAGATTAGCCCCGAACCGGCAAAAATAGCCCAATATGCAGCTCTAGCGCAATGTCAACCAATAAATCGGCAATTTGTTTTGTTTGGTCACGGGTTCGATGTGTCAATGTGGTGGCCACGCCTACCCCAAACATTTTTTTTAAGTGCCTTTTTAAAAACAAGAAGTGCCTTCTAAAAAACGGGGTGCCCTTTTACTGCCAACAGCGCCCTGCCCCTTTTTATTTCTAGAGTGAACACTGAAATTATATTATATAAAAAGTGCATAGAATTTATATTTAAGTATTAGAATATAGCATACACCAGTGGTTGGCAAACTCATTAGTCAACAGAGCCACTATCACTAGTACAACAATTGAAATTTCTTTAGAGAGCCACATTTTTTAAACTAGGTACATTATTATTAACTTAATTAGGGTATTCCTACAATCTGATTGAGATGCGTTCGCTGAGGTCGACCCCTTCCAACTCTCCCATCCACACTCGTCTTGTATACTCGTTTCGTCTATCTCCTTTCGTTCATCCTCTCTATATGTCCAAACCATTTCAACATACCTTTTTCAATCGTTGACACTACACCTCCTTTCACTCCACAATGCTCCCTAAAATTAACTTAATAAACACTACTTAAAGTTTTAAGTCTTAGTTAAACTATAGGTACATTGAATAAAACTTGATATCATAATCAATAACGAAATTATTTATTGATAAAATTAAATTTGTAAGGTATCCATAAAATTTAAGGTACCCATAAAACTAAAGTTAAGTTTGTATGTTGTTGTACTTAATTTTGGGCCACGAAGTTTCAATCGTACTACATTGTACGTGCGCGCCCGCACCTGCTATTTTGTGGAAGAGCCAAATTCAAGAAGCCAAAGAGTCGCATGTGGCTCGCGAGCCACGGTTTGCCAACCACTGGCATACAAGAATCAATAACATTAATGTTCTTGCAATGGATATCAAAATAATAAATTACTATTGCAATAATTTTTAGTTTAAAGCATCAACACTTTCAATGTCACAGGACATGCCATGGTCGAAAATGATTTACATTTTATAATTCGATACAGTGAACAAATCGACAAATGAAAATATCTTATTAAAAACACTTTCCTTTGTCAGATATTAACTGAAAAAATAAGCAAGAAACTGACCTAACAGAAAATTATATTTTCAAACAAATGAATGCAAGATCAACATGAAACTTCTCGTTCTAAAGATTAATGCAGTGTATAAGTACTACACCTATTTTTTAATTTAACCTATGATGTTGAAGGCTGTTTTTATTAGATATATAATAAACACTTTTTATAACTAATTATCGTACTTTTAGTAATGTACACCCTTTTGCATTACACCCATATAAAAATTATTTGTTATAAACCAGACTTTCCTTAAAACGGGCAACCTTTAGCCCATATTAGTACGCTATAATGAGGTTCTACTGTACTAATTTTATTGATTTTTTTTATATATTTTGCCTACTTATTTGTATGAAACTGAAATCAAATGCAAACAGGTGGACATTCAATCCTTACCGAGATAAAAGCTTGAATGCCAAAGATGCCTTTTAAATTTGTATAATTTCTAATTATAATAAAAAGTATCATTTTCAAAACGTATCCCTGCATTTAATATTTTTTATCCAAAATTAGCTAATTTTTTCCAATACTGTAGGGCCATTCCACCTTTTCTTGTCCCCCCCACAACTTTTTGTTATTATTTTACTATACGTTAATTGACATAAAATAAACCTGATTTTTAAAAACTACGTAGCTCCACTAAAAAAAATTATTTTATGTTAACTAACATATAAAATAATAACGAAAAGTTACAGAGGGGACAAAAATCGTGGAATGGCCAGAGAGTTGTAATATTAAATAGAGAGCGCCTTCAATACCAGACTCGCGTAAGGCCGCGGTGTCAACATTGAAAAGAAAAACCAACATCATGTGGTTATAGCGCTGCCACATTTGGCGTTCAGACATCTGCAGGAGTTTCAAATTTGGCGCACTTTCTTCTTTTTTGGTGATAAGGAGTTCTGTCCGTATTCAACTTCTTAACATATATGTAAGTATTTACTTTTTTTCAAACAATATGCGCTAAATATTTCCGCTTCATTAACGAAAAGAAAATATTTTATTTGTGTTCAATACTCGAAGAAGCGAAACTCTTTATATTTTCTCAGGTTTTATTGTTCATATTTTCTTATTGAAGTATACAAAATAACAATTGAAAGAACTTCGCTTATGGTACATTTTTTACATAAAAACGTAACGCAATTATTTCAAAACTACAAAGTAAGAAAAATCTCCTTAATATATCTGTTAAAATCCCTTAAATTGTGCCACTCGTTAAAAAAAAAAACGATATTTAAATACAAAATTAAATACAAAACCATATTACAATACTTCGATCTCGTTTAGTTCTTAAATTCGCCAAGGCCTGCCAAGTAATATTGGTGCATGAATGAATCGGCATTTCCACCTATCACGTGGTTTCAATGATGGACACACGGAAATCAGCATTTTTATTCCTCTATTTGTATCATTACTCTATGGGAATGGCCCTGTAATTTTATCAAATCTCCCTTTTCAATATTCTAATACTAAATCAAATTTACCAATACATACTGATATTATAGTATTTCACTATCTTTATTTGTAAAAGAAATCTAGTGCACTTCACACAATCCTTAAATCACCGTGCATTGAATTTAAATATCAACAAAATTCGAAGGAGATCCATACCCCATTCCGCATGATGAACAACAGGTCAGCAAGTCTTGAGCAGAAATTTGGACATTCACCTTAGCATTGCTGTGAATGCAATGTCGGTCAGAAATTGCCTCCACTGCTCCAAAAGCCTGTGTTGAAAAAAATAACAATGTTGAAATCTGGTTAACATATCAATTTATATTTATAAATTAAATTTTAATTGTGTACTATTTCTTTCATTTAATCATGATTTATTACTAATCAAATTGTGTTTTTCTATGTTAATACTTTAAAAGCTTTAAATTAATAGTTTACTCTTAACCACCTCTCCTGTTTTTCCAGTATACAAGTAATATAAAAATTGATAAAAAAATCTTTTTTTTAATAATTATCGAATTTAAAGCATTTGGAGAACTTTTGAAAACCTTCTCTACTGATACAATTTTGAAAAATATTTTTGTGAAAAAGGAATGTATTGGAAATATTAATTAAACTTTCCTACAGTGAGAAGAAACCTACAGATTCGAAATTTCATTTATCCGTCAGAGGGTTAAGGGGCCTTCAATAATAATCATAAATTAAAGTTTGGTAGATTTTTTTTTCAATTTAATCTTTATACCTTAGTGGAAAAAAAAATTTAATGAAAATAAAATATACTAACATTTCTGCAAGAGAATTTTTAAAAATCTGAATTTATTCATTTCTTAATTGCTGTTTATAATTATAACAGCATCAATATAACATTCATTATATTATTTTTAAACAATAATCCGTTCAAAAATACATTGTCCACTAATGACTACCCAATCTTTTTAATTATATAAATTCAATCCCATTGTGCCTGAACTAAATCACAATTTTAATGTTATCACAAGCCATAATTAAAAACGCAATGTTTACCCAAGTAAATATTTCAAGTTATATGCAAAACTATTCTATAAGAAATAATGTGTGAAGTCAATGTTTACATATGTTAACAGTGCAGTAATAAGCAGGATGTAAAGGTACATAATTAAGGTTGCAATATAGTTTTTTTTTTAGGTAGTCAAAATCATCATAAAGTTTAATGAGCGATTTAACTTTGGTCATAATAAATTTATTTTCAAAAAATGCGATAACACTGTAGCGGCGCTACAATTGGTGACCCGGACGTGATTAGCAGTGTTCACTCTAGGCGTTTTTTAAAGGGCGGTCCGCCTTGCCCGTTCTTTTTTTTTCTCAATAGCGCCCTCATGCCCCTTTTTTCAAAAATGCTGCCCTCTTTTGAAAAAATTCTGTTTCTCTTGACCTTTTCAGTCAAGTACAAGTGTCCTTGCTTCCCTAGCTGTCTTTAAAAAAAGGCATCAATTTTTTTTTATGTAAATTGGAATTAAGTGAATTATGACTGAAAATCAAACTCTTTTTTAACTATGTGTGTTGTGCAATCGCAATGATTTCGGGCACGGGGCATTTCATGAATCCAATTGATTGCTTGTACCCGCATATGAAATGCTACATTTTAATTTTTTTAAAGAAAAGATTATTTGGGATGACGTTACAAGATTAGGCATTTTATTACAAAATTTTGGATTTAAGTAGCCTTTTCCTCAGTTTTGCAAGGGGTCTGATTAGGGCTACTTACATATTTGTTTTTTTAGGGAAAACATTAATTTTTAAATGTCAAATTTTGGATTTTAAATAGTATCTTCATAAAGAGACATCAATTTTGTACGGGTCTTTCCTTCAAGATACGCCCCGAAGCGTCAATAATAGCACAATGTACAGCTCTAGCGCAATGTTAACCCAAATCGGAAGTTTTTTTTTGTTTGGTCACAGATCAGATGTGTCAACGGATGGCCACGCCCAATTAACTCTTTTTGAAAGTGCCCTTTTAAAAATAAGAAAGCCTTTTCAAAAACGGGGTGCCCTTTTACTGCCAATAGCGCCCTGCCCCTTTTTATTTCTAGAGTCAACACTGCTATTAGTATTGTGCATAACGATATATATTTAACTAAGAACATAGGCTAAACTAGTAAAATAAAAATATAATGATAGTTACCCAGCAGGATCCGCAAGAAGCTTGATCTCTGATTTCACTAATGGTTGGGCATTGTGGCCACTGCTCCCGGGCATCGAAGCTCTCTGGGAGACCGTTGGGCAGAGCATGCCTTATGGACGGAAGTCTGTATTTCTTGTTGTCTTTGTGGACTCCCATCAATCCCTTGATGTATTTCATACTCACTCCATCAAAGTTCTTACCAGCCTACAAATTGAGACACAGATTGTACAGATTCGAATGAACACAAACCACAATCCCCAATAAAGCTTTTGAATATTGCAGTGAAGAACTTCAGCTTCATTCGTGCATAATTTTATTGCTTAATTAGGTTTAAGACTATTGCATCCTGGTTATTACTTTTTTTAAATACTAAATTTGTGTAGATTTAAAGCATATTCACATGTAGAAGGTTCACTTTTCATGAGCAAATAAAACTTGAACTCTGTACTTTAACTTTGGTGCAACATAACATTTTATAAATGTTTTTGTTGTTAACTACATCACAAAATTATTTGTATAAAGTCATGTAGTCATAAAACACTGAGTTGTTATGCATTAAAGAAATATAATTTCTCGGCATTAAAGAAATAGTAATTCTACAGTTTTTAATAAATGAACAATGGATTTTGATCATTAAACTTTAAAATTTTGTTGAAGAATGTTTCAACGTTCTATACTAGCAAAAACTCTGTTGTTGCTAGGGAACTAATAAGTGTATAAACTTTTGTAATGCCTAATATTTCAAAGAAAACAGCAGATGATTCTTATTTCTTTGTTTCATATACCTTCATTATCGTTGTATCATTGCATTTTGCCCTTTGATTTTAAAGCTGGCTTAAAACTTGGCATACTTACTTAATAATAACTTGCATTTTATTTTGAATTTTTTTACATTAGCGAAGTAAACTTGTTTTATCAGAACAACTCTCCGATTTAGCGTAGTACGGAAATGAGAAATCGGCCTCTCGGAGTGTTAAGGATGTAAAATTTTAGAAAAGTCAGTAATTTGACGCTGTGATTACTCCAACTACAATGATAGAAAATTCATTTTATACAGATTTTTATTGCTATTTTTTTCCGTTACATGCTTTTTTTTCAGTTTCACTTGTGCTTTTTCGGTATTTGGTTGTCAATAGAGAACAGATTGCTGAAATTGAGTCCTTAACACATTAAATGCACAACAAAATAAACAGATTGCCACTCAAGCTGACGCTTTCATATATGGTTTTAACTAGGGATGAAACGGATATCCGGTATCCGGCTGCTTTTTAACTATCCGATGTCCGGAAGTAAAGTGCCAGATATCCGATTTTCCATGCCGGATATCCGGATGGATAAAACATCGAAGATTTTATTTTGTGGCAATCAATTTTCTTTGTTCTTGCTTTAAGTATTTTCCTGAAAATTCTACCAATGTATTCACAGTATGCAGATTCTCCCTTTAACCAAAAAAGACTTTAAAAAAACCACTTTTTTCCAAATATTTTATTGTAAAATTCTATTACATTTTTTTAACAAATCGTTATAGTGGAGGGTCATCACATCTCATAACTAATATAAAGTTAAATTAAAACATAAATTTCTCAAAAATTTAAACAAACTTGAGTTTTCATGTTTGGAATGAAAGGGCATATGGTAAAATTACAATTATTCAGAAATTAAGTGTAAAATGTACAAAACATACGACCATTGCTAGCAGCACCCTAGAATAACCCTCTGTAAATAAAAAAGTTTTTTGAAGGTTTATTCAATTTTAGTATCATTTTAAAGATATGGAATTGGGAAATAATACAGAATGAAAAAATATTTTAAAATTTTTGACCGATTTCCGTTTTTTCTAGTGTGTATGAGAAGTTATTTTCATAAAAAATAAACTGCCGGATATCCGGCAAAAGCCAGTTCGGATATCCGGTTTGTAATGACGCCGGATATATCCGATATCCGGCAAAACCACTATCCGGTTAAACCACTATCCGGTTCATCCCTAGTTTTAACCTTAAAGAATGCAATACACAACAGGTGCGTGGCTGGCCACTGCGCAATAACCAATACCACACAAATCATGCATGGTCGGCAGTCAATGTGTTAAGTATTCTTAGGAAAAAATAGTCTTTTTTTTTCTCAAAATGCTCCTTTTCATTTCTAATGTGAACACACTTTGGAAACAGACTGAATAATTTTAATCAACACTTACCGTCCATGTGGTATTCATGTAGTTGATTACATCAATCATTTTCTGAGACAAAGGATGAATATGAACATTCTTTGGAATGGTATATCTGGCTGACACAGCAGCTAACACTGCTGTTACTAGTATGAAAAGCTTCATGCTGTGGAAAAAAAGGATCTATGAAATTACGAATATACATAGAAAATATATAAATGGAACAAAATATAAATATTTGTAAATATATATTTTTATTTATTAACTAGTATATTATAAAAGAGCTGTTAGCAGATTGCTGAAATATTACATACTACCCCCGAAAAATTTTATGAATTTTTGCATTAATCACAAAAATATACAAAATTACTTTTTAAAAACCAGGTTCAGTCTTTTAACAAAACTAATGCCTGTAAACCTTACCTTTATGTTTAAAGATGCAGCCAATAAGTTTCAACTTTGAAAACCTAGGAACTGATATCGAGCAGTTTAACAACCTTTTATATCACCGGTATCTTTTATAGTTTATCATTAAGTACCACTGATAGAGAAACACCTTTTTAAATTGATAAGATTGTCTCTAATCAGAATAAACACAAGAAACAATTCAATTATCTTTTCAAGTTCACTGTAGAAGGGAAAATAAATGTAAATTGATAAGTGTGTTGCGAATAACAAATATTGAAATTGATACCCAAAGCTTAATATAACTTTAGAAACATATATACATTGTGAAAAGCTCTTACAATTTAGATATTTTTTATATATGTTATTTTTTTATAGATGTAAGCATTAAGAGATCTACCCAAAAATATTTACTGTTAAACAGATGCAAAATTCTTTGTGACTACCAATCACAACATGTAATTATATTGACTTTTATAATCTGTAGAGAACTTGTGCAGAAAACTTATACTAATACTGTAATACTTTAAATGAAATCTACACAAATAACGTACAAGTTATTTTAAGCCTGTGAGAGTTTTCTGCAAATTTACTTATCTTTCAATGTAAGCAGAGCTGGCAAAGTTCAGTTTTTATGATTATTGATTTTGGGGAAAAACCAACGAAAATTATTTCTCAAGTTTTAGGGAAAACCAACATGCATTTTTTTCTAAGTTCTGGTTTTTGACACATACTTTAATTTGTTTTTGCATTTGCAATATCATAATTTGTTTTAATAAAGTGTTTGTGTTTAAAATTATGACTAAATTACATAATTAACTAAAACTTTATAAAGTTTCAATTGTGGTCAAGCATGCTCATAAACTAAAAAATACCAAAATTTAAATGAGTCAAAAACCATAAAAAAAAAAACCTTGAAAATGACAAAAATCACAAAAAATTTAAATCTTGGTTTTTGGCAGCTCTTATTGTAAGACAAGATGGAACAATTCTTTATTTTGCTTATCTAAGAAACTTTTTTATTAAACAATATGCTTAGAGCAAGATATATAGAGTTTGTCTTAGGAAGGTCTTTAGAAATATGAAAAAAAAAAAAAGTGGCCGTCACTTAAGGGTCTAGTGAAATTGTCTTCGACTATAGCTAAAATAGCCAAGTGATATAAAGGTGTTTTGAACAGTTCATACTTTTTATACACCTGAAAATTGGACTTTAGTTTTTGTGGCCCTTTTATATAGTATTTCTGAAAGTTATCGTGCTTTGTTTTGCCTTTTTAAGTCAAAATAACGAAAAAAGAAAACTTTTAACTTGTCTCAAATCAACTTTATGGTATGAAAACTTCTTTTCTTAAATTTATGTTATTAAGTTTTTTTTACTGTGTATTTTAAGTTGGTATACTTCAAATAACACAAAATAGTGAGTAAATACAAGTGTGCAATACCATAGCTTTTTTTATAGCTATTTAATAGCAAATTTTTTTTTAGTCCAACTCACCCCCCCCCCCCCCCCTCTTTCCCATTTGGGAGACTTCTTGTTTCCCCTTTTTCTTGCCCCCCCACTTTCAGCACCCAATCGCCGCCACTGCATACAAGTTAATAATACTTTTTTAAGATATTATATATACATTGCAAACCTCTTACGGTGTATAACCCTTTCCCTTGGAAAAATAAATTTAGGCTAATTTTTATTTCAATAATGGCTTTAATATCAAGATAACAGTTTTGTTTTAGTTTGTTTTCTTTGCTTTTAATGATTGCGAAATTTATTACTATATTTCACAATCATTAAAAGCAAAATAAATATTTTTTACAGGTTAAAACACACACGATTCAATTGTGATAATAAATTATAGAGACAAACAACACGTGATAAAATGTAATCGTTAAGTCAGGTAACAAAAGAGGTACGTTTATTAATTTCCTTTCTTCACCTCACTAAAAAGACACTTGACAAGATAATAAACCATTATTCGACGTTTTTTATGGGAGATAAAAAATAAAACTTACTTGACAAGTTCTTTGCTCTTTGAACAGAATAAAAACGAAATCTGAGAGAAAATCGAAATGATGAATGACAAACAAAAGCCAAAATCAGTATAAACAAACCGGTCCAATCACGTTCGATTTTATAGGCTGACGCAATTCTTGGAGTCCTGATAAAACAACACGTGACTATCAACGATGTGTGTTTCCCATTCTCACTTTCGGAACTTGTGATTGCCAGTCATCTGACTTTCCTGATATTGCGTGTCTTTTTTTGCCTTTATCCGAAAATAAAGAATGTTTTTTCCAATAGAGAATGCTCGAAATTGTTTCAGTTTGGGGAAACTGGAAAACCAATGCCTTTATTTTTTTAATTGTCAGCGATGAAGAAAAAAAATGGGTTGATGATTGTAGTGAAAGAGAAGCATTAGTTTTATATAAAATTTAGAATATGTATAAGTAATTGAAGAGCCATTATTTTTTTCTTTTCAATATTTTAAAACTTTTATTTTTCATATTTTAAGAAAGACGAAATCTATAAAATATTTTTATTCATTATTTACAATTTGCATTAAAATATTAGAATTACGGCATAGTTTAGAACAATTCATAGTTTTATTTACTAATATTTATAATCTTTTTGTTTACTATACATATATAGAAAACCATAAAATATTTTATAAAATTAATGTAATGAAAGAATATTTTTTATACTAAAAAATAAAAGCGAAAGGTATGCAAATATTTAAATGCGTGTTGAAAAAACGATTTTTTGTATCATTAAAATATGCAATATTTACACCTTCATACTTTTTTTTTAGTAATGTAGGAAAGGGGTGGGGAAAATTATCCCTTTAACAATCAATATAGGATTGATTTTCTATTTTAACAAAAGCGCATACTTTTTAAAGTTGAAAATTAGTATTTTTATATTTAACCTAAAAAATTGCATGTTTTAATAATTAATCCTAGTCCTCAATAACATATTTAAATCTTTTTGAATATATAATAATTTAAACTGTAGTTTACGTCGTTTTTGGTTGTCTTTTATTCGATCACACCCTGTAAGCTATTTATACATTATACTTTCAAAAGTTGTAAAATGTTATTTACTGTTTATATTTATACTTTTGTAAAATACTATGTTTGGAGTAAATTTATAGGTTTTCTATTAAATTACATTTTTTAATGACTTGGTGTTTATCTAGGTAAAATAATTTTATCTAAGAAACAGAATTATAATTAAGTACTTCATAACTGTACAGCTCAGGTGTGTATCACTGCAAAATTTTTTATTTCAACTTTTAAAAATTAACATTACAAAACCGAATATTTGTACAATTTACCTATTTTACATTATCATATACATAGTATTGAAATATTATTTTGAAAGCAATTTTATCATCAGCGAGTTACGACTTTTTTTGGCGATGCGAGCAGAAGTTACAGAAGCACACTGTAAAAAATAGGTACTCAAAAATAAGTATAATATACTCGTTTTTGAATACATTCGATGCCTATCATGGCTCCGAATACATGTTTCAACTTTGAAAAAACGTACTCAAAAATGAGTAAAAATAGCAGATGCTAGCCTACGGGTGTCTTCATAAACCCCTTTCAAAAAATATCGACAATTACAACCAAGTTATTGGGAATCTAACCCAGATCCTCAGGTACCCCAGTCCTGAGCCTTATCCGTTAAACCGCCAAGGTGCAGTGAAGACATAAAAGAATAAGGAAGGAAGCTAATAACATCCGTTTCCATTTAAGCAATCGATCATCAAATAATGTGGAAAACCATCTTCTGAACAACTATTTTAAGTGTGTCAGGTCGCTTTGTTAAGTTGCTTGAACAGAAGCCGAGATTAGCAATATTGAATCACACTGTTCATTTTTGAGAAAGTGCGATTACATAAATTTGAGTACGTCATCGCTCATTTACGATGCAATTGTACAAAGAAAAACGAATTGTCAAAGAAAAACGAGTAGGTTCAGGTACTCATTTTTAAGTACGTTTTTTTATTACAGTGTAAGTATGCAATAAAAAAAAATATTCATAATTATTTATTTGTAATATTAAAAGTCTAAAAAAAATCTTCAATTGCTTTCTTCTATTGCTTTTTACTATAAACTGCGAGTAAAGGTGCACCTTTTTTTGAAGGTGCGCTTGATTTTCAATTTGACAAATATACAAAATCGTTTAAAAAGTACATACCTAATAGAAATGAAATTTTTTTATTAGCCGGGATTCGAACCCGGACTCATTTCTACCACTACTCTCTGTTTGGCTGTTAATTGCGTTTGCTTTCGAAAATTATATTACAAATATATAAGTCTACTAATTAGTAATAATTTTTTATTGAAAAATTGGCATGTGTCAAATCTGCGTTATTGGCACAATGGTCTGACCATCCTGACCCCGCACGTTGTGGAAATGCATATTCTAAACGAATTACTTAGTACGACAAATTTTATGCCACACAGGCAGGCCCGTCGCACCGGGGGGGGGGGGGGGGGGGGGGGCTCAATATAATCTGGAAAACCTGAAAGTTGGGAGTTTCAACTTCTAAAAAATTTATGCCTGAAGAAAGTTTAACATTATTAGCAAATGAAAGATAGGGAAGATTAGAAATGGCCCACCTTGCAAGATTACATTTAAATTAGACCTCAGAACGGACACTGATGCATTGGAATCAGTGGCGGCCCGTGGTGGAAAATGTTAGTGCAGCCGAAATCATGTGAATCCCCCCCCCCCCCCCCCCCCCCCCCCACTATTTTCCAAAAACCATACATGAACAGAAATTCTTTATTATTCACACTCAAATCAAAGTTTCCTTTAAATTTTTACGAAATGATAACATGCGAAAAAAATAGAAAACACTTACTTATTTTTTGAAAATTAAAGCAATCCTGCTTTCTTTTAAACCTGCAAATCGGTCAATTTTAATATTAACTTACATAACGAAACAACAGCAGGACCATGTCCTGAAACAACAGCACACAGTAAATGTATCACGAAAACCATTTCCGTTGTGAGATATTCTCGTAAGTTCTCGTTTCATCCACGAACCAATCAGCATATCGAACCTCAAGTGCAGCTAAAACAAGAAAATCCATTTCGGCTGTACCTTCTCACAAATGCAGTGCATTAGCATGGGGGGAATCTCCATACTACGTAGAGGTTGCCATGGCAACGATGCAGCCGATTTTGAATTTCGCTTTTTGGCTGCAGTTTTGATTGAATGGAGTTTTTTCCCCCTTTTGAATTGTGCAAAACGGTAACATGCTTGCTACTTATCGGAGATTTTGTTCACTACCGTAGAAATTTCATTTTCAATTCTAATTTTCGTTTAAGAATATTAGTAAAATATCTGATTTTAGTATTAAAATACACTAATGAATTTAGGTGCAGCCCGGCTGTACTTGCTGTAGTGGGCGAGCCGCCACTGATTGGAATATATGGGTGCAACAAATCAAGGCTTGTGAGAAATCTGTTTAATATTACCTAAAATATATATTAAAAAAAAAGATGAAAAATATCGATAAGTTGGAACTGGTAATTTTCAGCACTGTTGAGTTGGGAATTTTGAATAGTTGAGTTGAGAATTTCGAATCGTTAAGTTGGGAAATTTCTTGTTTCAACCCCTCAAAATATTTTTTGTGTAACTGCACTGCTCATAGGATGTATGACTTTCAGTCGGATTATTTGTTATTACTGATAAAAACAGCTTGTAGTTGTTTCTATCCGAAAGCAGGATGGATAAGATTTGAATAATGAACGTAGACTTCACGGCTGGAGGAAATAAAATGAGGCATATTTTTTCTCACATATTTTCTAGAATCCACTGCAGGTGAGTAAACAGCGACAGTGAGTCATGTGCGAATGACAGAAAGAGAATGCGAATATCAGAAAAAAAATTATGCGTCTGAATCAAGAGTTTATCATAACACTTTGTACACAATTCTCATAAGATTATTCCAAAAATAGTGGATATGAAATGCAACAGCTGGATTTGAGTTTCTTTCAATGTGTGCAATGTTAAAAATGTTTGTAATCTGTTTATAGATAACAACTTCATTAGAAAAAATAAATTTACAGATTAATTTTTTATCAATGATGCTTTATACAATTTTGTTAATTAATTTAGATAAACAGGTGTGATAAAAGTTATACTGATGTAGTGCTGTGTAGGTTCAATTTGTGGCTTTTCAACTAGTTTCTCAGGACCTATTTCATATTTCAATAAAAATAAAACAATTAAATTTAAATATATTAAATAAATTTATTATATCGGGACAAAACCCAAGGTATTTTGATTTCCAGTAATCAAAACCTTCACCTCTTATCTCTTGTTTAAAGTTGAAATAGGAAGAATTCCTTTTTTTCAACGAGCATTTAATATATTCAAACGTTAAATGGGGAGTCAGGCATGTCGATTAAAATAATTGTTCAACAAGCCGGGTATAAAAAATAAATTATTAAAAATTAATGTTTGCTTAGAAATAGCTTTTATGACAACCTCTGTCATAAAAACTTTGAAAACTTATAAATCACTGAATATAAAGAGACCGTGATTTTTTTTATTGACCGAGCGTTAGTGAGATCCTGTTTTAACCCAACCTTTCGACACTTCATCTGTAAATTTGCTCGTTACGCCGTCACGACCAAACGCGTTGTTCGATTTTTTTTTGAATAATTATAATCATCCTAAACTTGAAATCATGAATAATTTTTTTTTCTAAAGATTTTTATTTTGGTCGCAAGGTAAATATGTTTTATTCACTTTTTGGCTGACACTAGGAATCGAGCCAATGATTTTTTGCATGTTACGCCATTACTCTACCAATCAGGCTATAGTGAGCACTCAAGCCTATGTGTATAGGTTTATGGGGTATTATAGTGTATTCCACAACTGTTTCAAGAACTACTAGTTAAAAATTAAATTTTATTGAAAATTATTCTTTAAAGTGTCAGGTTTTAGTGCACTTATACTTTATAAATAAATTGTAATATTTTTTTAAAATTCTTTATATTAAAATATATTTAAAAATAAAAATTGTGTCTGTTTGGGTACTAATATTACAAAATTATGAACTTAAACAAAATTATTATTTTTATCAAATATAACAAAATGATTTAAAAAAAAAAAATCTTTTATGTGAAGTTATTTTTACACATTAATATTCTACACTATTTTTTATTCAAATTTGTCCATAAATTCATAAAAAAAAAAAATCATATTTTTTATAATATTTGTATTGTTTTCTTAACTATAATGAACTTTGTTTCTAATTAAAAAAAATCCCCTAAAAAGTTAAAATTATAAACATTTTATTTTTTTAAATATAAATCTTCTCATTCTTTAGTAAATATTTTATTCATAAGTATAATTCTTACTTCAGAAGATTATTTTACAAACTTTTATAATTAATTTAATTATAAGTATTAAATAATTAAAAAATTTAAGTGGATGTCTGTGTATTTTCAGGAAAACCCAATAAAGGACTTGTTTCTTTCCTGCCTTTCGTTTTGATTTTTTTTACTTTTATTGTAAAAGCACTCCCAATTGTGAAGCAATATGCATATGTGCAGGCTACTCACCTGCACCTATGCATAAGGGAAATATAAGCAGATTGTTTCCTCTGAGATAGGAATAGAAAATCAGAACAACATCTTAAAATCATCAATTTATTTGGAATTATCTTGATTGCAAATGGATAAAGCTACAAACCAGAAGGTATCTAATGAAGAAGACGAGTTAATTTGTTTGGTTTGGTTAATTAACGTCGCACTAGAGTAGCACATTGGGTAATTGGCAACGATTCGAAAGAGACGTATTGAAGTTTAACGATAAAAAAATATTAGTTATTTAAAAAAAATCCTTAATAATAAATTTATTTTCAGTTGCTAATTTTAAAAAGTATTGTTTTGTTGTGTATATTGAAATTATTATTTTTTTTAAGTTTCAAAACATCTACCGAAAATTCTTGTTTGAATTGTAATTGGTCTAGTATATCTGGCATCAACAAAATTACAAACCAGAGTGTTTATTTTGAGTAATTTATAAACCACACGTGCTTAATTTTTTTTGGTCCAGTATTGTCAATTTATATTACAGAAATGGTTCGTAAAAAGCTTGATAATAGAATTCGAATTTTAATTGAAAATGGCGTTGCTCTGCATCATCGGTCTTTGTTTGTTGTTGTTGGCGAAAAAGGTCGGGAATGTGTAAGTAATAAAAACTTGTTATCATCCTTAGTCAAAAGCATAAGCATTGGGTGAGCTGTTATCGCTGTGTAATATTTTATATAATTTAATAATTATATATTATAATAATTTATATGTTTCTTTTGAAATTGCAAGGGAATTTGATGATTTTGAACAGTAGGTATATTTTTTAACCACAAACATTCAGAGGATTGCGAGGTCCAATCGGCATGAGGGCTTGACAAAGGGTTAAGATATGATCTCGTGATCCGAAGGTTGCATGATTTGCTATTAAATTTCAAAAGTCGTCCAACATTTTCCTCAATTACCATTGTCCTGTATACAGAGACTGGTGACACAATAAATCCGACATGGTCAAATGTCCAGGGGTTGTCCTTGTCATCTGACCAAAGTTTAAAAAATGTGGGGAAACCCCTAATTGTTGTCAATAGCCCACTGAGCATCTCTAGCACAACGTTAATTAACCAACAAACTATTAACCACAAAATTCGAACTTGCTCCTTATCATTTGATCAATTTCAAGAATATTTATTAGTGCACTTATTAAAAAACAAGAACACATTCTGACAAATCAATGGAATTGTTTCTGGTATAGCAGTAACTACTGTAAGTGTTATTGGTGCTCTAGCAACTCCTAATCAATTAAAATAGTACTAGTTTTTAGTTGCAAATTCTCTGATATTGTCATTTTTATTAGTTTTTTGTTTGTATATTCATACTCATGTATTCGCTATATATCAGATTATTTGCCATGTTATAGTGCGATAGGTGTTTTTTGAAAGGAAAAAGGTTTTTCAGTGATACATGATTTGAGTAAAAAATAATAATAAATTATTTGAAGATTTGTTGGACAATTTGTAGTTATCTTATTATGTCATAAATAAATTAATTGCTTTTTGATATAATTAGCATATTTGCTGTTATTTTTAGAAGAAGAAAGTGATTTCCAACCTCACTCGCCCCTGCCCTCATTTTTTCAGGATTAGATAATTGGTAAATTCCTAGTGTAAGGTGCCCCGTTGTCGCCAAGTCCGAAAATTGGCGCCAAGTAAAAAATGACGTGTTTTTTTTTGTCGCCAAATCAAAATGGCGGTTTGGTTTGGTTAATTAACGTCGCACTAGAGCCGCACAGTGGGCTATTGGCGACGGTTCTGGGCCTATCTCAAAGGAAAGACCCGGGCGGACATTGCGTTGGTCCTAGCAGTCGATCATGGTGTTTACAGGCGATCCTTCGGGCAGTTGTTTGGGGCATTTCGATGGCACTCTTAAGTGCGCTCGCGCATCTAGTTTAGCGTCATGTAACTAGATGCATCTTCGCATCATCAAGCGCAGCACGGCGCAGCTACGTGGGTAAAATATTTAGGGTTGCCATAGAACATGATATTTTCGCACGCGTCAAGTAGGGTTGCCAAAATATAAACTTTATCGCCCAATCATTTGTCGCCAAATCCTATTTGGCGAGGGCACCGGACACTAGGAATTAACCAGATAATGTATAGTAGCACTTCAATTGAAAAATTCTGACTGCCTATAAATACACCTAGGCATCGCCTGATGATTTTAACAATCTCTTTAAAATTACATATGAAATATACAATGATTAAAAAAGAACACATTTTGTACTTATTTAATTTGTTGGCTACAACATATGTTGCTAAAATTAAGATGTTGCAAAAGGTGAAAATCCTACAATTTCTTCTTAAAAAAATTAAATGTGATTTTTAAAAAATATTTTTTTCCTTTTGCACGTTTAATACAGCAATTTAGCTTCTCCTGACCTTGATCTAGAGTTGTGATTGAAGGTTGCCACTTAATTAAGTTAAATTATCTCTTAGTAAAGTCACCAAAAAAAGTTATTATACTACATCTCTGCAGATTCAAAGTAATAAAGAAATTAGCTGACAGAGAAAAAGGCAGTAAAAATAAAATACTTATGTCACATGTTTGATGCATTTTAAATTTGAGTTTTTTTCATATTTGTAAAGTTTAAAAATACCTTATCAAATATAAACTTAGACATACTATATAATTATAACTATATAATAACTATTATATTTTTATAAAGCTGTATTTAGTATGTCTGGCTATTCTAAATTTCTTGTTTTTAATGTTATGTACATATTTAAATGGTAATATATATACAGGGACGGGAATTCTGCGCCAATTGCGCCAGAGAGCGCCAAAAGTGGTATCCTGCGCCAACCTGCTACAAAACCACATTTATGTGCGATTCTGCGCCAATTTTGTTTTAAATCCTTCTTAAACACGTGCGCCAAGTCTTGGTGCCCGTTTGTCTGGCCATAAACGAAGTTAAGGCAACCTTAGGAAGAGGAAATGGGAGAAAATTTAAGCAAATTTTTCTCAAGTTTAAATAGTATTTGTAGAAATGTTGAGTACGAATGGAGTATAAGCATGCTATATGTCAAGCAGAGAAATGGAATAATTCCCATTTATATTCTTTTGTTATATATTTTCATTCATGGAAACCTCGAACTTGTAGAAATTCGTTAAACGCGATCTGCTGCGATCTCCGTTGGAAGACTTTCAATCCTTTTGCATCCGATATACAAGTTCATTATATTTCACTGCTTCCTGTTTTATCATGATTTGTTTTGCACTACTTAACAAAATTACATTACATTTTTCGAAAATATAATTTAATTCACGAAATTGAAATTTAGGACTTGTAATTTTCAGTAATAAAAATGGTTTCAGTAAAAAAAAAATCTTGTTTGGATGGTATTAAAATTCCAATTTAATCCTTTTTTGTTTAATTGTTCATATATTTTATTAAATTAATTATTTTTATTGGAAACTTTTCTTTCTAACAACCCTCCAACTTAATAAAAAAAAATTGCTTTTATTTAGCTTTTTGAAAGTTTTCAAATTTCTTATTAAACTAATTTTTAAGATAATAACTTAAGTGTAATTTTTAATGATTTAGATTAACATGCTTAAAATATAGCAAGGTATGTTTTCTATAAATTTATTACTATTTAATAAATCTAGTTTGTGTGGAAAAGTTAAGGAATTTTATATCCCTTAGACAGTGGTGACATTCTAAATTGTCTTTTTCATGTACCAAGGTATGTGATATTGTAGTTTGTTAGTGTTTTGGTTTATTGATAAACCACATTTTACTAAAAAATTCAAAATTGAAAGTTAAGTATATATTGTAAAATATTGTGTAAATGGGTTAATTCTTAATTAAAAACTTTTGGTTAAATATTTTTAACTGCTTTAAATGGTCTCATAAAGCTTAAGAGTATAAAAAAGATGTAAACAGCAGTGTTCACTCTAGGCGTTTTTTGAAGGGCGGTCCGCCCTGCCCGCCCTTTTTTCATCTTGATAGCGCCCTCATGCTCCTTTTTCAAAAATGCCGCCCTCTTTTGAAAAAATTCCGCCCCTCTTCCCCTTTTCAGTCAAGCACAAGCATCCTTGCTTCCCTAGCTGTCTTTAAAAAAGGCATGAATTAAAAAATTGCATGTAAACTGGAATTAAGTGAATTATGACAGTAGAAAAAACAACCTTCTTTTTAACTGCACGTGTTGTGCAATCGCGATGATTCCGCTTTAATTTCGAGCCTGGGGCATTCCACAATCCTATTGAGTGCCTGTGCTCAAATATGAAATGCATAAGTTTTTTTCTGTGTTTTTTTTAAAAGAGATGGTTTGGGGTGAGGCTGCAAGATTAGGCATTTTATTACGAAATTTTGGATTTAAGTAGCCTTTTCATCAGTTTTGTAAGAAGTTTGATTAGGGCAACTTACATATTTGGTTTTTTAGGAAAAAATTAATTTACAAATGTTAAATATTTTATTTTAAGTAGTATATTCATAAAGAGACATGAATATTGTATGGGTATTTCCTTCGAGATAGACCCCGAACCGTCAACAATATCCTAATATGCAGAAGTAGCGCAATGTCAACCAACTTTGGAACTTTTTTTTGTTTGGTCACGTGTACAATGTGTCAATGGGTGAACATTCCGACGCCAAACTTTTTTTTTTAAAGTGCCCTTTTAAAAACAAGAAATGTCTATTCAAAAATAGGGTGCCCTTTTATCGCCAACAGCGCCCTGCCCCTTTTTATTTCTAGAGTGAACACTGAAACAGCAAAATACAGTTTTAGGGTTTTTCACTCCTTAGTTGAAAATATTATTTATTTACGAAATTGAAGTTTGTTATATTTTATGTTTTATGTAATAACAATAGACAATTTGAAAAAAGCTTTTTTTTTAGGGATTTGCAATTCGTTTTGGCATTAATATTTGATTTAAATGTTTATATACTATTTAATAAATCTTTTTGTGTTTGAACCCCTCACCCCTACGCTTAACATGTTTAAAATAAGTAGTAACATAGGTTTTCCATCAAATTATTACTCTTTAATTCTAAAGTTTGTGCGAAAAATTAAGTAATTTTATTTCCCTTAGACAGTAACAACCTTCTTAATAGATTTCATGCACAATATATGCAAGATTGCAACACTGTTTTGGTTTTTATAAACCACATTTCAGTGGGGGAAAAAATCAACATATGAAAGTTAAGTATATATTGTAAAAAATATTGAAAATTCAATAATTCATAATTAAAAACTAATTTTTGTTGAATATTTTCAACTGTCTTTAAACTGTCTCATTTATAGCCTCTACTGGTTTTGATTTATTGCATAAAAAATGGCATAAATAAGCAATAGAGACCTTCAGGGTTTTTACACCTTGGGTAGTGTACCACATCTGATTTAAAATCGAATGTTACAAATTTTAATTGCTACAATTATTGTTTAATATGCTAAAATTCACTGCTACATTTTATTGCATTCTTGCTACAAATCTACAGTTTTCTGTTACAATTTGTCGCGTTTCTGCTCCAAAACTTAAATTTTGCTGCTCCAAAACGCTACAATTTATTGCGTTCCTGCTGCAAATATTCAGTTTTGCTGCTACAATTTGTCGTGTTTCTGCTCCAAAACTTAAATTTTGCTGCTCCAAAAATTGCTCCAAACTGGTCTTTAGCACTTCCCATCCCTGTATATATAATATATGTATATAAGTTTTTTTTTATAAATCTATTCAAATAAAATATTATTTCTAAAAATAATTAAGTAAAATTTAAAAAGTTTTTCTCTGTCAAAAATATAATTTTGAATTCAGTATACGAGGTGTGGCTAGAAAAAAACCGAACTAGCACAGGTGAAACAATAAAACGAATGCAATAAGGCTGAAAGTCGCCTGGCCTGTCACGTGACTCTTGCTCCGCCTACTGCTCGAGTTTTATCTGCCTCCTGCACTCAGTCTGCCCGTGGCGTCTGTTCTAAGTAGTTGACGTTTTGTCTGTGCGTCGGAAAAATGTTGAGTGTACAGAAAGAACAGCGTGTTAACATCAAATTTCTTTTCAAACTTGGAAAATCTGCAAGTGAAACGTTTGTAATGTTGCAACAAGTGTACGGCGATGATTGTTTATCGCGAACACAAGTGTTTGAGTGGTTTAAACGATTTGAAGATGGCCGCGAAGACACAAGTGATGACGCTCGCACTGGCAGACCATTGTCAGCAAAAACTGATGCAAACATTGAAAAAATCGGTAAACTTGTTCGAGAAGATCGCCGTTTAACAATCAGAGCAATGTCTGAGTTGACAGGAATTGACAAGGAAAGTGTTAGGCAGATTCTTCATGAAAGTTTCAACATGCACAAAGTGTGTGCAAAAATGGTTCCAAAGTGTCTCACAATTGAACAGAAGGAACGCCGAAGAATGATTTGTTCTGACATCCTAGGAAACATTGAACATGATCCCACCTTTTTACAAAATGTTATTACTTGTGATGAATCGTGGTTTTTTACTTACGATCCCGAATCCAAACGCCAATCGATGCATTGGAAATCTCCTGATTCTCCACGACAAAAAAAAGCACGAATGTCAAAATCGAAATTCAAGGCAATGATGATTGTTTTTTTTATGTCAAAGGGATTGTACACATTGATTGGGTACCAGAGGGACAAACAGTGAATCAGCATTACTACATTAGCGTCCTGACTACCCTACGTGAGCGAGTACGGAGAAAACGGAACGATTTGTGGAAAAAAAAGACATGGATCCTGCACCAAGACAATGCCCCAGCTCACAATGCGTTGTTAATGAAGACGTTTTTAGCCAATCACAACATTCCCATCTTAGACCATCCACCCTACTCACCTGATTTGGCCCCCTGTGATTTTTTTCTTTTCCCTAAAGTCAAGTCAGCTTTGAAAGGAACTAGATTTGAGAGTGTTGAAGCAGTAAAAGAAAAAGCGACGGAAGTAATGTATGGACTTACCGAAAATGATCTGCAGCATTGCTATGAACAGTGGAAAATTCGTATGGAGCGGTGTGTAGACCGAGGAGGAGAGTACATTGAAGGAGATAACATCAAATTGTAAATAATGGAAAATAAAAAAATTTTATAGCATCAGTTCGGTTTTTTTCTAGCCACACCTCGTATGTGTGTAATTTTTTCTGTCATACAAACAATACTCAAAATTTCAAAATGTTGTTTAATTAACATTATTCCCCCTATGTAAAAATATTTTTAAAAAATTTAAGTTTTTTTCACATTCTTTTTTTTGATTTATTCATGTACTTAATATTTATTTTAAATTCATATTATTTTAGATTTCTATTTTGCATGAAATGCTCTCCAAAGCTGAAGTCAAGGCCAGACCTACTGTTCTGTGGTGCTACAAAAAAGACCTTGGTTTCTCCTCGTGCGTTTCGTTTATTATATCATTATAAAATATTTAAAAATGTCTTCTTTTTTCTTGCATTAAGGCGTTATAAGTATTTCTACAAAGCATAAGATAAAAACTCAGTCTTATAGAACATAGAGTTAAGAATATTAAAATACAAATATGTATTTTATTGTGTATTTTTTAATGTTGTATTTGTATTTTAATACTAAAAAGTATGTTAGGTGAGCAGAAAATGTTAAGACCCATTGAAATTTCCTCCAAACACTTTTTTTTCCAACCCAAAATTTCCCCAACAAATATTGTAGGGGGGTACCTGACCAATCTATTGCAACTTGAATCCATTTGTGCACTAGTCAAGTCTCGACCGTAAAGACGAACATTGCACTCTATTAATAAAATAACTTTATTAATTTTTTTTTAAAAATTGGTTTCAAAAATGAATACATAATTGTAATTGATAATTAATTATAACAGAAACTGTGCAAAAAAACATAAGATATCATCTTTGGAAATTTTATTTTTCGTTCTTAATAAAGTTTCCCCATTTGGCCTAAATTTACCCCAACTTCGTTCATGTGTGCAGACCCAGTGTTCACTCTAGGCGTTTTTTGAAGGGCGGTCCGCCCTGCCCGCCTTTTTTTCATCTCGATAGCGCCCTCTTTTGAAAAAATTCCGCCCTACTTGCCCTTTTCAGTCAAGCACAAGCGTCATTGCTTCCCTAGCTGTCTTTAGAAAAGGCATTGATTAAAAAAAATGTGTGTTTAAATTACAATTAAGAATTGTGACAGTAAAAAAACACTTTTTTTAACTATGCGTGTTATGAAATCGGGATGATTCCGCAGTAATTTCGAGCACGAGGCATTCCACGAATCCTATTGGTTGCCTGTGCCCGCATATGAAACGCTAATTTTTTGTTATTTTTTTTAAAGAGAAGATGGTTTGGAGCGAATTTGCAAAACTAGGCATTTTATTAATTTTGAATTTAAGTAGCCTTTTTATTGGTTTTGTAAGGGGTCTGATTAGGGCTACTTACAGATTTGGTTTTTAGGGAAACATTAAGTTTAAAATGTCAAAGTTTAGATTTTAAGATATCTTCATAAAGAGACATCAATTTATTACTGGTCTTACCTTCTAGATATTTAAGAACCATCAACAATAGCCCAATATGCAGCTCTAGCGCAATGTCAACCAATAAATCGGAAAAAAAAAATTTGTTTGGTCACGGGTCCAATGTATGAATGTGTGGCCACGCACACATTTTTTTAAATACAAGAAGTGCCTTTTCAAAATCGGGGTATCCTTTTACTGGCAACAGCGCCCTGCCCCTTTTTATTTCTAGAGTGAACGCTGGCAAACCTATTCTGCTCCCTTGGGGATACTTATAAGTCCTTTATTTACAAGTGTGCCCAGTAGCAGAACATTTCTTAATAATCTGCGACGGCATTTTAATGAGAAAGATTTATATTCAACTTAATTTATCTATCGGTATACCTTTCATGAGCAAGTATAACAGCAATGATTAAAGATAGAATATCAGCAAACCTAGAAAGAATCTGCAAATGTTCTAATGTAGGGCAGGCATAAAAAAATTTGTATGATATACGTCTAAAAAAAAACCGCATTTCTGCTTCCGGGCAAGTGTGTGCTTGAAGCCCTGATATTTTATCCAGCTTACACTCTGTACGTTTATATGTATTAACTTGAGAAATCTTTAAGATGTGAGATTAAATTATACTAAGATGTACATATACAAATAAATAAGTAATCTAATGTTTCTGATGCATCTCTTTCTATGAAAGTTGTATGATTAATGCAAAAAAATAAAGAAAGAGAAATCTTTAAATTGTTTAGTTTTATATACTTATATATTATATATATATATATATATATATATATATATATATATATATATATATATATATATATATAAAAGGTTTTTTTTATAAATCTATTCAAATAAAATATTATTTCTAAAAATAATTAAGTAAAATTTAAAAAGTTTTTCTCTGTCAAAAATATAATTTTGAATTCAGTATGTGTTTAATTTTTTTCTGTCATACAAACAATACTCAAATTTTCAAAAAGTAGTGTCACAATTTGTTCTGATGCAATTCTACTGCCATACTGCCTATTAATATAGTTAAGCTGAAAATTTAAAACCAATGTCAAGAAAGGCAACTTTCATCATGTTTTATTCTAAAAATGAGGTTTTTTTTTGTGCATATATTTGGTTTTTCACTCAGTTTAAAAACTCTTGTTATTTTTAAAATAAAGTAAAATATTAGAAAAAAAAGGCAATCGATTTGATTTAAAAAGTCTTTTTCATATTTCTTCCTATTTAAATAACTAAATTCTTTGAAAATATCGGTTAAAGTGGCTATTATCATAGGCTAATGCTAATAATTTCTAAATGAATTTTAAGCAGAATCATCATACGTTTCGAAATTTCGTGTTTATGTTTTTCAATTGTTTATTCATGGGAATAAATTTGTAGTGATTTAAAAAATATATACTATCAGTGGCGTAGCCAGGATTGTTCGATGGGGGGGGGTTCATAAATTTTTTTTGGTCTGACCAAAACCAAATTTTTTTTTATTAAACATTGATTTGAACAATTTTTAACTAACAATTTTAATTAATCATTTTAATTAATAATTTGAATAAAATGTAATTAATAATTTGAATAGAATTTAATTAATAATTTTAAATTATTAATTGGAATTAATAATTTTAAATTAGCAATTTTAATTAATCATTTTAAATTAGTAATTTTAATTAATCATTTTAAATTAGTAATTTTAATTAATCATAATAATTTTTAAGTAGTAATTTTAAATTAGTAAACTTAATTTATGCAGTAGTTTTAAATTAAAATTCTAATTAATAAGTTTAATTAATTAAATATATATATAAATTATAAATAAGATGTAAATTAAAAGCTTAATTTTTGCAGGTTAATCTTTAGTCATTTCCTAATTTAAATTACTAACAAACCTGGCTGACATTTTACTGGGATTTAAGCTAAATATTGATGAGGGGTGAGAATTGAAGCAATTTTAAATTAGTAAATAATTCTTTAATATATAATTAAAAATAACAGAATAATAATAATTATTTTCCGTTTAATTTTATCATGCATGACTGTGGCATGGGGGAGGAGGTTTCATTGGTTGCGTAACCCAGAAAATGGCACATTGCGGCAAAATCATAACGGAAATTGGCATTGCTCGTAAAAAAAAGCATTAATTTGTAGAATCTGTGAAGCTAGACAATGGAAAAATGCTTGCCTAATCATCGGCACGAGAAGCAGCGCCGCAGAAAAAAATCCAGAAAAAGGTTATGAACAAAGATTTATACGAGAATCTGTTGACCCCACCCTTCGTAAATGGAGCCAACTTTTCCATTATGTGCCCTTCGTATTTATAATAGTTGAATATAACTTTTTAATAATCCCCCATAAAAATTTTCAAACGAATGTGCATCAACCTTGAGAATGAACAAAACATAATTTTTTTTAAAAAAAGCGGAAAAACCGCGTTTCCGCGTTAAAAGTAACACGTCTGAGTGACAGAAAACTAATTTGTAAATGTAATTGAATAAAAAATTAGTTGTTTTTGGTTTGGGTATTTTCAATAAACTCAATAAACAAAAAATATTTGAATAAGAAAAGGAGTAACTACTTTAAACATATCAGCAAATTTTTTGCATGATGCTTCTTTCTTTTGTCTTGAATATTTCAAAAGTTTAGGTTTTGATGACGGCATACCGTGAAAATGGTAATTCAGATACCTTAGCAAGCACATGCAGTACTGGAGTGATTTTCAAATTCAAATGGCAAATGAGAGACATACAACCTCTCAGAAAACTGATTTTTGAGAAGGGGAAAAAATTCCACCGGCATTGTGAGGGAGCGAAGAGGATCACAATTAGAGGCCTTATTTTTTGACGGGAGTCATTTACAATCTTTTCTTAAAGCACGTAGGGTATGAATGGGTCTTTTCATTTAAAATACCTTACTTCAAAGTAAGAAATTTCTGAATTGATGCATTGTGACAAATACAGCTATTTTCTGAATATGGTAACATGATCTGTAAATAGTAGGAGTCAAAGGAACTCGACAGCTGTGCTAACCCAATTGCCATTGCTAATCTTAACATGAATAAAAAATTAATCAAAAACAAAAAGTACCTACATACCAAGATGACCATATTTATCAAGTAGTAATTAAATTCTAAATTTTTTTAAATTAATAACCATTTTAATTCTAAATTAATCAATGCAGGAACACTGGAATTTAAATTATTTTAAATAAATTCAATAAACTTAAAAGTATTCAAAGAGAGAAGTCCTCCGAAGTTAATGTTAAAACGAAACATATATCACATAAAATTAGGTAAAGAATAGGTACTGAAAGATGCCGTCCTCCGCGCATAAAATTTTTGGGGACTCTGAATGATTTTTTTTAACCGAACCGAGGGGTGAGTTAAATAAAAGAACCCATGGAAAGTTCTGAAAGTTTCTATTAGAAACCGGTTAAAAAAAAATTAGAGAGAAAAACAGAAAGGAAAACGCACTGCGTCAATATTACACAATATCAGGACTCAATATGGGAAGGTTCAACTAACCAATCACAAAACGAAACAAAAAAAAAATCCTAGACACAAGACGATAAATTTATAAGGGACTGGCGCGCCAGTCCCATATATTCAAAGCGCCATGGCGCTTCGAATATTAGCTCGAAGAAATTTTACATCGTGGAAGGCAAAACCAATAGTTATATGAAACTAAAGTGATTTTCGAATAAAAGGAGTGGATTTTGATTTAGACAATCACACCTAACACAATTAAAAGAGAAGTTATTTTAATAAAAAGAACACTGTGTGACGTTCCGTAAAGAGCAACGCCATATATTTTAAAATTCTTTAAATGATAAGCTGAACGTTAAAACATATAATATAACTTTGACAATAAAGAACAACAGAATGAGCAGATGCGAGCATTTTTTTAGGCGCCTACCTGTCTAGAAATCTGAAAACATTGCTCCTTAATTTAAAGAATTTATTATATATTTAAAATGTGGGATTATTTTTTTTAAGAAAACTATGCCACGGTTACAATTTTTTTTCGCTTGACGCAATAAAAAAATTACAATGAAATTTATAAAACAGTTCCACGCCACTGGCGTGGGGTCGATTGTAGACTGCATTAGTCAACTCCATCTGTAGCCTTGGGAGCCTTTGCGTCATATCGGTATAAAGTGTGCAGTAAACTCTGAAACCAAACACACGAATTAAAGTTTAATTTTACAAGTTGGACAATTTCTAATTTTCCCTTAATAACCTTGGTGTTTTTGCTTTTATTTGTTAAAAATATTAATTTTCTTCAGACATAAATTTTTCCAACTCGTTTATTTTCAAACCTTGAAATTCACAACTTTTAGGTTTTCCAAATTATTGGGGGGGGGGGGGGGGGGGTGTCAGACTCCTCCCCTGTGCGACGTGCCTGCATGTGGGGTAGACCAGGAAATGAGACGTGTGTTTTCTCTATAAAAATCAAAGAAAAAATCTTCGTTTTTTTTTTTACAATTAAAGTGGATTTAAAACTGGCTATGGGGGGGGGGGGGGGGGGGGGTTCTAACCCAAAGTAACCCAATGCTGGCTACGCCACTGTATACTATATTGTATTTTAATTATTTCATGATCCACATGTAGTGTTAAGGCCATTTATTTAAATTCATATTAAATATGTTCTCAGGTTTTATCCCACTGACGCTCAAGCGATTTTCTCAATTGTAAAATTATTAGGAATTTAAATAACTTTTCCTGCACTTGCCTTATATATATTTTTACAAATTAATTTTAAAGTGATAGCTTGTAAGTTGTATCTCAAACTTTTGAATTAAAAAAAATATTATAAAATGTAGTATTTTTATGAATTTAAAAATTGGTGCATGACTAAAAAAAAAAATGGAGATCCCTGGACGTATGTACACAACATTGAGCGTCAGAGCGTTAAGGAAACTTTAGACTGCTCCCCTTGTCATTAGTTGCATTCATATTTAGGGTCTTGTTATGAAGAGATTAATACAGAAATGAATTTTCTATAAAAAAATGTTAAAAGCTGTGTTCAGACTGTTGAAATTAGTTTAAGGTATGACCTTATTTTATAATGGAAAGTTAGTATTTGTTTTACTAACACGTATTGAAACTGTCACACAGTACTAAACATCTATTTTTGTTTATTAGAAAGATTTTTTGCAGTTTTGAATATTTCTTTTCAGTCATAAAAAGAAGCAGAAGCGTTTGAAAAAAGCTTCCCTTGCACAAGGCAAACAGCATCTAGATGAAAATGATTCCATCGAATATTTTGTTGCTTCAACAAATATACGATATTGTTACTATAGGTGAATATATTTTTATATTTAAATTTTTAAACTGTTTATTTTAGTCAATGTGTACGCATGTAATATGATTTTGTTTTTGCTTTTCAGCGAGACACATTCAATTATGGGGCAAACTTTTGGAATGGCTATTTTGCAAGACTTTGAAGCCATCACTCCAAATTTGCTCGCCCGCACCATTGAGACAGTAGAAGGGGGTGGCATGATTCTGCTTTTACTCCAGACAATCACTTCAATTAAGCAGCTTTACACTATGACCATGGTATTTTAACTCATTATTGTCATTTATCTCTTTTAAGAATACTAAATTTTATTGAATTTAAGGTAAATATTATTATTGGTGTTTAAGAGAACCTAACCACTTAATAATAAATATTGTTGCTATCTGTATAAATACCTTTTGTTAGTTTTGAAAGTTTGTTAATAATGAATGTTGCCAATATTTTTATGGGAAGCAAAGTAATTTAAATTTGGGTATACATGATAATTTTTTTTTTTTAGATATATAAATGTTGAATTAAAAAAAATTATGCAATTGCTTTTAATAATAATAGTATTGAGAATACTTAATAACTATTAAATATTCCTTATTAATTAAATCTTTAAAAGGATGGAGTATTTTTTTAAAATTTCATTTTTATGTAATATCTACTTAAACATTAGAATCCTTTGGAGATGTATAAATGTTGAATTGTTCACTAATTTCTTCAATTAACTATTTCATAAAAATGAAAACTATTTTTCCCTTCATATAAACAGGGTATTTTTTAATGCATTTGTTTTATTTTTCTAGGATGTGCATGCACGATACAGGACAGAAGCACATCAGAACATAGTGTGCAGATTCAATGAACGTTTCATCTTATCACTTACAAAGTGTTCGAATTGTTTATTTTTGGATGATAAGTTGAATATTTTGCCTATACAGTCCAATGCTCTAAGCATTAAACCTGTTGCTGCCAGAGCTTGGGTAAGGAATTATACTATTGTTTACATGGTTTTTGTATAATAACAAATTATAATATATGATTCTACAAAAATGTATACTTTAATTTGTGTAATAAATAGATATTATAATTTATTTTAATTGATCAAAATGTACATTTAATTATTCAACTAAGTATTTTTTTAAATATTAATTTTATTATTCAAACCTACATATGGGATGGAGCCAAGTAAATAAGTCGAAACAGTTCCGAGATAAGAGCTTTCTAAGTTTTCAACTTGTCTCGTCTATAATGTTAAGTTGAATGACATTCAACTCTTTATTGGGCAATTTATTGAACTTGCACATACCTGTCTAGTAATGGGAAATGGGGTTTGTTCACATTCTGAATTTTGTGGCTTGGATCACTTGCCAGCCAGCCTGTTCATATTGCTAACCAATTACAAGGATAAAGCTTTTATTTTCATTTCACTTTTTATCATTCACCTTAAATTTTTATAATATATTACAATGTTTCCTAATTTGTTGACCAGATATATTCTGCTAGTCTCTCAAATGGAACCCATGTAATATCCAAAAAAGTGTGTAAATATATACTGTTTCTAAAATTTAAAATTATTTATTTCTCATTGTAATATTTGACAAATCATATCATTATTCTGACCTAGAAATTTTCCTGTGTGACAATGATAATTTCAGTTTATTTGAATAAATAGTTTGGTTAATTATAATTATTAAGTCACTTAAATAAATTTCATTTAAAAAACACTTTTAACAAATAAAAAAATTATACTTCCCCTTTATGTCATGAAACTCTTGCAAAAGGTCACAGGATAAATATTTACATCAACGAAATTGCCAGAGAATGTTCTAAAGTTGGGAACTATTTGCCAAATACTTTAAATAAAAACTTGTTATCAAAATAGTTTGCTTCTTTTCCATTTAGGATGGCCCCAAAACTCCTGAGGAGCAAAGGTTAATAAATTTGAAATCGACCTTGGATGGTTCTCAACCCATGCATGTTCTCGTTAAGAAATGCAAAACTTTGGACCAAGCAGAGGCTGTTATGAAGTTCATTGATTCTTTATCAGAAAAAACTCTTCGTAACACTGTAACCTTGACTTCTGCTAGAGGTCGGGGGAAATCGGCAGCTTTAGGGCTTGCTGTAGCTGCAGCCATTGCATACAAGTACCCAAATATTGCTGTCACATCCCCACATCCTGAAAACTTGAAGACTTTCTTTAAGTTCTTATTGGAAGGCTTAGATGCTCTTGGCTATGAGGTAATATATATAAATATTTGCTTTGGTCTAAAATATTGGTTTATTTGTATGTAATGTACTTTAAATTAAAATCAAGAGTAAATATTTCTGTTATCGCATGTAATTGATGGATGTTATTAGGATTTTTAATAATATGTCTGATAAATTGTATTTTGCTTTGTCACATGTTTGTTTTAGTTGCTTTAAGTCATTGAGTTCAAAGTAAATAGAAAAACCATCTAAAAGTTTACTAAGACAAAAATCCCAGTATAAATGATGGTAACATATAAAATAAAATATTTTCTGTGTAAATATTAGAGCTATAAAACTTGCACATAAATTCTAATACTAAATATAATACTGCACCTAAAACATGCAAATAAACCCAAAGAGAAAATTTTATTACTAGTACATGAAGCAGTACAATAAGCCGTTCAAAATAGTTTGGAATCTAATCCTAAAAAGCAATGCTGGGTTAAGTTTAAGCAGGAATATTAAAAACTGAAATAAAGAAAGATCATATCTCTTTCTGGTGTTTCTCAAATTATGTCTAAGTTGTAATTATGCTATCTTCTTTGATTAAATCAATGCAAAGAAGATAGTTTCTTACTCAATATGCTTTTTGAATAATGATTATATGATTACACTTTTGTTTATTTATGCCTTTTGTAAATTGTTATTCCATATTATGCTATTTTTATTAATATTTTAGAGTACTATAATTAAATTAAGATCATTTAATATATTCTGTTAATAAATTATTCAAAATACATATTATTATATAATATATATAATTATAAAAAAATGGCAATATTGAACTAAATGTTTTGTGCTGTCCCTCATAGAAATCTACTGATTACGAAGAAATAAGATCCACTGTTCCAGAGTACAATAAGGCTATCATACAAGTGAATGTAACAAGAAAATTAAGGCAGCGAGTGCGGTATATACAACCTGCCGATACTAAATTGGACAATGTGGAACTTCTTGTCATAGATGAGGCTGCAGCTATTCCACTTCCATTTGTGAAGGCTTTGATGGGTCCATACTTGATTTTCTTGGCATCCACAATCAATGGGTAAGTATTTGGGCTTATGCTTAATTGTTTAATTTTTTTTTAAATTATACATATATGAACCTCAAAACGATTGCTTTATAAAACTACACTGTAGTGTATTACAGCTTTGTTTTGTTATCTCATAGAATTTTATAATTAATTTACAGGTTTGTTAAGTAGAAGAAATATTAGTTTAGTTCACTTTCATGCATAAAGATCACATTTCGAAAGTGTACATGCATTATTAATTATATTTGATTGTTTAAATTTCAATCGGTTTTTTATATTAGTTTTCCCATAACAAATGTGCACTTTAAAAGTATACATAATAGTTATTGATATTTGCAATTTTTGCTTTAATTGTGTTATGGGGCACATATAATTATATTTTAAATATTGAGCTCCCAATATTTATTCTTATCGCATCCAGATCATCCTTTACAAAATTTACTCTTGGACAGATCTAAGGATGTACTTTTCAGGAATCACCCGTCCTGCATTCCATCGTTTGGACTTCGCATGAGAAATACCCTGAGTGGCACTCCTCTTCATTCAATAGAAGTTGCTGAGCGCCCACTTTTTGATAAGATACCCTGGCAAACTTCCAACATCTCACTTTTACAATTATTCGCTGGACTTGAAAAATCTAACACTAGTTCAGTTGTATATAATCAAATTTTTAATCATCATCGTAATAATTTTAATTCTCATACAGCTATATATACTGACGGATCAAAGTCCCTAAATCACGCTGGTTGTGCATTTGTATGCGGATCCGATATTTTTAGTTATTCATTACCACATCTCATTTCCGTTTTTACCTCTGAATTTTTAGCCCTGTATAAAGCTCTTAAACATATTTCTCATCAAGATGTTGGCAATTTTGTAATTTATACTGATTCTGCAAGTATTTTAAAATCTCTATCATCGGATACACTTAATCACCCTTTAGCTATTGATGTCTTAAATGTATATAGCAAACTTATCCGACGGGGTTATGGCGTCATATTGTGCTGGATTCCTGGGCATAATTGGCAATGAGTTGGCAGATCATGCTGCCAGAAATGCCACATGCCAGCTTAATATCCGAATACCATACGACGACCTACGAAATGTTTTGCGGGACCTTGTGCGGAAGGACTGGAGTGAAGGCTGGAAGCTGCAAACTAATAATAAACTACCTTCCATTTTTCCAACTACCTCACTCCTACCGTCCTTATCATCTAGACGATTGGACGTTTTATTGACTCGTCTCCGCATAGGACATTCAAGAGCTACCCACAGGCATTTATTAATAAATGAAACCCCCCCGCCGTGTCAGTATTGCCAACAACCTCTCACCATCCGTCATATTTTAACTTCTTGTCCTCGTCTTCGATTTTTATATAATCGCTTTTTTAATTCATCATCTCCCACTTTGTCGTATTTATTAAATCATCCACCTCATTCATCACTTTTTATCTTTTTAAATTACACAGGATTTTTAACATTTCTTTGAATGTAATTTTTGTTTGTGTGTAATCTTAGAATTTTAATGTTGGTCTAAACTACCGAGTGTTTGGCGCAGCTTGGCCATATTTGGCCCTTGCGCCATTAAACCCCAACCAACCAACCCAATATTTATTCAAGGAAAACAACCTATTATAGTATAATTTAAGAAACATATAAAGGAATCAAATATATAAGCTTATTAATATTTTTAATTAGTTTTTTTAAAGCTCGGGATTAAAAAAAAAAAAAAAAAAAATTTTAGTAATCTTTTAAAACTTACTTTTGTAAATATGCATTTTACATTTTAAATACAAGTTTTTTTCGTCTATGTAATTCAATTCAATTTGTTATATAATTGAAACATTAATATGATATTTCTTATTTACAGATATGAAGGAACTGGAAGATCACTTTCTCTTAAACTAATCAGTCAGTTAAGAAAGCAGCAATCAGCAAATAGTGATGTTCCTGAAAAACTCAAAACTAGAAGATCTCTTGCTAGTATGAATGTTCTTAATTCTTCAATAGTTGTCTGTTTAAAAAATATAATATATAATCTGAAAAAAAGATAACTGCAATTATTGCATATATTTTTATATTAAACTTTTTTTTTTAGGAAGAGTCTTGCATGAACTGACATTAAATGAATCAATCCGTTACAAGCAGGGAGATAGAATTGAAGAGTGGTTAAATCGTCTATTATGTCTCAATGTAACTGTTCCACCTTCAATGTCCAATTCTAGTCCTGCTCCAGAAGATTGTAAATTATATCCTTTTGATGATCACATGTTAACATAAGCTTTATAGTTTTTAGTGTTAACTAGGTTAATCTGGGCTTTACTCGTTATAGTAAGCATTACAAATTTTCATTCTAATTCATCATAAAAATGTAGAATTATTTATTAAAAATATTTGATAGATTTTATGTTGTTAAAAAAATTCTTATTTTCAAGTGAAAAATAAGTTGAAGAGCACATTATTTACATTTTTATAAATAGTGATTTCGATTATACATGTACTTATTAAAAATCTTTAAAAATGTATGTAAGATTGGTAGCAAAAGAGTCTTTAGAAATTCTTTATTTTAAACAAATGAAATAACTAAGAATCCTGAAAAATATATTTTTAACTATGTACAGTTGTTTTATTTAAATTGTAAATATTTTAAATTGTAGTAAAATTTAAAATGACTTCTTTTGAATTGTGCAATTAATAAATACCTTTGATTTTCATATAATTTGGAGATTGCAGGATTTCCCTTTTAATTATTATAATATTCACTGTGATTAAAAAATAATAGGTTTATTAGTTACACATGTGTTTCTATTAGTTAATATATATTGTTATTTTCCTTAATAACGATTCACATGTTATGTCAACCGAGACACACTTTTCAGTTATCATAAAGATGCTGAGAGATTCCTCCACAACTTAGTTGCCATTCTTGTTGCTTCTCATTACAAGAATTCACCCAACGATCTGCAGATCATGTCCGATGCTCCAGCTCACCACATATTTTGTTTATGTGGACCTCCAAAAGAACAGAAATCGAAGAGCAAGCACACAGAACTTCCTGAAGTTTTGTGTGTTTTACAGGTGAGAAATTTTAATTTTCAAGTTATTTTGTATGCTTATTGCATTATTCAGGGTTAAGTATTACATTTAAATGTTATCAACATTGATATTCTAAAATAAGCACTAAATTAAAATGTCTCATTTCAGTTTACAAAAGTGATATATTTCAAAATGTAATTGGTTCTGCTTTCCTACTATTGTTGTATACCTAACTAGGATGATTTTAAAATACAAATCTTTGAATTTTCTGTATAATAGTTATGCACATTTCCCACTTTTGTTTAAAAAATTCTACATTTTGATAATATTTTAAGTGGGTAAATGTTATTAATTTCCGCAGGTTTGTCTTGAAGGCAAATTGTCTGAAAATACTGTCAAGCATGAGTTGAGTCATGGACGGCGGGGTGCTGGAGATCTGATACCATGGACCATCTCCCAAGAGGTAAGATATTTGCAAGACTTAAATTTAGTTTAAATTACACTCAACTGTAGTGTATTAGCTAATAATGATAAATGTATTAGTTTACTGGAATTCAAGTATGAAACTCGTATTGTTTCATACACTTTTTTTAAATTTCTGGGTATATTCTGTAAAAGAAACCCCTCAAAAGTCAATAGATTTAATGCAGCAAAATGTACGCGAGGCTGCCATTAGGGGTGTACCACTGCACAGAGCCCTGCTCGTTTAGAGGACCTCCACCCAGTTAAAAAAAAAGTATTTTTGATGAAAATAAATTCTTGTTTATTTTTTAAAACCATTATATATATTTTTAATTAGTGGTTACTCATATATCTAGGACTTGCATATTTATTGATCATTTGTGGTGGGTGTGAAGTTTTTTCTCAAAGACTCTGCACACCCCAAAAAATTGGAGTCAATTGGAAATTTATTTCAACTTTCCGAACTAAAGGGCAAAAAACATGGTTAGTTGCGCGCGGCTCCGCAGCAGCTAAGGCCCTGAATGTACATAATCTTTTTAAATATGTCTATTAAGTTATAACCATAGCACAATACATCCAATTATTGGTAAATTGTTAATAGCATAGACATTAATTACTAAATAAATTGTTAAAAATATTTTAATTGTTTAAGTACTTTTGTTTTATTCATTCATTAAAGAGTTGTGTATCTTAGCTTATAAGAGCTTATAGGGTCAGGATATAAATGGATATGGAAAGTGGTCATAAAAACAGGCATTTTTAACTTTGCAGGAATATAAATATGAGAAATTTTCTAAAAAATATTATTGTTTTGGATTTTATTTTACATTACATTGTTCTAGAGTACATTAGAATACACTTTAAAAATATGTTTTGAGAGTAAGAGCTTTTAATGACATCTTTTTTTTGTCATGTTTTTATGACCACTTTACCCCATGGGTGGGGTAAAGTGGTCATATTGAAGAAATATGACATAAAAAGGAAATTATAAGTAAACAGTGCCATTTTATTACTTAAAAATATTTAACACAACTTCTATATTTGTGAACTATTATTTAAATTTAAAATTTAAATAATATTATTATTAAATTATAAATTTATAGTGTTCTCTATGGTAAAAAGTTTTTTTTAAAAAGATATTTTAATAACTTCCGACTCTCTGTTTTTTTAATGTCGTTATATTCTGAAAATGTGTAGTAGTCACCAATTTAGGATTTTTCTAGATATTTAATGAAGTGTCCCATTAATTACTATCTCAATCTTGTCCAATAAACTGTTTAATTGATTTCTTCCCTTAATATTTTACTAACATCCCACAAATATGATTTGTCAAATTTGTATATCTGTGGCACAAATTGGCTCAAAAGAATTTGTTGACTTAATAATTTTCTGTTTTTTTAGCTTTTTTTGGCATCACTTGTTTGTTTTTTGTAGACAAAGTGCAACTGTTTCTTCTGTTTTCATCTTTAGAGTTATGTATAGCCATTCTATGTACAATTGACACTGGTGGAGATATTGTTGTCAGTATTAGCTTAAAGTCTTTCAGTGGATATACACTTGTTGTATTAGCCATATTTGACACTTTTGTACTTTTAAAATTTAAATTGCATATATCAGATGTTGATGGTTCTGAATTCTGATGAATATCTATTTGTTGATCTGGTGAAGTCAATGGGCAATTCTGTAATTTCAGTACGGACATTGTTATGTTTGGTCAATTTGTTTGTTGACAGTTTTCACAAATTCTGTGGTAATGTGGTCTTATCAACAAATGGACTTTTTCTGCTATTAGGATATTTAAGATACATTTGGATTAAATTTGATATAATAGAACAATCGAATGAATGCCCAACATGGGCAATGAATCTGAAGCTTTTAATGATGCAAGATTTTTCTTCGAAGCCATGATTCTCATTAGGACCATTATGCCTGGACTTGTTAATGACCCATCTTCTTAAAGTCGGGTAATTTCTGAGCTACAGCATAAATGGATATGCCCTTTTTAACCAGCATAGCTAACTGGCCTTGTCAGCATAGCTAACTGGCCTTGCCAGCATAGCTAATTAGCCTTGCCAGCATGACTAATTGTAGACTAGCATCAGAGTAATTTGGTACAATCTTCCTAACATATTTTCTCAGCATGTTTATTACGTAAAAAAAGGAAAAAAAATAAGACAATAAAAATTATTTTATTATACAAGTTTATCCAAATTTTAATCACTGAATATTAGGTCTTAATAAAGTCATTCCAAGCAATGTATAAGTTAAGCCTAATGCTGTTTACTTTATCTTATGTTATAAACTATGATAAATTAATATATGCTTTATTATTCTAAATTAATATTTAATAATCAATCTTTAAATATTAGGCCTAAATAAACTCATTGTTACCATGAATACGTTAAACTTAGTCATATGACCACTTTACCCCATGTTACTAAAAACACTATAAAATAAAAAATATAATAAACATAACTTGCCTATCAATGGAAATGTGTTCTTAAGTTATGTTTGAAGCCCCCTGTATAACTAATATATTAAGATTTTGATTAAACAAAATGTAGGAGAGAAGTACATTAGAGAATCAAAAGATTGTACTGAAACGTACAAAAATAAAATGGCTATTTATTGGCATTCAATGTGTTGCTAAAATTATAATTTTGTGTGAAAAACATTGCTCCTCTTCACTGAAAACTAAAACAAAAATATGTAAAACCTTTACGATAAAAATAAAAAATAGAGAGGAAAAACTACAACATTTATTAGAGTATGACCACTTTACCCCACCTGACCCTAGGTTTAATTTAGTTCTTGTATGATAATAATTGCAGTTTGATATCATTTGTACTCCTCACTGTAAGGGTTTTGTATATAAAGTATAAAAAATAATAAGAAATATATAAAAACTGAAATTTTAAGTTTGTAAAATATATTAAAATCTATTTGCAAATTTGTATGTTTTGCCTCAAATGTTTTTTTAATGAATTAAACTCATACTATAATGGTACAAATGGTTCCGTGTTTTTTTATTTAGTTTACACAGCAAGATTTCCCTTCACTTTCTGGTGCTCGCATTGTTAGAATCGCAACACATCCCGATTACCAGGGCGTAAGTTCATTATACTTAATTGCAATAATTTACTATTATACTATATGTTATTCCAAGTACCTTATTTGAAATTTATGTAAGCTATTTTGTACAATTGTTTTTATCTATAAAATACTAAAACTAGAAAATAATGCAACATATTATTTATGTTACAGAAAGGTTATGGTCTTTTAGCACTGAAGTTATTACAAGATTTTTATGAAGGGAAGTTCTATCACAGTGCAGGTTCTTCCGTTAACTTGACTCCTTTAATATACAATGATGAAGAGATGGAGGTGGATTTAGAAGAAAAACTAGCTTCACAAACTTCACTACCAACGTTGTTTCCTCCATTAAATGAACTAAAACCAGATATCTTAGACTATCTAGGTGTGTCATATGGGGTATCGGAAGAGTTGTTAAGGTAACTGTAAAATTTATCTGTGTTTAAAGCAATAATTTACATTAACATTTACTGGTCTTGAATTTATTATGTTTTAAAATTGGAGAAAAGTTTTATTTTGATAATAAACACTTTGTAAATGCAAAATTGTTCAGAATTCTTTTACAATTTTTTAGTATAAAAATTAAGGATTTAAAAAGGGTCTTTGACAATATTTAAATTGATGCCAAAAAATGTTAACTGGTAATTTACGTGTGAAATTATTTTCCCTATAATAATTTTTTAAATATTTTTTATAAAAAAATTATATATTTTTTTGGTGATAGGAAAATGACTTTTTCATTTAACTATTTAAATTTATTTTACATGAGTTGTGAATATTTTACAAATTGTATACTAAAAAAATTACGATTATACTCATGTAAAACTGTTGTTCTGATTTTCACAAATGAAATAACTAGTGCTAAAAAACAATATTTTTAAAACAAAAGAATTTGTTATGTTTTTAAAAGTTTTCTTTGCAACAACTCAACAAATGTTTAAATAATTTTTTTAAAAATATGACTATTTTCATAACAGTTTAGAATAATTTTTGAAACGTTTATGATTACATGGACATACATCCTTTATGGACAATAATTTAAGTACCAAGTTTACATGAGTTTCTAATTTGAGATCCAATAGATTGAACCCAATACCAAACAAAGCCACACATGAGGAAATGGGTACCATTTATAGGCTTACAAAAATAGTAAACTAATCCTAACCAGTTTTAAATTGCAGTACTTTTTATTCTCTCTAAATATAGTTTAATAAGCACATCTTAATCATTTGAAACTTAACTGAATTTTTATTTAATTGCAATCATTGCTATCAGTATTATTAAAAATGTTTAAATTTTACAGGTTCTGGAAAAAGGCCAAATTTTGTCCAGTGTATTTAGGATACTCAGCAGTAAGATATACTTTTTTGTTATTTCAAATTGTTATTCTGTAAAAGTATCCAATACACTTCATAAGAATTGTTTTATGTATTAAAATTCTAATGTAAAAGTGCATATTAAATAGTTACTAATCTCTCTAAATGAGTACACATCATTTTTCATTTATGTAAGATTTTATTCATATCTTTAGAATCAATTGACCGGGGAGCACTCTTGTATTATGCTAAAGCAACTTACTGGTGTGTCGACTTCTACCAACTGGCTATCATCTTTCACAGTCGACTTTTGTTGGAAGACCATTGAAACAATACTATGGCTGAAACTTGATGCAGATCTTGCTTTAAGTCTTGTTTCTCAAGAATGTGTTCCTGATGAAGAATACAGGGGTAATTTATTCAATATATATTCTTTCATCTCTTTATTCTTAGAAAAAAAAAGTGGGAAAATTGGTTATATTTGCAAAATTCTTTCTAAAGACCTTAAACCAACATGAAATATATGAATATTATTGGCCAATGAATGATCCCTCATGTAGGGCCCTTCTGTTCATTATAAAAAGTGTGTGTTTCAATAAATACTGCATATGAATTTTTCTTACATTAGTTGTATCAGAAAACAATTAATACACTTCAATAAATTTATGTATTTCTTTTTATTTAAAGGATTGTCAAAACTTGAAGTATTAAATCACTTAGAATCTGAAGATCTTGATAATTTAAAGGACTTCTGCAATATCCCTGGATTTGGTTTGCCTCCCAGAGAAAATGTTGTTATATTGTCCAAGTTCTATTTTACTCATAGACTCAAAGATGTCCAACTAACTGAAATTGAAGTGGTAAGTTTAAAAACAAACGTATTTTGTAATTAAAATGGTAGTTTTCAATATAAATCTTACTTTGTCATATATAATTTAAAAGCATCTTAAATGCAATCTATCTTACAATTAGCTATACAAGGTCGATCTCAAATAGATTTGGCTAAGGGAATATGTTATTCCTAAAATATGGAAAATTTATAGACTGCTTTTTGTTAAAATTTTCACACAAAATTTTAATATGGAGACGAGAATGGTTTTTAACACTGCATTAGTAACAATTTTCGTCGCTAATGTTATTCCAATACAAGCTCCATCATTCTGAAAGGAGTTATTAATACAGTGCCAAGTTCTTAAAAAGTTAGTACAGTTTAAGTGGCTTTCAAATGCCGTTTATATCTTCAAGATTTTGGTATTCAAAAAGCACTCTAAACCATCTCATAACACATTCTTCTCTAAACTCATTCTTTCAAGTAATCATTTATTTTGAACCATCATTTAATGTTCTGTTGTAATTTGAGCTTTTTCAATCAATTTATATAACTTTTGCATAGGGTTTAAAGGGAAATTGTTTAAAAACTTTACATTAACTACTTGATTAGACCTAATCACAGTTTAATTCTTAGTGGAGTGACATATTATGGCCACCCCATGTACAAATCAGCTATAAAATGTGTAATTCTATTTGAACATCTTGATACTTAGCCTGTAATCGTGCTGTTATTTAAAAAATATTCATATTTTTTTCAACATATTTAATTCTCTTTTCGAACCTATGTGGAGCATATATTTATAAATTCTCTTTTATATGTAAAGAATCTTTCTGTAAAATTTTTAACTGCGAAACATGGAACTAATGACCATTTCTCTTCTAGCGTACTTTGTTCGCCTATGGCATCCTACGTAGATCACTTGAAGTTGTAGCTGAAAATGTACAAAGAACTTCACAACAAACTACTTCTGAACTTTTATCTGGATTACAGAAAATAGCGGCACATATTGTTGAGATTGGGGAAGCCTAATTACATAGATCAATATTTTACGTATTTTTGTAAATAAATTTGTTTTATAAAATACATTATAGTCTATTTAACCTTTTTATTACTGGTATTAAGTTATTTTAATTTTTGCAGTATTCTTATTAGCTTTCTTAAGGAGCTAAATAACTTGCATTGTCCATAAATTTCAGGTTTTTTTAAGAAATATTTTGTATATTGCTACTATAAATTCATAGAAATATTTTTATAAAATTAAAAAAAAAGGGATGTTTCTTGGAAGCTATATCTATTTAAAAATATTTATAAGTAAACTATGTTGCTGAGAAAACTTAACAATTTTGCCCTTTTTCTAATTGCCTTGAGGGAAATGTTTTACTATAACTATAAAAGGAGGCTCCAGATGTGAAAAAAAATTCTGGAATTCCACCTCATAGTTTTGATCCACAGTTTGATTACAAAGTACAATGTGCCCTTCAAAGGTTGGTTGATGTTTTACGGTACAGGAGCCAGTTATGGGCTACACAGTGCCAAATAATAGGTTACCAGTCTTTGTTCCCTTCAAAGCATTCTCATGGTTCTTAATTTGACATTTTAAAAATACTGTGTCCAAATGTGATTGATACTTGATATTATTGTCACTTTTATTGCTTGTTACAAATATAAGATAAAGTTTTAATTGAAATTAAGGAATTCAAACTACTAAATTTGGCAGTCAGAAACTGAGATTTATCTTGATTGCTATTGAATAATCAGTGAGTACTGGAAGACATTCACTGTATGAAAAGGGATAACTTAAAAGTTTTTTGTTAGGAGTAAATTTATTAAAAATTGATTAGACACCTCCTAATTTCAGTTGTAGAAACTCCAAAATGTTCCAAACGTTCTCTTGTTTTGTTACAGTTTAACATATTTTTGAGGACATAATTCTTCTAAAATGTTAAAACAGATATTCTTAAAAATTATTGTAGTTCTTAAGACTTCTTAATTTTTACTTTTGGACACTCTGTATGTGAATTTTATCTTGCTTGAGCCTTTTGAAATGAATATAGAATTTTGCAAATTTTATAACTGAAATAGTTAATGTAAATAACAATTAAACAAATTTCCCTGCTTTCTTTGAGAATTGAATTGTAATTATATGCACTGGTGAATTTCTATAAATTAGTAGTACACCTCAATACGTTCAAAGCAAACAAATTTCATGTAGAATTTTTAAAAATTTTAAATGCAAAATGTCATTTTCCTGTGTGTCTCTTTCTTCATTTAAAAACACAAATACTGAAATTCATTAAAATTATACTATATTTTTATATGGCTTAAATTAATTAGAAAGCTTCTTAATATTTCTCTCATTATATCTATTGGGAAACTGATTCTAGAAAACCAAGTCTAATTTTGAAAAAATTGCAGAATTCAAGGATATTTTTTGTTGAGTGCTCAAGACATTTGTCACAAATCAAACAAAGTTAAAGTTGGTTTCTTAATCTAAATTGAAAATTTTGTGTGTGCAAGGTTAGTTTTACAGGTTATTTAGCAGGTTTACAAGGGTTATTTAGCTACATAAGTTAATTTGTTCCTCTTCCAGAGTCAACAGCAAATGAATGATAAAAAGCTTATTTACATTTTAGTGACTTAATTTGCATGTCAAATGCCTTTTATATAAATTGATTTATATTAATTTATTATTATAAAAAAAAATTGTATATAATATGTATATTAAAATTGAATTACAAAACACAAGATAAAAATATTTTGCAAAAAATAATCATTTAAATAATATATGTTTTAGGAATGCATCACATTAAAAAAACATGTTTAAATTTATTTAGTGATCTATGAAACATCCAATATTTTGGCAACTAATGGTTAATTTTTCTAGTTTGGAATAAATTGGGCAAAAAAACTAGTTTAAAACAGTGTGTATAAAATCTATATTGTATATATTTATCAACATTGGTAGAAAAAAGGCCAATGTCCCAAAACAGATTTGCTTGGGCTAGTAATGATTTTGATCCAAGCATTCTTGAAAAGGTACTCGGAATATAATATATTAAAGGGCATTCTCATTTAACTCTAATTCTTTTAAGTTTTCAAGTAATTGGTGGGCATAACTCAAAAGTTTGAACATTTCCCCCTTTTCTACCAAAACTTAGCCTACAGAATGTCTATTCTTTTGAAACATTCAATAAATTGAGGGAAACACTTCTTTTATTTTTCAAAAAAGAAAACAAATATTGATACAAATGGGCATTCAGATTATCTGAACCATGATTTTATGGAAATATTTTTTCTTAATATTACTTGTGTGCCAAAATAATATTACCCTTTCTGACATTATGACCGACTACTAGATTTAAAACTCAAATTAAAAGAACAAAAAGCTTGCATTTCATACTTAACCATGAAACATAGAAAAAGACATAACATTGATGAAAAATCAATGAGAAGGGTTTTCTTACAAAACATGCCTATAAACTTAAAATATAAAAATTTGATTTCATGAAACGGGCGCTGATATGTTTTTGTGCAAAGAACAAAAACTTGACGCCAATCATAGTTATGCAGCGCACCTAACAATTACTTAGCTTCAGTATCCATTTTAAGCTCACCATTGCCTAGTGAACTCTCATCGATCTTAGCTTCCGTCCTTTCTTGCTTTGTAGATGCCCAAGAAGCTAAAGTCTGGGCCACTTGAACCTCAGTATCAGTATCTATTTCAACAGATGTCCTATTTTCTTCAATGGCCTCTTGCCGAGCCTCGGCCTCTCGGCGGCGGGTGCGTTTCCTCAACGGCAGAGAGTCTTCCTTGTTGATCTCGGGTTCAACAGGGGTGCGAGGTCTAGTCCTCTTTCGGCCCCTACCGCTTTCAGGTGTCCTTTTGATATTTTTGACGGTGTTTTGTGCCAGAGCGTCCGCATCGTCTTTCTCGAGGGATTTACCAACGTCTGAGGTTTGATCGTTGGTCTTTTCGGGCGCGCTCATGCTGTCGACGAATAAGTTTGTTCTCTCGACGAAAGGAATTTGCTTGTCATGGTTAATAGAATTCTTGTTTTCTACAATAACAGACTGAACTATGGCTCCAGGTACAGTTTCTGGGGGCTCAATTGGTTCCTGTTTTACCACAACTGTATTTAAAACAGGTTCAACAGTTTCAATTTCTTCGGTTACAGGTGTAGGAGGTATTGGTTCAGAGGTGACCATTTCTTGTTTGATTTGCATAATGAAAGCATCGTTACTTCCGTTTAAGTCACTTTTTGTAATAGACTCTGCTGGGGTGGTAACTAAGGGACTAATTTCAGAAATGGTCACATGGGTAGGGGATTTGCAGTTACTAGTGGTATTATTGGAAACATGATTAGAGGTGAAGCCGTTGGATGCACCGGAGTGTTCAAGTTTTTCCTTCTGGAGTTGTGCAATTTGCTCTTTTGCTTCTCGGAGTTGGGTTTGCAGATAGTAAATGGTACTCTGCATTCCCTCAACGTCTTCATCGAGCTCTAACAGAAATTCATCAAGCTCTAAAAGTATAAATTCACAGCATTTGTTAAAATCAATTTTTAAAATTAACCAATTTTTTTCAATTGCGTTTTTTTTAAACTATGCAAGATTTTGTTGTTGTTGAAGATTTAAGTTTGACCTAAGCATGGGACTAAGTTATGCATTTTACTACTACATGCAAGTTGGTTAGCCCATTGTCAAAGCTTAATAACTTTTTTTTGTGTACAATAATGGCTAAACTGATATTTTATAGTACAAATGTCATTATCAGCTATTCTGTAAATAGTTACAACCTTAAGCCTAACCTAGATTTCAAACATGGCACATTTAACGTGCAATACATGAGCATCATATAAAATGTTGTTAGCAATTGACAAACTTAATTATTAATTAGCAATAAATTTTAGTATTTTTTGACAGTGATTTCAAACTTTAATTACACAACTAGAAGTTACCAATTGTAGAATACCTCGAATAGTGGAGAGGCAGCAAAAAAATGCATACAAAATTAAGTTACAAAATACATTCAGTCAATGAAAATTCCTTTTAAAATGAAACTATTTTAGAATATAACTTTTTTTAAATGTGTTTCTCCTTTAGTCATTTCCACAAATTAAAAAAAAAAAAAAATTTTAGCCATCACAAAAATAGTAATTTTAAGGTAAAACGTTTTTGAAATCTGTACAAATAGCTTTGTAACATCATACACAATATGAACATTTCATACAAATATGCAATATTGATAACATTCAAAAGCTCAGAAATAGGCTAATATTTTTATAAATAAAAACTAGCATTCTTGAATGACGGAAAAAGGTGACCAAAAACATTACCTGACTGGCTTTTCTTCATCTCTTCTGTGAAGCTCTTTTGCAACGCAAGATCTCCTTCCAGCTTAGCCATTCTACCAGAGGATATAATTTTCCCTAATTCTTCGTTTTCTTGATATAAGAGTCTACATTTAGCCATCAGCCTCTTGCCAGTATTGCTACAAAAAATATATATAGTATTACATAATGATAAAGATAAATTAATAATGATTCAATTCTTTATTAACTTTAATCGATAATTTAAATTTATGAATATGTTAAGTAAATTTTAAAAATATTCAGTTTTGTTAAATTTCTCAAGAAATTATGAATTGTTGTTGGAAATTAAATTAATCTTAAAAAAATTATCCAGCTACAAAAAATATTAAAAAAATCTATTTTTTGCAATCGCAGAAAATGTTTGTTGAAATTGTATAATTCACTAAATATGCCAAACTATTTTTAATTTCCTATGAGGAAAAAATACTTTTAAAAACTGATCATTTCCAAATATACAAAATATTAACCAAACAGTAAAAAGATGTATTAACAATATATATATTTTAAATGACTTTATATGCGAAAGAATGACTTTATATGCGTTTAAATTACATATATGTCTAAGCATCGCAATAAAAAAAATTAACGAATTACTACCAAACCAGATATCTGGCAACAAAATACAGTTTGTAATAAACTGAAAACAGCTCTTTATAATTTATGGTAACATTTTTAGAAACTTGATTCCTAAAAACAGTTCCAAAAAGTATGACACCATATTAAAGTATTCAGCGACATGTTTAATATTAGAAATGTGTTCAAACCTCATTAAAAAATTAGGACAAAAGTTTGTTAAGAGGATGTCTATGCTTACTGGGTACTAATAACCATCATTCTCTTAAACCCATTTCTTTTAATTTCTCCAGGTTTTAGGAGGATAGGCTTGAGCAAATCATCCCACATCATGACTATTTCTTGAATGGTTGGTTGAATTAATTTCGCACTAGAGCTACACAATGGGATATTGAAGATGGTTCGGGATTTATCTCGAAGGCCCGGGAAGACTTGCCTTGTACTTTTGAACCGTAGTCAGATGACAAGAGTATTCTTTGAAACTAGCTGTTACATCCATCAAAGTGAGTAGGAGCATAGGTGATGCACAATGAGCATATATAGGTGACAGAATATGCAGTTTCTTTAAACAGCATATTTTCCTGGTGACAAATATATTTTACTGAAAATGAACTCTTATGTCCATTTCAGATAATTGAACGATGTCTTTATCTTCAGGTAAAACATGCTTGTTTATACTTTAACCCAGTAGGCGTTAGGTGACACATAGAACGTTGACGGCTAGTGGTTTCGGAAACTTTACCTTAATTGGTCACATACAATGCAAGTCGGATTCACAGCTTACATTAATGATGGAAACCAACAGAATGGTGAGTAGATAGAAATGCTTTTTTACAGGGAAGCTGTTATATTCAACATGCATCCACATACTTCACACTCCCGTATTTCTATGATAGGGTTCAGCAGCATGTTCATTGTAGAATGAAGTAATAAAATACTTTATATATGTAGGCCTGTTGATATTTCATACACAAGATGATCATTCAGAATACAACCTCAAATTTTCTGCACAACGTATTGATATACCCTCTTGTAAAGTTGTCAAAGCAAGGTAAATATCGCAATATTATTGTAAGTTGAAAATGCACCATATTCTGACATGAAGTGACCTTGCATTTTATGCTTTGACTTCCAAATTTTGTTTATTTTTTTTACTTTGAATTTGCATTATTACTCCTAACAAAAAATATAACAATTTTTTTTTTCTTAATTTATGGACATTTATGAATTGGCACAAGATAACATGCATATCACAACATTTGATGAAATAGTTGATGATTTATCACACTCCCTATAAAATGAAGGGCTTATTGCAAAATACATGAGCCTAAAGAAGAGGCAATAGGACGTGCTATGTCATCACAATAAGCCTTTCAAATAAAAAAAAACATTTTTATGAATGTAAAATTTCATATAATATAACAAATACAACTTTTGTTTAAATTGCATAACATTCATGAGCAGATAGACCTTAAATAAAACTCATACGAATTAGACCTTATGTTTTCTATTATAACAAGTACAAAATGGAAAACAAAAATTTCTTTGGCCCATTTAAATTGAAAATGTGACTGCTTTAGATACATTTGCACTGAAGGTAAAAGCAAAATATAAATTTTCTTTTTATGTTAATAAAGCAATTAGTAATTGAATTTTTTACTTTTTATGAATTGAATATTTCCTTTCTGCTATGACAGTCAAATATTTAGTACAAATGTTACACTTGAATTCAATACCCTAAGTTAACAAACAACAATTATTACTACAAGTTCATCTTAAACATATCTTTCAATTTTCAAGAACTATTATATTGCCCCAGAACATTATATTTATACATACAATTGCAAAATGTTTCATTAAAAATAATAATAATAAAAACAATATGTATAACCCAGGTTTTAAAATTTTTAAAGTAATTTTAATTCAATTTAATTTCTTCTTTCATTGTGTTATGTAGGATTGGAACTCTTTTTAAAAAGCTTCTAATGGTATTTTATTTAACTTCAAATAATTGTTAGAGGATCAGTTGAATAAATGATTACTTTTTTTTTAAATATACTTAAAAAAACATATAGATTAAATGAAGAACCTTCTTGCAAAAAAAAAGTGTAGTGCAGCTAATTTTGTTTTGCAACTCATTTTTACTTTAAATGGATTTAAAGTTTCTATTAGTTGTCTTCAAAGAAAATTTAAAAAAAGAAAATATCAAAAATTAACAAACCACAATATTTAAGTTTTTGCAACTTAAGTTTAAAAAAAGCAGCACTTTTACAGTCAAGTTATTTAAATTTTGAACAAAAAAATGTACGGAAATTGTGTTATGGTTTTTAGTACAGTAACAGGAATTTAATTTTAGATAGATAAAAGTGGAATAGCATTTATGGCAAACCATTTAAATAAAAAAAAATTATCTCAAAATGTTAAATTTACTGAAATTTATCAATATTCTTCTAGTTATAAGGAGAAGGGATAAAGCAAATCTGCAAAATTGATTGGAGAAAAAGTTCTATAAAAAATTATTTTCTTAAAATTATATTCTAAGTGTCAATTGACATACAATATCTAGTTTTACATTTAATATCCTCTTTAAATGGTAAGACAAATAGCTTAAAACATTTGCAACTTTATAACAACTATATTAGATCATAAACAGCAAATGGCAACACATATAAATATCACTAAGCGACTTTTGCATGTAAAAAAAGGTACAAAAATGGGGTTTTGTTTGTTTTATATATATTTCAGAATTAAAGACGTATAAAAAAATAGGTATATGTCAACTATACTGAATATTCATATTTTAATATTGAAGTACATGTCCTAAACAAAGCAGCATGTTCATGATTATGATAATTGAACATGAATCTTTTACAAATATGCAAAAAATTTACTATATCTAGAAAAAAATATATGGTGGGTATTTGGAAATATACACATGCAAGATTAAAAAATAATTAAAAACTGCACTCTTTTCTGATATTATGAGATTTGAATAAGGCTGCCAACTAAAGATCAGTAAAAACTAATAAAAGGAAAATAGCGAATATTGATCATATATTTGGAACTGAACACGAAAATTTAAAAGAAATATGGTATGACCTTTATTTAAGGTGAAGTATAAACAGCTTTAAAGGCATTTCAGCAACATTCAAGCGACATTTCTCAGCACGTTTGTAATTATTTTGACTTTAAAACAACTGCAATTTTGGAAACAATAAATTGATATTGGTCATTGATGTCTTGATAATCACAATGGAATTTTTTTTACGCTGCATGAATAGAGAGATATAAGTTTTTAATTTAATGTGATGTGTAACCCATCTATTTACAAATTAATGGGTTATGTCACATAAATTAAAAAAATTATATCTCTGTATTCAGGCAAAGTAAAAAAAAAAATCCAATGATTAATTATATCTCAAGACAATGATGACAGATATTAATTTGTTGTTAACACACATAAAAGTTTGTATTTGGGAAATAAATTTCAGTTTGTAAATTGTTTCATTTAAATTAAAATAAATCTATATAACCATTTATTTTATTAATTTTCCTCCAAGTGATTATCACAACTAGTCTCTAAAACACTAATAGTCACATTTATAAATAGTATTATGATTGGGTAATTTACTTTTTTATTGTTAAGAATGATATTACTTTATTATAATTGAGTACAATTTTTTTTTTCTTTGTGCTTAACAAAATTCCAAACCAGGGAGGGTTTTTTTTGTACACGAAACTTCACAGGGTATGTGAAAATGATATTTCTAACATAGATAACGCTACAGCAACCTAATTTGGCATAAGAAATGCTAATATTTCATGAGATGTGACAGCACAGCCATTAAAATCCAATAATCGGAAACGAGACCTGTAGTTGATTGATTTTAGTTAAGCTAGCTTTCAAATTCCATTATAGAAAATATTGGTTTTAAAGGGAGTTGGAGGCCTTTAAGAAAGTTTTAGATATTATTTGTTACATTTTGAAAAACCACCTCATTTTACACTACAGTGAACTTAATAAAACAAATGTTTATTTTTTTACGCTGCTTTTATTGTGAAACAAATGTTGATTTTATTTATTCGATATTACAAACGAATTCAACAAGTTTTTTAGTGCGATTCTAAAAAAGGTATCACAAAATCACTACAAATTAAATTCTTACTAATGTTTAAAATAAAAATTAAATACGATCCCGACTAAGAATTCATAAACAAAATTAGGCATGAAGACCTTTAAAAAAAATCATTAGACTGGAAACCAACTTTTATTTTAATGTTTTATGAAAGGAAACAGGGTAGCATTAGAGAATTTCAACAAAACTTATTTGAAAAGCTTCTTATAGTTTTTTTTTCTCCCAATATAACAATGTTGGTTCCAGTAACACTGGAATAAACATTGGGGCGTGAACCTTTTCAGAACAAAATATAGGAAGACAGTTTCGGTATCCAATGTTGATTAAGAGTAATAGGAAGAAGTATCGAAACACATGCATTGAACCTGGACAGTAATTACGAGCATTTGCAATATTGCATGTGCCATTGCTTCCCCAGCGCCAGTTAGAAACTCCAATAATATCGGCACATTGTGTCTTGTAACCAGAACAGGGAGACACTCAACTTTAACATATATTATGTGTATGTATTATATGCATGTACTATGTGTAGAATGTACATAGGATTATAACGCAAAACTTTAAATATTTTTCAATTAACCGGAATTTTTTTATGCAGGTAGATTCAGCGCGAGTAAAGAGTAAAAATATTTGAGGTTGGAACTTGAACATTATAAAAAAAAGGTATTTTTTGGATAACCTTACAATTTGCATCCATAAAATGGAGGGAACTTCCATGAGCAAATATGAAAAAAGGGGTCCCCGGTACTATTTTGTTTTAGCTAGGGGTGGGTAGCTTAATGCTAATTGGGAACCCTGGATTATACAAAATAAATTTCTGCCAAATTAAATTTTTTTAATATTGCCATGTAAAAAATCAATTAGATTCTGCCATAACACTTTAAAATAACAAATTAAAAAAACTGAGGTCCATACTTTTGTAAACAATATTTAAATGCACAAATTGTGTGTGATGTTACATAGTAGAGGGATGAGTGCAAACACTAAAAATATTAAAGATCATTAAGAGTTATAAAATTTTCCTCAAGTTTAGTCTAGACTGTAGTTCTTCTAAATTTTCAACTTGTATGAGAAAGTATTAATAAGAGCAGTAATTTTTATATCTGTGAAATATTAAATAAGTAAATATTAAACAAAATTTCTCTAAATTTATAATAAATCTGTAGCATAAATTGCAAAAGTTATATCCTTTAAATTCGATTTGCCAATAGTATCTTTTCTTGTGTTAACCAAAGATTTAACAAAAGGTATACAGTAAATAATTGACAATTCAATAAAATGTAACTTACTAGGAGAGAAATTGAACTCTCTACACCAATGAAAGCTGCACTAACAGTGTGTGTAGGAAAGTTTTCATTATCTGTTAAACGGGAAGATTGCCAAAATTGTTGCATTTATTTTAGATCATCCCAAATATTTGTTATGGGCAGACAGCCAAGGCTTGTTAATGAGGTAAAACAAAAAGTAAAAATACTCAAGAGCTGCAATGTAACTAATTATTGAAGGGGTATGTAAAGCAAACAGGTATCTTATACAATAGATTTTTCAATTTTGTTTATTTATAAACTATTAAGTGTTTATAAAATAACTAGCAACTTTTACAGGCATGTAATTGGTAAATTAGAATATTTTTTTTCTTTTCATTTGTAAATTATTTAATTGTTGTTAGATAAATAAAAGATTATATATATATTTTAACTCAATGTTAGCAACCATAAAAACAAGGCAGTTTGTGCAAGAAAAAAACTAGGATATTGTTTTTTTATATATAATTAATACATTAATAGAAATTTTTAATAAGTTAATTTACATCATTTTTAGAAGAGCTTTAATTAGTAAATGCTTAATTAAAAAAAATCATTTCTAAACTGTAAATATCAAGAGGGAAATAGCAAAATGGGGAAAAAAATTAACTTCTCATTGAAATTTCACAAAAGGCAGCAAACTCCAAAATAATTCTAAGTAAATCAAAATTAATTTTTAAAAAATGTTAAATTCTTTACTGGTACAGTATAGATTATTGCGAGCTATACATAGTAAAAAAATTATAATTTAACTATTGGAAGCAAAAGGATTGAATACAACTCACAATTGTCAATACAAATTGACACAAATAGAATTCCTCCATGTAAATGTTTGTTAAAGCAAAAACAAGACTAAATGTTTTTCAAATCAATTTATGATTGACACGTCTGGTCTTCACAAGACAAAGAACTAAATAAATTATGAATATTTGGTAATTGACTATACTTCATTGGCCTTCAGCACATTAACAAATGTCAAAATCTACTGTAACTATTCAATTAAATTACCTATAAAATCTTTAAACACTTCATTTTAATTATCAGAAAATGGTAATTTCGTTTACCACTGAATGTAAAGCAGATTTAAAAAATAAAACATTAACAAAATAAAACATTTGCATAAATCCTTCAGTCAATAAAATGTGTGTATTTCTACAAAATTGACGAAACATGTCTGCTTTTAATTTATTTGAAATTGAATTTTAAAAAATATAATTGGCTATAAAATATGTTTATAAAGTCAAAATGAAGAGCTGTATACATTTGCAAAATGGCAGTAAACCCACTGGAGAAAGTTATCAATTCATAGCAAAACAGAATATTTGAAATCTTTATGAAGTTACTGTAAAATATGTTTAATTACATTGAAGAAACTTTAGTCAGAAATTTTTGCATTTTACTTGGTAATTTATCCATATAAAAAAATCAATTATTTTTCAAAAAGACAACTTGAGTAAAAGAATTATACATAACTAAAAACATTCTATAAATTTAACTATTGTCAGTGTCTAATTATTCTATTTGTGCCTTTTTTGTATTTACAAGATTTGAAAAAGCAGTTTGATATTAAAAAATATATCAATCTATTAAAAAATTAAATAAAAAAAAAAGACTTTATACAAATATAAAATGAAACAGTGAAACATTTTGCAATTGTGGTTTATTGCCCAAATTATTTTACTTCAATCTGAAAAAGAAATATTCAAAACACTATTTTTTTTTTAAATATTGCACCAATATACATATTTTTTTTTATCTAACACATAAGACCAAACTAGAATATATTGTCTAAACGTAAATTTGGTAAAAACTGGAGGAAATAAGATCTTATAGATAGCATATGTTAGATTCCCTGCAGATTGTTTAACACAATAACTAAAACTTAGCAAAATTATTTCAAGAAATATCACAGTTTTAAGCCAAAAAAATATCACATCCGAGTTTCAGATACAAAATAACATAGGTGAACAAAAAAACACCATATACTAACTTACCTGACCAGCAGGTTGACTAATAAAGAACGACTAACAAATTAAAGTCACTATAAAGTTTTTATAAGTCTTACTTTAAAAAGGTAAGAAATAACTCTTGAATATGTTCATTCTTCAGGGCAGTTTTTGAGAAGTCATTCAGAAGACATGTAAGCAAATGCCAAAAAAGCAATCTTCAGATCACATTTTTTCTCTGAAGTCATTGTAGCAGCCAAAAACCTTCATTTCAACTTACTAAAGTATGTAGATCCTATTTTAGTGAACAATCTAAACTTCTTTCAATGTTTAAAACGCTTTAAGAGGCAAAAAGATTGTCTACCAAAACAAAATCGATAGATACTCAATAAAACCTGTGGGGAAAAAGATCAAGTGAATTCATTGATAAATATTATTATGCCATAAGTTACTGTTTTCCAATCGAATAGCTCTTTTTCTTTGAAATATGTATTGATGAACAAAATCATCCATCATTTTAGAAGTACTAAAAATGTGTACTTTTGGAGGTACGAGAGGATTACTCTTTCTTGGATAAAACACAAGAAAAACGTTTCGCTGCTACCCTTTAGCGCACATTATTCCCGAAGCAGACTAAAGCGGAAAAATAACCAGGGCCTTTTTAGCCGCTGCTAACTTTGAAGAGCCACCGTTGCAATTGACGAAAGCAAGTTATTATCGGCTATAATGTACGAGTTTCAATAAGGTCTATCGTGCGCATAATAAGAGTATGTGACGGCTAGGATATTCCAGGAGAGACTTGGACAGTGTCGCACCTGTCAGGAGTGAATTTCCAGGCGCTGAGTTCATTCTGAGTCTCTTCGAGGCGAGCTTTCAGGGACTCGACTTCTTTTTTCATTCTTTCAAAGAGCAGATTCACGGCTGGATCCAACATGGCAGAGCGTAGCTGGGCAATAGATGGTACCTGCGCTTGCTTTAGCTCCTGAATTTGACCCTATAAGTAAAAATCAACAATTTAAAATTTGTCTGTATTCACAAAATAAGATCTTTAAAATTTGAAATTACTACTTTTATAATTAAACTAATAATTTAATAATAAAAGCATACAAAACTCTTACTGTTCAATAAACATTCAATTAGAAATATTCTGTAACTATGAATAAAATTATGTTCAAAATTATTCTGAATTATATTCATCAACTGTTGCTCAGATTGCAGTTCTTCAAAATTAAGGTATATATGATTAGGAATCGAAATTATTTACTTAAAGTAGATATTTCTCTGATTAGTAAGATAGTCTCCATTAAATGAAATGACTTATATTAACTACCTGGCCTGTACAGATTAAATTATAGATTTCTTTTAGAGAAACATATCTTTGACAATTTTAATTCCATTTTGAAATCCTAAATAAAAAACTAATAAACAATCAGATTTACATATAACACACATCAAACTCGGCTTTCCTTCTGACAATGATATAATTCAAATAGAAAATGTTAGATGATGCAGTGAAAGAAAATTCAAATTAAGCAATAGATTTCATCCTTGGAAATTTGACGAATTTGCTTTGCAAGAAGCATGCATTTTCCCAAATGAAGTAAACCAATTTTATAAAGATAAATATTCAAAATGAGGATATTTATAGTTTAAAATAGTCTTAACATACAACTTATAACTATTATAAAATATTAAAAAAATTATAAATACTTAAAAGAGGGGTGAAAATAGTAGATTTTGAGTTTTACCAAGGTAATTTGTATCTATTTCAATCAATAAGTTTTTTATGTGTATATTACAATTAGTAAAAATGATAAAAAAAATGAACAATTAAATTTAAATTAGTAAAATAATATCAACTAAACATTACGCAGGTAAATATATAAGCATTTGCTTATCAGATATAATACGAGGTTCTCAACAATAAAATATATACTCATGTCAGAAGCTGTACCGTTTAATGATGGGCACAGCCGACTATATTAATACATACAAGCTTATTTATAAATTGAAAGTTGTTGGTAGCTAAAAGTTAACAAAATGACAATAAATATCATCCCAGTTTACAAATCAGTTTCGTCCTTTCTTCTAACCCAATACCTACTTAAATTCATACAAATATTGATAAAATCTTTGTCATCAATACTGACTTATCAGAACTTTATACAAAGAATTTTATTTTAAATATTCTTTCCGGCATTGATGGCAGTTTATATTTCAATTTTATTGCGCTTAAGGCAAAAAATGGGAACTATTTAATTTTTGTCTTAGAAAGTATGTCTATACACGTTGTTTACTTTTTCATGCTTACTTTACTTTTTATGCAAATTTTATAGAGTAGATATTGAATAAATTGCTTGTGTGTATGCAGTGCATCTAGAAGGAAAACAATTTGAAATTTCTCGATATTTCTTGTCATCTAGTGTTTTTTCAGTGCAATAGATAGATACAATACCAATTTACACAAATTAAGCATGAGAACCAGAACAAATTTTAGACAATAATCAACACTACATTTTGTTTACGAATTTCCCAAATAAAAAAATTTCTCATTCTTGTAATGAATAAAAGAGCCTAAAGCTGTTTCCGGCAACAGTTGTGCAGGGGGAATAAATGTTAGCAATTTTCAAGAAAAAAACGGTGTATTTTAGTAAGAATTTAGCAATTATTAAACATCTGTTATTAAAACAGATTGAGTGGCAAGTATTTAGTTATAGACAGCCAATTGTTCAGCCATGTTCTAGAAACATCGGCATTTCGGTACGATTTCCATGACCTTGAACAATTTTTTTTTTAATTTTAAGTACATATTATAAACAACCTATTAGCTATTTTCTTCTTCTTTTGATTGCATTTGAATATAGGCAGCCAATCAATGATGTTTCATAGCCAGAAATCAAGTTAAATTTTTTTCTTTGTTAATTTCATAGATTTTTTAAAAAAATTTCTTTTAAAATACATGATAAAAAACCTGTTCTATGGATACCCTGGTATTGGTAACCGTTCGTTTTTGCCAAAGCCAGTATAAAACATAACCTAAAATATCCTTTTGAGTGAAGGGGAAAAAAAACACAGCAACGAAATCTTTATATATAATTCTCTTATGCGGTGATTGAAAAACGCTGTTTTTATCTACGCAGAATGGCAACAGTTAGTGTGTTTACGAAATTCTGTTGCGCCCGCATTTTTATTTTAGGAGCGTTGGAGCCTCTTAGTTATACTAAATTACCCTTAATAGTCATGCTAATTTAATTCTTTTAACTAAAGCTAAAGTCAAGCCAACATACTAGTATGCAACTATAAAATTATATCCATATAAATTAAAAAACAATATTAAAGGAAGAAATTTAGTAATTAAATGATTTGATAAGAAATAAACTATTTTCCTCCCATATTATGTCAAAATATATTTATACATAATGAAATAACAGGCTGGCAACAACATTCTGGAAAAAAAGTTCACTGATATTTCCCTGATGGTGTCACAAAAATTTCCCTGATTTTACAATTACATTAAGAAATGTTGCAATACATGTTTTGCATAGAAACAAAGTATCCACGCTACAATGATAATATAAATATATTGCATTATAAATGAAAAATTATAAGCAATAACTTATTGACAGTTAAAAAAATAATTTATGGATACAACACAAATTATGCAATTGCGACAGGCATAATAGTAACTAAACATGTTTTCTGGAATCAGATAATGCAAAAAAAAGCAAGTTTTTTCAAATTATTTCTCTTGCAGATAATTTTAAATGTTTTATATGCTTCTTATTTCCTATTCCAATCTTCAATAAATCACATATTCATTAGCTCCTCACATGCTTACAATTCAAGGTCCAACACACTTTGCTTTTGCTTCTCCCTCCAGCAGTGGTTCACGTTTTAACAAAAATAGAACTGAAAATGCACATAACCATGCTTTTTTTTTTAAATGCTTATTCAGAACTAAAAGGAAATATTGACAATTAAATTGCCCAGAATGGAGGGCATAACAGACGATAATTGCCGTTTTAATAATCCAATTTTGAAAATGTCCTGATTTTTTGTAAAATTTTGAAAATTCCCCTGATTTTTTTGTGAAATTTTGAAAATTTTCCTGATTTTTCCAGAATTAAAAATTTTACTGATAAGTCCCTGATTTCCAGGTTATGTTGCCACCCTGAATAAGCCTCCCAGAAAAAAATATAGCTTTACATAAATATGGTTATTGACTCTTTAAATTATGACGCATCTCAAGATACTAGTGTGAATATGCTTTTTTATTTTAATTTCCAAGAAAAAGCGATTTACTTACAGCAAATTCTTGCATTTCATGCTCTTTAGTTGTGAGCCTCATAACTAATATATTTTCTCTCCTACTTGAATCCAATTGTTGTTGCTTCAACTTTTCTTCAGATTCTCTTAAGCTCAACAATTCAGCTAGGGGAAAAAAATTAAAACTGGTAAAACAGTAATTATACTCCAACCTTATAATCTTACAAATTTAAATATTGTAATTGTTTTTACAGCATTTAAAAAAAAAAATCAGTTAGATCTTTTAACTTGTATAGAAATTTAAAATATTTCTATTTGTAAACCCATTTTTCTTAACCTTTACAGGACGGCTGGTTAGTATTTCAACCATATATCATATAATAAAGCAAAGCTGGAAAAACCAGACTCATTAACAATTTTTTTTTAAAAATGTATTACTTAGACAATTAAAGATTACTAAATTAAATTATTAATTAAAGATTTTAAATAGGTATTTATAATTTCAGTATGCATAAATTTTAACACTTCACTGCTTATCACATCACATGATATACACTCAAACCTGTTTTTGTGCGGTGGATAGGGACTGCTAAAAAAAATTTGCACAAAACTTCACGAGTAGCTATAAAAAAATATTTTTTTTTATGCAGTGGATAAGGATCGCATAAAAAAAGTCTCACATAGAAAATAACTTAAATCCTTACGAAATAATTAGGAATTGTTTTTTTAAACGAAATCAAGACACGAGGCTTGACAGCTGCTTGTAATCTCGCCAAACCTTTTGGAATCTGATTTAGAAATTACACATGCGAACATTTTTAAATATTTTATTTACATATGTACTTATTTTACACATACAAAACTTTTCAAAACGTATAACCATTATCCTTCGTAGTCAGACAATACGCGAACTTGGTTCAAAATCGCTTTCGTCACTTGAAGATACTACCTCGCACTTTTGTTTAGAGTTGACTTTTTTTCAGTTACCATGTAGTCAGTGATCAGTTTTTGTGACGACTGTTGATTCATTAGACGCTTATCTATGTCTCGGTAGCCAAATTATCAATTATGTTTCAATTTGATTGAAATTTTCATATACCACACAAAAAAAAAAATCTCACAAAAACAGGTTTGAGTGTACACTAATACGAGTAACTTTACTTATGTTGTTGAACAAAACACATCAGTCGAGGAGAGTCCAAATTACTTAAGATGAAATTGGCAAGCTTTGTTTAAAAATTATTATATTGATATGCCATTTTTTACTAAAAGTAATTCATTTTAAAAATGAACTTAACTTACCATGTTCACTATTACTTTGTATCTTATTCTCCAGTAAGTCTACATATTGGTCTTGCAAATTCCAACTGCAAAGAGCAATGCAGGATTGAGATTGATTTTAAATGCATAAAAGTACATTTTGATTAAAAATAAGTTGAATCGATTTGAAACGATGTGACTTACCACTTTTGCAGCTGGTCTTTGGACATTTTATCTAGTTCCTCTTTGGCAATACGAACCTATAAATAAATAATAAAAAAAATTAAAGGATGAAATAGTTTATTAAAATATTGGAACTAAATTTGAAATGGTGTCAAAAACACGAAAGAAGTGTTGTTTTTAACTTTAAAATAAATAAATGTTTAGCATAACAGCTGAATCTGTTGAATGTTTACTCCCGTTTCTCTTTATAAAAAGCATCTTCAGCAAACAAGAATGTCATGAAATTCAACAGATAAATTACAGTTGTTTAAAAGATTTTTGTTGCTTTTACGATTCTGGAGACGATCCAAAGTGTACATTTTTGTGAAAGGAAAAAATCTTCAGCAACCATATAATTTTATAAGTATATCATATAAGCATATATATATATATATATCGTATCGTCGCCTCAGAGCAACAATAGGATATGAGCAAAAACAGAGTTGCCTATAAAATTTGCTGTTTTTTCAATGCTGAATATCTAAGGCTGTAGTTCAGGGATTTCAAAGACGACATAAAAATGTCCGAGTGTTCCACTAAATAAAGGCACATTTGGTAATATTAGCAAGACCGAAAACTCATTTTTGTTTTTCAGATGTCTGACTGTTGCTCTGAGGCGACAATATATAAATGGTTAAAATCTTTACAAGCGAAATTTACAACTAAAGCACTAAATCTCAGCAGTTTTGTTAAAAATATTTCAATAAAAACATGAGTAAAGTATTGAAGTAGTAAAGATTAGTTGATTATTGGGGACGGAATGTGTCAAAATATCAGAATTATAATATATATTTTAAAACAATATTTTATATTCGGTTAATCCCTACATAGCAGATAAATTAGGATTATAAGATTAGCAACTTCCTACAAACTTTCGTTTTATAAGAAAAGTCTGTTATTAATTTATTTAATTCTGAAGCTTCGGAGAGGATATGCCAAAATATTATTAAGTAAATGGCAGAAAATCTATTTTAATGGTTATGCAGTGTTCACTCTAGGCGTTTTTTGAAGGGCGGTCCGCCCTGCCCGCCCTTTTTTTATCTCTATAGCGCCCTCATGCCCCTTTTTTTCAAAAATGCCACCCTCTTTTGAAAAAATTCCGCCCTTCCTGCCCTTTTCAGTCAAGCACAAGCTTCCCTAGCCGTCTTTAACGATTAAAAAAATGTGGGTGTAAATTGGAATTAAGTGAATTATGACAATAGAAAAACAAACTCCTTTTAACTACGCGTGTTGTATAATCGTGATGATTCCGCGGTTATTTCGAGCACGGGGCATTCCACGCATCATATTGGTTGCCTGTGCCCGCATATGAAATGCTATGTTTTTTTTAACGTGAAGATGATTTGGTTACAATATTAGGCCTTTTATTACCAAATTTTAGATTTAAGTAGCCTTTTCATCAGTTTTGTAAGGGGTCTAATTAGGTCTACTTACAGATTTGGTTTTTAGCGAAAGCATTAATTTTTTAGTGTCAAATTTTAGATTTTTAAGTAATATCTTCATAAAGAGACATCAATTTTGTACGGGTCTTTCCTTCAAATTAAGCCCCGAATTGTCACCAACATGCAGCTCTTGCGCAATATCAATCAATAAATCGGAATTTTTTTTTTTGGTCACGGGTCCGATATATCTATCAACGGTGGTATATCTCAAACTTTTTTTTAAAAAAGTGCCCTTTTAAAAACAAGAATTGCCTTTTCAAAAACGGGGTGCCCTTTTACAGACAACAGCGCCCTGCCCTTTTTTATTTCTAGAGTGAACACTGGGTTATGTCGTATAAAATCAGACAATTCGACTTCAGTCTGTTATGTATAACCAGAAGATAAAAAAAAAAAATCTGACAAACAAGGATTTAAAGATATAACGAAAATTATTAAAACAAATAGCGTATGGGATAAATTGCTTTATGTACTGTTACTATTGACTTATGCGGTATATCAAACAAACATTTCGCAACTGAAAAATAATGTTTGAAAACTTACCCGCGTTATAGTAGGAGTTTTTGCCGCCATGTTTCTTCTAAAAAAAAGAAAGAAAACTTTAGATTCCCACCTATGATCACATACATGAAAATTCCAAACATCACACTTATCACATTAAAAACAATGCATAACAGATTGGAAATAGTAAAACAACTCAATGTGTTAGGTATGCATAAAAAAACTGTTGATCCCCATATATATAAAGACAACTTACTACCAATAAATTAGATCCTTTAAGAGAGAGATAGTGGTTCCTAGTTGGAAAACCCATTTAGACAGGTGAATAAACAATTCAAAAGACAATAGGTTGTAAAAACACCTAGGAATGGGAATACATGTTTGAAATAAAGCCTTCATATTGGATATATTTTACTTCACAGAAACTCTCCCAACGGCATGGCAAAAGAAATTGACCTATTAAAGAATGATAACTATTCCCTCTGTGTTAATAAATAATTCTAGTTGTTTTCCAGGTCGAGGCAAGCTATAGTTTTTTTATAAGAAATTAAACAAATTTACAAAGGTTTACTAAAAAAAACATGTTAACTTAAACAAACTAAAAAAATTATAAATCTGAAAAAAGCTACATTTTCCTATTGTAAAGTTGTATAAATAAAACTATTAAAATAACAAATTTTCAATTATGAAATTTGAGTAATTGTCAAAGTATTGAAAAACATGGCTTAACAAATTAGAAATAAATGGAAACTATTGTGCTAAAATGGGCTAGTTAACTGATAATATACCTAACAAACATAATCAAAACTGAAAAAAGCATGTAATCTTGAGAAATCGATCTTATCAAAGTATGAGCAATTGACGGACTGCTGATAATGAAATATTTAAGAAATGTAATCAAAATTCTAAAAAATGCCACTAAAACTTAAAAAAATCAGTACAAAATCAAACAAGCTTTCTTGTGCATCCAAAGGAGAAAAAAAATGTTTTTGATTAGCACAACTTCCGCTTTTACCTAAGAATTTTCTCACACCCCTTATTTCCATAAAAAAAAAAATGTTAGTAAACGAAATATTTTAAACTAAACAACTATAATATGCAATTGATTTATTATTTAATTTATTTTAGTCCATTTAGGTACATATCTGGTTTAAAAATTAATGAAACGAAATAAAAAAAGTTTTTGGTAAATCACCACAAGCACTCGGTGTGAGTATTTCGCTCGCGGTGCAAGTTCTGAAGGGTTAAAGAAAGGAGATTGTTTTTGTTCTGTTATTGAAGTAAAAAGAAGATATTTTCATAAAAAGGTCAGTTGAATTGTGGGATTTTGAGTAAGGCAGGAAGGGGGGCAATTCATGCACAATAGGGCAAGGTACGTTTTTAAAGTAAAAAAGCAGGTGGACCTTTATAAAGAATCTAACAAAAGGTTATATTGCTAGCAGTTTTTATATCTCTGTATTCTAGTAGTGTTTCTGTAATAAAAAGCTAAAAGAATAAATAAATGTCTTAATTTTTTTTCATGTTTAGTTAAATAATGCTTATAGTTGAAAATTTAATATTTCAGAGAATAGCAATTTTTTAAACAAAGCACGAATGATGTACAATTGTCAAAATTAACACTAATTTTGCACATACGTTAATGCCTTTTATAGAAATTCCAAGGCAGAACTGACTATAAATAAACATTGTTTTCACAAGAATTAGTGCTTAAGCTTATTTTACCTTATTGCCTTTTTCAATAAAAAAATTCTAAAATATTAGAAATTTTTGGCTAATATTAAATTTGAAAATCTACAATTAGGTTGCTTTGATATAGGGTAAAAGTGAATGTGAAAAATACAAACAATCATCAACTTGGAAATTAGAAAACAGTGTAATGTGATATTGACATATTAGTCTTTTTATATTTAACAATAAGATTGTAGTTCTTTTTTTAAAAAATAATCTATGTTAATAATCTAAAGTTAAAATATTTTAACAATTTAATTTGTCAGGCTTCTTAATGAACAAAATATAAGAAACATTTTCTTGAAAATGCTAATTAAGGCATAATCCTGTCAAAAGCTTTAATAAGATATGGTTTAGGTTGCACTATCTAAAAAGTCAAAGTTTTAAAGCATTTAGAACTGGTATTTTATACAAACAATAAAAATAAACCAAGGAATACTCAATAGATCAATTTACTCTGTAGAAAAATAATAAAGTTTTATTTATAATCACATTTTTAATGCAAGACAAAGTAAAATATTTTAAATACAATAAAGGTTCAATTCTAACAACAACATAGATTTGGAATCCTTTGCTTTAAAACTTTGCAGTCTTTCGAAAACAATATTTGACTAGATGATTGAAATACAAAAAATATTTATACTGTACAGTAAATTTGTACCCAGAAGGTTTGTACAAACCTTCTGCCAAAACATCACCCGTTTCTTATTCATGAATTAAGATATTTATAAAATTGCACTGAATTATGAGAGTGGGCCGGTGCTCACACATTTGATTTATTCAATTTAATACTTGAAACTTTGCCTTTGGTGCCCTTTTGGAGCCGATAAGAGTCAAATGAAAACATCACCAAACTTGGTTAAGTATAAACAATTTAAACTGAATGAACTTTTGAATTCAGAGTTGAATTTGAATATCCCTTGTAAATACAAACCAACCACCAATGCCACATTAAATTATTTCGCGTTTTGGGTATCTGATTTTGTGATTGTAAAAACATAGAAAATTAATAAAGAGAGGAAAAGACTTAGGGGAAAAAAGTCATTAAGAAAAAAGCGGAATTCTGCGATAAATGCCTATTCAAATAAAACAAAGTTAAGTTTTAAAAAATGAGATTGACTACTTTTTAAATTCAATAGTCAGTCATTTTAAAAAAAAATTGGCTTTCTGGAATATTTATATTCAACTCGTTATCCAATGCGAAATGCGCTAGAAAATATCTCTCAAAATTGCATAATTGTACACCACATCTAATATGTCAGTTAATTAAAACAATTCTAGATGCACACTTGACAGGAAGTTACAATGGATCTTGTAAGCTTTTGATAATTTAACAAAAATAGTACAAAGTGAACATCATTTGTGTCATGGTTATGTAGTTCACAGTGACTCTTGGCGAAATTCAATATGCTGACTTGTTTTTGGCGATAAAAAACGGGTTCATCATCGTTTTTCCTCTCTCGTTATTTCCACCTACAGAGTTGCTATAAAACCCATTTAGTTGCGAGGCTACCTGAGTTGGTGAAAAATTAGTACTTTGAAATACATTCCAACATGTGTCAGTTACTTTGCAATAAAATTTGTATAATAAAGTTTATTTTAAGAATCTTTTGCTTCTTCACTTGATGTAATGTTCAGAATGTTTTGAAGCTTGCGATTCCAAGTACAGATATGCACATTGTAAATCCTCATTTTAACTTCCTGTGGAACAATTCTTTTCCAGCTATTGAAGTTCATTTTAGATGGGTAATTTGTTGATTGTTTATGGAGAGGATATTGATTCACATAACTCAAATTGTAAGAATTGATAATTTGGAAGATTGCAATATAAGTGGACATTGTCCACAGCTGTGTCAATGTTGGGTATGATGCATTTCTTTAAAGAATTAAAAAAAAATCATACATAATATTTGCAGGCACTCTACTTTTTCATACTATGTTGTATACTAAAATATCTTTTGTTACTGTTTATTAAGGAGAATAATTTCTGATTGGTTTGTATAACTGGAATTGTAGAAATTGTTAATTTGACAGTAGTAATATGATTTGAGTGGACATTGTCCACAATTCATTGATACTAATTCTTTCAAGAGAACTGGCATCCTTTTTCTGGCTTCCATATTATGGGGCATATATCAAAGAGTTGATGTGCCATGGTCATCAAGCATATAACATGATTTTAGTAAGTTTGTATGTTGATACAATTGTCGAAGTATTTTCTAACTTTGAGAAAAATTAGAAAACTTGAGGTTTGTAATGAAAATTGTAATACAAAGTCTTCATGAATGGAAGGCACACAAGCTTGATGCTTCCGTATAAACTTGGGCATCCAGGATACGCAGGAAATTCCAATTTGAGTCGTCTTCCATCTTTTTTTTAGTACAGCATGGGTAGTAAATCATGCAGATTATTATCTTTCATGTTTCATGTCTTTCCTCTTGGGTGTGGTGTTCTTTTTCACTTGTAGTTTATTGGCTGCAGATAATTTAATCGATTTGCGTTAGAAGTAAAGAAAATCAAGACTTTAACATAAATGCAAAAATTATATGAAGATTTGCTGATTCCACATTACTCGTATCAGTTTCACAATGCAACATCAATATGTTAATATGTTACTTTGGCATGTCTGGAATACAATAAGACAACTTATTAAACAAAAGACAAAAAAGGTTTAGGGGTTAATCTATCTTACTGGGTCACCTTATTTTTCGCCAAACGCCAATGCAGAGGTAAAATAGAGGTCTTTGATTGGCAACCAAACTGGTTTTTGTCGCCAAGCTAGTGTTGCAAATATAGGATTTTTAGAAAAGTCACCAAGATAGACCCAATAATACAGATCAACTGGTTAGGGAAATTAACTTATCTGGAATTTTTTCATTTTGTAGAAAAAGACAACATTAGAGTTGCAAACTTTACTATAAAAAGTTGAAAAACTTTACATTGTAAAATTGTTCAAATAGACCTTCCAGCACTTAAACACACACAAAAAAAAAATCTATTTTGACATTAATTTTTCTAAATGTTGATTCCACATAATTTTATTGTTTAATTCACAGTTGATAATCGTTGTTAAATACAAAAATAGGCAAGATAGTTACTAAACATTTCAACCGATTACAATCTAAAAAATGTTTCAAAGATTTAAAAAATATTAAAGTATGAATGTTTGGTCATTGCGTAGTTTTTTTTATCAATACGTTAAAATAATTAAAATTCTTACTTAAAGCTACAAATTCTATATTGTACTTTAAATTCGTGGTAAATACTTTTAAAAGTACATTAACGTAATATAAATAACAAAGGAATCGCCCCAATTTTGTTTATCGTATAGATATTCTGACACTTTATGTAAACAACATAAAAATATTGGCTTCAAAACGACACTGGGAGGTCAATAGCAGGAGCCATTTTGTTCCGAGAAAACAAGCAAAGCAAACCTGTGAATGCAAACGTATAGAAATAACCCACGAAGTAAATACCTTCTTAATAGAAATGCAAGTATAAGAGAAATACTTACATTTTTCGGCTAGAGATTTAACATTAAATCATTCTGATAACTAGGGGAAAACCCGGAATTACAGATGATCACACATCAAAGTCCACCATTGCAATCATGACAAATAACAATAATATTGTTGCCAAATACTCTACCTAAAGTATAATAACATAAGTTTTGTTGATATCCTTGAATAAATTATATTGTGAAATTTTTTGCTTTGGCTCTAATTTTGAAAATTCATAAAATTAAATATTTAAAGTTAGTTTTTTAAAGAAAATACAGAATTATTAATAAGTTACTAAAATTATCTGGCAACGTACCTCAACTTCATCAAAACAAAGCAGAACTCTTTATCAAAGTTTTTGAAAGGACAAATATCTTATTTTTAATTTATTCTAAAGTTATATAAAATTATTTTACCTTGTTTCGGATCAGTTATAAAATGATTGCAAATCGTTTAATGCACGTTTTGAGAGGGTTTGTAATGTTTCAACTATCATGACGAATTTATTTGTTAAGTTCGAATGAAAATTTTTTCACATGAAATTTTTTAACGTTTCGTTCAATCTTGTATATACACGGTAAAATTAATGTCTAAAAAATTATGACAGAATAAATTATTTTTAATCAAATTCATATATAAAAAATTATGACAGATTAAATTATTTTTAATCAAATTCATATATAAAAAATTATCATTGACCGGCGTATTGTAAATACGGTAAGAATTCCGCAAGTGATATTGGTAACTATTTGCTTGGCAGCTGGGAAATTAAAACATTTTTATTGTTTGTGTTAAGGTAATTGTTCCGAAGTATTCGTTATTCAGTTTCGTAAGGGATTTTTAAATACAAATTTCTCAGAATAATTATTTCATTTAATAGCATCACATTCAGAATTTGTGGATTAGAAAATTTTAACCCGTCTTTTTATCGTCAAAATTGTAGATAAAAAATTGCATTGGTGGTATTCCCTGGTATATTTGTTTTACTCTTGTTAATTTTTTTTTCTTGACATCAAATAATAGTTTCAGATAGTGTTTGTGTCAAGTCCACATAGGACTAAGGTTAAACTTCAGAACTACAGGAGCATACCCCCAAATCAATTTAATTGAATAAGATTTCAGTTTAATCTAGCAACCTTGCACAGTAGCGTACACAGAAAATGTGGGATGGATGCGAGGTGGAGGGGGGGGGGGGGGTTATTACACTCTCACTCACATTTGTTAGTATAAATTTAAAAAAATATATCAAACAATGTAATGTACCCTCATTTCTTTTGATTTTTATTTCCTGGTCCTTTCTTAAATCCCTGCTATTTTTCAATTATGATCTTATACATTACTATATAGTTTTCAACATCGCAACAATCCCACACATTTGTACATTCCATTCTTCTAAGTTATGTCTTCAAACTCCAGTTTCATGTCCATATATGGTCACTAGAATCCGTGACAATCGAAAATTTCTCTCACGATGGCAATCTCTCTTTGGTAGCTCTGTGACTTCATTGCATTCCTAACCTAATCAACAATAATGTAGGACGTCTCTCTGTGTCTTCGGCTTTTAAGCCAGTATCCCCAACAGAAGCAGAATAAATTAATTTGAAAACTAATAATACGGAAACAAATTTATTAAAGAAGTCTTCTGACCAATAGGAGGTTCTGACCCCTCTCCCCCCTTACGTACGCCACTGACCTTTCACACTACTTGTGCAGTATTAGCACAAGTAGTGTGAAAGGTCAGTGGCGGACAGTATGTTTTACATGCATGCAGAAATCCGAAATGTTGTTTTAGTTTACTAGGAGGCTCCGCCCCCTGCTCCGCTAACGCTCCACCAACCCCCGGAGGATTGCTACGCAATCCTCTTTAGTTTGCTTCGCAAACCAATACCGGCTTCATACACTGTAGGCAATGACAATGTGTCCTAACAACAATACTTTTTTAGTTATATAAATTATTACTGGCGGTGCCGTCACACAAATTTATTTTTAGTATGTTGAGACAAGAAATTTCCCAACTTAACGATCCGAAATTCCGAACTTGAACGATTCAAAATTCCCAACCTAAGGACATCGGGTACCAGCTGAAGTGTTACCCTCGTTATCTGACCACTGTTAACAATATGAGGCATCGTTCCCGGGCCTTTTCTTTGAGAAAGGCCTCGAACCAAAGCGTCCTTGATGTAGTAAGTAAATACGTACCAATAACAAATCAAGGGCACTTTGCTCGAACCAACGCCAGTAGTTCAATGTGCAGCTCTAGTGTGACGTTATTTAACCAGACCACACCTACCTATTCGAAATTGCACAACACAACAGTGCTAAAAAAATTCCCAGTTCCAACTTATAAGACATTTTCAGCTTTTTTATAGGTAATATTAAACAGTTCTTTCGAAAGTATTGATTTGTCGCACGCATGTTCCAATGCAGTGGTCCGTTTTGAGGTCTAATTTAAGTTTCATCTTAATAAAAGTTGGGCAATTTCTAGTAGTTCGTCGCTTTCCTTTGCTAATAATATTAATTTGCCTGAGGCATAAATTTTCCCAACTCAGAGATTTTTGAAACTCGAAATTCCCAACTTTTAAGGTTTCAAGTTTACAGAGGGGGGGGGGGGGGGCATGCTTCCCCCCAATCCCCCCCCCCCCCCCCCATAACTGGAAAAACTCAACTGTAGAACTGCTTCAACGCAATTGTGCTCATTGAAAAGCGAAACATGTGTAAACAAACAACAGCATAAACGCGCCAAGAATAAATAGGCTTAATCGCCAAATTATATTTATATAAAGTAAGATAATTGAGAATTGGCGCTAATAATAATTCGCCGTTGGCAGCCAAATACACGTTGGCATTTTGCCAATGTTGGCATTTCCTTCCGGAGTATCTTTTAATAATATTTATAGTACTTCACATAAATAGTTACATCTAATTTATTTTTTAAGATAGAATTTCAGTATTGATACCATTCAAGAAAGAAAGATTTTACGAACATAACTATATTTTTTTAACGGGAAAAAAGTATACTTTTGAATTATTTAGAGCAGTTTTAATTTATCACTTAAAATTTTACCCGTATAATTGACGATTATTTCAGACATTTCGTCAATTATTTAAAAATTTATAACTACAAAACTAAATCGAAATTTCACAAACGCTCTGGATCATTTGTAGCCAATAGTTTAATCTATATCCCTAATTTTTTATTTATTTTTTTGTTGAAAATTGGAAGACAAGTATCCAAAAATGTATGAATTGTTTTCAAAATTTTCTAATATCATGACTTTAACATAAAATAACGTCTAATATACTGATTGTATTGAAAAAAGAAAATATTCATCTTATTACCCAAACATTTCTTAATAAACTGGCATAATTTCATAATTTTAGAACATTTACTTTTTGAGATGCAAGCGGAACAATGAGACAAAAAGTCGCAAATTAAAATTTTCTCGAAATATCCGACATTTTTATCCTTCTTCGCTATTTTTTATACCTATCTTAATTGACCATATCTAATTTAATTGTAAAGATAGAAATATAATCTTTATAACATCAGAAAGAAGAAGTTTTAATGAACATTAATATACTTTTTTGAATAAGAGAATATGTAATTTTAAATGACTTATAGCAATTTAGAAATCACGTTTCAAAAATGAGGGTGAAAAAACTTCAAAAAGTGGAGCGTGTTTAAATGTTTCAAAAATTTATAAATCCAAAACTAATTCGAATTTAAAAAAATGCTTACTTGGATTTCCAGTTCAAACCTATTTCTACACTCCCTAAAAAAATTGGATCTCTCCTCTTAATAGTGTTTCAGAAACTCGACGGACAAAATTAGTCGTATGCGAAATTTTATCAATGACGACTTTAATATTAAATAACTTATAAACTAATAACAGTATTGAAACAAAAATATATTCTTCTTATTTATCAAACATTTCTTAACAAATTCACTTAATTTCGTAATTTTAGGACTTTTACATTTTGAGATACGATCTGAATAACATTGAAAGAACGGAAAATTCCCCCTAGTACTTACTTTTTCCCCCTTTTTTAAAATAGAGAGATTCTACAGCAAGTATTATTCTCCCACCTGTATAGGCATTGGAATTTGGATGTTGGAAATAGTAAATTTTTAAAAAAAAGTTTTACATGGACTAATAGAGACAGAACTAAAATGTTAAAAAATATAGGTTTTAGGCATTTTTTACTTTGGGAAAAATTGAAGAGGGCACACCTTTCTTTACTGGAGAATAGCCCATGTATGATTAGATAAATAACAGGTTAAATTTTACAATATTCTTTCCATCTGCTCCAACATAACTTTGAATCTACTTGCTTGAGTATAAACTACAACATTGATAACACAAATGTTAATTATATTTTGTTTTAGGAACCGGTTGCTTACTTCTCAGATGTCTTGGGCTCTTAATAAGCATACTTTACCTGACCTGCCTTATGACTATGGGGCATTAGAACCAACAATATCTGCTGAAATAATGCAACTGCACCATTCAAAACACCATGCTGCATATGTCAATAACTTAAATATTGCAGAGGAGAAGTTGGCTGAAGCTACTGCAAAAGGTTTAATTTTTTTTCCTATAATAATTATCATTTAGCTGTCCATTAAAAAATTAATTTATCAGCAAAATTTAATTTAACTCTTTTTTTTTTTTTAAATAAAATGTAGTTTGTAATTTACCAAAATATTTCAATAAGAAATGGTCAAGTTTGAAAAATAGACATGACAATGGAAAGTAGTATAATCTAAAATATGGCTATGTTTAAAGACATTAAAACTTAATGAATGCCATAAAAGAAGTAATATGTATATTCCAGAAAATTGATCTGCCTCTGCAACTAAAATGCCTCATTTGCTGGCAACCATGTAATCACTTTTAATTTATCTCTAAGAAGCATTTGATTTACATTTCAAAGCCGTATCATTCTACTTCAACTGTATGAGATTTTTCCTAAAATCCATTCTGAAACTATTTAACTTAAAAAATAAATCATTACAGTTAACAAATATTATCAAACTACTTTTTTAGACAATTTGTATATGTAGCGTAGCACTGTTCACTCTAGGCATATTTTGAAGCACCTTTATTTTTTCCTTCTCAAAATATTACCCTGCTCTTTTCATTTCAAGAGTGAACACTGATATAGAATTAAATTATTGTAATCTTAAAACACATAAAAGTTTGTAGTCATAGCAATTTTAATCAAAATTGTTTAAGCTACTTTCTAGCAAAAATTTTTAAAAATTAAACAATAGTAGCCTACTTTTATAAAGTTTCAATTTTACAGCTAACATTTCTGTAACATCACATTGACACTAAATTATAGTATTAATACCTGTTTTTGAAATATTTTGTTCAGAGATGCACATATCATTAAAAAAAAGTCTCGAAGTATAATCACATCAACATGCCTAACTTTGAATTATTTACTCAAGTAAAAAAAAAATTCCATTTGTTAAAAAAAAGACATTGTTCAGCATGTAGCTGCTTAACTGGTCAAGGTATTTCAGGTATGGAATTTAAGATAAAGACATTTGAATATGTATATGGTATACTCTGGTGAAGAGGAGAGTTATGGTGATTTATTCAACTGTACAAATTTATTAAACAGAGAAATGTCTAGGATTTGGATTTTAATATGAGTCATAGAGGTCATGGGCAAATTAAACAAATATTAAACAAATCAAATTTAAATCGGGAACAGAGGAAACACTTTTTATAATAGGGTAATCAACAAATGGAAATGTTAATTCCACAAGAATAAAGGATTTTAAGAAGTTAGATATTCATTGGGAAATAGTTAGGAGATGCTAAATGGGACCAACCTTGTTGGCCATCAATATTTGTATTTTAGTATGCTATATTTTACATTAATAATGAGAAAGAGATGTTTCTTATTTAGTTTTTATGTTTGGTCTAATCTTCTTTCTTGTATTCACTTGAAAGTGTATTTTAATAATTTTGTGTTTTATAGGAGACGTTGCTACAGCAATTGCCCTAACGCCTGCTATAAAATTTAATGGAGGTGGTCATCTCAATCATTCAATATTTTGGAAGAATTTGTGTCCTTCTGGTGGAGAACCTCAAGGTGAGATTTTCTTTATGTTCCTGATTATAACTGTTGATTGTCATTATATATAATATATTTTAGTACCCATTAAAAAGCATACATTTTTTAGTGTGACTCCCGACTCATTCACATTTCTGCATCTCTAGCTTTGAAAGTTAATCCAATAACACTGCCAAATTCTAATTCGGATAAAATGGATATGTTTATTTAAAAAAATACAACATAAATAATGGATTTTAAACAAACAAAAAAATACAAAAGAGAAAGTCTGATAAATGTTTTGCTTAGCCCCAAATACGAAGTTCTATTTATAAAAACAAATTTATAAATATTAGTTTTTGTACTGCAGTTTAATTTGAGCAACCATATTGGTTGTAAAATAAGAACAATAAATACCCAACATGAGTTTCGATTCCCACTAGATTTTTTTTTCAATATTTTAGTCCCTGAAGCAGTAACTTTGTCTCTATCAATACAAAATCATATTTTTAGTTAACAATACATTTATTACCTTACCTATGACATTCTAACTGCTTAAAAAGCTTTTTAACTTTAACTTTGTATTCGTAACTACTTCTCTAGCCATATAAAGTTAAAAACTGTTTCTGGAAAAATCTTCTATTTTTTTAAATGAGTTTGTCTAACATACTTAAAATTCTCATTCATGTTGATAATAAACTAGCATGTTATAAACTTTTAACAAGAATAAACTAACTTCTACTGTCCAATTATTTTAAAATTGGCATTTCTTTGACACTGGTTTAAATAGTCCTAGAATTAAATTTTGGAATAACCATTACAATAGGATAGGTACTCAAGTTTGCATATTTCGATAAACACTTTTGTATATTTTTTAGTAATCAGTACTTTCTGAAATGGTTACTTTAAAACCCAAAATGTATTTATTTCAGGGGACCTGCTTGCAGCAATCAATGCGGATTTTAAAAGCTTAGATAATCTTCAATCACTCTTGAGTACCGCTGCAGTCGGTGTACAAGGATCAGGATGGGCTTGGTTAGGATTGAATCCCATGACAAAGCGATTGCAAATTGCTTCCTGTCCTAATCAAGATCCACTGCAAGCAACAACAGGTATTGTACATTTTGTAAAATATTAAAATGAAAATTGCATTGTCTTACAGGTCGTTTTAAAAAGGTAGTTACCCCAAAGGATCGTTTTAATTAGTTTATAATCAAAATTAGCCTAAAGGATAATTTTAAATAAAAAGTTACATGTTTTATATAGCTCAATTTTTTTTAAATATACTAAACTAAGATAATTTTTACTGGTTTTTTTTTTTTTTTTTAATTTAACTGGAACTATTCAGGCTATAAAAAGGCAAAATTGACTAAATTTTCGAATTAAAATAGTTTAAACTTTAACAGTGTTAAAAATATAAATATTTAGTATTATATCTATTACAACATTTTATAGTTAGTGCTTATTAAAAAAATTATTACTTGTTATCAAATTAATAGTTTAGAAAATTAATCTTAAAATAAAGAGATTTTACTGAAAATGAGACACAAGCACATTTTACAAGTTATATTTGGTTGGTATTATCTGTAGATTTCATCCTACTTTTATTATTGATATTTATTAGTATATTACAAAACTATTGCTGAAGGTAAATTTAAAAAACCATTGCTGTAATTGTATGAATTCCCTATCACTTTTAACCAAAAGATTAAAAATTGCCTGTTTTAAAAAAAATTTCAGGTATTGAGATGATATTCTATTGCATTTCTAAAAGTACATATATTGAGAGACTAATGCATGTACAATTTTTTCATATACACACGTTTCTTGTCTTTTATGAAGACAAATAAATTGTGAATATATATTCTGTGCTTGTTTCTAGGCTTGGTACCATTATTTGGAATCGATGTTTGGGAACATGCTTACTACCTTCAATACAAAAACGTGCGACCTGATTATGTGAAAGCTATCTGGAAGGTTGCTAATTGGAAAGATATTGGAGAAAGGTTCAACAAAGCTAAAGCTTAAAATAGTACTTTTTCTTTCAATAAATGTTTAGAAAGTGTAATGTTTAAAAACGTTTGAAATACGAAAATAAATTACTTGTTTGTCATTTATATTTTGTGAATTTTCAGTTTTAATTTTGGTCTATTATTTCATTCGTAATTCTAAAATAAAAAACTTGGAATGTTTTTATTTCATTTTATAAAACATTAAAATGGCTATTAAATTGCAATAGATTTAGTTTTAAAGTATGGTTCAACTTCAAACAGAAATACTTTTTTTTTTCGATAACAGTTAGGGTTACCTCATTTCCTTAGTAATAAAACATAGCATTGTTTTTCTTAACTAATAAAGGATATACATGTAACAGTTATTAATCTAAACCTCTGAAAAATAATTTTGAAGCATTCTATGCAAATTAATAATTTAATTAGTTATTCACAATGTAACAACTAATAATACAACTAAAATCACTGTAATCACGGACTTTTTAATATAGAGTTGAAGATAGTAATAAAATCTACAAAATGGTTTTTATTTACATGAGGTAATTCTTTTAACAGAAACTTAAATTTTATAAACAATTAGTATTTACAAGTATGGTTGCCACCCTGCATATATTCTACACAAATTGTTTGGATCTCTTGCTTGTTGTATCAGTAGATTCACTTGACCTTCTGTACTCATTGCGACACCTTCTTCGAGGCCTTGGAGCTTTTGTTGCAACCTCATCAATGCTCGTTCTGCTAGAGTATTTACTTCTGCAAATAAATAATATGGTTTAATGACAGCATTAGTCTAAAACAGTGTTTTCCGACAGGGGCTCACTTACCAATGGTATGTAATTGGTTGGAGACATTAACGAAAAGAGAAGGGCAACCAAGAAATTGTATTGAAATAGATTGATTAGGGTAATTAATTTTATTATATTGAAGTTAGATTTTTAAAAAAAAGCTTACTATTGGTTTCTATGAGTGTTGCCACATTATAAATTTACTTTGCATAATATTTTCTAGAAAATCATAGAAGCATGTAAATGAAAATATCTGACATATGATACCAGTCAGATGAAAGCATTTAAAAGATTCAACAGTTGAATACATATTCATTTTAGCAGTCATGTTTCTTCGATAGATGCTTTCCTTTCTTAAGTCTGGTAATAAGTTAGTAAATTTAAAAATAAAGTGAAATTAAGAACACAGAAATTGTTTTCATTAAAGTTAGGAGACGCATTCGAAATTTAATTTATAAAAAGCTCTTTCAATGTCACTCGTCACTTAACATGAAATGTGTTTAAACATAAAATTTACTTCTACACTGAAAAATAAAGAGGTACTCAAAATTAAACAATGTATTACTCACCATTCCCATTCTGTGAATTAGAGGCTGGACTGGATTTAGTAGCTGATTTGCACGCTGGTACAGCCCATTCATACAAAGGATCATGCAAAAGAACTTCTAATATTGTTAAAAGTACATCTTGAGAATTTCTCATAACTTCTAATGTTTTTTCCGAGCACCTGAAATACAATAAATTTATAAGGATAAGTAAAGAATAATTGTAGACATGTTTCGTTTTGGTTAATTATGTTGCACTACAGCAGCATTTCTTGGCGATGTTTCAAAGTTTATCTAGAAGGAAATACCCATGAACAATGCCTCATATTTTTTTTATCATGGAAAGATGACAAGGGCAATACCTGATCTGACACCCGACACAACCTCAATAGGCATCAGGACATTGGACTCCGATCAGATTTAACGTGCACCAGTCCCGTATACACACCGTAAAAATTGGAAGATAAGTTCGGACAACGTATTATTACTTCGCAGCGATTTTGGCAACTCTCTGATCACAAGTGAACTGTATTTTAAAAATTTTGCCAAATATTTTGTATCAGCCGTATTGGAACTCGCAACTCTCTGATTGCTAGCCGACCACGGTACCTCAGGGCTATGGACAACGTAGACATATGAAACAATTTAACAGAGCATAAAGGCAGTAGTTTACATAGTAGGAAAGTGGTTATTTAAATATTTGAACTTCTATTTTTAAAAGAATTTCACTCCTACCACTTGTCAGAGCAACTATAGACAAATTGCAATGATAATTTAAGGGGAATAAGACCATTTTGGAGGAATTATTTTCTATAGGATAACAGAATACCAGGCAAAGTAAATTCGAAGAGAGAATAATTATATATTCAGCTTACTTCACAAAATAATTTACCACATATATTACTTTATAAAACCACTAGTAATGATTAATAAATACTGATATCATAAGTACCTTTTAAAAGTTCCTTCCACACCATTAATTCCCATTCCATCAACTATGTCTCTTGTCAGTCGAAAAGGAACTGTTTCGGGAGTGGCTAGAATTCTCCCTTTCTCAAATGCTATTCCTGATGCAATAAAAAAAAGGTTTTAGTATTAAAAAAGGGATTTTCTGTATAAAATAGTTTAATTCCCATGAGTTTTTTAAAGGATGAAAATATTATATATAAGTTTAATTTTTTATTACCATTTTAATGTTAGCCATACAATATATAACCTCTTCTGAAAAATCTATTCATTGACAATGCTTTAAGGAATATGTAAAATTTTGGACAGCTATATTTTTCCCTCACAAACATTTTCTAACGAGAATAAGTTCATCATTTCAAATTTTTCTTTGCATTAAAGCTTCTAGCAATAATTTCATATATAATGATAACCTTTTTCGAAGAAATTTTACACAATAGAGGGGCAATATTTTTGGTGCTAAGTATCACAATTAAAAGGAAACAATATTTATGAATATACAATCTGACTTACCAAAATCAATATGAACAACTTCTGCTGTATATTTGTCGATAAGTATGTTATTTACATGTCTATCACCCAGTCCTAAAATGTAGCCCACTAAAAATAATAATAAACATCATCAGTAACACACCAGTATGAATATAATATAATCATAAGTATTTTAAATATAAGTGACACTATTATGTAAGTGATATCTACTCAATAATTAAAATGAAAGTTCATTGATTACTGGAAAGGCATTTTTGTATTTAATAAAATATTTTAGTTAATACTAGTGTATTCTAAATCAACTACCAATCAAAGAAGAGAAGATTTTTATCACAGATTTATTCAAAATATATTTTTAAATACTTTATTAACACACACTTTTTTTAAAAAGGGAAGTTACCAAAATAAATGACACCTTTTTGATAAGTGAAAAGTTGAGAGTATTTAGTTCTTATTGTATTAGCTTTTCCTATTACAAAAACTGAAAATACAAGTAATTTATTTCGTTTGACTTTAAAAGTGAGATATTTTGACAATCATAGCAAAATGGCTGTTTGGTCCTACACTGCTGGAAACCAGTTATGGCATATACATTAAAAATAGAGTTGCCCTTGTTGGGTTTTGAACCTTCAACCATTTGTTCCAAGTTGTAACACTCTACTGAATAAGCTGCAAAAGCTTGGCTAGTTATCCCCTGAGTTCTTTCCTTTTCTAATCCCTACATAATGCATGTGCAGTTCTTCGTCACTACAACTTCTATTGGATGGAAACTTTAAAAATTAATTATAAAATTAACCCATATTTTTAAATACCAGCTCTCGGGTGCAAAATTAGAGGTTGAATGTATGTTTAAAATTTCAGACATTTCTGAACAGAGGAAGTAGATGTTTTGCATGCCACAGACAGACTTCTTTTATTATTAGAGATACTATACAATCGAATAACAAAAATACTGTAATCAGGTAGATTTTAAAAAATATCAATCATGAAAGTACAGTTAAAAATATTTAATTATTGGATTATGTATGCGTTTTTACCCTTAAAAATTAATTTCCATTAATTCTTAATTTACGTTATTAAAAATATGTGTAATGATAAGAAATAAATACCAATCGAACTTGCTGCAACACTTTTAGTATAAGACTGTCTTCTTTCGAACCAAGCAGAAGGCTCTGGAAAGTTTTCAAGGAAGAAGTATCTAAACACGGGTGGGAAATCTGCGCAGATCGAATCATAAATTTGTCTCTTTTTTGGTAGTTGAGAAATACTTGAAATTTCCTGAAAATGCAATTAAAAAAAGTTAAAAAATCAATTTCAAGATCGAAAAAAATTCACATGTATGAGAAGATAATTTAAATGAAAGAAACAAATCTCATTTTTAAGACGTTTCAAGGTAGTTATACTTAATTAGTTATACTATATTACTTAATCTATGAGGTTGGGGTTTCCATAGAAACAAATAACAAAATATGGGGGAGGAGAAAAGGGGGGAGGGTGATATTCTAAAAGTAACAGACTATGTTTTTAAATTAGAAAAATATATGAATTTTGAAACAAAATGTTTTGCACAGCAGTAGCTATAGTTTTATTGCTTACCATATTTCATTTATAATAAATTACAAAGTCAAATGAAAATATAAGGGGGGAAAATACCATCATTTTTTTCCTGCAGTCCTGGGGGCTTGTCATATTAGGGTAGTATCTGGTGTGTGCTCCACCTGCTCCCACAAGGTACTGAGAAAGAACTTGAGTACCTTCACACCACTGAAGAACTCCACTTCTGCGTGAAACAGGAACAACCTAAAATACGTTTTTAAATTTATTTTAAATGGATAAATAGATTATTCCTACATATATCTTAACTAGTATGAAGTACAATAACTTCTCTCTTCCCTTTAAAAAAGATGTATCTTGTAAACTTTTGAATTATATGTTGTCAACAATTACTGCTGGACTGATATTTACTTTATAGCATTGACCATTCTGCTCTGTGAAAATCAGCTAATCAAGTTCAAAATGAAGAACTAAAGAGCAGATTTGAAATTCAACAATAGAATTCATCTGTGCATCCTCAAATGCTTGTTGACTTAGTTCAGCATAAGGGACTATTGACAAATAATAACACCCTATTTTAACTGCTTAAAAACTTAGAACAGTGTTTCCCAAAAAGTGGTTCACAGGTCGATGTTAGGAGGTCTGCAGGATTATGAAGAAAATACGGTTAAAATACAATGAGGTCATCCTTTGGCAACTTTTCTGAAAAACTATAAATATTAGGCCATGTTTTCATACACTGGCAGATACGGTTATGACGAAAAGTGTAATACTGGACTATATGAAAAAGTTCTAATTGGATAACATTGCATCCGGTAACTGGTTCCATTTTTACCGATGAGTGAAAAAACCGCTTTAGAGAGCTTAAGTTGGAGGCATACTTGAGAGGTGGAGGTAAGTTTTTGCCTCAAAACAATATGGCCGCTGTTCTTCTTCCACTGAACTTATGTCTCTTAGATTTATTTATAGGTACCTTTCTAGGGTTAATGAAATTTATTTTTCTGGGTAATATAAGTTATTTTAATTTTACATACTTAAATATTTAAAAACTAATTAACCAAAGAGCTATATCTAATAACATATTTAAATCAAGATTTTTTTTCCTGCAATTTTCGACCAAAGCAATTATAATAAATATCGATTCAAAAGAAGATATAAATACCTTATATGTTCTTATATGTAGTTTTCTTTGTCTTGTTTCCATTTTTTCTTGAAGCAAACAGTTAACAAGACAGAAAACTTGTTGCATAACAGCGTCTTGACGTAAGTCATCACTACCCTATAACAATGAAAACAATTTTATTTCTTATAACAAAGCTTTATATTCTTACATACTAACAAACCTGTTCTATCACTTCACTCAATAAATGTATTAATATAAAACCTACACTACTGCTTAAATGTTCAATGATAGATCATTTACTTTAAAAACTTTAATTGCAAAAAACACATATCCGGTAAGAAATAATTTTTAAATATTTTATTATGAGTTTGATTTATTGGAAATAATATCACCTAAGTATATGACTCTAGTTAAGACATTTAATACTCATAGAAGAAAATAATAAAAAGCTTACTTTCACAAGCTGTTCTCGCTCAATACCATCTGTTCCAACACATTTAATAACTTTTGGAAGTGTAATGCCACCGCACATTCGGAACTCTTGATGGAAAGAATGCATTCCTACAACATTTTTGTATTCACATCTTCGATCAACCTGCAAAAGAACAATTCAACATTTATAATATATAAACAAATCCCTGTATATTTCAGAGTGATCTTAAAGAATTTTGTAAAAATTAAAGTATTCTTTTCAATTTATACAAAATAAATTATTTTTTGTAATTAGAGTACATATGTTAAAATATAGAAAACAGTTATTTTATTGATCTCCTTAATTATTTTTATAATTAAACTACTAGATTTTTATGCTCTTGCACATTTAAGAAACAAACTCAGAAATGGTCGCATGATATTACCAATTTTGATTTGCATTGTATTTGACTGAAGTAAGTGGTGAATATTCGTACTAGATAACCTTCTAAGAAATTGGGTAACCTTAATTTAACAATTAACCTTAAAATTGGAAAATTATCTTTTGAAGAAAACAAGCATATCAATCTTACCTTTATATCTTCAGTGATAATTGGGATGCTTTGCATGTTACGAAATTTAAGCAAAGGTTGGTCTTTAGGGATAATACCTAAGCAAAAAAGTATAGTACATAATAAGTTCTTCAAATTTAAACAACTGTAATTCATCTAATAAAATATAAGTTACATAGCTTCTATAAATTTTAATATCAAATTATTTAACTTTAAATTGTTTTATTTAAGATTACAAATGTTTTGTAATTTAATTTAAATATGAAAAATAACTAATTTTTAAAAACTTTACTAAAGAAAAGTTTTTATAAAAAAATTATATACTAAATTGGTTAAAATTTTACTTCCAACTCATAAATACTAATACAGTGCAAATTTAACTACACAAAAAAATATAAGAAAAAAAAACAGGTTCAACAAAAATTTTATATATTAAGATAATTTCGTACATAAATGTTTCTATGGTTCTTGAAATTTTGTTTGTTTAAACAATTTTTGCAAACTGAAAAAGTTCTATAAAATCTGTACAATTTTATAAACTAAACTGTACAAAATGATAGAAATTTGTACATTGTACAAAAAATTTATATAAGTTGGGAGGTATGCAAATGCCTACCTATACAATTCTCTATACATGAAATTACATTAAAAAATATCAATAATTTGTATGTCTTACCTCTTTTTAGAGTTTTAGTAACCGTTAGATATGCCAAGGAAATGTAAGCATCACATAAATCGGAATAGCTCTTAGCAAGATGACCAACTTTTGTCTTCTGTAGGGAAGCTAAAAGCTTTTTAGCAGCATTCATTCTTTCCTAAATTAAAAATATTATTTAAAAAGTATATGCGAGTAAGTTAAAGTAAATACTAGTATGTTAAACTAGGAGCTCCTTTCATATACTAAAAAATACAATAAAGAAAGACAGTGGAATTCATTACTTGAAAAAAATCCCTAAAAACAAAAGCTATACTAAAGAAAAATTATAAAAAGGAAAAGGGAATTTGGAGTATAAAAAGTTATATATGGTATAATGCAAAATAGTTTGACTTAGAGGTCAGATATTTTTCTACAAAAGGTGCAAAACTATACTATTATGATTGTTCCGAAGAAAAGAGTGAGAGTGCAGACAAAATGTTCCCATTAAGTACTTTAGAACAGTGGTTTTCAATCTTTTATCTTTCATGTACCCCTTGATAAAACTTTTCATTTATGAGAACCCCCTTTTCTCATTAGCTCTTCTCACCTAACCCTATAAGCAAAAAAAGTTGTTTTTGCTAGACAGTAATGTTCTTAGGCGGGCAAATTAATCAAACTACTCAAATTAATGATACAAATAGGTTTTTATTTTAAATTTTACTTATTAAATTTATTTATTTATTATTTCAGGTGTTTTTCACTATTATTAATATTATTTTCACGTACCCCCAAATGGATCACTATATGTACTCCCAATAGTATACGTACCACAGGTTGAGAACAAAGAAAGACAAAATAATTAATTCACATCCGAATTGTGAAATGCGAATGAATTCGCATTTGAGAACTCATGCAAGTTAATTTTTCCTGAAAGTAATGCAAAATACGATATATTTTTTAGATAAATATTTTATTACATAACTAAATTTATTGGATATGTGCAATGTAAATAAAATTCTGGGCACCTGAGAAAAAGGTTTTATGAGACAGTATGGATATTGGAAAAGAAAAAAAAATACATTAAGTCTCCTCATAAATGAACATTCCCACAAAAAGAACATTAAAGAAAATGACTCACCTTTACTGCTGGTACTTCAGCCTGTTGTAGGTGAACAGTCTGGTCAGAAACTTGTTTCGTAACAGCCGCTGGATCTTTATCAGCATTGTTAAGCGCTAAAATTACTGGCAAAGCATGATGAGGGTGCTCCAAAGTGATTTGCTTTAACAACTGTTTAAATGAAAAACATGCAAAATTGTGTATGTTTACGACAGAAATATATAAAATTTTGATAATAATTAACCAATATATAACATATAATTATATACAACATTGAATAATTTCTTACCGACAGAAGTATGTTTGTAAAAGTGTTTGATGCTTGTGTTCCCATTCTAGCAGCCAGTTGATACATTAGTGGTAAAAATTTGTAGCTTTGTAGTAGATGTATCTGAACCTAAAAGCGCAATATTAAATATTATGTAGTCTATTTGCTTCAATGATTAAATTGGCGAGTTTATCTTCTTTCATAAAATAATTTAGAAACTTCTCAATTGAATTTGTTTTGATTTACACAGTTAAGAGACAAGACATAAGTTGACATAGTAACACACTTTCCAAAACTCTGATGAACTTTTGTTCCATTAGAAAAAAGTTAGAACATTTCTAAAATGTTCCAATCATAGAAGTTGCTATGCTTTTTCCCGAGGTGTACCTAAACAAGGGGGGATTTTTTTAAAAGCAAGTGGGAACAGTGGCATACGCAAGGGTGGGGGTTGAGGGGGTCAGAGCCCCTCCCATTGGAGTAATTATTATGTGTAATAATATTATTTTTATACAAAAATTATGCTAAAGACTTCTGTGATAAAGTCAGGATCTGTATTATTAGTTTTCAAAATAGCTAGCAACTAAAATCTGAGGACGTAATGACACCTCCTACATAAATGCCGGTTAGGTTAGGAATGCTATGAAATCGCAGGACTGAACAAGAGAGATTGCCATTGTGACAGAAAACTTTGGTTCTCATAGATTCTACTGCCATATATGCATGTGAAACCAGTCATTTGAAGGCATATCTTAGAAGAATGGAATGCACAAATACATAAGATTGATACACAGTTGAAAACTGAATAGTAATTTATAAGATCGTTATTGGAAAAAAAAGTGATTCAGAAATAGATCAGGAAATAAGAGTCGAAAGATCCGTGGGTATCATATTTATTATTTATGTTGTAAAGATCCCTTTTATGCTGCTTAGACACAATGAATCTTACCACATGAGGTTTCAAAAGAAAGATAATTTCATGGACAGTGATGAATCATAATTTTCATCTCGTAAATATTAGCAGTTTTTTTTAAAATGCGTTTAAGATAATTAATTTTAACGTTTTTTTTAAACAAGCCGTTGATAATGCTGCTATCTATAAGCAGACTGTTAAACTTATTATATTTTGGCTTTAAGAAATGGTTGTGGGTTTGGGGGGGGGAGATTTTTTATGCGATAATTATTGCAAGGACATGCTAGTATTACAATATTTCATAATTTTTTTTTCAATGTATACTAGGTGGGGTAGAGGAGGTTACCACCTCCACCCCCCCCCCTTCCATACACATTTGTATACACACACACTGTATACGTTACTGAGTGGGAATTACCTGTTAACTAAATGATCTGTTAAAAAATTTCCTGTTTTAAATTTGTCCTCTTTACAATTATAAAGGCATTTAAAGCCTATGGTAGGTTTTTAAGTGTAAACTTTTAATTCTAAAATTTGTCCGAATTCTCCAAACTATTTAATGCTGAAATAGAAAACTAAAAATTGTACCTCTTCCATAATGTTTGTTATATTACATTTTATTAATAATGGACTAAAGTATAGCTTAGGGGAATTTCCATAATGGCAACATATGGGTTTTAAACAGCACCCTAATGAACAGTTATATGGTCACATATATGGTAAATAAAAATTGTGATATACTTTGAGAAGTCAAATAATATTTTAAAATTCTATAAGTATTTTCTAAAGAGTCGCGAAAATGTACATGAATCCAATCATACTGCACATAAAAGATAATCATAAGATATATAAAGGACCATTAGTAATAAATGCAATTGTTTAACTTACTTTAATAATCTTATTGATTTCTTCATCATCGAGATTCTGGAACCACAATGAAACTAGACGAAAAATCCATAAATCATGAGCATCTGAGCCTTTTAAACATTCTAAGTAATTTTCTATTGCAATTTTAAGAAACCGCTTTCTATCAGCTTCGAGACCTTTCATTTCCACCTGATCTATTTCAGTCTGTCTTGTAAGGATTATAAGCAATCTTTTCTGACTATAAAATATTAAAAAAATATTTTACAGTAAATAATATAAATTAAAAGAGTAATTAGACAAGTAACAGTTAAAAGTAGAAATCTTTTGATGGACTAAAGTCACAAATATGATTCCATAACTACTATATCTATATAAAATAATTAAATCCATGTGATACATACAAAGTATAAATAAATACAAAATTTGTGGCTGAACATACTTTTATTTAAATTTTACATCAAGGCCAATGTTTCGTATCAGTGTTATCTAAAACTATAGATTTTAAATTGCGTATATGAATTTTTACTTGTTAACTAATCAAAAGAAAGTTACTAAAAAAAATATTTTACTTTCACTGGGAGAAAACTTAACATTCTACTTTAAAAAATAAGTAATTTTTTTTATCACTGTCACAGGTTTTTAGAAAAAGAAAATTACTTCACATTGTAATGTAATAGACAAAAATTAAAATACAGTGAAACCCCGATTTTACGTCCCCCCATTTTACGTTTTTCCCGTTTTGTACGTTTTTTTCTGTAAGTCGCATGCAATCTCTATATTGATAATGTGTTTTTTTCCCCGGTTATACGTTTTTCATTTATATGATTTCCCGGATCGACCGTTTTTCGTTTTTGACCAAGTATCATTTTTTTTTTCTTTTCGAATGTTCTTTCACTTTTATTTGTAAAACCAACGTCTAGGCATGTTTCCAGACGCAAAGGCACATGAAACTGGTTTTGATCACTGGTTTCCGCATTGCTTAGCTTTCACGTGACGACCAGGTGCGGAGCACTACTAAGACAAAACTAGATGCGCGCGCATCTAGTTTAGCCTTGGCTCTACTAACACCCACTACGAAAGGCGAACGAGCCTCTACACTCTTTCAATGACTCTCAATCATTTTGTTGTGTTCAGATACAATAAAAATGACATCGAAAAAACGCAAAAGTTTTTCGGTTGCAGAAAAAGCCAACATTATAGAAAAGGCCAACGCATTTCACGGGACAAAGGTGGAAATGGCAAAGTCTCTTGGATTAGCAGCTTCAACACTGCAAACAATTTTGAAGCAGAAAGACGCTATCGAGACCAGCTATGAAAATTTGGGTTGCGGCAATGCTAAGAAGAGAAAAACTTTGAAAAGTTCGCCATATGATGAACTTGAAACCATATTAATTAAATGGTTTAAACAAGCTCGCGCTGCTAATGCTCCAATAAATGGCACAATACTGAGGGAAAAAGCTGTAGAAATTGCCGCTCGGCTCGAGTTGAACAATTTTAACGCTTCTAACGGCTGGATAGATCGTTTAAAGAAACAACGCTACAATCTCGTGCACCGATCACTTTGTGGGGAATCTGCAAGTGTCGATGTAACAACAATTGATGATTGGAAAAACAAAACTCTTCCAGAAGAAAAAGACATTTTCAATGCAGATGAAACTGGGCTCTTTTTCAATCTACTGCCAGATAAAACTTTTTCTGTGAAAGGAGAAGCATGTTTTGGTGGGAAAATGTCGAGGATGAGGTTGACTGTTTTGCTGTGCTGTAACTCTGATGCGTGTGAAAAATTAACACCCTTAGTTATAGGCAAATCAAAAATCCACGTTGCTTCAAAAACGGGAAAAGTTTTCCTACATGTTATGAATCCAATAAAAAAGCTTGGATGACCCAAGCTCTTTTCAATGATTTTTTTCGAAAACTCGACAAAAAAATGCGATTGGAAAATAGAAAGATCATTCTCTTTATTGACCAATGTACTGCTCATATGGACTTAAAATTGAAAAATGTGCGGATTGAGTTTTTCCCTCCCAATTGTACAAGTAAGCTGCAACCGTGCGACTTGGGGATTATACGATCTTTTAAAGTTGCTTACCGAAAACAACTGGTGAGGAGAATTCTACCCGAAATTGACAACGGCAACTTAAAAGATGCGTGGAAACAAAAAATAATTCACTTTATTTCTTCATCCTGGAACAGTGTCACAAAAAATTGTGTTTCGCATTCATTGCATTTTGCGGAAAGCGGCTTTCTGAAAAAACTCAAAGGAACAGATATCGATGCAACTGATGGCCGTGATATTCCGATTGATTGTGATGAAGTTCCTGTTGATTGCTTTAATGACCCTGCCATTAATTTTGAAGAATATGTGACATGTGATGAGAACGTGATGACTTCTGAAATCGATGCTATTCAATCTATAGCTGAAATCATGGAATGTTCATCAGAAGAGGATGACGATACTTGAGACGAGGTCTCGGAACCCATTCCCTCTTTCAATGCCGCAAATAATGGATTAAATTTACTGAGGAACTATTTTCTTGGACACGAGTCGCAAGAAAAACAGTTTGAAACCTTGTCAGAAATCGAAAAGGCCTTATTAGAATTACACACAAAAAATCGAAAGCAATCGGAAATAACTGATTTTTTTGTTAAAAGGTGTGATTGGTAAAAATAAAATGATTGACAAATGTGATAAACAAGTTAAAATATATAATATTGTCATGTAAATGTGACGAGTAGTATGTATATCTTTATTTTCAACTGGAAGTTTGTTTTTCAGCGCACCCCGTTTTTACGTTTTCCCGCATCGTACGTTTTTTTTTATTGGTCCCCTGAAAAACGTAAAATCGGGGTTTAACTGTATAACAAATTATTTAATAATTTTTTGAATTCATATTTATATAAATAAAACAATCTGATATCATTTGAAAATTCACAGTCATATACTTACATGCATATGTAGTGGGCAGCTCATGGACTTGTTGATGTTTTTTTTTTATTTAGTTTAAAAAAAGTAAATATATTTTTATTTTTACTTGACAGAGGTCATTTTATAGAAGAACTATACATATGTTTACATTTTTAAGATAGATTTAAAATGACTTATCATCAGCTATATATGTTTCAAGGGTAGTTAAACTCCCCTTGAAATTTAATAAATTATTGCAGATTAAAGTATTACTTTTATAGTTTCAAAATTTTTATGTATTGAAAAACATAATTTATTTGTATGAAAAATATTCCTACATATTTTATACACATTTAAAAAATATAACCTCAGTGAATTATGCATTAAATATCATTACAAAAAATATTATTAAATATAAATGAAAATACCTTTGAAAACTAGCCTAGATTTTTCAGATTCAATAACAGGGTGTCCAGGGGGTAAACAATCTGAAATTCCCTGTTATATAGTTCTTTCAGTGTGAAAGAAATAACACGGATTGGCGCAAATTAAGCATGATAACAGGAACATTTTATATACAATATTTGTCATTACAGGATATTTTACAAGTTTTCAATATTGACAATTAGTTATTACTTTTTAAAAAATTGAAGACATTTTTGGATTTTTGGTGAATTTAAAAATACACTGCCAACACTTTCTATACTGCAAATATACAAAATCCAATGCACAAAAAGTGCCAAAGTCCAATATATTATAATCAATAATCAGTGTATAAAAATTTAATGTACCCCAAGTTCAACTTATAAATATGCAACTTTAAGATAAAAAAAGTCCATGAAAGTTCAATGTATCTGAGAGAGTATACATATTTTACTTTAAAACTTAAGTAACCTCAATATTAAAAAAAAAACTACTACACCCAAAAAGTAGAAACTCAATGTATCCTAAAAATAAAACTAATTTATTAAAAAAAATTAAATCCATAACTTAAAAATCTACAGTCAGTCTAATACACCAAAGATCTGAAATGTAATGTACCTAAAAGAACCTAGTGTAGTTGATGACAGCAGTTTTGCTAAGTTTGGAAGAAAAAAATGTGTTTTAGCGATGTTCAAGAGAAATTAGAATTTCACTAGGAATTTAGCGATGTTTAAACATTTGAAACATCAATATTTAAAATTGATTGAAAGTGCAAGTATCTAGTTATAGACAGGCAATTGTTCTGTCAAGTTTTGGAAACATCAACATTTTGATGCGATTTCTATGACCTTGAAAGATCCCATTTTGATTGAATTTAGAAGGTATATAAATATATACAGTCAATCAATGAAGTTTCATAGCCGGCAATCAGCTTGGCAATATTTCTTTTGTTAATTTCTCTGATTTTTTTTTTAATTATAAAATCCCTGATTTTCCCTGAATGGCCAAAGTCCTTGATATTTCCTGGTTTTCCCTGTTGATGGACACCCTGAATAACTACACAATCTGACTAGGTTTTCCATGATTGAGCTATTGAAATTTCTGTTGGAAGATACAATCAAATTACATAAAACCTTAACATACAAATCTAAAGAAAAAATATTTTTGTGAAATATATGCATACCAAAAAATACAAATGATCCAAAATTGCTTTTTATGATGGACTGATAAAAGTATAATAAAGAAACATACTCATCATTTATATCTTTTGTCTTAAGTTGCTTTGCTTTTTCTTTGGAAGTGGCCATTACAACTTGTTTGGTCTGATATGCAGTTGATTTCTTATAGTTAATTATGCTTTGGTATTGGCCATCTGCATAACGGGCTACTGCTAAATATGCATCACACACTGAAGCAGTCCAGTCCTCTGTTTCATCAGTATTGGTATTCTTCAAAACCTCCAATGCCTACAATGTAAACAAAATTTCAATTATTTATAATAAGTACAACTATAATGTGGTTGGTAAAGATATAGTGTATAATATTTCATAACTCTATTCTTTATCAAAAGTACACATATCAAGAAGATATTAACTAAATTTAATTTATTTTATAACTACAATCTTCCATTTCAACTCTGCAAGGTTATTTTCGCTAAAACTTCTACATAACTTTGACAAAAAAATATATATATAGAAGCAAGCTACATTATATACACTTTGAGTGGTGAATTTACTAATAATTTGAGAAAGTTTGTTTGGATAGAAGTCATTTTTGTAACTTTTTAGATGAATTCTAAGCAAATTCCATTGTTACTCATTTTAAAAACATCCAAATACATTCCAAAACAGCATGGTGATTTTGAACAAAATAGTTAGGTAAAAGCAAATATAGATTAAACTGTAATAAAATAGATTTAGTTGAACTGTTTTAGAGAAACTTAGCTAAATCTAGTTTTTTAATAACTTTTTTTAGATTTTCGACTCATGGGACCTTAAGATATATAAATAATTAGTATTGTGTATATTGCTTTTTCAGAAATCAAACTTCACCTTGGACTAATAGTAAATTACTTGACAATCGAATAGTGACACTTGAAATGAAAAATAAATTTGGGTAAATCCAATTATTTTATACAAAAAATACAAATAAATATATCAATCAAGCACAGTAAATAATCTATTAAAATAGCGTTAATAGCATAAAATAGTTAAATGTTAAAGCATTTTAGTTTCTTATATTCATTTGAATGCAAGAATGTGAGGCATTAGTAATAAATTATCCATATTTATGTGAATATTTTAAAAGCATAAACAAATTATTAAATTTTTAAATCAGTTATTAAATTGTTTTAGATAATTTAGTAAAATTAACCATAAGGCATTGTAAATTTATTGTATGAGAAACCATTAAAATGAGAGGGAGAAGTGACCAGTGTTTAGTTTTAAATTAATACAGATATGTCCCTGAGATTAATACAGATATGGCTCTAAGATAGAGATATGTCCATATTTTTAAGTAGCATCAATATTATATATAGGACAATAAAGTAATTGCAAATAGTACTTCTATGTAACGTTAAGGGACTTTTTATCTTAGGTTTTGAGAATATTAAATGCTCTTATGCAACAAAAAATATTTATTACCTTTTCTAAATAATCTCGCATAATAACAGCAGAATTTTCATTACATGTTTCAGCAAGCCACCTTCCTCTGAGAGTCAAGGCTTGACCATAATGTAACAGGAATTTGGGATTTTCTTTGGCAAACTATAAAAATAATTATTTTAGGAGGGGTAGTGATGTAAATATCCAATTTTGCATCAGCAGCAGTACATATAAATTTAAATTCTTAAAAATACTCTATGTGTGCGTGTAGATTTTTTTTCCTCTTTTTTTTTTCAAATCAATGCAGGAACTTTTTTATAGATGTCTCTACTACAATAATTTAAATATATATTTTTTAAAAATGTATTGCAAATATAAAAACAATCACTTGCAGATAATCAACTTCACAGGTTAGATATTTTGCTTATTTCTTCAGGTGAAAAGTACTTAGTGAAAAGTTACACAAAGTACAAACATATTTTAAACAAAGCAAAACAAATCAATCATTAATTATTCATAGGAAACTGAAAATTCATTCTCAGAGATAAATTTGTTTAATCATGGTTCATACAAATTTTCCAAAGTAAAAATTAAGTAGTTCTTAAGGACTTTTTAAGGACCTTTTGATACTTTTTAAGGACCTTTTGATACTTTTTAAGGACCTCTTATATTTTTTAACAATAGTGGATCTAGAATTACCATCAAAGCAATGTTAAACAATAAAATAAATTATAAAATCAGAGGAGTTAAAATGAATAATAAAAAGTTTATGCTTGAACAAGATTGTAGGTTTTAAAAAAATAAAGCAAAAACCGTATATGAACCACCTGCGAAAACAACCCAATATAAACCAACGTTGAATTTCCAATGTTATGCTCTAAAAATAATAGTACTACTAAGTACAATAAGATTGAATTACTTCGACCTACATTTAAGATCAAAATTACAATGAATTTCTAAAAGTATAATGTCCTTCAAATGTATGCAATCGATTTTAAGTATCCTGAGATTTCAGTGCAGCCAAATTTTTTTTTTTTTTACATTGTCCTCACATTAAAACTCAAGTTCAATGTACCCTAATAATTAATCTTAAGATCAATGATTCAAAAGTACCTTTAATTTCAAAATTCTAATCTACTTCTAGTATAATATTTAAATACACCCCAAAAATATTTAATGTTTTCTCAGCATAAAAATTGAATGCATCACCATAGGAAAAATTTAACCCCAAAAATATATTTTAATTTACATCTATTATCTATTTTAATTCAAATATCCATTGAAAAAATAAAATTAAAAAGGCTAATGTGCCCTAAAATCCGAAAACAATGCATTCTAACAATGTATTTTCAATATATAAAGGCAAAATTTTTTCAAGTGCACAGAATAGTAGAATACCAATGTACCCAAAGAGTAATAGCCCTCATTGCAAATCCCGTGAGAATTACTAAAAGTGAAAGTTTAATGTGCCATAGATCACAATTAACCCCAAATAACAAAATTAATTACTTAACAAAATTGCAATGTACTCCGAAAAAAAATCTAATGATTCCAAAGGAATCTCCAAGCTAAGAGTATGAGAAATAAAAGTGCAATGTGCATTGAGTTGAAAATTTTCTAAACGATCAAAATCTCTATGCACCACTCAACATCCAATATACCCCCACCAAGTTATTCCCTTAAAAACTAGTTTAATAAGAAATTTGAAAAACTGTTAAAAAAAAAATATATATTTTAGGGGGGGGGGGGGTTCAAATAAAAATAAACTAAATGTAATAAAATTTATAAAACTTTAACCAGTCAAAGTAAAAAGCTTAAAAAAAAAAAATATTTTTAATACTGAAAATAACTCAATACTCAAATATTCTAAACTTCAATTTCGTAAAATAAATTATATTTCCGAAAAATTTAATGCAATTTCGATAAGTAGCGCAAATTAAATCATGATAAAATAGGTAGTAGTGAAACATAAGCATTTATTTATTAGATGCAAAAGGATTGTAAGTCTTTCAATAGAGATCGCAGCAGATCGTGTTTCGTGAATTTCTACAACTTCAAGATTTTCATGAATGAAAAAAATTCTCAAAAGATAATATTCTCAAATAAAAATAAACTAAATGTAATAAAATTTATAAAACTTTAAACAAAATATAAACACATTAGAATATTTTAATGCCAGCCAAAGTAAAAATCTTTAAAAAAAAAAAAAAAAAACATTTTAATACTCAAAATAACTCAATACTCAAATATTCTAAACTTCAATTTCGTAAAATAAATTATATTTCCGAAAAATGTAATGCAATTTTGTTAAGTAGCGCAAATTAAATCATGATAAAATAGGTAGTAGTGAAACATAAGCATTTATTTATCAGATGCAAAAGGATTGTAAGTGTTTCAATAGAGATCGCAGCAGATCGCGTTTCGTGAATTTCTACAACTTCAAGATTTTCATGAATGAAAAAAATTCTCAAAAGTGCGCCATTTGGAAGTTGCATTCGCCAACAGAAATTAGAGTTATAACCATTTCAACTTTCGAGTGATATTCCCCGTTTGACGAAGATCGCAAGTATTTCTAAATGTTGAAGATGCCACATTCTTGTGAAATTCTCCGTTTTTCTAGAATGAATATCGATTCTTCACAAAACAACAAAAACGAACTGAGATTTCTAACAATGAAGTGTCCATATGATGAAATATCATTGACTAAAAAATCGGACAAAAGGGATCAAAAGTTCACTTTTTCTGATGCTGAATCCATCTATTCATGCCTTTCTCTTTTTGCCGATTTACACTTCCGCATAACGGTCAAAGTAAAATCCGGAATTCTTCATTCCGTTATTTTTAATGCAACGGGGTACCGAAAATTTTAAATCCCTGGAATTTCGAGTTAGACTCACAAAAGTACCACCCTTGTGAATTATTAAAGAAAATTATGAGGGACAAAAAATAAGGACCTCAGTTGAAAATTAAGGACTTTAAGGGCCCTTAATTAAGGGCCCACCTAAATTAAGTAGTTCTTAAGGACTTTTAAGGACCGTGCGAACCATGTTAATTGTTAGTGCATTTTCAAATAGAAAAAAAAACTGAACACAGGCAGCGATTGACTCCATACTTTTTGAAAGTTTTAAAAAGGCATGCACATTTTTAGAGTTGAAAAAAAAATTTGCAAACATTAAAATTTTTAATTATAAATTTGGACAATACAAGCAAGTAATTTTCATTTGGATTTACAAAAACAAACTCATAAACCCATTCTTTTCACTAAAATTAGAATACTACATAGAAAAATCATAAAAATTAGTACAAATTAAAAAGGAAAACACATCTGTCAGACAACTTTTACACTAAAATGGTTGTAACAAAATTACACTTCTTATTTTTTTTAATGTTTTTTTGGAGAGAATCACATAATAGACAAACTCTTGAACATTACATTTTTAGAACATTTTTAATATGTAAACTCTTCTAAAAATACATATCTAACAGACTTCAGATTTTTTTTTCAGAATGAAGACAAAGTCAAATGAATAAGATCCTTAGTGAAAATCCAAAATCGGGGTGAAAATATGTATTATACCTTTTCCATGAATGGTAAAGACGATTTAAGAATTTTATTAGCAATGCTGCATTCCTTTTTGGTCCAGAGAATTTTGGCCTCTTCCATTTGCCATCGAAGAATATCTTCTTCTTCAGCACATGGTATTTGTCGAAGTACATGAATGGCATTAGATGCAACCTATGCAGAATAAATTTTATATTAAGTATTCCACAATATCTTAAATAAAAAAATTAGAAAACTTTTGACATATAAAGTAGCAACTTAATATTTTTATACTTATGCAGAAGAAGGAACTTATACAAGGAAGGAGAATTAATTTTTTATTATTGATAACTAGGTATTTAACAAGGCACATAATTTCAATGGATAGTGATCCCAACATTCATTATTTTTCTTACATAAACTTTTTCAATTATTTTGTTGCATAAACAATTTATCCTCTAATGAGTTATTTCTCTGGGTTTAATCTAATGAGATCTAGAAACCAATCGTTAAATATTTAAAAATCAAATTATGAAAGAGTTAAATTTATTTCGGGAGTGGAATGGGTAACATCAGTTCTTTAAAAAGTATATTTTGTTAAAAAAATTTAATAATTTATTATTTATGCAATATAAAAAAAAAGTATTTATAATACCTCTAAATGTAATTCTTTCCTGGCTCTAACAGCATGCCTTTCCAAAAGCTTTTTTAGTTCTGTAATGACAGTGCTCCTTGCTTGCCAATGCTTGGTTGCATTTGTGTCAACTTGTTGTTTTAGTAGAACACACTTTAACCATGACACTGGTTCAACAAAGTCAAAGTCCTCAAATGGCATTTGCTCCTGTAAGTGCCATGATTTTATTATGGCAGGTAAAGAATCAGGGCTAAAAATAAATAAACTTTAAACAGTGGCATAAAAAAAGGCTTTCAAAACTAGTACTATAGCCATAATAATATATGAACACGATGGACAAGCATCTGTGTTAATAGTTAGATTACCAATTAATATAGTTTGGATGGTATAAGCTGTCATCTACTTCAAATGAATGCAGTTACTTTCTACATTTAATAGAATCAAATGAAAAATGCAGTCTACTTAGTATTTCAGAATAACTTTTTTAACTACCTCTCTTCAATCTTAAAAAACTATATATTTGAATAATTGGTTTTTGCCTCAAGAAGACAATATATTATGGTGGTTTAAAAAAAATCAAAATATTTGATTTTAACAAGTCTACAAGTATAAATATGACTCACTGAGTTGGATGGAAACTACTCCAGAGTTTTTAACAAATAACAGTGAGCAACAACATTAACAACAACATTCTGGAAAAAAAAGTTCCCTAATATTTCCCTGATTTTCATGATGATGTCACTAAACTTTCCCTAATTTTACAATTACTTTAAGAAATGTTGCAATACATACTTTGTATAGAAACAAAGTATCCACGCTACAATAATACTATAAATATATTGCATTATAAATGAAAAAATATAAGAAATACTTATTGACAGTTAAAATAATAATTTATGGATACAACACAAATTATGCAATTGTTGCTTATAATTTAATATCCAACGAACTTTACTTTTGCTTCTCCCTCCAGCAGTGGTTCATCTTTTTACAAAAATTAAACTGAAAATATGAAGCTTTTTTTTCAGAACTAAAAGGAAATATTGACAACTAAATAACCCAGAATTTAGGGCATAATAAGCGATAATCGCCGTTTTAATGATCCAAATTTGAAAAATTCCATGATTTTTTTTGTGAAATTTTTTAAATTTCCCTGATATTTTCAGAATTAAAAATTTCTATGATAATTCCCTGATTTCCCGGTTTCCCAGGTTGTTATGTTGCCACCCTGAATAACAATTAAAACACAAATAACATTTATAAACATAATAACAAATTTATATGTTAAAACCTACTTTGATTGAATTTTGGAAAAGTCTTCCAACACCGAGAGCATTTGAATATGGCTAAGAACTGGAAGAATATTCCTTGCTGCTTCCAAACTAGTATGCCGTAGATAGTCAAATTGTGTTTTCCTAAAATTAATTATAATTAGACTATTTATAAGCATATTTTTTAAATTTAATTTGAATAAGTAAAAAATAGGACTAATATATGTTTTAGATCAAAATCAAATTTGATGTCTGCAAAAATTCTAATTTTATATCTAAAAATTGTAAACAAGGACAATAAATATTGTATATGAACAATTTACATAAAAAGATTTAAAAAATAATTTATTGTTTATTTGCATTAATTCTAGTTATATATTTTTATTTCAATTATTATTTAGTTTATTTATTATTTTATTATTATTTAGTTTATTTTCAACATATTCAAATAAATATGTATTATATGCGAATGTAGGAAAGAAATCACATATCAACATGTTGTTCAAAAATAGAACAAACAGTTTATTATTTTTTCAATCAAGAGCTTGGGTTTTTCTCCTCCAAAAAATATTCATAGACTTAATTTTAAATTTAATCCTATAATTCTAAGGTGAAAAAGTTAACTTATTCTAGAACTAATATATTGAATATTCGAAAAATACTTACTGGGCTGAATCGATACATTTATCAAATATTATATTATTTCCAGAAATTAAGTTTTGTTGACTCTTGTATAATAATTCTTGAAATCCATGTACTGAACTATAAAATATACAAAAATACATAAATTATTCCAATTTCTCACATAATAATTAGCAGCAACAAGAAAAAAATATCAGCATGCAATAGTTATTAGCATTGATTCAAACAATCATACCAGCCAACATTTAAAAAAATAATAGATGCACTTTTTTTTACAAAAAATTACCATAAATTATTAGTAAACTATGGTTTCTTCAAGGTGAAGGAAAAGGAATTTTAGCATATTCATAACTCTAAAACATTACATCAGAACATTACACTAAATACAATCTTTTATTTTAAAACCTAATATAAGAGTTAATGGAAAGTTTTGTAGTCGAAATTAAAACCAACCTTTCAATAACTGGCAAATCCCATCGGCTCATTCTCCATGCTGATTCACACTGACATTCCAGCATATTATGCATGGAAACTTCATCTTGGTTATACATTTGAGATTGTATATAACCTTGAAGTACAGAGTTCAGATGGTTCTGCTGCAAGGCCTAAAATAAAACAAAGACTTTTTTTTATAATTAACATCAATATCTTTGATTCACTTATAAAAAACAACTATTTAAAATAAAGTATTTTATATTATTTGTTTTTCAATCAAATACTTTATCTTTTAAATCTATTCTGAGTAATTAAGCCGCTGTAAGGTATATAGACTAAACAATTGCTCATGGATTGAACATAAAACATTTTAATCACACATGCCTAACGTTACAATAGAAAACTCGGGGAGGGACGAACCTAAATGTGCATACACCGCAAGAGGGCAGTTACAAGACTGACGCTTCCCGGCACAGCGGGGGGCGACATAAAAATATATAGAGGGCATTACAATCATATTAACGGGGAAAGAATATTTGAACATAACAGGAACATGAAACAGGTGACAGGGACATAAGAATAGGACAATCATATAAGATAATACATAAAGGGTTATGCTGGTTACACCACCTATTTATACTAAAACCACTTGATTCAAATCAGTTCTCAGTGGAATTCAATTTATTCACAAACGTATTATTAATGACATAAATAATTGAAAAATATTATTATTTTTATTCTTGCAACCATACATAACTTTAAAATTATCCTACCTGTAAAATTTCGACTTTTGAATTATTCAAGTCACTTATTTTCAGTAGGCCATCCCACTTTTTGTCAATCAAGTAACTGTGTTTCAAGATTGCTTGACTGTCTGTAGCTACTACTTCACACCCACTAATCGCATCTGAATCTCCAATCTGTGTATATGTATCCACAAGTATGTCGTAGACTAAGGATGCTTGGTTTCGACTACGAGATCCTATATAAGATAGGGGTGAGCAATCCAGACTTCCTGAAGATTCAGAGTGATCACTGGAATGGTCAGATTTTCGAGCTGCTTCCCTATTAAAAATAAGACAGAAAATATTAATAAACAGTTTGGGCTAAAGTTGGTAAAATAAGAATAACATAATTTTTTTTAAACAACTTAAGCACTATTGTTCTGTTTAAAAGTTCAGAATAAATATCTGCACAATAATTTTTTCCATGTTTTCTTGCAAATTCCAAAGGATTTTAAGTTTGTTAAGAAATTAAGGCACTTGCTTTTCAAAATAAGGGGCATGGCATATTAATAAGAAATAGAGTACTCTGCATGAAATAGAAAGTATAAAAAGCATTTGTTTTAAGTTAAAATTTCAAAGTTAGGCTTTTTACACATTTTTAAAGCCCACAAAGCCAATAAAGTAGAGGGAAGGAGGGGGGGGGGGTCTGGCTTTTAACTAACACATGCATTAATTGTATTTTGAATCAGAAAATGATGCATATCAATCAATGGTTGATTGAATAAACGTAGAACCATCGGTCAATGAAGTTTTTGATTAGCCAAGGGTAATGACGTGTTTATTTCAATTATAACAAAATAGTCATAATTTTTTTTGTAGTAAAGGGTACAGTATATATATACAGTATATAGGAAATAAAATCCACAGTTTTAAATGTTTGTAGGCTATTTTTCCTGAGTCATATTGCATATATAAAAGTATGCTGTAAAATTGAAATTATATGCAATTTAACATGGACATATTTCCTTGGGATATTGGATAACAAGAGCAGTAATATACTTCATATGCATAACCATGATGGCTCATATTTCAAGCAAATTTTTATAATGATAAATATTCAAAATCCAAATGTTTGCTTTAAGAGCAGGAAGTTCATTTGTATCTTGAATTCTGCAAACGCTGTTTGCATTAAATATATTCTTTGCATTGTAGTGAGATCAATAAAATAATAAGTTTACCTCATTTTATCACACCAAAGTTCAGTATAGAGGATTGCAGTGAAATAAGCTGAGCAGTATTGAGCAGCCTGGGCAACTTCTAGAAAACTAATATCCAACCAAAAATCTTTTAAGATGTTTCTCTCCTTTGCTGGTCTATAAAGAAAAAAAATAGACAAAATACTTTCACTATTTCATAAGTTATTTAAAATATATAAACAAAATTTATATTTGGATTGCTCAAATTTTTATGTAATACACTTTATTTCTTAGTTAGAATTTTAAAAGTATAATGTATAAATTCTTACCTGGGGTTTAACCATATGTGATGCAACACTGAAAGCATTGTTCGAACAGATGACTTAGAAAATTGTGTACCCGTTACTGGAGCTAAAAATTAAAATAATAAAGTTGACACTTTTTATTTAACTTGATGATATAACATATGATAAAAATGTTAGACTGAACAGGCCGCATTAAATTATTCAGATAATGGCTAATGCAAAAGTATGATTATTAATAACACTTGAATTTATTATGAAAAATCATTCCTTTATTTTTTTACCATTTTACTTTGCATTTAAGTTCATGTTTTACTTCTAATTACTCTTCAGGAAATGTAAAGCAATAAAACTATTGGTTTATGGTCAAAATTTTTATGTAAATTTTTACGGTTTCTATATGATTTTGAAGTACCCTGTGTCTCTAATAAGGTGTTTTTTATAAAGAAATTTCTGTGTGTATGCTTGAACAGAATATCTGAAGAATGGATAATCTTACAAAACTAAGTTTGGTATTAAACAAATTACTTATGTATATGGAACATAATCGTAAGGTTAGCATCAAAATAGAACGTTTCAAATGGGTGGTTCTTTAGTTCATTTTTTAAATAATTTGAACTATTTTTTTAAATTATCATTAAAACATGTTTTTAGGTGCTTGATACAATTTACAAATTTAAAATAATTTGATCATCCAAAACTCATTAAAAACCCTGCAACAATTCCATTTAAATATTGAATTTGAGAAAATTTGACTAAGTAGTTTCAGAGAAATATGCAAAGCTAAAATGGAAGGTTGTTGCTCAGTTACCAAAATAAAGTCAATTACTTCCAGACACAGGAATCTTCGTGCAAGGTAACAGAAAGTTGTATTAAGTTTCAGTACAGATTTTCTCAAAATACATACGATCAAATTTATAAATAAACCTACCTATTTCCTTTTAAAGTTAAATTATCAACAAAAATAAAATATTATCAAACTTTTGGTGAATATGAGATAAACAAATTTACTTGCCTTTTTAATAGACCCAAACCAACAAACTTTTAAATGTATTGTATAAACTTAGTTAAAAATTATATTTATTATTTATTGTCATTTAAAAATGAGTATTATGAAATTTAAGACACTTTTGTAATGGGGCTGAAATTTATGACTTGCTATTGAAAAAATCCAATTTTGTATTGAACAATTATTGATAGAACAAAATTAGAGTCTGAAATAGTATGCAAAAATTATAAGGCAAACACAAGAAAATTTTAAATTAAAATAAGTGTAAAAATCGATCTTTTGATTAATAAATTAATACAAAATAAAAAGCAACTTACTTGAAGCCGGGCCTGGTTTAAATGGCGTATATTGCATCCATGATGAAAACGCAGAAAAAAATGAGTCAATTCCATTGGATATAGCATTTTTTGTAACCTCGTTGTCAAGTTGAAGGATGGCATGCACTAGATATGGAAGAATTTTCTCACAAAAATTTACCTACAGATACAAAAAAAAAACTTTATGAAATTCAGTTTTTGTGAAACTCCCATTGAAATTTAAAATTCCATCTGAAAGAATGTTATCCAAATAATTGGAAATGTTCACTCAGCCGTTTTCCATGGATTTATAAAATTAGAAGCAAGTTAGCTTTAAAAGTAAACTAGTCAGTATGCATTTAAGCTATCCATTTGACTTAGGTAAACAGTTAATGATTGTTTAGGCACAAGACAAGAATATCAAGATAACCTTTATATAGTTGCACAGTAATACACTGCCATTGTCTATACTAATAACCTTTACTGCGAGCGATTTAATGTCACTTTTGGATCATCTATTACTAAGTACTACATATAATAAATATCAACAAAGCCTTTTATTCATCAAAAGGCATTCACTAAACTAGAAGAAAAAAATTATTCTCTTTTGATACCCTAGAAAATAAAATGGGAAAATATATATTTTTAAGATTCACTGAGGGTCTTACTCAATCATCATCAAAACCACTAAGATACTTCCAATTTTCCCATAATCGCTAAATTTGATATATTATGATATGTCTTACAATACAAACTAAAAAATTCAATGATCTGGAAATTTTCATGAGGAGCCTATTGAAATAGGTTAGGAAATATATTTTAGGAAAGAATATTTTCTTAAACGTATATGGAAAAGCTAAGACTCGCATGTTCAGCAGCCAAAGCAGTTAAAACAAAGTTGCATTGTTGTAGCTTCGTCAATTTAAGAAGGCAATGGCTTTTATTGATAAAGACATAAATTCATTGAATGCTTTTATTGATGTAAGATATTTAGAGATAAATAATAATAATAAAGGTTGTCAATCTTAAATTCTTTAGACCTAACCAACATAAATTCTGTTATTCATCAAAAGTAACATACACATGTTGACAGTTGATTACTAGTAGCTATCTACTAGTACTTTTATCTTATACTTGATACTGCAAATCACAATATATATCCAACAACGTGAATATACAGTGGTAATTCACAATATATTAACATTGTACTATTTAGACAAGAAAATAAATACAATTTCTTTTTTAACATACCTCTGTTTTGCATATTGGAATTAAACACTCATAAAAGTTGTTCTGTATGAGACCACTTTCAATTATGGTACACACTAAATTAGTAACCCACTCTGAATGGTCACAAGTTTCAGGCACCCAAAGAGATATCTCTTGAAGGCATTCAATTCTACACACAAACTGACAAGTTTTCTTCAAATTTTTTATCTGGAAATATATTTTAAAGAATATACATATTTAACACAGATCAAATATGTACAACAATATATTGTATGTGTTTACAGAATACATCTTTAACTTATTAATTCTTAATATTAAATATAAATTAAAATTCTTTTTAATTGATTTTACCAGAAAGATAGTTTAACCCAATACAAGCTTATTATCATATGTTTATTACCTAAATTATCAATTTAAAAATCTTTACACACGAACTATTTATTATTATTTTTCATGTTATTTTTATTTTTACTAAATTAATAAATGTATAAATATATATGCAAAATTAGTTTTGAGCAGTATTGTGCTGGTTAAAAGAACATTCATACAACAGTGTTCACTTTAGAAATAAAAAGGGGCAGGGCGTTGTTAGCAGAAAAAGGGCACCCCGTTTTTGGAAAGGCACTTCTTGTTTTTAAAAGGGCACTTTCAAAACAAAAATTGAGGCGGGCTTGGCCACCCGTTGACACATCGGACCAGTCACCAAACAAAAAAACCCAATTTATTAGTTGGCATTGCGCTAGAGCTGCATATTGGGCTATTGGTGACGGCTCGGGGCTTATCTTGAAGGAAAGAACAGTACAAAATTGATGTCACTTTGTGGAAATAGTACTTGAAATTCAAAATTTGACATTTTTAAATTAATGTTTTGCTAAAAACCAAATCGGTAAGTAGCCCGAATTAGGCCCCTTACAAAACTGACGAAAAGGGTACTAAAATCCAAAATTTGGTAATAAAATGTCTAATCTTGTAATCTAGCCCCAAACCATCTTACATGCAACCAATAGGATTCGAGCAATGCCCCGTACTCGAAATTACCGCGGAATCATCACGATTTCACAACAAGCTTATTTAAAAAGAAGTTGTTTTTCAACTGTCATAATTCACTTAATTCCAATTTATACAAAAAAAAAATAATCGATGCCTTTTTTAAAGAAACTAGGAAAGCAAGCATGCTTGTGCTTGACTAAAAAGGCCAATAGGGGCGGAATTTCTTTCGAAAGAGGGCGGCATTTCTGAAAAAGGGGCATGAGGGCGCTATTGAGATAAAAAATGGGCGGTCAGGGCGGACCGCCCTTCAAAAAACGCCTAGAGGGAACACTGCATACAATAATCAATTCTAGAATGAGCAACGAAGAGGCATTTTTTTTCTGTAAACCCATTCAGCAGCATTTATCCAAACTGTTCAGAAACTGATAATCAATGGTTGAGCCATTTTCAAAAATAACAGAGATGCACAGATGTATTCAGTCATCTAAAATTTAAGCTAACATAATATCCACTGTCTTATGATTTACTTCTTCAAAAAAAACTGTTTTACAAATATTGAAACTGAAATAACAGGATGAGTAAATCATACTTACATTTTGGCAAGCAAAAAAAGGGAATGCATATTTTTGCAGTGGATTATCTGGTCTAAGTTTCTGATATTCAATAAAAAAGGAATAAGCAGATTTTATTCCAAATAATTCTTTCATAATATTTGAAGCAGTAACTTTGATATCAGTTCTGAAATAAATAATACAAACAATGTAAGATTATAAAAACTATGATTTTATTTGAAAAACTAATATCAATAGCACATAAAAAAAGAATGTAATGCAATCCCTTTGATACAAATAACAAACAAAAAATTATTGTATAGAATTTTTAACAAATGCTCTTTTTGCTAAGAACACAGATATTAAATAAGTTTCACTACATTACAAAAGAAACTTTAACACTCTTGCTGTTTGTGAAGTTGTATCAGTATAAAAAGATTATTCCTATACCAGCTATCGAAGACTTTGGAAAAATTACTCTAAAATAAATAACTTTTATATCACATCTTAAAGCATATAACCTCAACACAATATATTTAAGCTTCTAAAAATGAGTATTCACAATTTTTTTTTGTAAAATTTAGCAGTTTATTTTTGCATTAACTTGAAAAAATAATCCACAATTTTATACACAAACTATTAAATTTCACACTTTCTTAATTTTGAGAAAACATTCATACTTTATTTTTAATTAGGTTCATTAGGTATTATTATGGTAGGTATCATTAGGTATTAGGTATGAAATTATGATCCTGAATGCGGTAGAAATGTATTTTTAATGTATTTTTTATCTTTATGTATTTTTAATGTATTTTTTTTATCTTTATGTATTTTTAATTATTTGTAATGTATTTTTTTTATCTTTATGTATTTTTAATTATTTTAATGACTTATGTATTTATAATTTACCATGTTCAATACCGTAAAACACACCAACATAAAACTACAATTTCAGCTTATTATATTTTGTTTCTAATCATGCAGAAATGCCAAACATGGTAAAAAACATTTAAAAAAGAAAAGTTGTTTAAAAAATATCTTGAACATTTTTTTCTCAAGTGTGAATTACAATTATGAGAAGTGTATATGGGTGAATATGTTAGGATATGAAGATTATGAAATGATATAAATAGACTGTAAAATGCCTACGAAGGTGAACTAGAATATAAGATTTAGTGTTTGCAGTGATAAATTGTGTTGATTTTCAATGTTTTGTTTGTATAGTTCTGCCACATGCTTATTAGAAATGCATTATATCAAACAAAGTAATATTTTAAAATGAAACTAAACTCACTGTTTATTGGGAAAAAATAAGACAATTTTTTTTTAAAAGAATATTTATAGGAGTTTTAGAACACAGAAATCTCCTCTTGTTAACCTTCTACAATAAAATAAAATTATGTCAACAGTTGATTTCTAGGGAAATTTTTTTATATTTCTTTCACAATAACCACACACACGCACGAACACACACACAGAGAGAGATAAATATATAAGCTATTAAATCTTATTACTAGGTATAAACATCTCATTGGCTAAACTATAAAATCCGTTAACTTTTTCTTAAAACTTTAGATTTTTTTTAAATATCTGGTTTTATAACCTAGTTATCATATTTTTAGGGAAAAGATTAGTAACAAACAAAAAAATGAGGGAAAATCTATAATTGAAAATTTGACAAGTCAAAGACCATTTTTAAAAAATGAGCTTACAAAATATTATGTAGTTGAAACAAAACTTTTTGCATCGATATTTTAGCATCAAAAGATTTGAATTTGTTTCAGTTGTATCAAGCAAATCTTCAGAACTCTAAAATATTGAGTTGGGGACCTAACTCATAATACATACATGAAAGTAATCCTATATTCAATGAAAATGTTATCAATACCTTTATGTTCAGTTTTTACTTGTAGAAATAAAATGTATGAATAGAAACACACGTTAATTTTAACAAACACCATCCTTTAAAAGTTAGTTACCTTTTATCAAAAAGATATTCCGAAAGAAGATTGAGAATAACAGCATAGCTTCCATGTAAAGGACCTAGACTTTGATTGGAAATACTTGATGGTTGTAAAACAACTGACGAAAGAGCAACTGGGCCTATAGCACCTAAACAGTTGCAGGCAGCCTTATGAATCTGTAAAAAATATAATATATAATAAAAATATTATAATTTACTAGAGTTACAATGGCATTACAATTTAAAAAAGAATTGGTTTTAAACATTGATTAAAAATATTCCTTTAAATTACCAGAATTATGAAAAATCACTAAATTAATAATAATTACGTACTTCATCTGATATATCTTCTTGAGCACAAATTGATGCTAGCTGGCAAACTAATTGATGCAGAACACTGGCCTTTACTTCTTCGGAAAACAAAATTTTTCCTGTGTTTAGAAAAATTTCAAGGATTAGTTATATATGAAAAAATTAATTATTTAACACATAAAAGTGCTTAAAAGAAATTATAGCATAGTTAATATATTTATAAAATCATACCATGAATATAAAAGGTAAAACTATCTAAAAGAAACTATTATGCTGTTAAAAAATTTTAATCAAATAAAGTTAGCTTCAAAATACCTTTTAATTTAATAAAAGTTATCCTAAGTATAGAATTAAAATTGTGTGATCAAACCAATTTTTTATATTAATCTTAACATTCTTTATTTTATATATTTTTTTTAAATCTACGACTATTTTAAAAAATTGAACAGAAAGTTTCAAACTAGAAAATTGTGCGAAATGCAGAGATAAATCTAATTCTTTGACCATTGTGAAATCTGACACACACAAAAAAACATAACCAAGAATTATTTTATACAAGAACACTAACATGTGTATACAACCAGGACTCGATTTGAGCCGGAACAATCCGGTACGGCGTTCCGGTACCTCTCTTTAGGTAAAAAAAATTACGATTCCAGACTTGGGTTTGATGGCTGATGCATTGCACTCCCACACCCCACTGAAGGTTACAGTTACAGTACCTCTGTTTCTAGATATCAAGCACTCTATACAACTATAAGTAAACTGAATACATCCCCAAGCGATCATTTGAAAAATTTGATTAAATTTAACACTTTTTTACTTTTTAATTTAACAGAAAAGATTTGCCTATAGTTAATAAGAGACTGCTAAGAATTATCAAAAAATATATAAATTGAATATATTTCATTTAATTGCATGCATAATTTATTAATTTGTGAAACAAAGAAAGAATTTAAACATATTATTGTAAAGAAAATTAACTAAAGAAAAACCTTTTAGTAAATTCAGAATTTCCAACAGTTCAATTTTTCGTGAGTTAAGTTGATTGCATAAGTTATGCAGTCCTTCAATAGTTGCCTTATTCATCATTTTGCTTGATTTTAGAAACAGACTAACTTCCTATAAAAAAATTAAAGTGCTCATTACAAAGTGGGGAATGTTTACATAGTTTTACATGAACAAACTAACAGCAAATTGTTTTACACATTGGGGTGGCTTAGCCGTCAAGTTGTTCAAGTACAAAAATCCAAAATTAACTAATATCATATTCCATTACTAGGTAGCTATATCCAAGCTACCAAGTACCAAGCTTTAGCCAAGTGGTGTGGATCCAATTTCAATAGGTCGCATAATAAGGAGTTAATTGTCATCCCACTTAATACATGGTTCACACAGATTTTCAAAAGTAAAAATTAAGTAGTTCTTAAGGACTTTTCGCTAATTTTTAAGGACCTCTTAAATTTTTTGGCGCCGTTAGCAGAGAATCACACATTGTTTGGTGCAAAATTGGCACATAATCACATGTCAGTGGGGTTTTGTAGCAAGTTGGCACAGGATATCACTTCCGGAAAACTCTGGCACAGAATTCCCATCCTTTAAAGATGCTACATTCTTCTGAATTTCCTCGTTTTTCTAGAATGAGTATCGATTCTTCACAAAACAACAAACGAACTTGAGATTTTCCAATGACGAAGTGTAGTGTATTATAATGAAATACCACCAACTAAAAAATCGAACAAAAGAGATCAAAAGTTCACTTTTTTTTTCTGATACTAAATACGTCCATTCATGCCTTTCTCTCCTTGCCGATTTACACTTACGTAAAACGGTCAAAAGTGGACACGATCAACGTAAAATCCGGAATTCTACATTTCAATACTTTTAATGCACCCGGAATTCTGAGTTCGAAAATTAAAAAAAACTCAGAATTTCGGGTTAGACACGGAAAAATACCACCCATGTGAATTAGTAAAAAAAAACATGTTTGACAAAAATGAAGGACCTTGGACGAAAATGAAGGACTTTAAGGGCCCTTAATTAAGGACCTACTTAAATTAAGTAGTTCTTAAGGACTTTAAAGGACTGTGCGAACCATGTTAATATTACAGCCAAGACTAGTTTCAAACTTTAAACACTTTTATGTCGAAACTCAGTTTTTGAACTGGTACTACTTAACGACTAAGCCACCCATTTATAAGTGTATTAAAAATTGGAATGAAAAAACAGGAAATATAGTAGACAAACATATAGAATAAATTTTAATTCTGTGTTTATTTTCTGATAAATTCAAACAAAAAATTATAAGTTATAACTTAAAATGTTTCTAATAACTATTTTTTTTAATAATTTTCCATGCACAAATCTTATAAAATACAAATGAATTTTATTACATCCCATTATTTAACTTTTTTTTTTTTTAGACTCAGGAAATAGGATAAAATTAATTTGATGAATTAGAAACAATTCTTTTTAAAAAAGTAAAATTTAAACTTTAAAACGATTTAGAAATTTTAATAATTTACAAACAATAAATATACAATTTTCAAACCTAAGTTATGTATATAAAATAAGCCTAATGAAATATTTAATATATTTATTTCTATTATATGTTATAGTAAGGCATTAAAAAAAATTAACAAGCATTACTAAATCTACAAATAAAACCTTAAATACTCATAAAATTATTCTAAATAACAATTGTAAGCTGTATAATTAACTACCTGTTCTAAAGACAAATTCCCGTTTCTATACTTCACATCATTATATTTGTGGTGAAGGTTACGAAAAAGCTTGTTTTGAGGAAAAGGGTCTAGAGTTGGAATGTATTCTGTCAAGTTTTCTGTGTTTTCTATTATAAGAAAAGATAATAGAGACATCACCTAAAGAAACAAAAAAAAGGTAAATTGCAACAGAATTTTATATTACAAAAATTAGTAATAGATAAGTATACTCTTTATATAATACTAAAAATATAACTTAAGAAGAATAAATATAAAAAAAAGTATGCTTTTAATCCATTAAATGAATTGACAGCTAAAAATAAACTAATCTTCAAAATTGACTAAAAATATAAGTATGGACAATCTAATAAATTCATAGCATTGAATACCTAAGATTTTATTTTTAGTCAACATTAATTTATTTTTAACTTTTTATTACATTTAATATAAATAGTATATTTAGACAAGTTTTTTATATCTGCTACTTTTAAATTTCCATGACTAATATAAATATAATGAAATCCACACAAAAAACTAACCCCATTGTCATACCAATGGTGTAATCTGTTAACAACTCTTACCATTACATCCATTGTCTTTTCTGCAGGTTAATAGTTTAAATCTCAACCTTAGACAGACAATCTTCAACGTCAGACCGAGTGAGTTAAATAAAGTGTGTAAAAATATTAATTATATTTATCAAATCTATAAACAAAAAAGTTTTTATTTATTATCTTACTTTTTGTCCACTTTCAGTTTCATTAACGAAAGGAGTCAAACTGCTTACAATGAAGGGTAAAAAACCACCAATAACCTTTAAAAAAAAAGTGAATTTTAAAAAAATACCTTTTATTTGAGTTATAAAAATATTTACATATTTTTAAATATTAGTTTGAAAAATTTATATTATGTTTATTTTGTAAATGGTTTATAGAGTTCTCAGTTTGTGTAAGATAAAATAATTATTATTGAAACATTAAGTCTTAGTAATAAAGTCCTTTAATTTTATTAATCTCACAAGTAAGAAACTTAAGGACGGAAATATTTAAAATAAAATACTTTAAAAATCTCAATTGAAAACTAAAGAAATAAGGGTTACCTCTTTAAAATGAATTACTGCTTTCACACAGAGTAATTTAAGTATATCACAACAGTAGTCAACTAAGAACTTGTCTTCTTTCCTATAAAAGCCACTCTTTAGTAAGGTTTTAATAAAGTCTTTGAATGATTAAATGTAATAGTCTTAACGAAACATTTCACCTTTAAAAGATACCAAATTAAAAATATGTTAAATATTTATATAAAAATACATTAAACCTTAAACAAAAACTCATTTAAATACAAGTAGAATTAAGTTAAACAGACTGACATAGTTTTGCAAGAAAGTAATAAATTAGTTTAATTTTAGTTAATTATTTACCTTTTTCAATTACTATCTCTAACTTAATTATGTTATTTCAGTTATAAAGAAATTTTTCAATTTAAACCAAATTAAAAAGTCTCGCAACTAAGGAACACACACAATATGTTTTAAATCAAATAAACTTCCAAAGGGAATTTGAAATATGGTTTACTTACCGTCTAGTTGTTAAAAAATTAATAATGGTATAGGTAACTTCCTTGATAACAAAGCAGCTACAGTTAAGGTCAGGGCCTAATTCAGCACAAAGCAGTTCAAGAAAGCTTTGATACATCAATAGAACATCTACACCTTCATGTGGCCTTAAGGCTTTAGACAATTGTACATTTAAAGAAAGTAAGATATTTTGAATATGATCCTATGAAAAAAAAAAGGAAAAAAATTAAGCAAAATGTTTTAAGATACTTATGTTTAACAAGATATGATCATTTGAATTCGCATTAAAAATTTCACACTGAAGTTTCAATACAGATATAAATATAAAATTAATTTTAAAATAAATTAACATAAAAAAACATATAGAGTCAATGTCACACTAATCACTAATAAAAAACAGTAAATATGATTACAATTACAACAAAGTATTTGACCCAAATTTATTAATAAAAATATTAAATTCAATATTAAACAGATTAATTAAAATGCATAATTATGCAACAAACATAACATTTAAGAAAAATAGTCAAGCATTACCGCGTTTTGGTGAAGGAAATTTATAAAGGACCCTCTATATTCAGTGTTTGATATTATGTGTGAAACTGTTGAGAATAATTCCTCAGACGTTAGGGAATGCACATTATTGGTTTGACATCGTTTTCTATAAAGAAATAATCATTTTTCAATATTAATGTCTAACTAGTAAGGTTTACTCAAATTTTAAAGCATATTAGCCTGAGAAAAAATATTAAATATACAACACAGAATTGAAAAAGAGGTATCCATTAAACTTACGAATGAAAACCTTGTTTATCCTTGAGCATAGCTAGAAGACTAATAACAAATTCATCCAATTTTAAAGAAAAAACTTTTTCGCTTATCTGAAAAATAAACTAACATTAACAATCTTTTTAATCCAAATAAAAACATAATGCATATTCATAAAACAGTTTTGTCAAATACATAAAATTCTTTAGCATTTGATAAATTAACCAACCCAACTTCAATAAAAAAATTATTGTCTATGAAAGCTCAGGATAAAGTGCCCACTTATAAAATTCATTCAACAGACCAAATGATACAAAACAAATGGATTCTAGATGGTCTGATTACCATTTGAATCAGATTTAGTCAATATTAACTGATAATATTCATAAAACAAACAACAGTTGGGTCGATATTCGATCTATAGCGTCGATCATTCAACAATTAAGGTCTCTGTGGTTCAACAGGCCTTAACGTCGCAATTATAATGGCAAATAAGGACAATGGAAATCATGTTTCCAAGGAAATTTAGTTAAAGAAAAGTGCATGAAGATACAATGTCCTTCTAATAAGGAGTTTTTAATATTATCAGAGTTAAACCAATCTACAATTCAAATATTAAAGTTAATAATAACTGGACACATTTGTATTTGATCTTTACCTTATAATGCTAATCATAAAGCTGCCCTGATAAAAATAGATTTAAGTGTGGAGGTAATGTATCTGATAAATGAAGCCAACCAAACAAAATATATTAGAAATATTGCTTAGCATAAATTAAACGAATTAAGGGTTTCTCAGACAGTATAAAAAATTAAGTTTGGATTATCCTGGATAATCAGCTAAAAGCAAAACAAATTTGAATAGTAAATAGGCTGATCATAAAAATAAATATAATTTAATTTTATCAAATTTCTGTTTATTTTTTCTTTAATCTGTGGAACTTGAATTATATGGAGATTTTGCTCATTAAAATTCGCAGAGGAAAATATATTTACATAATATTTATATAAACTATTAATATTAAGGTATTTGGATAATAATGTAATCATGTTTATTAATTAAAAATATAATTAATGGATATATACAAACTTACTTCTTGGGGAACTACAGAAGACAGAAGGGATTTAAACTTTTTTGATTTTTCTTTTTGGCCATCGACAGCAAAATCTGATAATATTTTAGCTTGCAGAGCTGGGAGACATGCTACAATTATTTCAGTGTTCGTAAGTTGCAATTTTTTTGCAATAGTAGAAATGGACGGAATGTCTTCTTTGAAGAAAACAACTGGCACCAACGTTTTGAAATATTCCCTGAAAATGTTTTCATTTCATTAATAAAACAGTCTAAAAATAACCTCATAGTTTTTAACTATGTATAGGATAATTTTTATTTTATCTTACCAAAGAAAAAGGATAAAACATTTTATTGAAGACAAATAATGATCTCTTAATTTTTTTAAACAATTAAAAAGGTTAAAATAAATTTTGAATCGCTTAATTTATCAATCACTAACAGTCTATTTATCAATATAGCACTTAAGACATATACATATTTTTAAAAAGATTATAGCACCACAAAATTGGTCCAAATTTGGATGCAAAATAAAATTACTGCAAAATATTGATGAAGCACATACTGCTCATTTTTATATTGGAAAGGTTTTTTTTTAACTAATACTTTTTAAATAATTGTTACTGCATAGAAGCATTATACAAAATTAAGTATTGTTAAATCCTAATTTAAATTAAATGTTAAAATTTTCAAAATATTTATATCTATATATTTTTATGCCATTTTGTTCACTTCTCACTGAATTTACTTTCCAACCCTTTTTCTATGCATTGACAACATTGTGAGAGAGATTTGTTTCTTTCTTTTCCCTAATCAAATAGAGCTATCTTCAGTTCATCCGTGAAATACTTTACAGTACAATAAACAAGTGATTTTAAAGAAAAATATAAATTCCCTTTTGCGTGCTATTGTAGTTATCTTATATATAAACTACATTTTAAAAAATCCTGCAATATACAGCTTTGTAAAACAAATCAATTTGACAAAATGTTCAATTATGTAATAAATGAAAATAGTCACAAAAACCATAGAACATACCCATATGAGCAGCAAATATTCTTTCTCTCTAAACAGATTTTGCTACATTAAGCTAAATCATGGGGAAAAGTGCAAATAATTTTTAATAAATGCATTGATCCATGTACTAATTCCAATACTCGCAAGTTAATCTGAATGACACAAAATGTAATTTTGGACAAATAAAACTGTTTAGTTTGATTAGAAATTCAGAGGACAATTCATTGATATCTATTTTTTTATATCTTGCCAAAACGGCTTTACGGCTTGCTTCTTATATTAGATGTTAAATATATATATATATGAACTGAATAGAAAATTTGCTTATCGGTTCATATAAAATGAAAACATATATATGCAAAATGTTAAGAGAAGGACAAAAATAAATTACTTACGATAAAAAGCCATCAAAAGAATCATTATCCAGTGCTATATAAGGGAAATCTTCCAAATCAAACTTTTCTTCAATCCATTTATGAAATATAAAAACTATATGCTGCTCAATAAAGTTTTTTGTACCACAATAGTCTAGACAAGTAGAAATCTGATCTAAAACCTGAAATCCAAAATATAAAAAAAAAATCAATACAATTTAGAAGAAAAATTACACACTGGCCACAAAGATATATGCTAACTTGATTATGTCTTCATTTGTTTTGTTATACAAATATAGCTGAATATTTTATATAAACTAAATCATCTAAAGAAATCAAACACTCAATGGGATATGTTAATCAGTTTGCTTAGCAATAATGCTGGACTAGAATTGAGAAGATTTGTAAAAATATTCTGAAGAAGAAACAATTTAGCGGATTTGTTTGTACAAAAATAAAAAAGGAATGTATAAAAAAACTTTTTTATAAAACTATGCATATATATGTGGTGAGGGGCAAATCGGATTACCCTTGTTTAATTAATTTAGTATTCTTAACAGTCCATAGATGACTTTAGCGCTACTTACAGCAGTAATTTCATTAAAAAAAATTGAAGTTTATTAAAGTACATTTTACAAACTTCTAATTATTACGAAATACAAGCAAAAACAATTGAAAACTTTATATGGGATGACAGCATATTGTTACTTTAAAATTTTTATTGGTTTTATTTAAACGTTCAATATTATTTTGTTATTTTATATTAAGTTTTTATATGTAAGTATTTCCAGAAATTTTGAATAATATTTGCATTTTTTAAAGATAATAAGTATTGTGATTTAAGAACAAGAAAAACAACAGCAAAAGTGTATCAAAGTGTAATATCCACAACCTATAAATTCAAGAATATTTAATATGTATCTTCATAATTATTTTTACAATTCTTTATATATTCTTTAATGTGTTAATATTGTTCAATCTTATGCATTTCATTAGCTTAGCTAGGTTATTTTACAAAAGAAGATGATTTCTTTTACTATAAAAAAAATGTGAATTTACCTTTGTAACTAACAACTGGTCTACTATTTTTGTCTGCATTGTTTTGAATACTGCAAATAATGCTTCTTTTTCCAAGCAAGGAAAATGCAAAATGACTTTACTCATTAGGTGAAAAAATGAACTACTCCAGTTCACAATTGCATCATAATCCTGCTGACCCTACATAAGTGAAATATATTATTAAAGATATACAACATTTGACATAAGACACATAAAGAGTTTTAACATATATATTAGAAACACTTATTTCCAAAAGAGAATATTAATTATACAATTATTAACCCCCCCCCCCCACCTTAAATGACACCTTTTAATAATACATCAGCAAAATCTTCAGAAGCAATTTATCACCACCAACTATTTATAAAATTCCTTACAAAATTATAGATTAAATACACAAAGTTACGATGATTAATTCCATATTTTATTTTTTAGTATAAATTTTTCAGTAATCCTTAAACTGCACTCGAAAATAAACTTATTTACATATTGACATTAAATGAACAACATGTGCCGATTTCTAGAAGCAGACGAGGAAAATTAGAATCAGACAGATTTTTTTTATCTATATGTAGTAAACAAAAAACATTAAATATATAAAATAGTTATTTCATGCCAAATTAAGATCCTATTTAAGTAGCAATATGTTGATTCCCATTTTAGTACTTAATTTCAATCCTTACTAAAAAACAAAGTGCCAAATAAAAAATGCCACATACAGGACTCATTAAGAACTGGAAAATTTCAGAGCAAGCAGAATCAAACACTTTATCCATGTTGTTAGGTGAAATCACATCATGAATGTTAGCAGAAACAAAGAGTCGCACTGTTATAAAAGGACTGTGTAGAAACTTAGAGAATGTAGATATAATAGACTCATCATTCAGACTATCCAATTCATGGCCATTTGATTGTAGTTTCTCAGAATGTAGGGTCCAGATTAAGCATGGTTCCATCTGCAATAAAAAAAAGGAACATTATTAAATATATTTTTATCGAATATAAAATGGAAGAATTTGAGAAGTAAAAAATACTTTCTGAAACAGATAAATTATTTAACCTAATAAAATTAAGGGCTGTGTTTGATTGCTCATTTCTTGAAAATAATGATTTGATTTTAAATAAACTTGTTAAAATCAGAGCTACTACTGCGTGAAAATTTTAACATCAAGGTTTTTTTTTTTTATACTTTAACTAGAAAACGAATGCACAAAATTCTGGATTGTGTTCAAAATTGTAGTATAAAATATTTGTATAATTTGTAGTTGCATAACATATACATTAAATATATTTTATCTACATAGAGAGAAGGAATTGTCTCAATATGTTTCATATCTGGATTCACAACCTACCTACCATCTTTTTAAATTAAAAAGTAACCTATGATTGTTTAAGTTGCATCACAAACAATATAAGTAAAACAATGACTTATTAAATACAAACACTACATTAAAAATACATAAAATCTAGATATGTTTCGGGAGATGCATCCCCCTTCATCAGTAGAAATGGAAGGTCAGTGTGCAATAAAATTCAAATAAACCTGAAAAAAAATACTTTTTCATTTTATTTAAAACACAGACTTTCCATTTCTACTGATGAATGGGGATGTATCTCCCGAAACATGCCTAGATCTTATGTATTTTATTGCATATTTTTTAACGTTGAATTTGTATTCTTAACGCAATGTTCTATAAGATGAGTTTTTATCCTAAAACAATGACTTACCTTTAAAATTGTTAAAAGATTTCTGGCTATATTATAGTAAGTCACAGCAGAACCTTTCTTTTCAAGTTCTTTTTTGCTACAAAAAAAATACATATAAGACATATTATAATGTTCAAAAATATATCTATAATAAAAAAAAATTAAAATACATTACCTTAAGATCCTGAGTAAGTGAAGCATATGCAATTTATTCTGAGATATAGCTGAGGATTGCCCTAAATCACCTTTAATAACATGTGGATATAACAGTGCGAATACATCCATCACAGATATACATAAATCCTGACTAGCACTAAATTGATTTAGTAGTTGTCTGAAAATTATAAATTTCATATTTATGCCAATAGTATAAAAGTTATAAAATAGCAAAAAGTAAACTGACAATTTCGAAAAATATATAATATTCTTACTTTAATGTATTGATTGCACCTTCAATAACATTGTCTTCTAGATATTTATTCATTAAAATACATTTCAATGATACTAAAACCTAAAACAAAAATACTTATTTTATTAAAAAGGACCAACTAGTTTTAAGATGTGAAAGCCTTTGTAGCTTTTTATTTTATGAAATGTTACTTTTTTTCTAATGTTATTTCTAATCTTAATTTAGAACATAAATAATAAAGAACTAAATAAATAATAAAGAACTAAATAAATAATAAAGAACTAAATAAATAATAAAGAACTAAATAAATAATAAAGAACTAAATAAATAATAAAGAACTAAATAAATAATAAAGAACTAAATAAATAATAAAGAACTAAATAAATAATAAAGAACTAAATAAAATATTAAAATTAGAAATTATTTCTTGTATTATATGTTATAGTAATTTATGAAAATCCACAGTATTTCCTGAATTGTCATTTAGAAATCTTTTGTAGATTATAAATTCATGACAAATTTAGATAAATATTTTTATAGATCAATATTTTTTTTGGCCCAAACAATCTGAATGTGCACAGATGGTTGTATACATCCCCTTTCCAAAATTATTATTTTTTAAATGACACTTTTATTTGGATAATTTTTAATTTTTCAAACATTAAACAACATTGTTTATACTAGAAAACTTCTGCTGCAACAATTTAAAGTTACACAAATGCTGTTTTTTTTAACATATTTAAAAAAATATCATGGTGTTTAAAATTTTGAAAAGTATCACACAAACAGGATAAACTGAAATAAGTATAGAAAAGAAAACTTTTTCTAAATATCTTAAGAAAATATTGATCTACAAGTAATTTTATGTATATAAAATTACCAACCAAATGAACATCATCCGTAGTTTTAAAGCTTTGACTTCTTGATGTTAAAATTGATGCAAGGTGTTTTATCATAACTTCTGGAAAAGAGTCTGGTTCTTGATGCTGTTCTGTGGAAGTAATGAAGCTGCAGTATTCTCCAAGAATTTCAAGACACTGTAGCTGATGTTGAAAATTTTCATTTGAACCTTTTGGATCTGTTGAATCCAGAGAATCTAGATCTTGAAAAATTTTATAAAGTAATGTTAAATCAAATGAAAGAAATAATATGGAAATTATTGAAAATATAGAAATGCATGGGAAATACCTTCAACTTCCATATTCGATTCGAAACCATCTGGTTCATCGTCAAAATCTTCATCAAAGTCATCATATTTATTTTTCTTACGGGAGGTATTCGAATGAATTGTCTGATCAGCAAAAGATGTGGATGCGTGTGATGTAGAATTTTGCTATATAAAAGAACAAGTTTATTAAATTGTCTTTATAAAAACTTAAGCAATTGTAAATAGCAATGTAAGAATGTGTAAATAAAGATAAAAGATGTAATTTCTGATATTCTAACATGTTGTACAATTATGTTACTCATTCCTTCAAAGGACAATGGTTTGATATTAATTTTATTAAAAGTATCATTTTAAAAAGTTCTTGATTAATGGTAGTTTTACTTCTATAAATATTACAGTGGGTAGGAAGCAACTCGTAATTATAGACTTACACCTCCCTAAGCATGGTCCTTTGAAGGAAATTGCATTGCATGTCCAGGTACCTCTTAGCACAAAGCATTTTGTCACTTATCAATGGGTTAAACTACAATAGTCACTCCATCCCTTGCTGTAAAGAGTGAGGAGAAAAGCATTTGTGCTTTTTTTTTCTACTTTCCTTCAACCATGTCAAGATTTTTAGTCGAGCGATGTCAAAGATGTTGTAAATTTACAGAGCTAAGGTAAGAAGACTTCCAGGTTATAGAATAGACTTAAGCAAAAGTTTGGTGAACACAATATTCTAATAGAATTTTAAGAAAGTGGTTAAAAATTGTCATATCCTATAAACAATTATTTTTTGTTTCACTGACAACAACATAAGACCTCAAATAAATGTATCTTTAATTTAAGAAACAGAACATTAAATATAAAATTGAACTTACTGGTTCATTGAAATTTTCTAAACTAAACTGCAAAAGGCACTTCAAAACATCAGGTGGAATTGCACTTGAGACAGAATTAATAAAGTTGCGACTAGTTGAACTTTGATGAAACTTTTTGAAAATAGTAACAATACGACTTAAAAAATCCTTTAGAGGTAAAACTACATTAACATTACTTCCTGTAATTTTGATAATTTCATTCTTCGTTTCAACTTCTAAAGCAGAATTCAAAAATTTCTGAAATGATAAAAAGAAATAAATAAATAATTAAACATAAAGATTTTAAAATATTAGATTTACTAATGTCACACATGTCAACATTTAAAAAAATCCAATTTGTGCAATTTTTCCCCAACAAATTTACATAAATTATTTTGAATTGTTACACAAAACTTTGTTTCTTTAGCGTCAAATATGAAAAAGAACTTTTTTAATGTAACTAAAAGAGTTCAATAGTTATTTGGAAAAATAACACTTTTTATTGAAAAATGACAGCATAATAACTAAACAACATATTTTTTTAAAGTTTGTTATTTTTATGGTTCAAGAGGCTTTTTAGTGGTCAAATGAGAACAGTTTTGAAAAAAAAAATGTGGGAAATTTGTACAAATTTATAAGTTAACAACATAACATTGAAAAAATGTTAAAATTTATATATTGTACTGCAAATTAATAGAAGATGGTACATATGTAATGTTCAATTTTGGGAATTAATCCATAAATTATTTTTATAGCATTTAAAAAACTCAACTTAAAGGAAAAAAACGATGTTTTCAAGTATACTACAGTATATTATTTAGTATTAAACATGGCAATAGTAATAAAAGACAGATTTAAAAAATAATATTTCACACTAAAACTAATTTCATACAAATATCACTAATTAACTAATTTCATACAAATATCACTAATTAACTAATTTCATACAAATATCATCATAAAACTTAAATATATGTAATTAAGCTTACCTTTAAATATGATATGAAATGGTTTGAACTTAAATCTGCGTCTTTAAGCACTCCTTGAATGTAAAATACATGAAGAATCTCAAAAAATAAGGATGCATGTCTAATAAATGTTGATGCCATAGATACCTGTTAATAAAATACAATATTCTATTATGAAATTTAATTTTTTAACAACTTAGCAAAAACTTACAATTTTTTTTAAACAAAAGTGAATATAATCGTAATATTTTAACATAAATAAGCTATATATTTTTAAATGACTTTTTTAATTTTTAATTTTTTTAAATAAATTTACTTATGATTTATCAGTAAATCCTCAGCATTTTTTTAAAAACAAAACTGGTTAATATCAAATTAGTAATTTTATTATAATCTTAAAAATGTTAGAAAATAGAATCTTTTATAAATCAAATATACAATAAAAAAAATCTATGTTAAAATATAAAATAATTCATTATATTGTTTGAATGTAATAATGAAAGCGAAGTAATAAGTACACAAAGTGTATAGTCTTAAAATATCAATATAAATTACTATTTCAATTAATTTTAATCTGAAAATTATGTGTAGGTGCATACATATATGGGTATGAATGCATAGATGTATATATACTATATTATAGAACAAAGCTTATTTACCTGAGGAGTGGTAAGTTTTTCTTGAAATATATTGCTTGAAATGTCAATAAAAAAATTAAGAATTTTCTCCCATATATTTGTACATAATACTCCTTGAGAAGTATTAAGTAATCTGGTGTTTTCAGGTTGTGTATCCACCAGACTTGGTAGGGAATCAAATGTTATTAACAATGATTCTTCTTCTATATCAGAAATCCATTTAATTTTCTCTGAAAAAATAAGAATTTATTTTATCAATTAAGATAAAATTAAAAAAAAAATCGGTAGACAATAAACGGATGTTACGCATTTTTATGTAATTATTATTATTATTTTAATTTTTTTTTACTGTTTAGTTTGGAGGTACAACTATTGAATTAGTTTGAAGTATTATTAATAAATAACCCACACTCAAACTGGAATCTATAATAAATATTATCATACTATACTTTGAAGTTTATATCATATAATAATTGAAGGGTTCAGGAAAAAAACACCTTAAGAAGAAAATCACCTAAAGATGCCGTCTGTTGGATATTAAGGTGTAGATTCTGAATACGCTGCCCTTATCAGTGAAAAAACCAAAATTGTTCTCCAAAATAAGGGTGAGTGTTTTGATTGTCTTTCTATTCATTAATAAACTTTAAATTTTCTTGAAATAGATTTTCATGCAATGATGTTTTTTTGTTTTTTTTTGCCCTGTACCCTTCAATTGAATATATGCATTTAGCAGTGTTCACTCTAGAAATAAAAAGGGACAGGACGCTGTTAGATGTAAAAGGGCACCCAGTTTTTGAAAAGGCACTTCTTATTTTTATAAGGGCACTTAAAAAAATTATTGGGGTGGGCGTGGTCACAAATTGACACATCGGACCCGTAACCAAACAAAAAAAGTTCCGATTTATTTGTGGAAATTGCGCTAGATCTGCATATCAGGCTATTGTTGACGGTTCAGGGCCTATCTCGAAGGAAAAACCCGCGCAAAATTCATGTCATCGCGATTTCACAACACGCATCGTTAAAAAGGAGTTTTTCTACTGTCAAAATTTTTCGATGCCCGTTTTAAATGCAGCTAGGAAAACAAGGACGCTTGTACTTGACTGAAAAGGGCAAGAGGGGCGGAATTTTTTTCAAAAGAGGGCGACATTTTTGAAAAAGGGGCATGAGGGCGCTATTGAGAAGAAAAAAGGGCGGGCAGGGCGGACCGCCCTTCAAAAAACGCCTAAAGTGAACACTGCATTTAGGATGGGCTATTCAAAATAGCTAAAAAATCAATTTAAGAAATAAAACTGCAAAAAAATGCAAAAGATGCCTCCAAAATATCTTTACCAAAACTTTTTTTATAAAAAAAAAATTTCATAAAAAATTTCATCTTTAAACCTTTTCTTTGAATACCACAATGTATCAATAACAATAAAAGGATTTTAAATAAATAATTTAATATTTTTTCTAAACTTTCATTGATTTTTAATCCTGTGGCAACATAAGGTAAAATGAAAAGGAAAAAACTTTAATATTGTAAAATATAACTTTTTTTTATTTGAGTTTAAGACTTTATTTGCTTAGTAAAACAATATACCATACTATGGAACAGTAATATAGAATCAAATTAAATGGTAATAAAAGGCATATTTTTTTTTACCAACCTGAAATAAATGTTTGCAAGTTATTGTGGCTTCTCAATTCACAATTCTTTAGACAAAGCAACACTAGAACATGTGCAAATTCTTCAGTAGTCATTAGATCAGTATCAAATGCCAGCACTTGAAAAGGGGAAGATTCTTCAGATTTCTTAGCAAACAACCAATCTAATACTTGGTTTTCAAATGTCAATATATTACTTGAGTGCACACTGTTTTGTCGGAAAACGTCAATGACCGAAGGAATAGGGTATTTTTCAAGAAATATTCTTAGCGTTTGTAGAGAGGCACATGTGATATGGTTGCTAGATCCTGCAAAAATTAAAAGTGTTTGGAAATAGATCAACATTATGTCAAAGAACATAAATTATTATTTATTTTTTTTAATTTCAGAAATTCTGTTAAAGAATTTTTTATTTTACATTTTAACTCCTTTGTGTATAATGGCGAGTTTCACTAGTTTGATCGATTTTGAGCCAAATACTAATATCATGAATCAGACTTGTGTTGTAAATATAAGAACAAACATGAATACAATGAGTCAGATTCACGACATCAGACAGTAGATGTTTTATCATAAAGTAAAAAATTTTATAAACTAAATTCATTAACATTTAAAAACTTTCTATTCAAGTTGAACTAACTTGTATAGAAAGAGGTTAAATAATCTATTTTGTACATAACATACCTTACATTTCCAACTTAATTTTTTTTAATTTTAAATTTGTGCAACTTTGAAATACTTTAGGCATTTACTTTAAATATAAACTACATCCACTAAGTCACATCCATTGAAAAGAAAAATAGAGAGGTTAGCTGTTACAGATAGTAGACTGAACATACTTCTAAGTTAAAAACTTTTTATGTTCAAAAACCTACCATTAAATTCTTTGAGTGGATATATATGACACAAATATAATTCAAACTTTTTCTTTACATATGTAATTGGTGTTGACTTTAAAACAATTTAATCCATTACGATACATCTGAAGAACAGTAGGCTTACATTCTAAGTTTTATTATGAATCTCAAATTTAATTATCGATAACTTTAGATGATCCGAACATATTTCATAAACTATAACAACTATTTATCGTTTTATAAAAACAAATTGGAATTACCTTGTGCATACAGATTGTAAAATTCAATTTTAGGAGCAACTAACTTGTGCAACAGCAAAGTTGCAAGTAATTTATGAGCAGCTTCTTGACACTGATGCATAAGTGCAACAGATCTGAAAAGCATGAACATAAACAAAAATAAAGAACTTGCATGATATGTTTATATTATATATAAAAGAACAATAAAAAAATATAAAATAATATTAACTTATTTACTATTGTTATATTCCAGACTATATAAGCATGTATGGAACTATATTATGATTAAAATTTAAGACATAGAGAACTCAAAGAAAAAATAGTAAAGTGTCGTAATGCATAAAATATTCCATTATTATAATTCAGTAGACCTTTGATGTAATAACTTCTTACAGGGTTCAAGATGGTTATTATGATGAAAGGTTATTGTAATGAGCTTTTTTTTATAAGTATTTAATGCTAACTAATCAACCAATCCAAGACTTTCACTAATGGTTGTTAAGTGGACTCTTTATTGAGGTATTTTTAAGGAAAGTCTATTGTATATACATAGTGACTACTAAACAAAACTAGTATTGGAATATGTGCCTTCACATAAAATTAATTTTGACTTAATTAGTTAATTTATAAATATTAAACAACAAATAAATTAGATCAATAATTAACAGTAAACATTCTCTATTTAAACATATGTTAAAAAAATTTGCAGCGACACTGTAGTTCGTTCAGCTTTCTTTCTCTCTCTCGAGTAATTCAAAGAAATCATTTCCACTTCCCCAGTGTTTATATCCCAGAACCAATGCAAATCTTCAACATTGAGGCCTTCTGAAAGAAGCGGCCAATTCCGATAAACAACGCCTCAACAGAAACATTCCCAGCCCTAAAAACTCAGCGCAGAAGGACGTTTCTCTCGATGCTCAATTTCTTTAGCATTTTTAATAGCAATGTTACTCTTAAATGAAAATCCTTAACTGTTATATTTTCATCATTAAATTTTATTTCTTCTAAATACTATGGCATTCGTCAACTTATTTATTATTACTAAACCTAACCTTCTGACTCTAAACTACAGGGAATCAACAATATCTTTGTCAATAAACTTCTAGTGGCTGCAAGCATTTCAAAGATAGGTCTTTTTAAGAATGGTCTACTATATATACATAGTGACTACTAAACATAAAACTAATATTGGAACATGTGCCTTACCATAAAATTAAATTCGACTTAATTAGCTAATTTATAAATATTAAACAAATAAATCAGATCAATAAACAGTAAATATTTCTTATCTAAACATGCAATAAAAAAGTTTCAACAATTATATTTATACATGATATATATTTTGGAAAATTTACATCATGAACTTATTTCGATTGGAGATGCCAAATCAATCTTATTATTTAACAGTGTGATCATTTGTTTGTTTGCGGATTAATAATTTAAATATCACTGAATGGTTATTAAAAGGATTTTCACTGATAACTTAAAAGTGAACCAAAAAAACTGGATTCCTTTTATAATAGCCACTGTAACAATAATAAGAAAATAATTATTTTAAATTAATAATAATAATTTTAAATACCACTGAATGGTTATTAATAGGATTTTCACTGATAACTTAAAAGTGAACCAAAATAACTAGATTCTTTTTATAATAGCCACCGTAACAATAATAAGAAAATCACTTTAAATGTGCCAAAATATGTGAAGAAACTGGCAGACAATAAATGAAGTTATATCTATTGAACAAATTAAGTTTAATTATTTTGATTATTTACTAATATATTTTTATTGTTATTATTCAACCCAATAAAAAAAACTTATGTTTGTTATATTTAAAAAATAAGAATTAAATATGGTAGAAAATTGCTCTTACTTCACAGCAAAATCCCATAAGCGTTGCCAGTTAAAATTAGTTTCAGCATTATTCGTGTGACTTTTCATGCCAAATGCTTCAACAAAAGACCGAAAACATATCAGTAACCAATTTTTTGTTTCAAACCTGTAAAATAATCATTACATAAATAAAATTTAATTAATTTATTTAATATATTTTTAGCATTGAAAAACTACAAACTCAAACACTAAATTTGAAATTGCAAATAATAATAATAATAATAATAATAATACTTGAAATGGAATTAGTTGGCAAAATATCATAAGAAGTAATTTAGCTGTAAAAAACCTTAAATACATCTTTTACGAAAAGACTATTAAAGCATACAGAAAATCCAATAACTAAATTACAATTATAAATATGAAAGCTATGTAAAATAATAAAGGGTATTTTTAATTAACTTACTGATTACATGACAGATTAATTTTTATTAACATTTCCAACAGATGTTCAGCTTCTTCCACAGAAACAATATCAGGATACTTTACTAAGAATACGGAAAGCACTTGTAACCTGCAAACATTGTGCATTTGTTAAGTGCTAAAATATAGAATATTAAATACTTAAAACAGCATACACTTCATCTCTTTATCTAGACCACTGAAATTTGGGTAGAGTTTCTTTTAGAAAATAAACAGTATTTAATTAATAATATTTTGGACATATGTAAATTTAAAACAGTACAAACTATACTTCTTTATGTTAGAGAAATAATTTATTACCCTACTTGGCTTTTTTTTTTATTTAGGACCTTTTCTTTTTGCAAGCACATCATATAAACATGGAATGTACCCATTCATATAACAAAAAATTTTATATGTTACACATTTCATTTTTAAATCTCATAGCACCAGAAAATACACACCAAGATATTAATTTATTAGAACTACGTATATATATGTCAACCACAGTTTCTAAAGAGTCTCCTCTCCTGAATTTCTACAAGGGAATGTGTCTAAATTTTGTCGTGTCCAGTTATTAATACTTAAAAATTCTCTTGAGCAAGATTTTTTGCAATTTAAATTAACAATAATAACTTTTAGTATCATAGAATAGAACAAGATATTTAATTTTAAATAAAATTTCCCCATTAGTAACTTTGGATTAACGAAGTAAACTTACCAAGGAACAATTTTGGCAGATGACAAAGAGTCAGTAAGAGTTCTAAAGCAAACTTCAATTCGACGTTTCTTTGAAGAAATGTTTCCATCGTAAGTTGATGGCATCTGAGTGATGTCCAAAACTCTTATTCCATCAACAAACACTTGGGCGCATACTTCAACAGCCACAGATATAAAAGAAGGCTTTAGAATAGTTTCTTTACTGTAAAGGAAAAAGAATAATATTACACAGTATACAAATACATTGAAATATGTTTGGGGATTTTCAAAAAACAACAATCTATTATTGAATTCCTAGCCATAATAAATTTTATTTGTTAATTTTTGGGTGGCAAAATTATATTTCATTGTTAACTTGGATGTCTAACCAGTAGAATGTTAAAATAAGGATAATTTTAACTTTCAAATATATTTTTATTAGATTGTCAAGACGACTTTACCAAGAGCATTATGAATTAATAGCATAATACAGAAGAAACTTCCAAATCTGGAATTTGGAAAATTCTGGATTTTAGATCATCATAATATCCAATAACATTCTATACTCTGTGCGAAATCAAGTCTGAAATTGAAATTCCTGCCAACAAATTTTAATTTTCTTTAACATGAAAACCAAAACTATTCAAAGAAATTGCTAAATTAGAGAAAAAATAAGGGTTGATAGCCGTTAATTTATTGGAGTCAAAATGCAAAGAAAATAGAACATATACATCTTCCTTCAAAATTGTATGGCTCTGCTTGATTTATTTAGGCAGATACCGAGCAGCAAAAAGTATATTTCACTTATAACGGTTCGATTTCATTAAGCGAACCTAAATGCCAAATATGTGAAAACAAGCCAATTTTGTTAACCTACCACAAGAAACCACGCTTACAGTCAAAAGAGTATCGTGGCAATTTTTTCCATGGTGACAAATAGTGGATGCTCAATGGAAAGCAACTTTTTTTTCAAAATTGTTGTCAGTGAAAAAGCTGTTTGCCTTGAAAAGACACTTTTGTCAATTATTTAACTAACTTCTTCACACACTAACTTCCACTTGCCCCATCAGTTGATTCTTCCTTAACAATAAATCAAATAAAACAATCAACAAAAGGTTATTAAAATACCTTGAAGAGTATTTATTCTTTTCGCACAGTTCATCGATCTCCACCACAATAACTTTATATAGACTTAAAAGTTGGCTTTTCCACAAAGCCCAATCATGGGCTCGGGCGCCTTTTTCTTCATCCACCGTGCCCTTTGGATGATGGATTGCAAGTTGAAAGCTTATAAACTCAAGCATTAGTTCCTAAAAGAAGTAAAAGAAATTAAATATTATACTTCAACATTTAAAAGGACATGAAACAATATTTTTTTTTTTACTGTTTAACTATTAAAAGTTGAGCAAATGAATTCCAAAACAAGATATTTAAGGAATGACGGCAGAATTTTAACTAAACATTTCACAGCAAAGAGAAGTTTGAAAATCCGACCATTTTTAATTGCGATTAATATTCACCGACTCACACTTTCGAATAAAAAAATATATATATTTTTTTTTAATTATGTGATGTAACAATAGAACTAATATATAAAACGGACAACCTAAGCTTTACTAGCATAAGAAATATGTAATGGAAAATTACCTTGTAAAATGTAGGTTGTTAAATCTTAGTTTGTAATTTATGCAGGATAGCACAAATCTTGCTTATATGAGATATATTTGCCCTGTTTTCTTCACAAATACTTTAAAGAAATTGGTATATAGGAGAAACAACTTAGGTTAAACTCTCTTTTTTTAGTGATATTGATTATATAAGATTTTTTAAAGGTTTTTAAATAACAGTTTAAGATAACTATATAACATGATTTGTTAAGTGAAGCAAGAAAAAGTTAAGCAAAACCAGATAGTATTTTTTTTAATTAATTGCATATTTCCAATGGATTTTAATTTGTCACAGATAAGCAAAAGTATGTACCATACAAATCTCTGAAGGTCTTGTTTTCCACAGTTGCATAAAAGGAAGAAGAACTGACTCTCCCAGCTGACAAAGGCGAAGTCTGTGGTCAACACCCAAAGTTTGGCACACTAACAGCAACGATTTCAGCAGATTTTCATGATGACTACTCACTTTTTCAGCTCTTGAGAAAAATAACAAATGTATTTTAATAATACTTAAATTTTAATAAATTTTATGTGTAAAAATGTCAAAGAGTCACAGAAAACAAGATATTTTGAATGAATTTCACTTTAAATACTTCAGCCTTGAACTGTAGCTGTCAATGGGCAGTTAATGTTTTGGTAACATAAATACAGGAGCACTATATTAGTAAAAAATACAATGAACAATGGATGTTTGTATAGAAACAAAAAGCAAGCATACAAATCTAATATTAAATTTCTGAATACTATATTCTGATTATACATTTGAAGATTCTTCAATAAATTAATCAATTCTACCCACTTATATGATTAATTCTTTTACTATAAAAATCACAGAGAATTAATAAAAATAATATATTTCTAGTGTTTGATAATTGACTATTTTAGACTACATGACTAATTATTCTAGTACACATTTCTCAAGATATATTTCAGAAAGCTTTTTTTAATCTAATTTTGATTTAACTGAATAAAAGGTCCACAAATCTGGTAACTAAAATACCTGTTTCCCTAATTACTTTTTTAACACTTAATTGGTTTTTGTAAGATATACATACAAGACTTAACTTTAAGATGACCTGGCCCGGAATTTTTCTCCATGGAATCACTAGTTTTTCTGGTAATATATATAATTTTTAAAGTGATATTAAATTATTTATTTTTTTAAATATATTTGATTTGGAAAATTTAAAATCTATCACTTTAAAAATTAACTAAGATTTATAAAAGAAAAATTTAAATATTTAGATTTTTCTTTTTTTAATCTTCAAACTGTAATGCAAAGAAAACAGTTTTACAATTTCAGTGATTTGCTGGTTTCTTAGACGATAGAAACAGAAACATTTATAAGTTTTCAGAAAGCTTAATCTAAAAAAATAAATTCTAAAGAATTGGACTTATCATACTTAACATACAGATGGTAAATGATTTTCCATTTTTAAATAATAATATTTACTTACTTTAACATTAAAAAAAAAAATAAGCTTCAAAGTATGTAAAAAATAACATACTAAAACTCCAACTTACTTTATAGCATCAAAGATAAATATAAAAAAATCAACAAGTTTGGAAGGATCCCATCCTCCCAAGTTTGATCTAACAGTCAGCAAATGCAATAACACTTGTGTGAGGATACTTAAATCCCAACCGGAAGGAGGATTTTTAATAATTTTGCAGTATAACCAAATAGCAGCTAAAAAGCAAAAATTACAAAAAATATTAACACATAATAAATATACAAATATGCTATATGTTAAAACATTTTTTAATTGAAAAATATGTAGTAAGTGTGAGATAACTTTTTAACATTCTTAAATATAAAAAAAATCATATAATACACAAAGTATTAATTGATCATTTTAAAATCTCATTAGAAAATTGTAGTGCAAAATAATAAACCTTCAAAATTTTTAGAAATTAGTAATATGGAATGTGAAAGAAAATTAACAATTATATACAAAAACCACAGTATCTTAATCGTTCATACATTTGTAAATGTGTCAGAAAAAATTAATATGATAATATTATTAAATAAATGATTATAGTTAGAATATCTTCATGTCCCATTTTATATGCACATATTAGACTTTTAAAAAAATCATATCTAATTAAAATTATCCTTTATCGGATCTGTAAAAACTTATTGCATCAATACAACATGCTTTATAATAAACATTTGTGGTATATACTTTAGTTATATAAGTTCACATTTATATTTATAGAATATTATTTATATTATATCTAGAAGAAGTATCTTTAAAATATGAATTGTAAATAGCAAAAATATTCAGTTACACAAAACTTATTACCAATTACAAGTGATGAAATTAATAGATAATTATGCTGAAAATTCAAATGTTATTTAAAATTAGAAAAAAATATATATTCTATTACTGTAAGCATGCATTTGGCAGGATAGACGGAACTTTTTGCTTTAACCATAAGGAGATTTATCGATTCAGTTCAAAAAAGAATTTTATAAGTATAAACAACAATAAAAATTATCACTAACCAAAGTATTTTTCAAAATAATTATATTCATTCATTTGAAATAATAGAAACTAATTAATTTACTTTCCAATCATCTAAAACAGTTATACTAATTTTGAATATGGAATGAGATTAAAAACATAAACAAAACATAAAAGTTCAAATTACAGTTTAAAAATGTGCTTACCATCAACATCAGGAGCTGGAATTTTTATATACATAAATGTATCAGATAAAATATACTTGGATAATACAAGGGAATATGCACAACCAAATGATGCCCTAGTAAAGGCGTCATTAAGGACAGCTAATATATGATCCACAACTGGCTTGGCCATATCGTATTGTTGATCTAAAATGAAAAAAAAAATCATTACTGTATAACAAAAACATACAAGTAGACATGGAGAAATTTTTATCTTAATATTTGAGATAAATATAAGTATGAAGATTTGGTTATATATTGATCTCTTCTAACACATTTGGAAAACATGTGTTTATGAAAAAGTATTTTACATTGGCAAAGAAAAGTTTTATATGTATTTTTTTTAACAAAATTATAGGAAAACTGGAATATCAGCAAAATTATTCCAAATAGTTTGTATAAATATATTTCTTACAAAGGATATTTGATTTTGATTTTTTTCAATAATACATAATTAAAAAAACTAAACACGAGATGAATTTAAATTCAAGAATAAAAAGCTTTACAACCTATTACATATGACATAAAATATTTTAGATGCTAATTATAATGATTAAAAAAAATTATGTGCATATTTAACTTTATATAACCTTTAATAATAAAATATAGAGGTTTATATAAATCAAATATTGAAAGATTACAATTTAATAATTTCACTTACTACATTTTATAGCTTTAACATAACTTCTAAATAAACTGGTGCATTTCCGTTTTTCTTTCATTATATTTGTTCTGACAGTTGCTGACAAATTTTTACCCGAACTTTCTCGATCTTTAAATTTTTGGCTTTCCTGGAATAAAGAATTTATAATAGATATTTATTGGTCCAAAAACTTATTTATATCATGACCTACAGAAATTATTCACATATCGATAACATACCTGATTAATGAATTCTTTTATTCTGCTTAAAACTATTTTCCAACTGATAGAAATACCACCTTGTCCTTGTGTTCCATTTTTCTTCCTTGCAGAATTACTATTTAGATATCTGACATAAGGTGTTTGCGTTAAGTATAACATCAAATCATCTGCTTGTTTCTAGGGAAAAAAACATTTTTCAAATATCTTAGCTCTTGTAACAGATTATTAACAAAACAAAATATTAGTCTCTAAACAAATTAAAGAGAAATATATATATTATTTTTGTCTATAATTTTAGAGTTAATATGTTTTTGTTAATATAATAATAATAATTAATAATATAATTATGTTAATATGTTATATTTTATGTTTATTAAACAAAGTTACTATAGTACTATAGCATATCCAGGATATGATCGAAAGGAAGGATATGAACAAGACCATGCATACACTACATATTATAAGTGGCTAATACAGCAATAACTGAACATTTCCCCTGGGGACTAGTTCCACGCCACTTCGAGTTACTGCATTTCACAGAGTTAAAGTAGACCAAACATGATATTTAGAGGGGTATCCATAACCAGTGGCAGCGATATAAATATAATACAAGTAAACTGTTTTACTGCATTGCTAAAACCAGGAAAAATTTCGTATCCCCCTCCCCACTACTATACAGACGAGAAACGCATTTACTAAACAAGGAAATGCGTCCATCACAAGTAGTTAAACAAGGTTAAGCCATCATTTTAAGTGTCCAGTCTGTATAACTAGTGTTTAAATAGCTACTGAAAGTAAAACTATGAAATGTTTTAGCTAATTTTGAAAAAGTTATGTACATATATTTATTAATTTTTCAGCTATCCGATTTTTTACAATATTAAAGTAAATGAACAGTTCAGTTATTCTCTCTCTAGATACATATGCTTCTGTTATAAAATTGTTGTTATATATTTTTATTATAGGAAATTAAACATAATTAGCATTTTTCCTATTGTGAAATTTTTTTCCAAGGTCACCTGATTCTTTTAACTCTTTCCTCCCCCCTTTCCCTTTGATCTTAACCCCTCACTTTCAGCACCCAATCGCCGCCACTATCCATGACATTTAGTATTTAAGTGTATGTTATAAAGAAAATACCCAATCTTTAATTGTTTTCTTTCAATCAGCAATCACTTTTTAAGTAATGTATATACAAGTTGTATTTATATGTACATTCAACTTTTCTTTTGTTTTTAAGGAAACAATAAAGAATGAATCCTCAGCTGGTAATTGTTTATACAGTTCCAAACTCATGATCAAATATGGTATTGTATTCGGAATCAAAATATATAAAAGAAGTTTGCTCATTATTACTCACCTCAAGAACTTAATTAATATTTTAATTACTTAAAATAAAATACCAAATAATTTTTTTAAATAAATTACCCTTTGTTCTGTGACTTTTCCTTCCGCAAGTGTAAGAAGGCAATCCCTTAACTTCCTAGCTAATTCATATTCGTTCATCCTGAATCAAATTCTTGAAACAGTATTTAATCTAAAAAAAACTTAAAAAAAACTGATGAAAATATATGCACGAGAAAAATTTATACACACAAACACAGATAGAAGAGAGACAAATTAAACAAACAGGGTTAAAGTGAAGACAACAATATTTTATTATAATACTGGTAAAGATGTTGATGGTTGGTTGGATGGTGTTTAATGGCACAAGAGCCAGACTGGCTAAACTGAGTCAAACATTTACCTAATTACGAATCTTCAGAATTTTAATAAAGATGTTGATGATGAAGTGAATTGGCGCACCTTTGAAAAAATCAGCCTGTAATAGCAAAAGCGTCTTTTACCAGCCGACATCTGCCAGCAAAGCAATCCCAGATGCTCTGTTTATATCTTCTCTTTCGAAATTACATTACAAGTGCCAAGGCAGGGATTACGGGCATTCAAATTATACTTCGATGGTAAATAAACTTTGGACTAGAGCTGCACAATAAGAAATTAATGATAGTTAGAGGTCTATCTCGATTAAAGGACCCAATGATGTCGGGTTGGTTAGTTAACACCGCACTAGAGCTGCACAATGAGCTATTGACAGTGGTCATGGTCTATCTCGAAGGAAAGACCTGGTGTTGTGTTGTGTTAGGATAAAGAGTATTGTTAACCTGTTGTGAATGTTTTAGAGAAAAGAGAGATCACTACATGTTAGATTGATTTAATGGTTATTGTCTAAAGGTTGTTAATGCTTGGATTTCTGTATTTGTGGAACAAGTTTAACTACATATGTTTTACACATTTGCATAGGGGGGAAAAAAGTGGACCAGTTTGAGAGGGGGGCACTATGTATATATAATCAACAACCAATGTATGTACAATGGGTACAAATGTATTATCGCGGGGCACCGAAAAATTTAAATTTGGAAATACATATTAGTCGCCAATATGATGATTAACGGCCAATGATGGGCAACGGCGATAGCTTAATGAGAATAATACTGGTTTCTTCGGTTTAAAATCGGGGCCTCAGTGGCCCCGACGAAAAGTTCGATGATTCAACGCGATTGGTTGGATGGAATGCACAGTAGGCTATTACAACGTTGTACAATGGGCAAGGATACATTTGAAAAGTAATTGACGTTTATAAATTAAGTACCTTTGTTCTGGTTTAATTATGGCAATATTTGAGCCACACCATGGGCTATTAAAGACGATCCAATGTTATTATGTAACGAATGGCTTATTGAATAAGTGTCGCATTAGGGCTGCGTAATGGGCTATTGTAAATGGTTCTGGATCTATCTCGAGAAAATTTGGAATAATTTTAAAATGACCGATCTGTGGTTTCACCCCACTCTCTAAACTTTTCACCACTTTGATAATTACTGGGATAATTTTATCGTCTGCGAATTTTTATCGTCTGCGAATTTTTTTCGTATCGTCTGCAAGCTTTGTTGTTATTTGAGCTCTCCTTTTGTTTTGTTAAATTTTGCATGTTTTTTTTTACAAATTTCATGGCTATTTTACTCCTGATGATGCTCTTTGAAAAATTCAGTTTTGTCTAAATTTGCGCTTAAGAGTGCTGTCGAAATGCTCCAAACGACTGCCCGAAAGATTGCCTGTAAGCACCATGATCGACTACTCGGAGGGGGTCATGGAAGTAATCCTGAGTAGTCGGAGGTCGATGGCTGGAGACCACAATTGTACAGGACCATAAATTGACGTTAGGAGTTGACACTAATGCCTTGTACGTTCGTGCGCTTAAAACTGTGTACGGCATCCGTGATGTCCACACGACTTATAGCGACTAACCAACAGCCGATCTACTAATTGCGAGTTCTAATCGCAACATTTGCTTTTAAACAACTATTAATGTCAGTTATTTTTATATTTTCGATATGCGTCGATCTAAAATATCATCTGCCATCTGACCAGGATGCTAAATTACGAAGCAGTATTCCCAGGTCTTTCTTTCTATATAGACCTCGGAACATTAACTTTCGATTCAGAATAGCAACATCTGTCATCTAAGCATGGTTCAAAAATACGAGAAAACTTTCCCGGGTCTTTCCTTCAAGATATCCAAGTGCAGTTCTAGTGCTGCCAATCAACCGCCAAGGCAATCACTGATTTACCGACCATTCATTTGAAAGCAAAATGTTTGGTTTGGATTAATAAACTTAATATAGAACTGCACATTGGGGTATTTAATACAAATGTAACTCTTATCAAAGTTAACTGGCAACAATAAAAATTTATTTCGCGTGCGAAAGTTTGGGTACTTCTCTTCTAAACGGCCTCAAATAGTCGCCAAGCGAAAGTTTGTCGCCGTATTGATTATTTACAATTTTAATGTTGCCACTCACAAAATAAAATGTTAAAAACAGTCGTAAATGATTTACGATTAGATGACGTCAAAAAGTATATTCTAAATTATAGACAATAAGTCGCACTTAACCTGTGCAATGGGCTATTAGTTACGGTTCCAGGTAAAGACTTTCGCTCGTCAGCGGATCTGGATGTATTTTCAAGTGAACATCAAACGACCGGATGCGTTGCGCATGCGTCTTTTTTCTGATCTTCATGGTTACTTAAGGAGAAATGCACAATTACGGTTAATTACTCAAACGCTGTGTCTTATTTTCGAATCACGGTGGATGACGTTCACTGCGTAATGGGCTAGCGGTGACGGTTCAAAATTATTTCCGAAGGATTTCTTTAAGGTCTGCACGATTGAATAAAATAACGTCGCACTTGAGCTCCAGAATGGGCTAATGTCGACGGTTTAGAATTCATCTCGAAGCTTTGATTTGGTTAATTAACATCGCACTAGAGCTTCACATTGGGCTGTTGGCGGCAGTTCGGCGCCTATCTCGAAGGGAACAATGTCTCGTATTTTCGAACCACGGTCAGATGGCGAGAACATCACCTGAGCTAGCAATCCTTCCGGCATTCGTTTGGGGCATTTCTATGGCACTCTTAAGCGCACACGCGTTCCACGCGCTTAAAGTCACAGGCTCCTGCCGTCGATTTTGTGGTCTCCGGCCTGCGACTACTCAGGATCACATCCGTGACCCCCTCCGGGCTGTCGATCATGGTGCTTACAGGCAATCCTCCGGGCCGTCGTTTGGGGCATTTCTATGGCACTCTTAAGCGCAAAAAATAAGCGCACTTTAAGCAAAAATCGTTTAAACCAAACCCATAATTTCCAAATATCCGAATTTAAATATTTGTAACTATTAAATAGTTCACATAGTCGTGCAACCAATCAGAGTTCGTTAAACACTTATATATTCTAACCAATCAACAATCGTAAGGCAATAGACGTTTAATGTCAGATCGCGAAGAAAAATGCGCACGCATCCAATGCACGTAATCCAAACAAACTTGTCGCAGGAAGAAAGTAAATATATAATACGAGGCACACGTTTCCGGGTCTTTCCTTCGATATAGGCCCCGAACCGTGGCCAATAGCCCACTGTGTAGCTCTAGTGAGACGCTATTTACCCATACTAAAATCAACTCCAAAGAAATTGTGTTTTAACTATTTTGAGCAATGACACTAAAAAAGGCACGTTCAGTTTACTCTCCCGTTTTTATTTAGCTCAGTGCACTCAATCATACAATCAACTGAAATGCGATCTTTTGTGTATGGTAATCCCTAAGGTAAACAACTTTGGCGCATTTTCGCTCGTTGGCATACGAGGCCGTATAACCGAAAAGAACCAAAGTTTGTTTATATTTTTAAAACGGAAATAGTTTGCTCTTGTTACAATAATTTGTTACTAAAATATCAGAAATTAAGATAAAATAACATAACGATAATAAATCAGTAAATTATAACATTTATAATTATAATATTTAGCATCATTCCATTGCACTACGACTGCATACTCGCGGGTTACCGTCTCGTTTGGCCGGATTAAGAATTGTCACAGAATTGGCAACTTAATTTTATTGAAAATTCGGTGATAGTGCATTATTTTCGTACAATGTATATACAACCAATGTATGTACAATGTATATACAACCAATGTATGTACAATGTATATACAACCAATGTATGTACAATGTATATACAACCAATGTATGTACAATGTATATACAACCAATGTATGTACATTGTATATACAACCAATGTATGTACAATGTATATACAACCAATGTATGTACAATGTATATACAACCAATGTATGTACAATGTATATACAATCAATGTATATACAACCAATGTATGTACAATGTATATACAACCAATGTATGTACAATGTATATACAATCAATGTATATACAACCAATGTATGTACAATGTATATACAACCAATGTATGTACAATGTATATACAACCAATGTATGTACAATGTATATACAACCAATGTATGTACAATGTATATACAACCAATGTATGTACAATGTATATACAACCAATGTATGTACAATGTATATACAACCAATGTATGTACAATGTATATACAACCAATGTATGTACAATGTATATACAACCAATGTATGTACAATGTATATACAACCAATGTATGTACAATGTATATACAACCAATGTATGTACAATGTATATACAACCAATGTATGTACAATATACAACCAATGTATTTACAATGTATATATAATTTATTATGTGTGAGATTGATATTTAGTATAAGGAAGGATGCGACATGTGACAGATGGGGGGAGAAGGTATGGTGAAGTGTGATAGTTTGTGACATATGGAGAAAGAGTGGGACATTGCCATGGTAAATTATTAATACACAATAGATTTTTCAAATTACAAAAATACATCTTAAAATTTATATAAATTAAACAATTCACACGATAATTGACTTATAAACACTTACTCAAAATAAATATATACTTTTTTTAGATATATTTTGACACAGCACATGTTACCAAAACAAACACGCGCGCGCGAAATGTCTATAGTTTATTTATAGTAGTTGACAGCATACTGGTTCTGAACAACAAATGTCACCTACAAAAAATTTTGAAAGGTCTTCCAGAAATTAACATTTTAAACCCCCAAAAAATTATATATTTCCAGTGGGTGCAAATAATACTAATTTAGTACGAATAATGAAAAAAGTTTTTTTTTTAATTACATGTGTACATTTGAATGCGGCGTGTTGTAAAGCAAGAATCCAGCAAGCTCTAATAAACATTTCTCAAAAATGTAAATGTTTACTGTAGTAGAACTTAAAAAATATGTTTTCTTTTATAAAGAACTTTACTGTTTAATAAGCAATTTAAATGAAAAGTTAAAAAAAATTTTGAGTGACATCTGAGAAATGCCTGCAATTATTTGTTTCACATGGGTCCAAAAGTGTTCGTACACTTTAAAAATTTGTAGAAAAAGCACTGTAGTCTGGAATTGAATTTGAATATAAAGTCCAATATTTTTTCACATAATCTCCATGTTATTCTGAATAAAACCTAATATATATTCTTTAAATATTGAATTATTTTCTTTTTTATAAAAATGAAAAGGCAATTAAACAGAGGAAAAAAACGCCACAAAAGTGATCGAACACCAAAACATTTTCGAATAAATTCATAAATAAAATTATCGTCTGTTGCTTTTTTTTTTATTTTTTGCATTGTGGTGACGTTTAATATTCGTTTGGTATTAATTTTTGCTTGTTTACTTCGTAATATTCTATTTATTATTTAAAAATGGATCGAGTCGTAAGGAAACAAAGAATAGCATTCGAATATTCATAATTTCTCATCATAATGGTGGCTGATCATCTCGGAGTATCTCTAAATTAATAAATTTATCCAATTCTACATGCAGTCTGTGATAAAACGCTTTCAAGAATAAAATTGGATCAAGAACAAGGTAAGAAAATTTCCTCCGGCAAAGTTAACTGAACGTGATCAGAGATTTACAGTTAGAAAAGTTATCAAAAATCCACATTTGAGTGTTGTAAAAATATCTAACTACATAAGCGTTATGCCGAAGAAAATTTCTTGTTAGTGCGAAAAATACAAAGCTTAGGCTTTCCTTTGCAAATACGAACTTAGTCGGAACAGTAAAGTATGCTTTGGACAGGTCCTGGTGAAAGGGTGCAAATTAGCATCAGGACTAGGTAATTTGGTATTTGATGATAACATAATGAATCAGTATGTTTATTTAAATATTTTAACGCACAATTTCAAATTATAAGCTCAACATTTTTTTGGATCGGAATCAACTTTGTTTCTTATCAAGATAACGATCTTTAGTACACAGCACTCAACTTTTGCCTCTGTGGTCTCTATAATTGTCCACAAGTTCTGAAAAAACACCTCAGCCGTTGAATTTAAACCTAATAAAACACATATATAAAGAACTAGATGTTAGAGTGCGAAGATACGACATTAAAATGAAAAGCGAACTTAAAAAAGTAATAATCAAAGTATAGAAGAAAATGATACAAAAATTACAATAAAAATAATGAAATATATGCCCAGACATTTAAAAGCTGTTGTAGATGTTACATTACACCCTACTAAGTGCTAATTTACCGAAATATTGGTATATATTTTAATGTGTAGTGATTTTTTTAAAGTATAAGAATTGTTTTGTGAGATAATTTTTTGTTACTTTTTAATTATTGATTTTCCAAAAAAAAAAGTTTTACTATGTTTTTAAAATATTTTGTATAGTTTTGTTAAAAACAATTTATATATCTTATTAAAAAATTTCCATTCTGAAATATTATTTTTTATAATAAATATAGCAATATTTCTTTGAAATTCGTAAGTGTACGAACACTTATGGGAGCCACTGTAGTTTGAGTAACTAAAACGCCTTCTACTCATCATAGAAATAATGTTCTTTATAATTTGATTATACTTATCAGTACTTTATCCTTACTGCGAAAGTTGACACTTGAACTTAAATATTCATTATCGTCACTAACATTTGATGCTTTTGATAATGATAAAAATTTTAACGTTATTTGTTTAAAAGAAGTATATTCTTGTACAAGTTGAACATGTGTATAAATCTTATATATGAAATTATATTATACATTATTTTCCAAAGAAAAACAGGAGATTTCTATTATTAATTATTTTAACAATATAATTAAAAACAGTATTTATAAAATAAACTATACATTGAATAATATAGAATATTGTGTTATTTATATAAATATAGGCCTAGATCTACTTAAGACAGTAAAATTAAAAAACATGAAATAAGACATTTTTATCCATTTGAATTTAATAGGATAAATATTGATGAACATGACATTTTAAAAGACATTTACTTTACCAAATTAAGTGTTTTATTTTTATAATTTTTGTCAAGACGAAATGAGGGAAGAATTTTTTTTTATTTTTTTTAATTTTCACCTCTGCTATTCTTAAAATGGGCCAATTTTCTGTAAAAAAGAAATAAAAGTAGGTTTCTTAGATAAATTAGTTTTGGCAGTCAATCAACCTAATAGAGAAGAACTGAACAGCATTATTAAGAATGATCATACATCATTATTAATTATGTTATTTTACAACCATGAAAAAGGATAAAGTATTCCAAAACTCTGTAAATAATTGACTATATTAATTGAATTAGTTGTTGATTTTCTTGCATGACATAATTTTGCATAAAAACATATTTTCCATAAATTTTATAACCAAAGAACAGAATTCATCATCTAATGACATTACTGTTCACTATAAAAGAAAAAAATATTTTTATTTAAGCTTTTAATGCAAATAGTTATATTGATTATATAAATCAGCTCTTTTCATCTGTTATAAGAGAGGAGTACGCTCAGATGCACTTCATTCAACTTAAGAAGAAATGAAAAATTATATCAAATATTATATTATCTTTACTAATGCAAATCTAGCCCTTACAGATGAGAATATAATTAAAAAGGGTCGTTCTAAAAATATTGCATGCATTAAAATTCGAAAGTATTAAAATTAATATATATATAATTTTTAGAGGAAATCCATTTATAAATGTCGATTATCTTTATTGGATTTCAAGAAAAGAAACATTAAGAGAATTTTTTTATCTCTATTAAAGCTTCCACCTTCTTTGCAAAAAAGAGGAAAAAGAAATTAAAGAAAAACTTCAGATAAACTCATATTTGCAATTAATCAGCCTAATAATGAAGAACTGGGTAACATTACAGAAAATGATTATAAGTGTAATAAAGTTCCATACAAGTTTGAAGAATTACGTGAAATAACATTGTGTTGGATGGAATCTCCAGAAGTATGGTCTCTTACAGAAATAAAAACAAGAAAGCTTCTAGAAGATATCTAAAGGGATTGATCCAGTTATATGATAAAAAAAAATATTGACACATCAATAAAGAAACTAAATTTGCTAAAAATGTGGTCAGTAAAGATGGGAGGCCAGCATTTTATCAGTTTGTGGAATTTTTAATTCAGGAAAAAGAAAAGAAGTATCTAGAAATTCATAAAAGAAATGGAACAAATCTAGTTAATTTATCAAGCATTTTACATGGAGCAGAAAGTAATGCAGTGCAAGCTTTTAAATAATTATGGGATCTTTGGTTCAATAAACGAATATGCAAAACAAAATATCTGAAAACTTTGGAAATAGCAGGAATAAATATGGCTAACATATTATGCATAATTCTAGAGATTATGCAGCAAAGGCTTTAAAAAACTTATACGACCTTTGGTTCGATAAAAATAAAATTAAAACACAATTAACAAAACTGAAAAAAAACCACAAAAACTGGTCTTTATGGCATGTCAAGTGAAAGCTTTTAAAGATTTATATGACCGTTGGTTTGATGAACAAGGCAATAAAACACAATGCTGAAAGGCTCTTGAAAAACAAAGAATAAATATTTCTAACATGTCTAATATTTTAAGTAGAGCAGGTGCCAACTAAGCAAAAGCTTTTAAAGATATGTGACATTTGGTTTGATGAGCTAGGAGAGAAAAAGCAATGTTTTAAAAACTGAGAAAGGCAGGAATTAAATTTCCGAGTGTATCCAGTGCCTTGCATTGAGCAGGGGCCAAGTCTGCAAAAGCCTTTAAAGAGTTATATGATGTCTGGTTTGATGAACAAGGACATAAAACACAATATCTAAAATCTCCAAATAAGGCTTTTGTAAGTTTACTTAGTATGTTTAACATTCTTTGTGGTGCAGCAAAAACTGCTGCAAAGGCTTTTAAAGATTTGTATAGTGTTTGGTCTGATGATCAAGGAAACAAAAGAAAATGTTTAGAATATCTACAAGTACAAGGAATAAATTTATCAAATATATCCAGTATTTTAAATAGAGCTGGGGCTGCATCTGTAAAAGCATTTAAAGGTTTATATGATGTTTTGCTCGATGAAAAATAAAATAAAATTTCATGTTCACAAACTCTGAGGAGAAAAGGAATAAATAAACTTTTCAGATATGCTGACACTGCAAGAACCTTTAAAGACTTTATACGATCTGTGGTTTGATAAACAAGGAAATAAAACACGATATGTAACACTACTAGCACGTCATAATCATACAATTTATTAAGAGAATCCTTACCTTTAGTACCTGTTTTACTTAAACTACTGGATAAGTTATGCATTTTAAAACTGTTTTTTTTTTCATATTTTCAATAAAATGTTTTAAACAGTTTCTTTTATTTCCTTGTTCATCACTAAAAGTCATATAAATCTTTAAACGCCTTTCCAGCACAAGAGCATGCGAAAATACTAGATATATTAGATAATTATCCCCAAGTTCAAGAATTTATAAATACCGAGTTTTATTTCCTTGTTTATCAAACTAAACACACATCTTTTAAAATGTTTTCCTGCACTAGTACCTGCTCCATGAAAAACAGGGAATAAAGCTCTACTCTTAACTTTCTACAAATGGATTTAAACTAAATATTAGTTAGATTATGTGTTAAGTGTACGTGTTTTTCCTTAACTCACTCGTCAGTTATCTAAGGCATCAATATGTAATTTATCCCCCTCCACTTCTTAGTTACAAAATTATAAAACACTGCCAATGTCCTATTCCAGGTTTGGTGTTATTTTTAAGCGAAGTTTCATAAAGCATCAGCTAGTGTAGTTTAGACATGGAAGAATAACTTCACGTTTAGGCTACAAAGATTTTACTGACTTTCCATTTTCAAAGATGTCTTTCAATACAGCAAGTGTTATTTTTATACGTGTCTGTATATTATAAGAATATGGAACCAGACTATATTTTATTGTTGTGAATTTTTTTAATACTTTTTTTTTATGTATAATTATGTACTTTTATATTTCAGTTAATAAAGAAAAAATTTCGAAGAAAAAAAAATAATCAAAATCAGCATTTTTACAAACTCAATTAAAACATGGCTGCCGAAAAGGAGACTTTTTGTATGAATCTTTTATAAAAACACATTTGGCTAATCCCTTATTGTCTTTAAAATTTCGTTTCAGTAATAGATTGAATAATTGTTACTCATAATTATGTTGTGAAATATGTTTTACTTTAATGAGTATTATCATATTAATCAATATATTTTTATACTGGCTGTTGACTGAAGTTCTAAAACAAAGCAAAAAATATCCATCTCCAAATAATTACTCTTTTCCCAAAGTTAAAGTAAAGTAGTATAAGGTTCACATTAGCAATGTGAAAAAACTTATAGCAAAAATCTCACAAGCAAGGTAAAAATTATATTTTCTAAATCTTATTTTCACATTTTTATAGGTTCAATTGAAATTATATACATTGAAATATAAATTTTCTAACTTTTCAAAGGGAAGTAAACTCAGTTATTCAAAATCTCTTAAGATATAGTTCAAACTTTTGTTATTATTTGGACAAAGAAAAAAATCATGTTAATACAAGTCTAAAAAAATCAATTCATTAAATATAAAATTATAATTTAAAGGTGATTTAAAAAAATACAAATAATTTTTCATAAACAGAATATTTATTAAGCAAATGTATATATACACATATTCACAATATTTAAAGTTACATTCAACAGGTATAGAATTCCGCAAGTGAACAATACAAATGTGTAAATATTTTATAACAAATGTGTAACTAACAGATTTTTACATAAATGCTAAACAGGAAAGTAAAAATACAGTGAGATTCAACAAGTTAGAGAATTTTGTACACTCTTTCAACAATTTGTATGTTGAGACACTTGACACTACATAATACAGTATACAAGATTTAAATAGCATGTTAATATATCAAACACATAACTTGGAACTTTTGAAAAATCGTTTATCCAAAATATGGAAGCTAATCTTGTGCAGATGCAACAATTTTAAAAATACAAGAGTTTCCGGGTACTAAAAACACTCAGAAAACTTTTACAATTCTACACAATGTCCACAAAGCACGAAAAAATAGAACATCACAAGGCATTGTAAATATATAGCTAGTATAAATAGCTTTTAATTGCAAAATATGATATTGAATAAACCATAAACTATCATATAAAATTATAAAAAGTATGGGTGAACACTTAATATTCATGTGATATATGTCTCATTTACAATGAAGACATTTTAGAAAGTGAAAATGTTTTGCTGCATTTCTTTTAACATAAAGTCTTATTTTTAAAGACAAGTTAAATTTCACTTTGGAATTTAAAACACTTCACTGGATTATAAAGCAAAAAACAATTACACACAATGAATTAGATCAATGTTTTAGAAATGATCACAATAAAAAAAATTAAGGACTTTTTTTAACTAAAAAATAAATTCTTAAACAAACCTAAAAATCACAGCTTAACATAATTTTATGGGAATACTTTTTTAAAAATCCACATTTAAAAATTTCTTTATCTTAGAGCTATCTTAGATATTCTTATTACAATGTCATTAATTCATCCAGTTGATCATCTAGAAAGCAGTCTTTTTCTGTAATTTTTCTCTGACTGTTCACGAACTGTTGAATATCTTTGAGATCAGCAGCATTCCAACCTGTTCCAAACATTGGATGAGTGCGCACTCCAAGCATTGGATGTGTGCGAGAATGGGCCAACCTACAGATGATTATTTAACATATAATAGATGATAATTTATTTTTAACATATAATAGAACATTAAAGTTTAGATGCTTTTTGTTCTCAAAATAATTTCACATCAAAATGCATCAAATCCGTCAAAAATATAAAAATAATCTAGAAGGTTTATCACATTTCGATTTTGTCAGTTTGAAACCAAGCTACTGCCCGTCTATCAAACCCAGTAATTTTGCAAAGCCTATACTCTTTTCTTTCCATAAACAATGTACTCGTAACTCTATACATTTTCAATGGGCTAATTCTTTTGTTACAAAAGTTTTAAACCAATTTTCAATGAAAATAGAAACACATGACATGAAATTTTGTATACAAATGGATGTACCACATTTCAATGAACAAATTACTCAAATATGTCAGATCCTACTCTAGGTAATATAAAACCCAACTAACATTTTATATTGCTGTATAATGAATTAATTAAAAATTCTTTAAAAAGGTAGAGCCCATTTCAATAAATCTTTTTTAAAAAAGGATATAATACAGGTTTCATTAGGAGAGATAAAACAATTTTTAAGTTTTATTTCTTAATCTTACCTTGAAAAACTATCATCAAGATTCTGATCATTTTCAAAACCCTGTAAGAAAAATGTACTTATTTTATTTTATATGTCAGTTATTTTTTTATCTAGAAGGTTTAATTTATACATAAACATTTTTAATATTTAGCTTATTTGGTATAAACAAATATATTTTTACATTTAATGGTTAACAAATAACAAAAATTTAAAAGCATAAACAATTATATATTTATGCATATAATCTATAAAACTACACTCTTTCATTGCAAAGTTAATTTAAGAAATGATCAGTAAACATACCAAGTTATAAAAACTAATTAAAGGGTATTTTGCTTAAAAGTTAACCAAACCAAACCAAACCTTTAATGAAGCAGAAGCATAAATACTGTACTCTATTCTACTTTGGGCAATAAAAAAATCCTTATGAATAATTGAACTATTCACAAAAAGCCTTTTCAAGTCTATCTCATTGATAAAGGAGACTGGCTATCATTTTAGTAAATTTAAAGTACGATTGTTATATTTCTTTTCACTATTTACAGAAGAATGCAACACTAACTCACATATAGTTTATCAATGGAACCTATTATTTTTTTTTAAAAAAGGAAACTTCTATGTCAATAAAACCTATAAATATATAAAATTGATACCTTTAGTAAAAATAGAGATAGTATGCAACTTCATTACCTTTAGGGTACAGAAGTATTACTCAACTTAAAGGTTGAAAGTTTGAATTGAATAACCATTAAAGCATTCCTTACACATATATATTTTTTAATTTTAATTTATTAATTGTGTAGATTTCCTTTAATGCAAGTTATACCATTTCAAGGTTTATTACAATATTTAAAATATATATAAGGAGATAGCTTGAATTTATAAGCTGTACTTGAAGCAACTGCTGTAAATTTACTTAACATTGTAAATTTTAGGACTACAACAAAGTACTTACCAATTTTTTCATAGTCTCCGATGCTGAATGGCCATCTATACTAAGGTCTATTAAAGTTCCCTGTTGTTCAGTACTAGATATTTTGTTATTTGTATTGCTATTACATTCAGGCACTACTTCATTATCAGCCATAGTCAAATTAATACGCTCCTGAAAATGAAGTAAAAAAATATATATACCACATTATGAGCTAGATCATGTTTAGCAGAATGATTTGCTGTTAAAATTACAAATACAATGTTTATTCTACAAATAACATTATTATTCAAATTGACTAATAGAAAATAAATATGTTAGCATTTTCTTTATTTAAAGAAAGAACATCTTAATGAAAAATAATCAGAAGAATAAAATTGTAGAGTTTATTCAAAATATAAAAAAGGATGCAATTTTCAACTATAGAATCAGGCATGTCTTTCCTCCGATTATATTGCTAAAGAGGACATTAAGTCAGAAGTTTTTTCCAGAATTCAAGAAGTTAGAAAAATCGTAAAACAAACAACTTTTTACCTTTTAAAATAATCATATTTTGAAGAAAAAAACGCCACTGAAATAAAAGTAATAGTCATGCAGATAAGATAATTTTCATTAAATTCGCTAAGAAAAATCTCCATCAAATTTGGAGACATCAATGGTAACCAGAATAATATCTAAATAAATATCAACAACTCTATTTTTTTTTAATTTTTCACTCCAGGAAAATTAACATATCAGTAATATTATAATTATAAACACTTACTTCGGCATTTTGACTAGACCTTTCCTCTTTGGCTCTTTCCCATAATTCAAAAGCAATATTAAAAGCTTGTGAAATTGTCAAAGCAGCAGCTTGGGCAACTTTACGTTTGGAGCAAAGAAATGCATGGCACTCTAAAGTTTCATTTTTGTTTGTTCCAATGAATGCAACTACCCGATCATAGTTGGCATCAGCTGAGCAAAATGATATCCTAGATTAAAAAGGCACATATCAACAAAATGTACATTAATTTATTAACAAATAACATGTATTTCCAGAAGAAAGAAGAAATATATTCTCAATACTCAAAAATGGGAAAAGAATATGTATAATTACTTCAACATGTACACAATTAATTTTACTTTATGTAAAAATTGCATTTTTTTTTTTTTTTGCATTGGTCTGACTCACAAGAGATCTTTACATTTTCTTGTCTAGCAGCATTTTTTTTTTTTAGTTAAGTATGTTGTAGAAAATGTAATAACTTAGCAAACAGTTTCAACTACCCCATTTTTGTGTATGTTCTATCCTAAATTCTAACTGTCTGAGCCATAGGTCTATCAGTTCTACCCTGTTAATACTTCTACCTTGCCATTGTCTGGTAGCCCACATCGGTCTGCCAGGGACCATACAGGTCAGACAATTCTGGATGTACGACATACAATCTCAACCAAAAAGGTTAAAATTATTCCTACACAACCTAGAAAATATTTTATTTTAAATGTCAAGCCCTAGATGCTTTGACCTATTTTCTCACCCTTTTGACTGTGTTTAACATTCTTTCTAATTATTTAATTTTTAAAAAGGCAATTGCATTTGAATTTCAAATAGGGCTCATCTCTAAAAAATACATTTTTTCAGGAGACACAAAAAACTTAATTTCTGTTGAACCATTTGATCCATTTTTTTCTCCAAAATTACTAACCTCTGTAAAGCAAAATAGTTCCCTGAAGTAAAATACGACTAAGAAAATTATCGTTACAGTTTTTGGAGCTGAATCCTTTTCGAAATTCATCCGAGAACTTGGGTCGTCTTAATACTAAAATTCATTAGTAAAGAATGCATATTATAAAGAAGAACAAAAATACTAAAGTTTTCTGTACATTTCACTATATTCTTATGCCTTGTGTTACAAATAAAAAATATCCCCCAAAAATAAGATATATTAAAAAATTTCTTCGACATCCAGCTAGGATAGCGCATCTGTTGACCATGGTAGAATTCCTTCATAGAATTTTCAAACTTCCCTGGTATGTATTATGTTAACTTTTGAAGGTCGTTCTTTTATAAGGTATTAATCGGAAGTTTAGAGGAGTAGCATGGAAAAGCTTAGTTGGTAGGAATGTTTGGAAAACTTTGTCCTTCTCCCCATTGTCATTTATTCAACAATAACTTTCTTAAAGTTAATTTTGTACCAAGATTTAAAGTCTATGATGTCATAATATATTATTGTTTTTTTAATAAACCGTGTATTAAATACACATACTGTTGGTGAATGAACAAACGATCTTCCCTTCTAATTCTATGGTCGCAAAATCTTTTATTCTTAAATTTTTTTATGTAAAACTTAAAATGACAATTTGTGCAATTATGAGATGCAGTGGAAGATCCGAAACTATAAAGATTCCACTATTTTTCTTCATAGATAAATTTAATTAAAAGATAAATTCTCACCAAGTAATAGTATTTCACTTAATGTTAGGTATACAAAGTAGAACTAAATACTTCACCAAGGATTTGTTTACGAGCCTAATTTTTAAAACTGTTACATTGCAACTGGTTTTGGACTCAAGTTAAGAAGAAAATATTAACAAACCTGTAAATTGAAAAATCTAAGTGTTTCTCTCCTGTGCTTAAATCCTGTGTTAGAATTCCTTTAGGGTTTACTGTAAGCGCTACTCTTGGCAATTTTTTGGCACTTGACTTGGCCTAAGAGGGAGTAAAATAATATGTTTTTAAATTACAAAATATATTTTTCATATTTGAAAAAGATTTAATTAAGATTTATGTCATTGATGATCTCCCACTTCCCTCCAATAGGATTTCTAGTCAATAATTTATTAACAATATCTCGAATAAATTCTAAAATGCACAAAATATTTATACAATTAACAAATATTATGTCAATCTAATTTTAAATAATAACAATTGTTAATTTTCTAAGAAATCTATGTAAATAATTAGACAATTAACTTGATAATGAACTAAATAATTGATAATTATTAGTTAGCATAACTGCTAATTAGTGAGTATTGTTTAGATTAGTAATCATTATAGGTATGGAACTAGGCAGGTTCCCAAAGCCTTTATTTTTTATTTACTATGCTTCTGACATAATCCTCAAAATAAGCAAGCTGTACCATAAGAAAACTATGAGATTTTTAAAAATAATTTAAATTAAAAAACAAAACAGGTTTGATAATTTTTGGTGTTTTACAATTTTGCCCATATTTTTCAATGAATATCGTCAGAAGCATGCGAATATGAGTACAATACTCAATTTCATTATGAAATTTATGATTTTTGCTGTTGTCTTTTTTAGAGTTTTAAAAATACATTGACACTTGCAGTCACATGATATCCGAATCTCCACCACAGAACCTCACTATTTCCCCAATGAAAAGATGCTTTGTCATTGCTGAGCTAGTAACCCACTTTCCAAACCTTGACACAGCAAGGGCATTTTTAAGCCAAAACATACATGCAACCCCCTCTAACACAGAGTCTGGTTGGCAAACTAGAAATCACGACATTCCACTCTGTGTGCCGTCGAAATGCCCCAAACGACTGCCCGAAGGATTGCCTGTAAGCACCATGATCGACTGCCCGGAGGGGGTCAAGGATGTGATCCTGAGTAGTCGGAGGACGAAGGCCACAAAATCGACGTCAGGAGTCTGTGACTTTAAGCGGGCGGTACGCGTGTGTGCTTTAGAGTGCCGTCGAAATGCCCCAAACGACTGCCCGAAGGATTGTCTGTAAGCACCATGATCGACTGGAGATTGTGGAGCTAAAGTGTGACAATATTTCATTCCATTGTGCAGACCTAATAGAAATCCTTCAAAATGAATTTTGAACCGTCACCGACAGCCCATTACACAGTAGAAGTTATCTGATCAATCAACCAATCATCCGACTGTGGTTCAAAAATAAGACACAACGCTTAAGTTGTTAACTGTATGTGAATTAAACCGGAAGTAACCCAAAAGATCGGAAAAGAAAGAGGTTTGCGCTCCGCATCGGTTCATTTGGCGTCTACTTAAAAACACAGCCAAACCCGTCTACGATTCTAGGTCTTTACCAACTAATTATTATTAGTGTATGGAAAAGGAGGTGCCAATTTTCAATACTAGAATTAAGTCTAATTTACGCTGAAGTGGCATCGAAACTAATTAAAAGACAGTAAAATAGGTACAGATAGGACATTTGGCGCACAATTTTTTTTTGCCGTGCTTTATAGGGGCGAATTTATAGTATGGCAACCCCACCCGACAGTGTTGGTATTTTCAGATTCTTGTGGCGACTTTCAAACTGGCAACCCTATTACATCATCGCGCTGCATAATCGTTTTTGTGCGTTCCTGGAACTATGTTTAACGGTAATTTTTCATTGCCAAAAAAAAAAACTCGCCAAATGTCCTATACTACATCTGTTCCAATATTTAAAAAGAATTTTAAATTAGAAAATAAGTAATAAATTTCAATAATTTAAACAGCCAATCTAAACATTCTTACCATTGAGATAACTGCTTTGATAGCATCAGCTGTTGTCTGTTGATCATTGGGCTCATCCACCAATGTACTACCCAAGTACTTGACATAAAATGTGATGCCATCTAAAACGGGTTCTTTTATTGAATCATCCCATTCTTCAGGCAGTTCTAGAAAAAAAAATTTGTCATCAATCAGCATTTCACTGACAACACTTTTTGCTAAGCTTGATAAGATTTTAACTCATTCCGAATTTCTAGCAATTTTTATACAAATTGAAATTCTAAGTTGCAATTCATAAGTCTAATAATTTTGATTTTTTGAAAATATTTAAGAATTTATTTTCCTTTTGCAACTATGGCAGTTACATTTTTTAGGTCATGAGGTAATTTATGGAATAACCTTTTAAATTTCAAAATTTACGATAGTTTTAAAATACCCATGTTGGATTGCTTTGTAACGATTCTCGGAGGACCTGGATGTTATGAAAAACGCTTTCACAAATGTAACTTCATATGTATAATTTTAAGTAATAATTTAAACAAAAAACAACTGAGCTTACAATTCAGTGAGCAATTAAATCCTTAAAAGTATATGGAATATGAAAAAATTAACATACATTTAATTCAATTTTCAGTCAGTATTGCCCTGTTTTAAATAAATTCAAACATATGTAGCACTTACTTTTATGCTTTAAACGACCAAACAATCCCGAAGAGCTTACACGAACTGCTTTGAGAATAGACGCCATTATTTTACCTTCAAAACCTGATTAAAAAATTCGAACTAGAATTGTTTTTCAGTTTCGTAATGCAAAGAATGTGTCCATCATCCGTCGTAATTTCTAATAAAGGCGTGGTGGAAGGGGAATGGGGGTGAGAATGCCGGGGCTTGGTCATTGGCCGAAACAAGGAAAATATTTATATCATTTAAAAAAATTAAAAAATTTATATACAGTGGGATTAAAATTTTAAATTGAGATTAAATAAAGAGATTTAGAATTTTTTTTAGAAAGTTTTCAATTTTTTTATTCTTTACCGTTAACACAAGAAAAATTCATCTCAACTCCACTCGGTTCTGTTTTGAAGCGAAAATCGCGAAAATTAAAAGTTATAATTTTAGTATATTAAAAAGATTTAAAAATAGAGATCATATTTCTCAAACATTTCTAAGCAGAACTTTGAATTTACTGAGCGTATAATTGGACAATACAGAAAATTACCTCTGAACTGTGAAAGAAGTCGGAATGGATAAAGCAGTTGTAAATCCATTTGATGAAATAACATTTCAGGAAGTTTTTGATGGTATTGAATCACAAGGTTGCATTCAAAGAATTTATCAAGATATGAGAACTCGAATAAAAAATACGGTACGAAATTTTATCTTTTATAATAAATAAATACATTTTTGTTTAGATTTTAAGTTTTAAAAGTCAAATGAAAACAATCTATTCGTATGATGTCTATCGATAAAACTCTAATTTAATCTGTTTTTGGCAGACTGACAGCTATTTTTTTTAAATCCCGCTGAATTTGCTACCGAAAGTTCGGGTTAAAATTTTTAAATTCGGCATATGCTCATGTTCTCTTCCAGATATGGGCAAGAATAGTAATTTCATACCCTTGTGGAGAAGGCTAAATAGAAAAAATTGCTCAATAGAGAAAAAATGCTGGTTAATTCCTAGTGCCTGGTGCCCTCGCCAAATGGGATTCGGCGATAAAGTTTGTATTTTGGCTTGATGACGCGAGATGCATCTAGTTAGATGATGCTAAACTACGCACATCTAGTTTAGCCTTGGTTTCACGCATGTCTGCCATTTTTGAATCGACTTTCGGCTCGCATGGTGATTTTTCTGAGCTAACGATGTATACGCGGACGACGTTTATTTGAATAGCAGGTATTTTGGAGAATTCGAGATGAAAGGCAAACGTGCCGTGATTGGTGTATGGATGCCGGATTGTTGTTCAACGAGCGAACGTGCAAGATTTGCGGAAGGTGCATGGTGCTGGTCCATGGATACATTATGCAGCAAATGCGCCTAGCAAAACAGACAGTCACTGACTGGATGATGTTCTGCCGGGAGGTATGTACAGAGTGGTTCATTCATAATCCTGTTGCTATCGGTGGAGAGCATGTCGAAGTTCGGCAAACGCAAGTACAACCGGGGCAAGCGTGTGGAAGTGGGTGTTTGGAGGGATTGAATGCGGTACGAACAAGTGCTTCATGGTTGCCTGAAACCTGAAACTTTACTCAACGTTTTGCATGGGGGTCATGGATGTAATAATGAGTAGTCGGAGGCCGAAGGTCAGAGACCACAAAATCGACGGCAGGAGTCTGTGACTTTAAGCGCGCGGTACGCGTGTGCACTTAAGAGTGCCCGAAGGATCGCCTGTAAGCACCATGATCGACTGCCCGGATCAACGTAATGTCCGCCATTTTGCGTCATCTGACCATGGTTCAAAAATACGAGGCATCGTTCCCGGGTCTTTCCTTCGAGATAGGCCCCGAACCGTCGCCGATAGCCCACTGTGCAGCTCTAGTGCGACGTTAATTAACCAAACCAAACCGCCATTTTGATTTGGCGACAAAAAAAAAAACTGTCATTTTTGCCTTGGCGCCAATTTTTGGACTTGGCGACAAAGGGGCACCGTACACTAGGAATTTACCAAAATGCTATATAGAGAGGTATTTATAAAATTTATGTTTGTAATAGAATGTCCGACTGTGTTGACATATGTATAATTGTATACCTTTCAGCCTTGCCCTGAATTTGTGCCCACTCAAATAAAAATCCTGGCAGTGCAATTGTATATGATATAAAAAAAGTTTATTGAACTATTTTTTAGTAGGAATTAATCATACAACAAGTTGAACTGATTGAAGCAAACCAAGTTTATGCTGTCAAACTTCCACATGGTCATGAAACCAGTGCCAATAAATGCCTACTTTGTGGTACCCCTAGGCCCGATTCTGGAAAATTAGCACCAAGACTAAAATGATGTGTTTTTCTCTTGTTGACAAGTCAGAAATACTAGCTGGATGGTTGGTTGATTAAATGACGTCGTACTACAGCTGCACAATTGGCTATTGGCGACTTTTTGGATTTGACAATTATGCAATTAATCAATAAAAATACAACAAAAGTTTTAAGTGCAGGCATATACTGTGTGCTAATGTCAGACTTTTACCTCGATCATTCTTCCAGGCAGAAGTTGGTCTCTGGCCTCTGAATGCTCAGGATTTAAACCATTACCCCCTTCGAGCATTTCATTATTGTGCTTACATGCAATCCTCTGAGCCGTCAGTTATGTCAAAAGTTATATATAGTTATTCCAGTAACACCTTTTGAATGTATTCTAGTGATAAAATTAAATTCGCTTAAAAAGTAGGTACTTGCGAAGTAATTGGCGCTATTCTAAAGCACTACTATGGCGATAATTTAATTCACATATAAAGTGGAAATAATAGCATCCTTTATTGATTTGGAACTTGTACTGCACAAACGGTTAGTGTTTGATTTTTTATACTTTAAAATTTGTATGTTAAATAACGCGATCCTCGTTGACTGCACTGCCAGCTGGGTTTGTTTGTACCAACTTTAAGGTTGCTATCTTACTTCTCATGAAATCTCACTAAAGCACCTCCAACTTCTTTCCTCCGTGTAGTATGGCAAACTTCTGGCTGCCTATTTCTGAGTCTTAACACAGCCAAGTAACGTCAAATAACTTTTGGGCCATTGTCAAATGACGAGATCAATACCTCAGCTGACCCCCGATGGAACCTCAATAGATGTTAAAGGTGAAAATTAAGAAAATTTAACAGTGGCCACTAGATTTGAAAAATGCAGTGGCCACTTTACGTTATGTGGCAACATTACCAAGTTCATGCGGTACAAAAAAAAAATAGCTATAAAATGTATTCATTCACACTACGTTTACAAGCTGATGATTATGAATTAATTAATTATTCAAAATAATCAAATTGCATAAAAAAAAATTAAATATTAACTAATATTTAAAAAAATGCAAATTTGTATTTTAAGAATAATACATCTCTAATGAAATTTAACAATGTATATAAAATTCAGACTAATAAAAAAAAGATACATACAGTAGACGCTCGTTTTTACGAACACTCCCGATTTTACGAACTAGTGTCTGGTCCCGAACATGGTCCCATAGGCATAATGTTATTTTTAATTCCCATTTACGAACTAAAATTTTGAAAAATCTCTTTTTTGCGAACTCATTTTCATACTTCGCTAGCATTTACCCGACATCAGACAAAGTTTAAAAGCTCATATCTTTAGGGAAAAACAAAGCAACACATACAAACATTTCAAGGCCATTCTGAGAAAAATTACAGGAGACAACAGCAGGTGGATCGCAGGCATGTGATTGGAGAGTGGCACTTTGACGTCAATCTTTACCCCTCCCTTGCATTCAATAAGCATGTGTCAATGTCGATCGGGGAAAGGGGTGCTTTGTTATAAGATTATGTTTTGTAGCTGTTTAGTTTCATCTGGACCCTCAATGTGTGAAGTTTCGTGTGAGTCCAGAGGGAGTTTAAGCCAGTTTTAGTTGAGGAAATTTAGTCAGGTCGCAATTGAAAAAAACGCACTCGTTTATCTGCTGAGGCAAAAAAGAAAATTTTAAAAGTAGAAGAGAAAATTTTAAGCAAAACAGAAATCTCTAAGAAATATGGAATTAAAAAGAATAGCCTATAGATAATTTTAAGAGCAAGAGAAAAATCGTTGGATATGTAAACAAGACCAGCAAGAGTGTCCCTCTCGAAAATATTTTAGAGCAGCAAAATATCCCAAACTGGGAAAAACTTTGGCTGCTTGAATGAGGAAAATTATAGGAACGAACATTCTGATTATTGTAATGTGCTTAAGGAACAATTGAACTGCTTTGCTCAGCATCTTAAAGCTCAACATCAAAGACTTCAATGCATCGGACGGTTGGCTGCAAAAATTTTAATCCAGACACGGTTTGAGCTTCAGGAAACTGAATGGATATCAAGACTATGCCTCTTTTAAGGAGGATAATAGTGAAATGTTTTCAAACCTCGATAAAATGAAAACATGTATTTTCCAAAATGCTGTTTTAAAATAGAAAAACTAGCCATTATTCTGATGCTTGATTTTTCATCAATAAAGGTATACTTATTATTTTTTATTTAACTATTTCATTTTACAATTGTTTTTTATGTAGAATAACTATATATAACTTTACTTCCTAATATAATCTCTAAATAATGCTTTATTTATAAAGAGAAAACGGTATAATAAAAATAAACATAACATTTATCTACTTCTTATGATATTCTATTTTACGAACAATTTGGTTGTTCCCTACGAGTTCGTAAAAACGAGCGTCTACTGTAGTTGCATTGAGGTTTTTTAAAAAAAATTAATTATTTTCTCAAACGTCATCTTGTAAGCACTAATTAATGATTAATCACAATAGCAGCAAATTCAACAAATGTCTCCCCCCCAAAAAAATTAGACTGAAAAAATCAACAAATATTGTAAATTTAACCATATATTACCGGGACCGCCGCGATCTCGGAATTTCTATATAAACAATTTCAAATCGTTATTACTTTGCAAATGCTCGATATTACTTATATATTAGCCAATCCCCAAAAAAGCTCATATCCTTTTTTTAGAAGCATTTTATTGATGTCTAAAATTAAAATTGGAAAGTTTTCAAATTTAGAAAACTTCAATTAAAATCATAGTATAAACTTTAAAAAAAGTTTAAATCTTTCATTTTAAAATTAATATTTAGACTAAAAATTGAATAATAATAAGAGATATAAAAGAAAAATGCTCTAGGCTCTACATTGGCAATGATTCAAAACTATATACAGATGCCTATGTTAATGTCTCTTTCTAACAATCAATCGGACCTTTCGAGTCTCTAATATTATCTTACAATAAAATTTTATATTTCAATTATAAATATAAACCATAATGTTCAATTTATTTTCCATAATATTATTTAATTAAAACGATTTAGGGTTATAACCAAATGTCCCTAGAAATATTTTCTCGCGGCACTTGTTAATTTCCGCCGATGACGATTTATTTTGAAATAAATCGTAAATAAAAGTAACTATTTATTTAAAATAATATTTTTAATGAATACATTTCATTTTGAAATGTTTAGTTCAACTTGGGATAACTTTTAAGTTGAGAATTTTGAAACAACACTTGAAATCGCGGAGTAGCGATGTTCCGATTTATTGAGATCAAATTGATTATATCCAAAATATCTAATATAGCTAGCGTTAATATCTTTCCATAATATTATCAAAAAATAAAGCCTTCATAGTAGAAAAAAAAATATTACTTATTTCAAATAAGTTAGAAAAAATTTTAACTTCAAAATTTTGCGTCGTTCGCCACTACCCTACGATGTTTGTAAAAGTCACAAGCCTTCCATCCAAAATTTTGTTAAAGTAATGTTACTATCTTCATAGATTATAAACCAATTAATTATTCATTAAAAAAACCTAGATTTTATTTAGTTATTTTTATATGGTTGCGAAATAACGTCAATTTTGGTTGTGTTTTCGACGCTATGTGTAGCAAACTTATGGCGACCTCAGATTTTGAAAATCAGCGATCGGCGCGATTTAAGTTACTTGAGTCCGACCTTCCCTATCTTTATATTTTAGAGAATTTCATAACAGAGTAGCAAAAGCATAAAGAGGCAAATTCGTGCCATCGATTCCCGAAGTTGTTAAATTTCTAAGTTGAAATCCGCGGTGGCGACCATAACAAAAAATTTCGATCGCCAATGTTAAAAAGTTAGTCGCCACGTGGCGACTGTGAATTTTCACCTTTAATAGATGTCAGGATATTGCACCACTATCAGATAAATTTGCACCAGTTTCTTATACATAGCAGATGGAATTTTAGATATTTTTAGACAACTTTTCGGAACGGATCTGGCAACCCTCTGATCTCCATATAGATATTTGAACTTGCAATCCTTTGATTACAAGCCGAATACTTTACCATTAGACCATCTACATCCTTCTTTTCTTAATGATTTGGTAAATTAAAAAAAAGATAAGAAGTATAAAGTGCTAAAAGGTTTAAACACCGTTTAATATTACATGTTTATGCATTTTAGAAGTCACACAAATGTATGATGAAAGTGGCTGAGCAGAACATACTCTGTAGTAATTTGAATATGCCTATTAACGATGTTGAAAGCAAAAAGAAAAGAATCAATGAGTAAGTTTTTGCTCAATTATTTTAAATAATTTCCTGTAGTAAAACAGTCTTTAAAGAAGATTTTTTTTATTCATATTGTATTAAACCTTGTGCTGATTACTTAAAGCTAATAGCAATGTATACTTACATAAATTTAAATTTATCTAATGTCAATACAGCATATTATAAAGTCGTGTACTAGTAAATATATCGTGCCAATCTTTGTCTGTGTTAATAAAATTTGCCTATGCTCATATAATAGTATTATATTGTGAAAAGACAAGGTGTTTTTTTAGATGAAAATAACTTTTTTTTTCTGAGGAAACTTTATAGTGTTCAACTAGTCAAATATTTTATATATGAAGTTAAAAAAAATTACAAAAGTGTTATTTTTTGGCAAAATAAGCATTTCTGAAAACAAATGACTGCAAAGCCAAATAAAAAATGGATGTTGTGGATCAGGTAAATGTCACAGTTGAAAACAGCCATTCAAGCAAAAAATGGCACTCAATTTGAAAGCAGAAGACAGTGTTCACTCTAGGCGTTTTTTGAAGGGCGGTCGGGCGGACCGCCTTTTTTTCATTTCGATAGCGCCCTCATGCCCTTTTTTCAAAACTGCCGCCCTCTATAGAAAAAATTCCGCCCCTCTTGCCCTTTTCCGTCAAGCACAAGTATCCTTGCTTCCTTAGCTGTCTTTAAAAAAGGCATCGATTAAAAAAAAATTGTGTAATTTGGAATTAAGTGAATTATGACAGTAGAAAAGCAAACTCCTTTTTAACTATGCGACTAATGCGATCACGATGATTCCACGAATCCTATTGGTTGCCTGTACCCGTATATGAAATGCTAACGGGTTTTTTTTTCGGTGTTTTTTTAAAGAGAAAATAGTTTGGGACGAAGTTGCAAAATTAGGCATTTTATTACCAAATTTTGGATTTAAGTAGTCTTTTCATCAGTTTTGTAAGGGGCCTGATGAGGGATACTTACAGATTTGGTTTTTAGGGAAAACATTAATTATTAAATGTCAAAGTTTGGATTTTAAGTAATATCTTCACAAAGAGACATCCATTTTGAACGGGTCTTTCCTTTGAGGCCCTGAACTGTCAACAATAGCCCAATGTGCAGCTCTACCGCAATGTCAACCAACAAATCGGAACTTTTTTTTTATTTGGGCCCGGGTCCGATCTGTCATTGGGTGGCCACGCCTATGCCAAACTTATTTTTGAAAGTGCCCTTTTAAAAACAAGAAGTCCCTTTTTTAAAAACTGGGTGTCCTTTTAATGCCAACAGCGCCCTGCCCCTTTTTATTTCTAGAGTAAACACTGCAGAAGATAACTGTTTTTTGTACACTAAATGATTCAGGTGGAGGCAGACACAGCAGTAATTTTTCAGGAAAAGGGAAGGAGGGTTATTTTCAAAGAAAAAGTGCAGGGCTAGCAGCCACTTAAAAAAACATCTAGAGTGAACACTGGATGTTTGTTTGGAAGTTATATCAAAACAAAAATGTATGTATGTATATCAAAACAGAAATTTTATTTTAACTAAACAAAATATTAACAGCTGATTCAACGTTAGTTGAATATTGTAACCCATTCTGTCACTGATTGCGACACACTTATTACTTTTTTTAGCTAAACCATTTGAACTCGTTATTTTACAGGGTGCAAAAACAGCTTTAGAATTGTCATTTTTTTTTTTAATATAAAATGAATTAAACATTGTTTTGTGCTTGTGCAGACTATAATTTGGGTTGATTTATGTCTTAGATTATATACATAAACTTTAATGTGTTTATTTATTGTTTAATTCAGGATTGGCTTACTTGCATCCGAGTTTGATTCTTCTATCTCAAATGTCTTGGCTAGAGCAGTCAGTTATGAGGCCAAGTTTGCTGTTGAAGTCTTTATTAAACGACTATCATCTGTAAAACAGATTAAGGCTACTGAAATGTCTTCACCCACTAATAAAGGAATTAAAAGGTCTGCCAACAATAGCCCAAAGAAAACTAAAGTTGGGAAACATTTTAAAGATAATTTTGAAATATACCAAAGTAGAGTAGATGGTAAGTATTTGTGTAATTTAAACTGATTTCTTCTAAAAAGTTTAAATTGTCATTTAATTTTTTTATATATGTACAATTAGTTTTTGATCCTATTCTTGTTGGAATGTCTCCATTTACAAAATTATAATTATCCAGTATTGAGTTAACTAGAATTTTTTCTATGTTTTCCAAGCTATTTTATTTTAAAACTGAACAATCATAAAATTGGCATGCGAGGAAGCAAATACCCCAAAGTTCTATTTTTGTGGAGTAGGGTAGTGAAATATTTAAATTTGTACCTGTATTCATTTTTTAAAATTGGTTTTAAAGTTATTAATTTTAAAAGTTTTTGGTTATTCTTTTTTTTTTATCATAGCAAGTAAATAAAAAGTATTACTTTTCATTCTAGTAATTACCTTAATCTTCAAAGGGTTTTGGACAACTATAGATATCCATGGATTTTCAGCAATGCCCATTAACTTTATATTCATAAACCTATTCAATGTTGGAATTTTTTTCAAATCTAAACTGTTACGGTAATTTTTAGAAGGTACATCAATAAAAATTTTAATATATATAAAACTATTTGTATTGGAAGTAGAAAGTAAGTTAATTTGCAGTGGCGGCTCGCCCACTACAGCAAGTACAGCCGGGCTGCACCTAAATTCTGTATTTTAAAACTAAAATCAGATATTTTACTAATTTTCTTAAATGAAGATTAGAATTGAAAATAAAATTTCTACGGTAGTAAACAAAATCTCCGATAAATAGCAAGCCTGTTACCGTAATTGTCAATTCAGGAGGGAGGAAAACTGCAGCCAAAAAGCGAAATTCGAAATCGGCTGCATCGTTGCCATAGCAACCTCTACGTAGTATGGAGATTCCTCCCCATGCTAATGCACTGCATTTGTAAGTAAGGTACAGCCGAAATGAATTTTCTTGTTTTAGCTGCACTTGATATTTGATTTGCTTGGCTCGTGCTTGAAACGCTGGGATGGGGGGGGGGGGTGAAATGATAACTTACGAGAATATCTCCAAATGGAAACGGTTTTCATGATAAATTTACTGTGTGCTGTTGTTTCAGGACATGGTCCTGCTGTAGTTTCGTTATTTAAGTTAATATTAAAATTAACCGATTCGCATGTTTAAAAGAAAGGAGGATTGCTTTAATTTTAAAAAAATAAGTAAGTGTTTTCTATATTTTTCGCATGTTATCATTTTGTAAAAATTGAAAGGAAACTTTGATTTGCGTAGTAAATAACAAAAAATTTCCGTTCCTGTATGGGTTGTAAAAAATAAGAGGGGGGAGGGTTAGGGGGGGAGGATTCACATGATTTTGGCTGCACTAAAATTTTCGACCACGGGCCGCCACTGTTAATTTGCAGAGAAAACAACTTTACCAGTTTGAATATTGTTTGAATTTTGACTGAAGTCTCATCTGTAAAACGAACTATTTAACTTAATTAATAGAATAGAATTTTAAGTGTTCGATCTTTTGCTAAATTTCATTGAAAATTAAAACATTATAATTTTGAACATGTATATTAAACAATTAATTATATGGACTTCTTATAATATATAAAAAACATCCAGTTTAGTTTTCTTTTTTAAGATAAGAATGATAAGGAGGATTCCTCTGCGAGTTCAAGTGATGACGGGGGTTCCTCTGGATCTGTGAGTTCAGTGCATACAAGTGAATTGTCATCATTTGAAGACGAAGTAGTAATTCCAACTGAAGAGAAGACAAATGAAAAAAAGCCAAAGATATTATCCTTCAAGGCTGGTTAGTAAAAGATTTTACTTATCATCATTATAAATTATAAGTGTTTATTGAATCGTTTCCTACTACCGTATATACTCGCGTATAAACCGATCCGCTTATAAGCCGACCCCCTAATTTTAGAACGATTTTTTGTCCAAAATCGGAAACTCGCGTATAAGCCGAGTTGTATTTTCGTACATGAAAAATTCCGATTGTAATCGGCGAATCCTCGAAAAAAAGAGTGACATTTTAATTAGAAAAATAAATACTTAAGCCTAGAAATTAAAAGTTTAAAGAAAGTGGCTGGAGAAACGGCCTTCCTCGAAGTTCGCGATGATTCATCAGACTTCTTAAATTAAATCTCCCTTATTATCAAATAAAATATTTTAAACCACATACTTAAATACCAAAAAAATGTGCAATTTCTAATCCATAACATCGTTTTGTAAAGATTTAAAAACTTAGAAAACGTCAACTATTTTCTGTCAACATCGTTGACTACTGTGGCTATTAAATACAGATGAGTATTTTTTTTATCCATCTCGGAAGGAAATACTACTATTTTATGGATGAATATATACTTCTTATTAAAATATTTAATTTTTAATTATGAAATAAATGACTTGAAAGTAGAACTTGAATTCGCCGATTAGCAACGTCCCGATTTTACCGCTTTAAAGCCAATTCCATCCAAAATACTAATAAAACAACTATTAATATCTCTACATAATATTATCAAGGAATAAAATCTGTTTTTCGTGAAATAAATTTTGTTTAAGTATTGCAATTGAGCAAGAAAGACATCGACTTTAAAGTGGCGTCATATTCGCTATGCACGATGTCAACTTCTAAGTCTTCCATCCAAAATTCTATTAAAGTAACGTATACTAGCTTCATAAATTCTACAAACCAATGAAATATTTATCAAAATATATACTTTTTATTTAGTTAAACTGATTATTTATGCGAGTAGTGCAATTTTGCGTTACGATCACGCCGCAATGCGCAGAACGGTCTTCAGTCGGCACGTTACGCACATTCTCGATCTCGGAAATGTATCGGCGCATTTTAGAAGAATCTGCTTCATTTTAACTTCTTTTCCCATTTTAGGCAAATTATATTATAAATTTTACTGACCCGCGTATAAGCCGACCCCCCCTACTTTTTGATGAACATTTTGACTTAAATTTCTCAGCTTATACGCGAGTATATACGGTATATAAGATAAGGACTAATTGATTCCATGCTGTTGCAAACTTTAAAAGGTAAGGTTTTGGTAATCTAGCAATTTTAATTTCTCAGCCCAATAATAAGAATAGAACTTACAAGTCATTGCATGAGAAAATCGGGCAAAAAACACTAAATCATCATCTTGTATGTAAAGTTTTGGTTAATTCCTAGTATACTGTGCCCCTGCCAAATGTGATTTAGCGACAATTGTTGGGTGATAAATTTTATAATTTAGCACCTCTATTTCATGACGTTCCTAGCAATATCATGATGTATGGCAGCCCTACTTGTTTTTTCTCGCACTGCTTCATGTTGTTTGCCAAGGCCTTGCCGGCAATTTTCAGAATTCCGCCAAGGAGGCACCGTACACTATGAATTTACCCAAGTTTTTGTATGTCTATGTTGCCTTACTCAAGAATAGGACAATTTTCAAGTTGTGGATTTATAATAAGTCAAATTACCCCATAAAAGTGGCATAAAAGTAATTTGGTATTTTCTCTGCACCATTGCTTTAACTGTGACTTTCATGATAATCAGCATACATCTGTTTCATACATTCAGTACATCTCAAGTAGAATGTTCAATTGGAAATAACTATTCGTATCTCCCCCACCCTTTTGTACGAAGCGATTGCAATAGTTTATTTGTTTAGAGGCCGCATAGATGCACAGCATCTGTGTCCAAATGTGGTTTTTAGACTTTATATCATAGTACTTCTTTATCTGGTTATGACTTCTTATACAAAAGCTGTTTTCATGGAATGGAAGCACCAATATAGTTCTTTCGTACAAGACAAAAATATTTTTTGAAGTTGTGTCGCAGATTAAAAAATAATTAATATAATACAGGCTTATTTTTGCAAGACTCTTATTTCTTTTTTAAATCAAAACGCATGTTTGAAGTTGTATAATACTTATTTCTTGCTTGTAGGCCATGTTACATAAAATATTAAGATTTTAATAACTTAAAACATTTATTAAGATAAAAGTAAGTTATTAATATTAGAAAATGGGCTTTTATAAAATAATACAAAAAAAGGAAACTGGAATAATCAAATGGAGTTATTATCAAATTTTTGAAGCTATTTTCAAGTAGAAACTAAACAAAACTCTCCCTCTTTCATTCAAAAAGTAGATGGTGTTTTAGTAATTCTTAAGAAATGACAGTTCTGTAAGCATTCATCTTCATATATAATCTTTCCAGAACATTCTGCAGCAAGTTTACAGTAAGACTACACTATGAATTCAACTGTAAAGGATCAGAATATTTATAATTTAATATAACTCATATTTCAAACTCTCTTGAGTATTTTAAATACCAGCCAGCTCAAGGAATGAGAAACCTTAATTTAAATTAATAGTTTTCTTTAAATAGAACTTGAGCACTTATTATTAATTCTCTTAAATGCTGTAATTTATTTATTTTTTATTAAATGCTGATAAAAGAATTGTTAATTGTAAACTGCTATTGTAAATCGTCATTCCTTTCACAGACACATTCCTTTCACATAAAGACGCACAATAAATGTTTGAATAAAATCATCTGTGAATAACAATTTTTTCTCATAAACTTATATTCCGCTTAATTTCTTTTGTGTTTTGCATTTCTTAGAAACCCTAAAGGATGTTAATTTTTTTAAAAATTTTTATCTTGTTAAACATACAGCATTTTCATGCTTTACAATTTTTTAGTTAACCAAGCATATAAGTCTATGGCGTCAAAGGGAAAGAAAACAACCAAACAAGGAAAACCAATTCAAGTAATGTTTAAGGCATTTAATTTCAATCTTATAAGCATAGAAAACTCAATATATTTGTTGTTTATTTACATTCCTTAAATTGCCTTAGTATTTATGATTTGTACATTTTTTAATTAAAATAAATATTAACTTTATTTGTATTTATCATTTTAAGTATAGGCCGAGTTATTTACATTCTTTTAGAACTAATTTAACAAATAATTAAACTTAAGGAACACATAAAATTTCAAAGTATTTATTGTGAAAAATATATATTTAACGTGAAATAGTTTTTGTAAGATAACTTTTTTTTTAATTCTATTAAATATGTCATCATTTTTATTTCTGAAAAATGTAGAAAACATTACAAAATGTAATGTTGTTAATTTCTTTATAAGTATTGTTTCTTCACTTTAATATATCAAAATATTTAATGGAAAAAAATTTATGTTTCTTAATTCTAAACGGATCTTAATGTTGGTTATTGTTTTGTATAACTATAAACGATTGAATATTTCAACTACAATAGTACAATCTAAATGAAATGTAGGCCAATAAATTTTTATTAATAGTTTTTTTTATTTACTTTTTTTAAATTAGAGTTTAATTTATTTTTCAGAAGACTTCCAAGGCTCTTTCTCCTAATACGGAGTCAAGTGGTCAGTATATATTTAAAAGTTCTGAGACTGTTAAAATCAAATTTTTACTTAATACTAAAAAAAAAAAAAATGCTTAATGTATATTTTTCGTGTAGAATTTCTATTAAATATATTTTAAAAGCCTTTCAAAATTATATATATTTTTAATCGTAATTATTTTAAACAATTAACATTGAAAAACATTTCTATTGGCTCACTGATGGTCAGACATCCCATCTAGCAAGATAACACGTTTAAAAAATAATTTAAATTTGGGCACTTAAGAATTTTTGGAATTTTGCTTGTCTGTCAATAAGCCACTAAGGTTGTATCATTTGAAAATGCTAGAATTTTTGTACAAGTTTCGTTAGTTATAACTTCAGTTATTCGGGGTTTTATGACATAAGCTGTAGAATCGGATTATTTTTTAAATTATATGCGAAAGAATTTTGCCTGATGGGTTCAAACAAAAATGCATATAAGAAGGTAATTAAAATTCTTTAAAGTATGCTATAAATCGGGAAAGTTTTATTAAAACTGGTTCACCACTTAACAAGAAAAGCTTGAATTCACATGAAAAATAACCTAAGATATAAAACAATTTTTTCTAAAAAAAATTAGTTGAATGCACCTACCCAGTTTTATTCATTTCATCATAATTTATATAATTTTCTTTTTTTGTTATAAAAATATAAATTTGTAAATATGCCAATTTCTCAATTTTTAAAACTTTGATTAGGTAGTTATTGTATACAACATTATTATTAGGGTAAATGCACTAGTTACTGAATTTTTTTTGGTAGGTTTTATCCTATAGGTTTTAATATTAATGTATGTAAGAAGTCATTTTTTCATGTATTACTCAGTAGGAGCCTGAAAAAATCAGAGAATTTTTATCTTAATATTGAGTGGCAACCCTGTTTAAAAATGTAGTATATATTTTATATGCCTGAAATAACATAGTAAAGTTAGTGTATTTTTTTTCTGGTTTTTCATAATCATTATTTTTAATATTTATATTTTATGTCTTATGATAAAATAGTGTATCGGGTATTCTTTCAAATCATAATTAAAAATAATTTTTGTATGTGGATGCAAGTTTCTTTCATTTAATATGTAAATATATTTTTAGGGGATAGTGAAACTGATTCACATAAAACATTGCCAAAAAGAAAACCAAAACCAAACTCAAGATATTCTTCTATGAAAAATTAGTATTGGGCTATTTTTCTTCATTATATGTAATTTTATAAATGTTCATAATAAAAATACAATAAGAAAGTTCTACTTTTAGAAATTAGATTTGTTAATAGTCTATAAAATGTATTGTAAAATTATTTAACAGTAATAATGTGATTTGTTGTTTACCTCAATTATTGTATTAAACATATAACTTAACATTATTTATTAGCTTTATCTGATGAAAACCCACTTATTTTGCGTTAAACGCAATTTATTAACAATTTTAAGATAGTATTTGTTTGCATTAGAACCATTCGCACTTTTATAAGATCAACAGTGGAAAACAATAATAAAAAAAAAGTTAAATATTTATTGACTTGCTTGATTTTAGACACATTCTATAACCCCATGAAGCTCATGGACATGAAAGTTTGAGATACAATTTATAAGCTATATATTTATAATTAATTAAAAATGTAAATATATATTTAAAAAAAGCATGATATTTAAGCAGAGAAAACAGCTTTATAATTGCAAAAATCCTGTGAGCATCAATGAGTTACAGATCTTTAAGTAAAATAGGATATAATTTTTAAATCACTTTACAAACATTCTTTAAAAAAATCAAATCTAATGTATTGCTGTTAGTATTAACATTACTGCAATTATCTAGTATGTGTTAAATTTTGTAAAAGATCATTCCTGCATTTAGAAACTAATTCTATTTACAACAAACTGGTTTATGTATTAAAGTTAATAGCTATCATTATAATATAGAAATAAATTTACATAATTGTTAATTTTAACTCAAATATAAAGTGTGATACATAACAGTGCATTACATAATTATCAATGCTTGATTCTTATATTTTAATTTTATCAAGCAATGTTGATTGAAATATTATCTGAAAAGTCTTTTATGGTTTAGAGGTTCTTACAATTCAGTTCACGTGTCTATGCTTTGCTAAATATGTACCGTTTTTTTTTATTAATTTAATCAAAATGAAAATCTTAGCATAATTATCTTTTAAAATTCTGTTAACATGCACTTTCAATTCTTTAGAAGATATATTATGTCTTGAAAATATTTATCTGACCTTTTAAATTGCTGTATCTTATTTACAATATATGTGTAGCATTGTACTTTAATTTAATTTTTTTAATTAAATTTCTTTCCTGAGAGTGTATTTTATAATATTTGCGAACGAATGACCATTTAAAATAATTTACGTAAATATTGTTTCAGTGTATCAACTTAAAAATAATCTTGTCATGTGCATTTTCATTTGTAGCATGTGTAATATTTTTCATTTGGTATCTTTGTTGTGTGTAAATAATCATATAAATTCGAGAAAAGATAATAAAGTTTGAATTTTTTTTCTATAATGAAAGCTCATTAATTTATAAATTGAAACATTTACAACTCTTCTCATTAACATACATACATTTGGCACTTGCATTCTATTTTAAATAAATTAGTAGAATATATTTACATAACTATTATTTCTCTAAACCATTGTGTACATTTTAAACTACAGTTGTATACAATAGCTATCTTTGCAAAAGAAATATGGAAATTTCCAATATCAAACATGTTGTTTGACAACAAATAAAAAAAAAACATCTGTCAGAAGCACTCTGATGAGTTTATCAGTCTTTTAAATTCATCTATGAAATGAGCCGTCTAGTTTCAAAACTAGATAGATCCATTTTCATAAATTTTACAGGAGACTTCAAAAACGATTGACAGCCACATATTTTTGTATCTAAACCTTTGAATGCATTTTTTGAGTGGATTCGGACACTTTTGGTCAATACCGCTTTGCAATGTGATGTAGTGCATTGAGAACTTGTAAAAAAAATTGTGAAAAATGTAGATCTCATTTTAAAAATCAGACAGCTCAAATAAGCTACAAATTTCGGATTTATGCACGTACTGAAGAAGTGTTAATATGTGGTATAGATATTTTTCTACCAAATCAACTACATGTCAGTTTCCTGATCAACTAAATCCCCTTCCCCATATTATATGACATTAAATGTCTGACAGCTACATGGGGTATCAGGATATAAACACCATCTACACTACAGGGCTGTCAACACTTTTTACATATGTCCCTAGGGGAAAAGGGACCAAACGTTAAAAAAAGGGACATACAAAATTTTAAGTCCTCATTAAATTTTAAGTCATCAATGTGAGTGTGATAAAATTATAGGGAAAACGCAATGTTGCAAAAAGAGATGTCAATAAAAAAAGTTATATTTTATATGTAACAATATCCACGCACTGGCAACTATCGGACATCCAACTAAACTATTTAGTTGCATGTGTAACTGAAAAACTCAAATTGTATCTGCTCATTCAGCAATTATCGGATATGAAACTATTGGACAAAATATTTTTTTCGCTCGATACCGTGCTAACAACTTTGTCAAAAAAATCAACAATTTGACGATTTTGTATGGATTGCAAAAACACAAGTTTGGCTGATTTTTCATCTTTACTTTGGAGATTTAGAAATCTGAAACATGGCAGCACTTTGTCGAATCCAATATAATCGCTAGACAGCTGCTGAGTGATTTTTTAGTCACCTAGCTGATTAAAAGTTGCAGTGTGATTGTCACTCGAGCCAGTCGACTAATTTATAATCAGTCACAAGTCCATGACTTTTCTTCACGAACATTTAATAGCTATTGGTTAAATAGTGTACATGTTATGCATTAAACATCCCTATTCCCAAATCATAGTAACGTAAACACCAGCTGATTGTAAAAATGTTTCATTTCCATTCGAAGGCTGCAAATATTGAGGAGGCCTTGCAATTATTAAAACTCTTCACAAGTTGCTTTAAATAAATGCAGACATTTTTTTTTATGATTGAATGTAAAGTTGTTTATTACTTTTGGAAGATATAGATATATCATACAAATCAGTGAATGAACATATAATGGGCAGCACATGCGTTTTCTTGCAGCAATAAAACTATGTTTAAGAACACACATCGAATCGTTTCGTCTCCTTTCACTCGTTTTTACAGTATCCCTAGTAAAAACTTGAAAAAAATATTTTCTTTAGAATTATAGCATTCTACTACTTCAAGCATTATTCCAACCAAATTTGAAGAAAATTGAGGCATTAATAAAAATGTTAGTAAATTTGTGCGAAATTACTTTTTAATATTTTTGTAATAATTTCCTGTTTTTGTTGTACTTTTTTTTGTAACTTTTAAATTAATGTCTGAATTTAAATTTAGCAAGGATGTAACTTACTACAGAAGATGTCTATTTTTCAAATAAAATGTAAATATAACAGTATTTTCCTAATCATATAATGGGAGGATCAAAGGACAAAATCTTACCAGAACAACTTTTTTTTTATTTCACAAATATTCTGGTGGAACAAAGAATAGGTATATTGATTTCTCCCTTGGGATTTTTTTTAATAAATTAAGAAGCTAATCAAATATATCATATGGTAATAGTTTTTTATTATTATTATTTTATACAAGTAGGGTGTGGCACTACTATAAATTTATTCAAAACAGTTTTTAGTACCAACACAAATAATGTTCATCAACTACAGATTTTAAGCCCAGTAAGATTGGTCCAAATTAACTCTTCCTAAACATATTCCTCATTAACATTTCCAAACAAGCAAGCCATTTATTGTTAATTACACTGTGTATTACAAAAATAATGCTTTCTCCCTTCCCAATTAAGCTGTGATTTCTATCATTTGAATACATTTCTTCAGCAATGCTTATCAAAAAAATATATTTAATTCCAAAACCAAAAATTTAATAAATTTGAATAGCTGAATATTGTCCTCTTAAGGATGAAATACACTGAATGCTATTTTGTTTAAAAAAAATTATAATGCATTGTATTACATGAATCTAACCATTTATTATTATTTAGTAAAAGGAGATTTTTTTTGAGAAAATTCTAATTCTTATGTAATTAGTCAAGGGTGATTTTAAAAGGCACAAAAACCAATTGTTTTATATCTATCCTATTGACTAAATGACACAACAACTAATAAATAGTCACAAAAATCTAAAAATTACCTAACATCACTTTGCAGTATAGTAGGCTACTGTATGAAGTTGCCAAGTGGTGTGGTCCAACTTCAGTAAGTTGTCCAACGTTGAATGTCATTCCACTTCACATTATAGTCAAGGTCCAATTTAAACTTTCAATTGTTCTTATCTCAATTTTTTTTTTAACTTTATACCACTTGGTGTTCAAGCCATTAAAAAAAATATCAATTTTTAAGATGCATTTAATTTTACCCTTGATACTGCAGATCCTGTGAATGTCTATCCAATTTTACAGATTAAATTCCACAAACATTTTAATTTCTGCAAAACAAATTATGTTATTCTTTGCATCAGGTAAATCCCCTGAAAACAAAACAAGGAACAGATGTAGTATAGGACATTTGGCGCGTTTTTGCTTTTGGCGAAGAAAAATTGCCGTTAAACAGCGCTATGACGTCATAGGGTTGCCAGATTGAAAGTCGCCACAAGATTCGGAAGATACCAACAATGTCAGATGGGGTTGCCATACTATAAATTTATCGTCCCTATAAAACACGCCAAAAAAAACCTTGCACGTCAAATGTCCTACTACATCTCTACCCAAAACAAGTTTGGCTCAAATGGTGCAAATAAAACATAATTTATAATTTTATAATAAAAGAAAGTCTGTGGATCGCAAAACGCCTACTTCCTCTGCATATAAAGGCCTAAAAATTTATATATTAGGTACTATTCCTCCTGAAGATGTGCACCTGAGATTCGGAATTTTAAAATTCCGTTGAATTTTTTTAATGAATTTATAAGGTTTGGGGAGTTATTTTATGTCCATTTAAAAAGAAATAGTATCAACAGTGTTATAAAATCATAAGATGTTGCCAACAATAAAATACTTTAAAATAAATTAATATATATTTATTTTTTTAAATAAATCAAAATATTTCTTTAAAATGACCTCATGTGGTAATATACAAAAAATTCATACATTTGCAACTTTTTGGAATGGTGAAACTTGTATCAAAAACACGATTAATTGCTTTATTTTTGACAGAAATATCCGCAAATAAGAGTGGTAAAATAATACTTTTAACTAAATATGTCTCATTACAAATCAATTTTTCGTCAGTTATTTAATCTCTCTAAGTAAGATTATTACCCTGAAATACTGTTAGTTGAAAAGTATAAGACAATCCACATTTAGAAGTAAATCATGTTGGTGAGAACTCTAACTATTATAATAAATCCCAGACAACACATATTATGAATCTAAGAGTTTAGCTACATAATTTAAAAAAAATATTCTGCGATGTTGTTATTATTTTTGCGAATTCCTTTATGGTAATTGCCAAGGTTTGGTCTTTTAATATTGTAAATCTTGCCATAAATACAATGTACACAAATATCAGCAGGGCTCGCAACACTTTTTTCATTTGTCCCTAGGGGTAAAGGGACCAAATATCTTAAAAAAAGGGACAAAAAGTTACCTATAAAATTTAAGCCTGCGTTAAATTTTCGTTAACTATCACCATTATAAATATCGCACTGTAAAACTATTAATATTATTAAAACAATTTGTTAAATCTCATGAATATTTTAAATCATTATGTTGACCAAATTATAGGAACAAAGCAACGGAGTAAAAATAGTTTTAAATTAAAAAAAAAAAAAATTCTATCCGTTTGAAAAAAAGCTCGAAATGGTACATATGTAAGCTATTTCTAAACCCTATACCAGCTTTTCACTATATCGTCCATGTTTTCAGTCAGGGTCGGAGTCACAACCTAAAAAATGACATATGTGTAAAATCAATATAACTTCACTTAGAATCAGCCTGTGGGGATAAATCATGGAGGTAAGAATGACCTCCATGGGATAAATAATGTACTATCGTGTGCAGGAAAGTGACTTTTCGAACCTATTTTTAACCTATTCCCCCTTCCGACCTTTGTACCGTGTTGGTAAGGGGTGTTGCGCGTAATTGTTGCAATATACAATTTAACCCCCATAACTCCATGTGCAATCAGCTTATGTGCATAAATGACATACCGTCGTACAGAGGAAGGTGGAACACGTCGACCAGGGTGATTGTTAACTCCTTCCCTCCTTTGTAACGCGTGGAAAGGGGATCGACCTTAGCTTCAGTATATGCTTCAGCCCCCATTACACCACGGAGAATCGACCTTTGAGGTATAAATTATCTACCATCGTGTAGAGGAAAGTAGGCCATACCAACCAAGTTGGCTATTTACCCACTCCCTTTTTGAAATGTGTACCGCGTGGGACCTAAATGTTACCACGAATAAATTAAAGAAGTAGTAAATAAAAGGAGAAGGCTAGTGAGTGGGTGTGCAGGGTTGAGCTCTTGGCTTTTTTTTTTTATATCACAACTGTTTTAGCCCAGTTTCGAAGATTTTGTTGGGGGGGGGGGGGAAGGGAGGACGCTTAGCATTTTTTAGGGGGATAACAGTCCTTTTTTTCAACCCACCTTTTGGAGAATGTCAGACCAATCACCATTTAAACTTTTTAAAAATTACTATTTTTTTTCCTATGTCATTAGTTAAATCCGATAATTCAAGGAAAAATTAATCACAAGCGCCGTATTAAAACTCAGAGTGAGAATAAATATGATGCAGCGTCGCCTCGCTCTCACAAAATAAAAATATAGTATAAATTTTCTCATGTACAATTTTTTTTTTATCTGAACAAATAGAATTTTTCACAAATGCGATATAAAAAACTTTATTTGTTATTTTTTTGTATAGAAAAAATATTTTTTGACAATTTTTATTGTACTTCTATTCAGTTTCAATAAATATAACGTTGCTAATTTCTCAAACATGAAGCCTTCCTCTTGTGTAAACATGGTGAAATAGACAAGTTAAAACAGAAGAAAAGCTCGATGTTTGTGAAATTTACTTCTCATAATTTAAAAATACCATGTTTTATACTTTACCAACGTGGCAGTCCAGTGTGCACTTGCTTTTCATAGGCTTGATTTCCACAAATTGTAGTATTATTCACCAACATGGGTACCCGCGCCGGTGCAAATGTTAAATTGCACTTACATTCGCACCGGTGCAGGCACTTACGTCAGAGAAATTCAATTGTCGTCTTTCACTCGGAGGGTTGTGAATCCGATCCTTCATATCCGCCATGCAGAGGGCCCTTGTGTACGTTAAATCTGTTTGGAGAGTAGTGTGCCAACTTGAGTACTACCCTTCGACAGTGTTTTATCTTCAAGATTCTGAACCATCACCGATATTCGAGTAGCTCCAGATTAATTTGATCAACCTGTCTAGCTGCAAGATTACAACTAATTGCAGCACATGGCCTTACTCCTGTGCGAATGTTGCACAGCATGCGTTTTGTTGCAACAACAAAACTATGTTTAAGAACATACGTTGAATCGTTTTGACTTTCTTTCACTCTTTTTTCCAGTACCCCTAGTAAAAATTTGAAAAAGTAATTTAATTAAGTTTTTTTTTTAACTACATAGCATTGCAGAGCATATTTCAACCAAATTTGAAGAAAATCGGAGCATTATAAAAAAAGTTAGTAAATTTGGTGCGAAAATGTTTTTTAAAAATTAATATTGTAATAATCTCAAGTTATTTGTAACTTTTTAAATTTTGGCCAAATTTCTTGAAATTTTGCAAGGATGCTATTCACTACAGGAAATGTCTATTTTTCAAATCAAAAGTAAATCGAACAGTATTTGATTAATTAGAATACAAGGTACTGGGAAATTGTGCATTTCCAAATACATTTGTAAACACAAAACAGCGAGCCTTTTTCTGGTTTAATGATATTCGAGAGTTGGAACACCCTAGCAGCAGATTCAACACATATACGAAGATGATTGTAATGACCATTACATAATTTAAAAAAAAAATTTTAATAAGGAGGAGAAAGGCAGAAATGTATTATAGTCATAAAGGGAGGAAAAAATTATTTTTGCTATAGTAAGGGAAAAAGGGACCATATTCTGAAAAAAAGGACTTTTAAGTACCTCAAGTAACAAAAAGGACTTTTAGGGGAAAAAGGGACCTGTTGCGAGGACTGTATCAGTCCTTATACATTACTTCTACAGAAGTTTTCCATCTTTAACCCTATACATAAATGTATTAGTTGATCTATAGCGAAAAGCTTCAAAACATATATTTTAACCTTTACATGCCTTCTGACACTAATAATTTTCGAATAGACCTTGGTTTAGATAATTCTTTTATTTATTCATTTATTCCAAGTTACGTCATTTTATTTAACCCTGTGCAAAAAATTATTATTTCTTCACCTTATATATAAACTTATTAATTAAACTTTAACTAACTTTATTATTAAACTTTATTTAACAACTTTTAAAAATGAAGTACTTGTATTGCTTGTGTGGAACCTCATCAAGCTGATAAAGATTGTCCTCAACTTTAAAATAATCACAAACCATGCAAGCATTTGGTGTTAGAACTGGTATGGCCTATGCCATACAAAAAGTGTTGTAAAAGGATTCCATAAATAACACTTAAACATAAAAATATTAGAATGCTAGTTTTCTTCTTTCTGCCCTACTTTCTAAAAATAAATTACGGCTCCACTGCATGCAAGCCAAACCTACGCTTAATAGGTAATGTCTAATTCCCACCAAGAGCATTTGATACACAGGATGAACATGTCCTCCACTCACCCTTCTCGTGAACCCAACCACTCCATAAATGTAAAGTCTATTTTACTTTAGTTTTAACATTAAAATAAAGGTTAGAAACTTCAAATAGTACATTTTCCTCTAAATAAAGCAAACTCTCAATAGAACAACTTAAATGGGATCAATATGAGGTTATCAGTTTAAAAAGTGGTCACTTTAAACAGTTAAAAAATTTATCATACATAAACTAATGGATCGAATAAGAGTTTTCAAGGTGAAGAAAGAGGTTGTTATAAGAAAGTTCAGGGGCACAACTGAAAAATTACAGTGGTAGGGACTCAACTAAGTTTCATACCAGAATATTTATCAATATAAAAAAATAAATGCTAAGCAGTTATGTTAATAAGTAATTAGCCATTAATGAGTAATTAGAAATTGGTAATTTACATTACTTTGTTAATTACCTAATTAATTACAACAAACACCTCTATTATTATTTTAAATTAAAATAATTGTCATTATCTAAACTTTTGCATTAAGAACTAATTCAAAATTGTAATAAAAGTGTTTTACTTTAAACCAATAAACCAAATCCTGGGGGGGGGGGGGGGGGAGAGAAAACCCTCCCTAATCCTATGCATATGAAGAAAGACTTATTCTTATTGAAATTATAAAGATAATTAGAAATGTATATGACAGTTTAAGAAAGTCATATGTAAGAAAACGAAAAATGTAAAAATTAAAGTTCTGAATAGTTACAAATAGGCTTATTTTTTTTATCTAAATTTTTTAATTCATCTGAAAATCTTTTAACATTTACCTGAGTAAAGAATTTAAAATTGACTGCATTAATTAGTTATAAAAACAATTAAAAAAAATTATTATAATCCAGAACATAAAAGTTCAGGCATCTGAATTTTTTTTTAATGATATGGTGTATTCGATAGGGAAATAAAGTACCTTTGAACAGAAATGGGTTTTTCAAAGGCAAATGAGAAATTATATACGAATCTTCATTTTTCCTTTTCATTTTTATTTAAGAGTAGTATTTGATGTGCTAATTGTTTTTAATTACAAAAAAAAGGTTTAACAATCTGCTGCACATTTTGTAAGGGGAAATTGAACCAGAGAGAAAAAACAAGGATTTTTTCTGCATAATCTGAACTGGAACTTCAAAAATATTGGCGGGGGGGGGGGGGGGGGCAAGTTGAATTTTCAGAATAATTAAGAAGTATGTGGATCATGTTCAGCCATGAACCCAATACAAATTTAGGTTGAAATGCATTGAATGGTCATTATGATTTTTTTCCCCAAATCTAGTATCCCTGCAGAAGAAAAAGCAGGAATTATTTCATTGGCGACAAATGGTGTTTAACACAAAAGAACGGATTAGCATTGTAAATATTGCCTTGTCAGAAAAGGTACTAAAGAGTGACCGTTCAATGAATTTTTTAACCCCAACTTATATCTATTATGCTCTGCAATAATAAATTTAAAATACAAAAATCTTATTATTACAGAATTTATGTTATTTAATATATAATCAAAATTATAATTTAATTACTTCTTTTAAATTTAACTAATTAGATTTTCTTTTCCCCAATCTTAGCATTGTTGAGAGATCAATCACAGTTATTTCTAACTATTAATTAACATAAAAACTAAAATAACAGTAAAAATTGTTTTTAAAAAATGCTGTAAGGTTTTTGTTTTGTTGGGAGTGATAAAACTGATGTAAATTTCATTTAATAAAATTAATAAGACTGATTTGAATTTTATCAACTAAGAAATTTTCCCATATAAAGATTATATGAGAAAACTTATTATACAAAAATTTCAAAAGAGAAATTATATGTTTATGATAATTATAGCTCAGTATATTAAAATAAATTGTAATCAAAATATTAAAACTTAACTAAACAAAATATTTTTTATATGAAATTTTTTTTACTTGAAAGTATTATTTAATGAAATCACATTAAAACTTCATATGAACCTGAAAACGATAATAATTCTAAAAAAAAAACTATATTTAATCTGTTAAAATAGTTTTTTTAATTTTAAAACTGCAACTGATGCTATAGATATCAAGTAATAATAGATTTAATTTGGCTCATTTTAAAGAAATTACAATTTTAAATATCAAACAAATGTGTATTGTACAAAAATTAATTAAAAAATATATATTGAAACAAAAAATATATTTTTATGTCTGTGAAACATTGAAAGGAGAAAATTAAAGTTTATTTTAACGGAAGAAACAAGCTAAAAACTTCGGAATTTTAAGAAATCCTCAAACGGCATCGCATTATTCGCCCCAATGTATCGCGCATTAGGCAACGTTTCGTTAGTGATTCTGGTGTTTGTAAATTGAAAAATCGTAATATTGTTTATTTTTAGTTTGATTGTTTTTACAATATATAAAGTCATGGCGAAATCATCCAGGAAAAGGCAAAGTCAAACAATTAAAATCGATGATATTTATGAAATGATAAAAGCCAGAAATTTTACTGAAGATTTGTGGATGGATATGTTATCTGACATAAAAGAAAAGGTATGCAAAACATACACAAAGTTATCATTTAATTAGATTTAACATGTGTAAAGTCACTTGTTAATAGTTTAAATACAACGTTTTGTTTACTAAATTCATTGAACTTGTTCTCAGTATGTTTATAGATTATCACACCTCAAAAAATAGAATATATTTTTTAGAAGAGTGAAGAACCCTATGAGTCCTTAAAACGTTTTGTAATCACTGCAATGGTTTAAAATATTGTTTTATGTTTAATTTTGGTCATACCAAATTTTTTTTACTGCAATTCATCATAACTTTAACAACAATATGTTACTAATTGTTTTAGATATGCTCCATATGGGATATGGCTTTGCAAAATTTTGAAATAAGCTATGTAAAGAATTTTTTCTCATGGTATATCTATTTTCTTTGAGTTTATTTCTTTTGAGTAATCAAAATGTATGACTCTTCTAAACACTTTGATTAGTTTGACAGGGATATATTAAATGTCAATAAAAATAGCATTCATACAAAAATAATAATAACATTGAAGGTAGCATCAGGAGTATCTCAAATATTTATCTGTGAAACGGTTCCTTAAACAATCTAAAATGAAATGGAAGAAAATAATCGCCATTTGATACTGAGGTAGCATTAAAATGCAATTTTGATGTTTTGAAAGCAATATGATAGATAAGTTTCAGTATAAAGCAACCATTTTTTGCAGAAAAACATTTTACAGATGTTTGGGGATGGTTACCGCAAGTATCCTGCTTGGCGACGCTTTGGCACAGTAAGCAATAGTGGTGTCTCTGACAATTTTGTTCATAAGCATAAAAAGAACCCCATATGCTAATATGTTGATTCTTTTTTACCTCCTTTAAAAAACCAGTTTGTCAAATCTATGTTAGGCTTAAAACTCGTTTGGCAGCCATATTGGATAAATATATAAAAAAGTTAAATTACTAAAAAAAAGCATAAAATATATATAAATACATTATGGAAAACAAATTTCTCAAGTCTGATCCATGTTTTCGACTTTCCTTGCACCGGAAGTTATATTCAGAGGTATGGCAAGAAAAAATACTTATTTTGCAAAAAAAATTTAACACATTATTTGACTGAAAATATGGTATGGCCGTTAATTGCCACAGAGTTTCCAGCACCACTACCTAACATTGTACAGTCATTCTTGTTGACTTTTCTAAAATAAAGCGATATTCACAATGCTTACCCGTTCTTGGCAACAAAAGCCGGTTACGTCACCAATCAATGAATTCCACCATTTACCTCCTGAGCAGGGTTGTCATGAAGGGTTACCAGATTTGGGGAAAAAACTGGGTGACCGTTTAATGGATTTTATCTGAATTATTTTCCTATTTCAATTCAATGTATCACATTCGTGAGTTTCCCTCATTCTTCTAACACAACTGAACAGCGTTCACTCTAGAAATAAAAAGGGGTAGGGCGCTGTTGGCAGTAAAAGGACACTTTTTAAAAAAAAATTGTGGTGGGCGTGGCCACCCGTTGACACATCGGACCTGTCAGTGGCGGCGATTGGGTGGTAAAAGTGGGGGGGCAAGACGAAACATGCGGGAGGGGGGGGGGTATAAAAATGTTGACCGCCAAAACAATAAATATTGCATATTTATATATTTACTCTATATTGAGTTATTTGAAGGAAAGGATACTAACTTAAAATAAGTGCGAGACGCCCAGGTCGATTATTAACCCATTACCGATTATTTCCCAATTTTTTTTGGAAGGATACGGACTGTTGCAAGAATTTAATTAACATATTTATTGAGCGACTTCCAAAGGGATAGGTATCTTTTCCATTTGTATCAGTATTGAAAAAGAAATGAAGGAAATTTCCCATCCTCACCCTTTCAATCCCTAGGCATCTGGCATCTATCTCCCCTCACCTAGAGGGGGGAATCCTTAACCCCACAAAAATCAACAAACATCTCTCCCAACCCACCACCACTTTTTTTCTTAAAAAATTATTAATTTTCGTTCACAGGAATACGTTGGCAGATAAACAACATCATCAGTTATCATTGTCATTAATTATATTTAACAATTGTCAATAACTATTTTTAAAATTAATAAATCACTCCCTAATTATGAAATAAATTTAAAGAACAAATTTAAAGTTTGAGATTCTTTGTAATATCTGTTTGGTAACGATTAAGAAATTTCCCAACTTAACGATTCAAAATTTCCGGCTTAACGCCGCCGGATGCCCAGCTCAGGTGTTGTTCTCGTTATCTGATCATTGTTCAAAAATATGAAGCATTGTTCCCGGGTTTTTCCTTCGAGATGGGCCCCGAATCGTCGGCAAAGCCCAATATGCAGCTCTAGTGCGACGTTATTTAATCAAATCAAACTTAACGATCGAAATTCCCAACTCAACAGCGCTAAAAATTCCCAGTTCCAGCTTATCGACATTTTCAACTTTTTTATAAATTAGGTAATATTAAACAGTTCTCTCAAAAGTATTGGTTTATTGCACGCATGTTACAATGCAGTGTCCGTTCAGAGGTCTGATATAAATTTAATCTTACAAGTTGGACAATTTATAACCTTCCCTATCATTTGCTAATAATATAAATTTTCTTTAAGCATAAATTTTTCCAACTCGGGTTTGTAAAAATCTAAACCAAAATCATAATAGCAAAATCATATAACAAGATCTCATTGTCGAATTATTATTACTATTCTTTTTAAATGAATATTTTGGGAAAAGCAAAAACATCTCATCCGTGTATGAATAAATCAATCTTTAAACAAAAGTTTTTTAAATATATCTATTCACGGTTAAATTAAACTGTACCCTCGTTACGCATTTGATGAAGTGCAATAATAGTCGAAATTTACGAATATCAATGATTACTGAAATTCGAATTAATTTTCCAATAATAATTTGAAATTAAATTATAAATTGAACAATTATGCTAAATTAAATTGAAGTACAATCGCATAATATGAATGATGTAAAAGATTTCGAAATATGATATATAAATGTTACAACTCAAGATAATGGTAATTTATCAAGATAATGGCTTTAAACGTATACTTGCGCGATTTTGAAAATTCCGTGGCGTAGATTGCAAACAGACAAGCTTTCTTGAATGGAAACGGTAGTGCTTGTGTTACTGCTGCTGTCATGTTCAACTTCACATTTGTTCTTTTTATTAAAGTAATTTAAAACTGAATTTTGCACAATTCGCTTCATTTCGCTAAAAAGCAGAGCCGACGAAGATCAAAACAATGACATTAACGGCAAACTAATGACAAACCCTACCCACCTATCTACAGGCCTATGGATTACGCAATTGTTCGGCGCCAATATTACACAATAAACATCTCATTTAACGGATTTTATTAAGACCGAATACTATTTTAATGTATCAGATAAATAAAAGCAGGGGATTTGATCTATTTTTTGAATTGAAGGTCAAACAGTTGCATTTTCTATGTAAAGATATGCTATTTCTTTTTCCGAAAAAAAACCAGAATGAGTAAATGTAAGGCGCCAATCAATGAATTATTGGAATACTGTCTGGAAATCTGAAAACGACGCTGCTCAATTTAGATAAAGAATTTATTATAGTTTTAAAATGAGGAATTATTTTTAAAGAATAACGATACCACATTCGTTCAAAATTTTTTTTTCACTTGACTTTCAATGAAAGGGGTTTGAAACTCCTGACCCCCCCCCCCCCCCCCCCTTAATGCCTGTGGTGGTGGGAGGATTGGGTTCAAAAATTTTCCTTGGTTAGGCAATGCCGTAAAACAATTGACTTGTTATTTAGTTTTAAAATGTGCAATATTAAAAAAGTGCGGGGGCAACATCCGAAAAAAGTGCGGGGGCAACATCCGAAAAAAGTGCGGGGGCAACCGCCCCCCCTTGCCCCCCCGAATCGCCGCCACTGGGACCTGTGACCAAACAAAAAAAGCTCCGATTTATTGGTTCACATTGCGCTATTTTTGAAGGTCTGGGGCCTATCTCGAAGGGAAGATCCGTACAAAATCGATGTCTCTTTATGAAAATACTATCTAAAATCCAAAATTTTACATTTAAAAATTAATGTTTTTCCTAAAAACCAAATTTGTAAGTTGCCCTAATCAGACACCTTACAAAACTGATGGAAAGGCTACTTAAATTCAAAATGTAGTAATAAAATGCTTAATCTTATTAGCTTGCCCCAAACATTATCTCTTTAAAAAAAAAAACTTGGGTAGTATTTCATATGTGGGCACAGGCAAACAATATTATTCGTGGAATGCCCCGTTCTGAAATAACTGCAAAATTATTGCGATTGCACAACACGCATAGTTAAAAAGGAGTTTGTTTTTCTACTGTCATAATTCACTTAATTCCAATTTACACAAAAAAATGTTTAATCGATGGCTTTTTTAGAGACAGCTAGGGAAGCAAGAACGCTTGCTCTTGACTGAAAAGGGCAAGAGGGGCGCAATTTTTTTCAAAAGGGGCAGCAGTTTTGAAAAAGGGACATGGGGCACTATCGAGATGAAATAATTTTTTTGTATTTTTTCTTTATTTTTACTATAAGAGAAAAAAAATAGTGCAATTTCTGAAGTTTTTGCGATTTATTTGACGAAGTTAAAAGTGCATATATGCTGCTTTCGCATTTTAATATCCGACTGCTGCCAATTATCCAGCCGGATAGGCCGGATGCAGTATTTTGGGCGGATATCCATTGCATACCTAGTATTTTACTTGAATAGTTTATAATAAATTATATTTTAGTACAATTTAATGTGCAAGTGAAGTTATTTGAAACATTTACAATAAATGGCAAGATCTATATGGTTTTTAATTCCATACAAATAATTATTTAGCACTGTTAGATTTTTACATTGTTTTGATCAGGCAAACACCCCCAGTGCTCCCTCCCTGTATCCCGTTCTTGATTCTAAAACCCTTCACAATTGATACCACTTCATTCTAGAAAAGCATTAAGAGATTCAATAGCGAATGTTTATGTAAACAAATGCAATATTTTTCTTTTTAAGCCAACATACAAGCGTATGAAGGAAATGGTGGACTCTGCCATTAATGATAAACTTAAAGATTTTGAACTGGAGCCCGTAGATAATGCTGATCGTGCAAGAAGACGTGCAGCATTAACAGAGTAGGTATTACACAACTACTAAAGGTTGCTTTGTAAAAAATAATGTAGATATTGTTCTTATGTTATGTTGATTAAAATTTATTTTTATTTTAAGTACAGATCAAAAGAAAAAGTTTCGTTTAAGAGCATTGGTAGCAATTAAAAAATTATGGGGAGGAGGCGCTCGACTAGCTCCATACCCAGAATATTTATCATATGAAAAATAAATGCTAATTATCCATTATTTGTTAATAACCTAGTTAATTGCTTACATTCCTTAAAAAAATTAACAATTCAGTTATTATTTAAAATTAGGATTAACATAATTTTCATAAATTGTATGATAATTTTTTTGTGTTTAAGGCCTGCATTACACTGTCAAAGTTCTTTGACAAAGATCTTTTATAAAATAAATTTGACAAAGAAATATGATGGTGTAATAGTCAATTTTAATGAAAGGCAAACTTTGTCAAAGATTCATTTATCAAAGTTTGCTTCTTCATCTAATGTTTTATAAAAGATGGGTGTCCATATATTCTGCACTTTGAAACCTTAATTATTGGAAACCTTCCAACTTTCGTTATTATAATATCTCTGTGTCAGATTTCATCTCGGTTTAGTTAGTGGTTGATGTGGCAAATAAACTTAGTTTTCGATATTTGAAGCAAGTCGTTTGATTTGAATAAGTGATTAAAAAAATGAATGATAAGCGATCGGTGGGAGCTACAAAGATGTTAATATACAAATATTATAAATTCGAATTTCTCCATGATGTCCAATATGCTGACTACAAAGCAGAAACAAATGATTGGATGCTTGTAGAGAAACACATTATGCTTTGAAACAAATCAAAATGGATTTGGGAAAAAGAAACTTAATGAGCTAAGGAACCACCTTGCGTAAAAGTTGAAAGTAAGCTCAAGTACAAATTATTGTTTATTAGTGATAATACACATAAATTCTTATATGATTGTTAAGCAATAAATATCCATAGGTACTTTATTAATATTCAACCATTTGTTTTTGTAGTCACCATATCAGGAGTAATGGAGAATTAAAAAAAAAAATACCAGTAACAACGCAAATAAACTCAAAATGACCAAAAATTTTTATAAAATATTTTATAAATCTTTTATTCAGTGTTATATGGTCTATTTATTATCATAAAAGATATTTGATAAAATATATTTGAATAAAACTTTTATAAAAGATCTTTCTCAAAGAACTTTGATATTGTAATACTGACTTGAAATCTTTTTTGGGATATTGATAGATAATTTTGACCTGAAAGTTGAAGCTGTGATATATGTTTCTATTATATAGGTGGCTTGGCTGCTAAGTGGTTTTAGTTAAACTGAATTTTTATATATGATCATTTAAAGTTTACACTTCGTTTTGGCTATAATATTAAGTGGAATGATTATCAACTAGAGTAGTATTATTGAGACCCATGCCACTTGGCTAAATGATAGATCCTGCTGCTTAGTCATTGAAAATGTTATTAGTGCATTTTGAATATAAGTTATTTATACCACTTGACAGACAAGCTGCTCATATGTTTTATATCCTTATCCTTATTGTATTATATCGTTATTTGAATTATTTATAATAGTTTTTCTTCAATAACTGTTGTTTCATGTTTTATACAGAATTAGCATTATGGCTTACACAGTTGATAGAGTGATATCTGAAGTTCTCTACAAAAGGTTACAAAGCGAGTTTAAAGCATTAATAGCTAAGATGCTGGGTGATCTTCAAACTGAAAAGCCAGAGGAGAAGAGTGAAACTCCCATAAAAAAAACAGTGGGGAAGAATGAAACTCCCATAAAAATTAATTCAATGTTTGAAAACATTGAAAGTATTTTTTCTGGCCAAGAAGTGAAAAAGGAAAAAAAGGTTATTAAAAGTAAGTATATTTCTTGAAACTTTACTTTTTTTCCCCACTTTCAATAGTTAAAAACTTGACATATATTTATGAAATTCAAGAGGATACACACATTTGTGTTGCAGTGTTCACTCTAGGCGTTTTTTGAAGGGCGGTCCGCCCTGCCCGCCCTTTTTTCATCTTGATAGCGCCCTCGTGCCCTTTTTTCAAAAATGCTGCCCTCTTTTTCAAAAATTCCGCCCTTCTCAGTCAAGCGTCCTTGCTTCACTAGCTGTCTTTAAAAAAGGCATCGATTAAAATAAAAAATTGTGTAAATTGGAATTAAGTGAATTAATTATGACAGTAGAAAAAAATAACTCCTTTTTAACTCATGGTTCGCACAGTCCTTAAAAGTCCTTAAAGACTACTTAATTTAAGTAGGTCCTTAATTAAGGGCCCTTAAAGTCCTTAAATTTTGACTTAGGTCCTTAATTTTTGTCAAACATGTTTTTTTTTTACTAATTCACATGGGTGGTATTTTTCCGTGTCCAACCCGAAATTCTGAGTTTTTTTAATTTTCGAACTCAGAATTACGGGTGCATTAAAATTGTTGAAATATAGAATTCCGGATTTTACGTTGATCGTGTCCACACTTTTGACCGTTTTACACATGAACAGACGTATTTAGTATCAGAAAAAAAAGTGAACTTTTGATTTCTTTTGTTCGATTTTTTAGTCAGTGGTATTTCATTATAATACACTACACTTCGTCATTGGAAAATCTCAGTTTGTTTGTTGTTTTATGAAGAATCGATACTCATTCTAGAAAAACGAGGAAATTCAGAAGAATGTAGCATCTTTAAGGGATGGGAATTCTGCACCAGAGTTTTCCGGAAGTGGTATCCTATGCCAACTTGCTACAAAACCTCACTGACATGTGATTATGTGCCAATTTTGCACCAAACAATGTGCGATTCTCCGACAAAAAAATTAAAAAGGTCCTTAAAAATTATCGAGAGGTCCTTAAAAAGTCCTTAAGAACTACTTAATTTTTACTTTTGACAATCTGTATGAACCATGTAAACTATGCATGTTGTAAAATTGAGATGATCCCGAGGTAATTTCGAGCACGGGGCGTTCTACGGATCATATTGGTTACCTGTGCCCTCATATGAAATGTTAAGGTTTTTTTTCTGTGTGTTTTTTTAAAGAGAAGATGGTTTTGGGCGGGGTGAGCCCAATTTACCCGAGCATTTAAATAACCTTTTTAATAGTTTTGTACAGTGTTTAATTAGGGCTACGTACAGATATGGTTTTTAATGAAAGCATTAATTTTTAAATGTCAAATAAAGTTCCCTTTTAAAAACAAGAAGTGCCTTTTTAAAAACAGAGTGCTCTTTTAATGCCAACAGAGCCCTGCCCCTTTTTATTTCTAGAGTGAACACAGGTGTTGTATAGGAACAAATTATACTTAGAAGAACAAGTTTTTAGTTGTGCATCTGAAAAGGTGTCTCAATTTTAAGTTTAAAAATAATCAAGTTATTCTTAAACATTTAAAGTGGTTATTTGGTAGCTTACACATTCCAAGTATCTATAAAAGCTCTGTTTATTTGCAATAAAGTATGACAAATTTTAAATATAGATTTATTATATACTATTAAGAGGTTCGTAATCTTTGCAAGTATTGTTCTTTTAGTTAAATATTTAAATTTTTAACTTATGCATACAACAATATATGAAATGTTCATGTTTAAGGGATGGATATAAATAATTAAAATATATTTAGATTTTAGTGAGCTAACTGCATATAATAAATAATACTGGAATTATTTTTTTAGGTCCTGTAAGCCCTAATAAAGTAACAAACCAAACAGAAGTGCGGAAAAGAGGCCGCCCTCCAAAATTGAGTGCTGATCTTAACAACGAAGGTAAATTTTATTTTTCCATTTCCCAGTATTTAATTAACCCAATGACACTCAATCTTTTTTTTGCAATTGTAAATTTGTTTTCACGGCTTGCTAACTTAAGCAATTTCTCCATTGTATACCTTTTTTTAAAAAAATTATTGTAGTAGAGATGTAGCTTTTGATTTGTGCTTAAGATTAAAAAAAATTTGTAAAATGAAGTATTTTAAAGAATTTAAAAATTGGATACATCACTGGAAAAGCAAAAGTTTCTTGAACGTGACATCATGTTCATAACTATCAGTGGGGTTAAAGTGATTTTTTTAAATGGTGTATATAAATCTATTTTTAAAAGTTGATAAAATCTGAGTAGTAATATATGAGTAACCTAGAGATGCAAAACAAGTTATATCAAAATTTCAAAAAAATGATAGTTTGTTGTAATTATTTACCAGGTTTTCAATGATTATTCACTTAATTTTTTTATTTTATTTTTAAATAATATATTTCACGGCATTGAAATCAGTTATATTTTTATCTGACAATTTATGTGATTTTCTCAAAACAAATGTGCATATAAATCGTTTTGCATCTATCCTACTGATATCTCATAAATATTCCCCAAATTTGAATATTCTCCAACAACAAAAATAAAATATTTGTCATTGTTTGTTTAATTTAAATGCATTTGGAAAAAGAAAACCTAAATAAATGTATCTAAAATTTGAGACTTAAATTTAAGTGTTTTTGCAAGAAAAACACTCAGGTTTATTAACATACAATAATTTACCCTATTATTATTGTTATATTTTCCCATAGATAACAAAAATTTACTTATAAATTTATTATTCAATATACATTCGTATGATTAATTATATGAATCTGGGTGGGAGTTATGATTCTTGTCCTTGCTTCTTAACATTATCTAATTTATGTATGATTTAGATAATGTATATTTTAATGTTTGATTTACTTACAAATTTTCTTTACAAGATAATGTATATTTAGAATTATATTTTAATTTTAAATAGCTGCTTCTCCAGACTCAAATGTTGCTGCAGAATCTGATTCAGAAGGACATGTCTCTATAGAGAGTATAAGTTCTGTACACACTACAGACCTTTCATCTTTTGATGATAGTGTTAGTGTTTGCACAGATGATGGAATCAATGGCCGAAAAAGGAAATTTGTATCCCTCAAAAGAGGTATGTTGTAATTTTCTTGACAAAAGTGCTATGTATGAAATATATTTCTTGATAATTGGCAAACAAGTAATATTTACATTTAATGAAATTGATTATGTATTTAATTAATATTCAAACTTAATTTAAATGTTATTTCAAAGAAAACAGCCAATTTTTACTATTGTATGATTTTCTATACCTCACCCTGTTTGTTGTGATATCATTAAATTGTCATTGCACAATAGTGTACAGATTGCCAAATGAATATAAAATTTACATGTAGAGAACCTATAGAAGTTTTACTTGCATAGAAGGCTTGCGATGGCCTTGTTGGAAGAGTTGCTGAGCTTGGAATTGGAGTAATGCAAGTCCTTGCAGTCTACTAAACATTCAATGTACAGAGGGGGCTGATGTGCATTAAATTTATGGTGTTCCAATTGTCCTCGTGTTTGTCGTAGTTCCTGAACTGTCACCAATAGTCCATTATGTAGCTCTAGAATGCTGTTATTTCAACCAATTTGTCGGCTTAAATACAAGTGTAACCTCACTTTTTAATGACGTAAGCATTGAGAGCATTGTCTTGAACTCTTTCAAAATTTACTTACAGTATTGTTTTTCTGATTTAGCATATATCTTGTTAATTTGAAAATAATAAAGTTACCCTTTTTAAATTAATTTTGTTGTAATATTTATGTTTTCTTTTATCTCACTAGCTAATACAATGGTAGTCGAAGGAAAACTGCCTCAGATATATCAAATGGGAAAGAAGAGTGAACAAATTAAGGAAGCTCAAAAGGTTTAAATCTTCTTACATTTTTTGTGTTAAGACCTTTTTCTTTTAATTTAATACATATTATGTTATTCCGAATACTTAATCACTTTAATCCACTGACGGTCAGGACCAACCTTGCTGATATTAGAACCCACAGTTTTTATTCATTATTTGTATAAGATATAATATTCTGCCATCTACAGTTTTTCCAACAATGCAGCCAATTTTATATTTTTATATATATATATATATAATATATAAGAAACTATTTGATGTTAAATTTATTAATCTGACTGGGTATTTTTTGGTAAAATTAAATTTAAATTAATTAATAAAATTTAAAATTGATTAATTATCATTAAATAAAATTAATTAAAATAATCTCTTTTAAATAAAATTAATTAAAATAATCTCTTTTAAATAAAATTAAAAATTAATTATTATTAAATAAAATTAAGATTTTTAAAAAATATTGAATTAAATTCCTTTGCTTTGTAAGCAATTCCGAAAATTGCTTGAACATGTTTTGATCGACTTCTTATTAAAATATTATTTGTAATATATTTTCCAAAAAAATAAAATAAAACCTAGTATGTGTGCCAAATTTAAAAATGCTTATTGATTACTATATTTCGATTATTTCTTTTCTAGGATCCAAATCGTAAAGTCCTACCTCGGAGAAGGAGGAAACCCAATGCAAAATACAATACTGAAACCATGTATTGCGAAGTGAAAGATTATTTTTCAGATCGAAGTGAGAGTCCTATTTCCAGTCCAGCGGATGACATAGAAACTATTCGATCTCGGACTATTCAGGAGGCAAAACGTAGGAAAATTGGCAACAACGTAAATAAAGTAGTCCCCCCCACCAGTCCTGTGCCCAAACGCTCCATTCAGAATCAGTCATCTAGTAAAAATGGAGCATCACATAAAGCTGCATCACCTAACTCGACTCCGTAAATATATATTTTTTATTTTTCATATTGTAGATTTCTGTTAAAATTTATGTTTTGTTAAATATTTTTTAATTTTAAGAGGAATTTAAATTGAAGTAGTTTAGGCAAATGATCATGTAAATATATATTTTTTATTTTTCATATTATGTCTTCTTTTAAAATTAAAATATATTTTCTTTTAATGCGGATTTATTATTGAATTGCCATTGTTTTAAAAATAGTGTATAAGGAAATGGATACCTGTTAAAGCAAAAATCTCAATATATATATTTTTTAAATTTCATGTTTTGCGTCATGGTGAAGTCAATAAAAGGTATTTTCTATTCAAAATGATTCATTTTAGGAGGGTTTTATTGAGATCTGTTAAAAAAAGTTTGTTTACTTTTGTAATGGTGTGTTGGCTCATTGGGTGTTAGTGAAGTAACATTAATTATGTTACTAATAATATCAAGAGTAATTTCTTTGCTCCCGATTTGTTGATTAGTTCCGCAGCCAAGTTAGTTTATGTAAAGAGATCTCCAGTGCAGTGTAAGAATTTGATGTAGTAAAATTTTGTGGAAATTTTGAAAAAAAAAAATCAGAATCAGTCATAATATGGTCAGAGCAATCACTATGTCACAGAGTCTATGGCAATTGTTTTTTTAGATAGTACCTGATGTACCAAGCGGTACAATATATTCTAACGTGGGCATGAATAAGTTGTTTATTAACACATTCCACTGCAAAGGGTTTATCCATTGCCGATTTTTAACACGACAATCAATCAATATTTCTACCTCTTAAGTTCTTAAAATACTTACATAGAACATTTGAATCATAAAACCAGAATTTGTGAAATCCTATTTTAAAATACTTACTAGTCCTAATAGTTAGTAATTAATACTAATAGATATTTATTATGAGTCATGTTATATGATTTTTTGAGCCTGAATCATCAGCACAAAGCGTTTTTTGGGAAGACTGCTTTACGGAAAGCATTAAGAATTAATAGAACAATTCCTTATTCATATGAAAGAGCCCTGTGGATCAAATATTGTGTCATGTTGGGCTTAAATAATATATGTATGACTTTATAGTAGTTATTTAAAAAAAACAATTCTGAACTATTTCTCTACTTTATAGGTCAAAGAGCTCTGCAAAGAGATACAATACCTCCGATTTATACAAGCCTAGGTTTAATTTTGGGAACACCGGCAGCTCACGTGGAAAAGCAGAATAAATATATTTTTTTAATTGGCTGATTCATGCATATGTATATTTTCAGTTATTTTGACCATTGAAAATGGATTGACTAAACACGATGACATTTAGAATATACTTGTGAACAAAAACTTGTATTTGTATCAATTTATTATCTTAGAATGAAGTGTACATTATTTTTTTTTGTTTGTATTGTATCAATATTTACAAGAATGTTTGTAAAAATTCTGTGATTTGTTGGGTATATACATTATTCGACTTTATGATGTTATTGTAACCAGGAAAATGTGAATTAAAGTGTTTTCAATTGTTTTATCTATAATAATAATTTATTATTATATTATAATTATTTAAAGGTGTCTTGTTGTACATAGTTTATTTTTAATTACTAGGGGGCAAAATCTATCAAGACAATTGGATCTGCATAAGGAGTTATAATTAATTTGATGACCAACAAAGGTTGTAGGCTTAGCTAGGGGTAATAGAGAAGTTATTATTTTTTTAATTTTGCAAAAAAAAAAAATGTTTTTGACAATGTTCAATTAAGTTTTCTCTCTCAATCAACCGTTTTAGCAGCCATGTGTTAACAAATCATTGACTTAGTTACCAAAATTGTACTCGAGAAGAAGCTTTACCAACTTTATTATACAGTAGCAAAATTATATCTTCAGATTTTGATGAAACTAACTTTTATACTGAACATGCTAATTCTTTTTTAAATCCTCATTTACAAATCCAACACTAAGATTTTTAAAAGTAGCATTATCATGAATTTTAGTTTAAAAGTTGTTTTTGAATGTAAGTGTGTCTCGCGTCTTAATATAAAATATATAAAGAGGTTTTTTTTTTTAAATATGATATCAAATTTTATTTTGTCTTCCTATTGACAAAAATGTAAACAAGGATTATAAACACCAAAAAAGGGTTATAAATTACTCTATAACAGATTTATGTAGAAATGCTTTTATTATAGTTATTTACAAAATAAACAATTCCTTTATCATTAGGAAGTATATAAATTACTTAAACTTTATTTTATTTAAACCATGAAATGATTTCTTCAGCTGCTGATTGTCAGCCCAATCTGAATCCAAATGAGAGTCGTCTTCATCAATTTCTAATTTCTAGAAAAAAAATTAAATTAATTTTTAATTAAAATAAACATAATTCAGAAAAGCAAGCCTGTCTAGATGTGAACTACTAAATAAGCATATTAATAAAATTTCCAAGAATAATTATATAACAGAGCTGAATAGGTGAGAAGACTTTTTTAACCAAAGCATCGCTGATAAGGTTCCTTAGTTTAGAACTGAAAGACAAAGTTTTCCTTATTTACAAAATAATATTAAAAATAAATTCATCTGCTTAGAAAAACTATATTTGAAAGAATGACAAAAACATAACACTGCACATCTTATGCTATTGTCGAAATTAGAGTGCCGTCAAGTTTCACGAGAATTCGTATCTGATATAGCTGTCATAGTTGCAACCAAACAGAAAGATCTGATAGAGACGGTAAATTATATTTTGAATGACATTTTTAACAAACATAACATTAACTGCCAAATCTCTCAAGTTTATCAAAATATAAACAAAAAATTTAAATAATAAACAAAATACACAAATTACTCTACATTACTGCATATTAAAAATGGCATTACTGCATATTAATATTTTTCACATTTAATTTACTTGACTATTTAAGCATTATTTGTCAATTTTTAAATGATTCATTATAAAACATTAAATACTTGTCTTTTTTAAAAACCAAGTAAAAACATCTGAAAAGTTATTCTTGCTTATGTGTTCAAGTTTAAATAAAGCATAAATTAAAATTTGGAGGCAATAATATCGTATGCCAATGTGGCTATTTCCAAGAAGAATTTAAGAAAGCTATTATATTTGGCTGTATTGCCAAAGCTCAACGAATAATCTAATTATGAGAGTAAATTATTTTATATCCTCTTGTAACTTAGTTATGTGTTGCGTACATTTACTAAGCTTCATAAAAGATTAAAAAACTTCTGGAGTCGCCTACTGATATTGTTGTTTTCCCTTTATTTACGGAAACTGGTGTTTCTCCTTAATAAACTTATTGATATTTTTGACACAGTTTTATGGTTAATTAAGTCAGTAATAAACTAGAGCTGTTTAACAGCATTTCAATATCAATATGCTAAATACTTCTATGTATTTATGTAAACTTTATAGCAAGTATATATGCATTAGTATACCTTAAATTCCTCTCGACGATGAAATTCTGAAAGCATTAAATCTTTTTTCTGTTGCTCAGTCAATACAGGCTCTCTAGCTGGTGCTCCATGACCTTTCTAGAGAAAATACAAAGCCAAAATATGAATAAATAACAAAACTTAAATTAATTGAACAATAAATAAATGGCTTTTTGTAGTATATGACACTCGGACACTTAATTAGGAGAGAAGGTCGTAGTCACTTAGAGCGCTAAGAAGATGATTTAGCATCCCCGTCGATTTCTAAAAGTACTTTTTTATTTAACATCTTTTTTTTTTTCATTTGACAAAATTTCGTTATACAGTTCCTGGCAAGTTCCAAATGACGTCCTCACACTCCCATGGTAAATGCTTCTAATTTATTCAAATATTCCATAATGTTTTACTCTCTTCTTTATTTGCATCCACTTTTTCATATTACAGTAGAACACCAATTATCCGGTTCAATTGGAACCAGACCTCAAACAAAATTTTAATAATTTATGAAAAAAAATTTATATCTTAATTTTTTTTTAATTTATTTAGTATGTAAAGTAATGTGACACCACATAGAAACATCAAGTAAAGACAACAGGTCTAACAGGGGTAGACTGGCCATAGGAAAAAATAACTTCAAATAAAATTAAAAGCGAAGTTTGTAAAAAAAAAGTTTACTTAGTAAGCTTTATTTGGTTAATTCTCAGTGTACGTGCTTCCGCTAAATGTGGTTTGGTGGTAAACTGTATATTTTGGCAACCCTATTTCATGACTTTGTTAGGAATATCATGATGTACGGCAACCCTACTTTTTTTTTTCTCGCTCGGTTTCATGTTGTTCCACCAAGACCTTAGCGCCAATTTTCAGAATCATGCCAATTTACCCTTTATTTTATTACTATAACATATTTAGTTTATATGTTGATTAAACAACTGCATTAAATTTTGGGCTAGCAAAACACTAATAATCACCGGGCCATGTACCAGTATGCCTCAGGGTACTAACATCATCATTAATTATATTTGTACATAGTAAGTAGACCACATAATTGAAAGATACTACAAGTGTTGTTGTTCGTATCATCCCTGCCTGACCAAAATTTAAAACTAAGAAGCTTATTTCATTATCAATCTGGTTATGGTCTATGTCTTTCTCCCCTTTTTTTTAAAATAAGTGTTTTTTTAACAAGACAAAATTTCTTAAGTCTGGGAGGAACACAGTTAAGAGATATCGTAAATAAATTAACTTTTAAGTACCATTCACTTTAATCGTTTATCCCATAACGAATGTTTCTAATATTCTGTCAGTACTTGACAAGAGCACTCCTTTTAATTCGACTTTTTCATGATAGATTGGAATAGTAGTTTTAAGTTGTATGTTTTAGCGAGGAAGGAGGACATCTTTGAAACAGACGCCGTTTCTTGTGCTACCATTTTGTAGAAAGTGCCTCGCTCGTCTTTTTTGTGCTGCAAAAAGGACAGAAGGTTTATATTGGATTTATTTTATGCATTGGACTAGCTATTGTAAGTGAACTGTGTATGTAATTGAATAGCTGAATTACTCGGTGATACTTAAAAGTACCGCCAACTCAATAGTAGCTCCAAACGCATTAATGATAAGAAGTTGAAGAGGAGAGACTTTGATTTTAAAATTTCCGATCACACAAAGAATATCGTTTTTCAAGTGGAAACATAAACGATCAGGTAATTTATTTTTTTCCCCATTTTCATGGTAATGACACATGCATAGTACAAGGGTCTCAACAGGCCCGTCGCACAGTGGGGGGGGATTAGCATGACTCCAACAATATTCTAGAAACCCTAAAAGTGGGAATTTTGAGTTTTAAAAATCACCGAGTTGGGAAAATTTAGACTGATTAATATTATCATCAAATGAAAGCTAGGGAAGATTAGAAATTGTCCAAGTCGTAAGATTACACTAAAATTAGACCTCAGAACGAACATTATATTGAAACATGCATGCAACAAATCAATGCTTGTGAGAAAACTGTTTAATATTACATAATAAAAAAAGATGAAAAATGCTGATAAGTTGGAACTGGGAATTTTCAGTACTGTTGAGTTGGGTATTTCGAATCGTTAAGTTAAGAAATTTCTTGTTCTGAGGGAAAAATCAGAATTGATTTGCCAATAAAAATATGGAAAATGCACTTTATTTTCAAATGAATTGAATACTTTAGACACTATTCACTTTTTCATGTGCTGAAATCTATATTTAAAGTTACAATTTATGAGTAGCTTTAAGCATAGATAGATACAGTCCGCAGTGGCGGATTTAACGGGCGGCAAATGGACAGTTGCCGCCTGGGTCCCCTTGTCTTGGGTCCATTTGGGCCCCCTCGACTCACAAAAATTAGAAAAGGGAGAAAATAAATAATTGTTTCTTTTATTTTTTAACATATTTTAATTTTACTAAACATTTCACTGAAATTATCTGTTTGGATTCCTTTATCCTTATGCATTTGAGTAGACAGGTGCTCCTTCTTCAGCGGGCCCGGGCCCACTCCTCTTTACAGGGCCCCATTATCGAATAGGTCCGTGCAAACAGTACTTGTACTTAAGCTTTCTGAGCAGCCCCTAAATCATCTACAATGTGGGGCCAGGGCCCTGCTTTTGTAAAGAGACCAAACGTGGATCCTCTTACCAGACGCAGGGCCCTGTGCGATGGTAGCTGCGAGAATCCATGAACTATCGATTCTCGCAGCTACCTTCTCTAAAACATGCTATTGAAACCATATTGTGGTTTGTCTCGTCTAGCCACGACCGTATAATTTCGTTAATCTTAAAATACTTCATTATAAGTTGCCAGTTTATTCTAAAACAAAACCATATCCAATGTTTTCTATAATGGTTTTAAATTTATTGCTTTGTTGGTCCGCAAAAACACCTGCTCTTTGATTATTATCTAAATTTCTCGAAAAACAAACGAGCGATTTGTTTTCTTTTTGTACGAATCAACCCATCATCCCAGACCCAGGACGTAGACCAGTCGGCTCGTGTCGCTCTTTTTATTTTTATTATCAGACACCCTTTCTTTTATCCAATGTAACGTTTTACATTAAAATGTTGTATTACGTAATCTATAGGCGCCGAATGTCTGAGCATATTTGACCTCGTTTTATTACTCTTTGTGAGGTTTTGTTCCGGTCGACACCTCCCCCCCCCCCCCCCAATAATCTGAAATCCTTAAAAGTTGGGAATTTCGAATTTTAAAAAATCCCTGATTTGGGAAATCCCCCCCCCCCCCCCAAATCCCTGATTTAGGAATAAAGAGGGTGGGTGTGTGGAATCTCCCACTTCCCCCCCCCTCCTCTGCTGCGCCCCTAGGGAATGACGTGTAGATAATTTTTTTGTGTGGGGAGGGGGGAATTGCGCCATTGAGTTGGGGGGGGGGGGGGCACTCCTGTCTCAAGACATATTTAAAGGTCACAAAGGACTGCTTTTCTGGGAATTGTAATGTTTAATGTACTTCGCTTCGTCGAGGGGTCGTAGGGGACTACTTGAAAAAAAAAATTCCCTAATTAATGAGATCGAACCGCTTTCATTTCACAGCTTCATATTTCAGAGTAGGACGGTAAATTTAGGAAGCAATATTTTTAATACTAATAACAAATGTAGGAGGATTTTTACATCAGCATATTTTACTGTTTTGCAAGTAAGTAAATATTTCTATATTCTAAAAATCAATTACAAATCATAACATGTTTCCTAAAGAAATGGGCTTTTGTAATTATGTTAATCTATTGGCAGTGACTCTAATTAATATGTTTGTTTTTGCTGTACACCATTAAGTCAATAACACTAAGAATGTTTATGTATAGAAACAAGTAGAAGCTCTTTTTAATCTTAAATAATAATTAAATTACATATAATAAATGCAATTTCAATGTAGCGAATTAGTGTAAATACTAGCAAAATACGGTTTATATTGTCTAAATTTCTAATGGTTTTATTGCATCAATTGAATAATTAAATATATTCAACAATTTATTATTTATTTCATTTGCTAATATATAAATTGATAATTTATATTTATTCAAAACATTATCCAATTAAGCTTTTCTTGTACTCAATAAACTCTGACTCATGCAAAATCGTATATATTTTTTATATTACTAACTTTTTATGTTTCCTAAAAGCAGAAAAAGTTTAAGTTTGAAAACTATTTATAAAATTTATCAATTTAAGTAGCTGAAATAAACATAATTTCAGATATTTATATGAATATCTACTCAACTTCGTTAAAAATGTAAAAAGTAGATATAAGAATAATATTTAAAAAAAAAAAAAAAATTTCCTTTATTAATTTCATTTTTGGTATTTCTCAGAAGGTGTTACGTTTTCTTGTAAGAAAATTAAAACTGGACAATGAGGCATAAAATACGGCATAAAGCGATATTTATGAACTTTTGTTGTAAAATATTTTATTTGTTTTGTTAAATTAGACAAATCAAGTTTATTTAGTTACAAATATCGGAAAGTTCTTTTTGCGAGACCGTAACACAGCACAGTTGATGTAAGGGTGGTGGAACGGTTTTTAGAAATTGTAGAAAAAATCACGTTTTTTTTTAATCTTTGCTCCTAAATTATTTATTAGAAAATGGGCCCCCTTCAAACATTTTTGCCGCCTGGTCCTTTTGTCTTAAATCCGCCACTGACAGTCCGTATCTAACAAACAGGCACTTTTTGTTAAACCCCTATAATACAAATAAAATAATATGAATAGATATGAAATAACCTTTTATTATTTTTTTTTTAATCTTTACTTTCTATATTAAATAGTAATGCTACTATGAAATATATTTTTTACATCATTTGTAATATTACTAAACACAAACTTCTCAATTTTGGTATGAAAAATCATTTAAACATGGAGAACAAGTATCATAATTCTAAATTACGAATAAGCCATAAAATAGTACTATATGTAACGAATTACCTTTTGTAGCTTTACAATTATTTTACTTTTTTCATTCTTGCCAACATAATCACTGAGAACTTTACTTTTGTCCAGTGGTTTATTAGCCCACCAAATATCTGTTTTACATTCATCCAAAACTTCTTTGCTTGCCTAAGGAAAAAAAACAAAATACAAGTAACTGCATGCGAGTGTAAGTATTGATTGCTTGCCTACATTTTACTGAACTATACATAATTTCTAATTAAAAAAATAATACATATGCTTTCTTCATTTACATTAATTAATATTTATAAGGAGAAGTAATGTATAAAAAGATCATTGCATAAAATACCTTTTAATAAAATACTAGAATATCAAAAATATGACACAATAAAATTGAGTTGTTTAGTTTAGAAACTGACTCAATCCATTTTCGTAAATTTTACAGGAAATATCAAAGACGATTTGCAGCCATGTATTATGGTATACTAAATCCATGAGTTTTAATGCATGTTTAACATGAATTCAGACACTTTTTGTCAATACCGCTTTGCTAGGTGATGAAAATGCATTGAGAGCTTGTAAAAAATAAGCAAAAAAATTTATGCAGAAAATGTTAATTGAGATGGTTTTTAAACTACTCGGTAAATTAGTTGAAAAAAAAACAATTGGTAAATTTAGAAAATAGTTACTTATTTGCAATCAAAATAAATTTGGATAAATTATTAACTCTAAAACACATAAATAAATTTATAAAATCTACGATCCCAAAAATAACGTACTTGAGTCCCAGTTAAATCTTCCATTCCTTCTAGCTCTAAATGAATTATCTCATAGGATGGAAGGCCCATGGGATAACAGATCATAACTGCTCCTTTCAATATATCTAAAGTATCTTGTACATCAGCTGCTGTCAAACAGACACCAGAATCCATCAATTTCTGAAATATAAGTGGAAATATGTATTGCTGTATTGCATGTTTTCAACTTAATTTTTAAGATATTGTATAAATACAAATAATGTCAACCAACTACAGGTTCTAGGACCAGCAAGGTTGGTCCTGTCAAGCTAGCATCCTCATGATTCCCCCATGTCACAATCCAATTGCTTTTTAAAACTACCCACTCCTGAAGAATTAACAACATACTAAGGCAACTATTCCATTTGTCTATAACCCTATTAAAAAATATTCTTTCTAATGTCCCGATTAAGCTGTGATTTGTATAATTTAAATCCATGACCTCTGTTCCCAGTGTCAATATTAAATTCCAATCCCTTCACATCACCCAATTTGAATAAATGAATAAAGTCTATAATCCTTCTCTCCTCGAGTGTATGCATATTTAGAGTTCTAAGCCTCTCTCCATAATTAATTCCACAAGTACCCTGAATCATTTCCATAAATCTATGTTAAACCTGTTCTAACAAATAATATCCTTTTTAAGATAAGGTGACCCATTAAGTAAAGAAGAAGGTGGAGGTGCGATCAAGTCATAAACCGGTTTGCAATGTGAAGTAAGCAATCGCTTAAAAAGTAGGAACTGGCGAAGTATTTGGCGCTATTCCAAAGCCCTATTTTGTACCAGTACTTGCCGATAATTTATTTTATAATTTAATTTACCTATGAAGTGGAAATAATAGCATTTTTTTATCGATTTGGAACTTGTACTGCATCCTACAACTGCACAAATATGCATTTTTTTAAGTTTTAGCATGCGTTTTCTTAATTTGAAAATAATGCATTCCTCTTAGAAAAATCACTGCAAACTAGGTTTGTTTGTGCCTAGTTTGGGGTTGCTAACTTACGTTTCATGAAATCTCGCCAAATCATCTCCACCTTTTTCTTTACCCCGTGAAGGTGACCAGAATTTACTGCATATTCAAAATGAGGCCTAATATATCTATGGTATTTGGGTGATAAACAAAAACAGGAAAGGGACACTTTTGAATGTCTTGCAAGTTCTATAAATTGTGCAAATTTTCTAAAAAATTGCCATTATTGTTAGTTAAAAAAGAACAAATAAGCAAAAAATTTCGAAATTGTATTAAATATTTTGTATTATGCAAGTCAAAAACACTTAATTGAGTAAAAACAGACACTCTTATCTTACATATTGATGAGTTGTAAAAAATGAATGTTTATTAAAAAAAAATTAAATAGCTATGTGTCAAAGAGTTTGATCATGATTTATATCAAAATGTATACAACAATTGAACTTTCAGGTATATTTGCCCTTTTTACTTGATTTTAAAATTAAAAGATTTATTTAGAAAAGAGTTCAAAATAAAATCTGCCAAGAATATTGCAATCACAAAGTTGTTAGTAATCATATTTTTATTTTCAAGTTTCAGCTCTCATAAAATAATTCTTGGGCATTCTAACATGCTTACACTGCAGTTTTATCAAAATAGTTTAGTCATCAGTGCTAATGGAGCAGTTGTAAAAACCGTAATCTAAACTATGCGGTTTTTGCAAACTAATTTTTCATAATACACATATTATTGTCTTTCGATTTTTACACAAACATACACAATCAATTCAGACCTAGGAATAAAGGACAGAAATCAAATGAAAGAGTTATAATTATAAGTTGCATTTGGGATATAGGTAGTTAAAACTATATACTAATATAATGATGTACAACCTGTGAAATTCTTGTTCTAGCTTCTGCTGTTGTCTTTGTTAAAATCACTGCATATTTTTCCGATGGAGCTTTAAATAATTATTTATCAAATTAAATCAAAAATTACACATAAAATTGGAATTAAACAATTATTTTTAAAAGTAATTTGACCTATAATGAATTGTTAGGTATTTTTAAAGAATATATGCTTGTATGAGTAAATATAAATTAGAACATTTAATCAGACTATTTTTTAGAAACTAAAATAGTGAATATTTTTGGAGGGAAATTTAATGTAAAAAACAATATTTTTTTTAATAAAAAAAAGATCAATATAATATAAGAAAAAACTATTAAATATTAGCTTTTGAATTGATTTTCAGTAAAAAGTTTGAAAATCAATAGATTACTATATATTAATTTAAAATAAAAAGTCCAAATATTAGTTCAAAATAACTTATTTTTATATCCTATGAAAACAAAGTGGTCGAGATAAAAAAAAATACTATTTTTTAAGTTGGCTTCTAAACTACTACATATTTTCCTACATTATTTATTTTAAAGAAACTCTTTTGTGTATGCAATATATAAAGTTTATGATACATATTGTTTCTGTCAAATAACCATTTGAAAGCATATCAATAAAAGTTCTAGGTCTATTCCTAGTATAAGATACGGTCGCCAAATGCGACATGTGGCAACATTTGGTGAGTGATAGTTTATAATATGGCAACCCTAATGTATGATGTAAATAAATTTCATTACACCCCATGTGCAGAGGGTTTTATAGTGTTAGCCTTGGTTTAAAATTATTCCGGCATTTTATGCACCGAGTATGACGTGGTAGTGTATCTGATATCGCCTAGGATGTGATGGAAGATGTGTGTAATGTATATGCTGCAGCTGTGTATCTCCTAGTAAATAGTTTTAGAAGTTGGAGGAGCAAGACAAATGGGCCGTCGTTAATTGTTGTATGATTGCTGGTGAAGACATCGCTGCCAAATTGCTCCGCAGAAGGTTAATTTTGACGACTTTTGACATAGCCGACTGCTCCAAGGATTGCATGTAGGCACAATAATCGACAGTTCCAAGGAGGCACAGGCTTCGATCCTTAGTAGACAGAGGCTCTAGGCCGGATAACACTGCTGCCCGGTTGAATAAATTGAGGTACAGGTGTGACCTTACCAACGTGTGCATGTGCTTAAGACTTTTGATTTTGTAGTATTTTTATCGATTAATTGCATAATTGTTGAATCCGAACATTCACCAATCAGCAGTAGTGCAACATTGTTTTATCAACCAACCAGCCATTATGTTTGCCATTTTGACTTGGCGACAAACAAAAAACACATCATTTTAACCTTGGTGCCAATTTTCAGAATCCCAACAAGATGTGAGTTTGTGTTCTAAGAATTTATCAAGTTGGATAAACTTTGCCAGTGTCAGATATGTTTTTTATTTATAGAATTTGATTGATTAGGGTTAGTGAATAGTTCAACTAACTTTTTTACATAATGTGTGCAACTGAAATGTAGACATTGTTATCCCTAATTTTTATCACCGAAGTTGGTAGTAAAAGAAAAATGAAGAAATACCTTCACCCTTAGGCTTAAGTTTTTGAAAAATTAACAAGCTTTATTCTAACTTAAAACAATTAAAATGTTCAATTTGATGGAGATTGGCGCAATTTTGGAAAAACACTATACCAATAGCAGCTGTGCCAACAATTAAAAACATAGCAACCCTATAACTTAACCCAACCCTTAATTGCTTATAGGGAGGAAAATCACATAAAAAAAAACATCCACTCAACCAAACTTATAATGTGAAAAGTGAATAGTATCCATAAATTTTTTATAAGCAGAATGATTAAATACATAACATCCTCTATTTTTTAAAATATCATATGTAAATTAGTTTAGCTTAATAATATTTATATAATTAAAACTAATAAATTAAAGAATAAGAATTATTTATTTTACCTAATCCATTTCTTTTTCCTACAGGATCATTTTTCACAACATAATCAGATGTTTTTAGGTTCTTTTCAGTCCATTCATCAGTTAATTTCATATCTGAAATTTGCTCTGGAGCCAAACCTTGCATGTTTGGAGGGAAACTTACTCCATATTTGGATAATTCGTCAATCTCTAAAAATGAGTTTAAAAAAAAATTCAATTATCGAAATATCGTTTATATATTATAAATGTTCAAATATCAATAAAAATATGTGCACATTAAATTACACGAATCGAGAAGCACAAACTAATTTTAACGATGCTGTAACTTACCATAACACAATCTTTCAATTTTAAGTTTTCCATTATGAATGCCAATTAGTACTTTCAAAAGATCATTGATGTTTACAGACGTTTGAGTTTCGAACAAAAAAAGGCTCTGGTCTGCTTTTTTTACCTGCAATTTAACCATTTTTGATAAAAGAATATAACTTTATGTAATATCTTAAGTTAAACACAGCTCTAGGATTTTTTTTTTAAAGAGTGTTATACAAGGCAGAACCAGATATGATCAGTGGAAAGGTTCCATAACAAACAATATAAAATTGTATATCAGTATCTATGGCAACGGTAAGTTTTAGCTGACAGTTACAGTTTAAAACACATAAAAGCTACTGAGCTAAACTAATATAAATGCTGGAATGCGGACTCACATTCGCGGAAATAATTCGGAGATTACAGTACCGCGCGGATGAACACTATTCGGCAGAGAAAGCATTCTACCTTGACTTTTGCAACTTTAGTCGTGTTGTTAGTATTTTATTAATTAATATATTTTTTCTTTCTTAAAAGTAAGTATGGAAAAATATTAAATGTGTAACATTTACCGTATTTTTGAAAGCCAGAATCCCTTGCTTTTCCTTGTCAATATCGACGGAAGATAGGCCATTGCATATCCGCAGTAGCGCACAGAAGAAGCCCTCAAAGCAATGCATCTTGAGATACTTGTCAACAGTTTAGTAATGCGCAGATCTTGAAAACCGGTCGGAGCGCACAAAAAAAATAACCACATCACAGTGCAATGCATCTCGGGATACAGATTGCTGCCCAGAACCGGTTGGCAATACTTCATATTCTGTCCCTAATTATAGGGCCTCTCCTAGTCGGACTCGAACTATTTTGTTATGGGTTAATTAACGCACTAGAGCTGCACAGTGGGCATCCCTAACTCGGCCACAATAGACTCGCAGCTTTTTGGGGCAAAAAAAAAAAGACCTTTTCACTTATACCCAACCCGTATTTGACGCTTGTGCGTCTAGTTTAACCTTGCTTAGTGGCGGCGATAAGGGGGGGGGGGGGGGGCGGTTGCTCCCGCACTTTTTTTGGATGTTGCCCCTTCACTTTTTTTAATATTACACTTTTTAAAAATAAAACAATCCAAACTCATCACATCTCAGACGATGGACGCAAATCCATTCCGCTCCTCTAAAACTTGTACTACCGGGAAGAGTCTTCCGCAACTGCAGTATACGATTCCGCCCTCATAATTCACGGCGAATCAGTCTTTGTAGATAAAAGACCTACTATCGTGTAGAGGATAAGCTGAACCGCGTCAACCAGGTTGACTATTTATCTACACCCCTTTTGTACAGTATGGACCTGAAAAGTATTTACGAATCAAACTTTAAGGCACAGTGCGACTGGCACCTACTCGATTTTTTTCCATTTAAAATAGCTCAAATTTAAGACCACTGAAAATTCTACTCGGCTCGCAAGAGTAAAACGTTTAAGAAAACTCAGTTTTATTTGAATTACCAGCTGTTCTATAATTAATGCAATTTAAATGGTTTTAATTGGAAATTACCTTTTCTTAGATAACTTTTATTTCCAGAATTATGTCATATATATTTGAACACTAAAAGTAGATTGGGTGAGAATATTCGAAACGATGTCTATACCTGAACCTTTTAAAACATTTGAAGCTATTTTTGAAAATCGCAGTTTTTACTACAGCAGAAAAACAAGAAAGGTCTTCCCATTTAGTCCTACTACCTATAGAAAAGTGCAGTTAATTATCCGTGATTGTGTTAAGATATTTCTAGAAGACAGCTAAGACATTTATCGTTTCTTGTAACTTCAATAAGAAAGATAACTTGTCTCAAATCAGTTTTACTGTAAACATATAATTTTTAAAAAATATGTTATATACTGTGTATATTAAGTTGGTATACTTTAATTAACATAAAATAATGAGTATATATAAATATGCGATGTTTATTCCAACAGCAGAAGGGTGGTGTCAAAAACTTTACTCCCCCCCCAAGCACACTTCTTGTTTCCATTTGATCTTGCCCCTTCACTTGTAGCACCCAATCGCCGTCACTGGCCTTGCATATACAAAGAAATGGATTGGTTGGTTGAATAAAGGGCTGCTCAGAGAGGTGGATGAAATTAATATACACGTTTTAAAATTTATTGGGCAAATTGCAAAAACTTCGTTTATAAGAGAAAAATCATTCAAGTATCAATTCCTTTTATTAAATATACATAACAAATTTATTCTTTCTTTGTAAATCATTTAAAATAAAATAAGTCAAGAAAATTAACTAATCATCACTCAAAGTACAAAAGTTCGTATGTAAAAAAAAACTTTTTCGATAAATAAATAGAATGAAATCGTACAGAAAAAATTAGATTTTTTGATCTCCTCAAAAATGCAGCTTTCAGAAATAACATTTTGCACCTTTGAGAGAAGTAATGTTCTTTAAATAACTCCCCCAAAAAATAATAAGGATTTTATGAAGAGTATTTTTTTTTTGCTTTTAAAACTTATTTTGAAGCAATAAATTTAATTTTTCTAGAAAAACATTTAAAATTTATATTTATCAATTTCTAATGATTATTTAAGGAAAATGAATTTGTTATCAAGATATAGAGATTTTAAATTACATAATTTGTTTATGTTTAAAAATATCAAGAGGAATGCTTAAATTTCTTTTTATAATGAAATGAAAAACTATATTAGAATTATTTCTTTGAAGTTTGAGGTATAGGTCTTCTTAAATAAATATCATGAATTGTCTAAAAACAATACTTCTATTTATTTTAGTTTGCATATTATTTCATTGAATGTTTTTAAAAATCTAGGGTATCATCATATTAACTCTAGGCCAAACAACTATGCAAAAAAACCCTGCAATTTGGGGCAATTTTAGCAAAAATCGATTTTGTGTCCTCATTAATGTGATAAAATGCCCCCTTTTTCAAAATAGTGTCCTACTCCTTTCCTTTTCTAGTGTGAACAATGGCAAAACAGTCTGCAACTGCTCAGATCTACAAGGAACGCTATGAGGTTACAAAAAAATATTACACAACACAAAAGAAGTGTGTTGTTGATGTCGGTAATAACAATTATTTCAGTAAAAAATAGGGGTCAGATTTACTGTACGGTCACCCTTGGCGCTATTTTTTCCACATTTGTCGATAATTTTTTTTAAATGGCAAACCCCCGGGATTTTGTCCACATTTGGCAATATTTTTTTTTAAATGGCAACCCCCCTCCGACCCGACAAGGAATTACAGCAACCGTATTGGACAACAGTTGTTTTCTTTAGATCTCGCTCGTGCAAAAGTCGTCAAAATGGCAACTTTTGAAAAAGTCGCCAAGGGTGACCGTACAGTAAATTTTTACCATGAATAGTTACTAATAATGTATCTACATACAACGCGAAGTTCATTATTAGCACAGAATTAAAGTAATTAAAATATCTGTCAAATATTAGGTCGCATGTTTTGAAATAGGTCTCCGATTATTCAAATTAATTTCAGGTTAACGCAGTCTTATGAAAGCAAGTCTTCATGGATGAGCTGATGCTGTTTAAGAAGAGCCTTCTGTAGAAATTGCTCATTGCACACAAAACACGAGTGTAGCTTTTTTTCTGAGTGTGTAAGAACATGTTTTTTGAGATTGCCCTTTTCTGTAAATTGTTTGTTGCACACTTCACACGAGTGTAGCTTTCCACCTGCGTGGGTAAGTAGGTGTTTTGTGAGATTACCCTTGAGTGTAAACTGTGCGTTGCACACGTCACACGAGTGCTTCTTGTCTCCCGCGTGGATAAGGAGGTGCTGCTGGAGATGACTCTTCTGCGCGAATTGCTTGTTGCACTCGTTACACGAGTGTGTCTTTTCTAGCGAGTGGGTTTGGACGTGTCTCTTGAGGTTACCCTTGTGTGTAAATTGCTTGCTGCAGACGTCACACCAGTAAGCTTTTTCGCCTGTGTGGACGAGGAGGTGCTGCTTGAGATGACTCTTCTGCGCGAATTGCTTGCCGCACTCTTCGCACGTGTGCGCCTTTTCTCCACTGTGGGTGAGGAAGTGTTTTTTGAGGTCGCAATTCTGCGTGAATTGCTTGTTGCATACTTCACATGAAAGGGGATTTTCGAGAGATGAATCGACGGCGTGGGTGAGGAGGTGCGTCTTGAGACCACACTTGTTTGTAAATTGCTCATTGCACACGTCGCACGAGGGAGCCATCTCCCCTGTCAGAACGAGGCGGTGCTGCTTGAGATGACTCTTCTTCGCGAATTGCTTGCCGCACACGTCGCACGCATGCGGCTTTTCTCCTGTATGAGTGAGGACATGCTGCTTGAGATGACTCCTCTGTCTGAATTGCTTGCTGCACACTTCGCACACGTGCGGCTTTTCACCCGAGTGTGTCAGGAGGTGTTTCTTGAGATCACCTTTCTGCGTGAATTGTTTGCTGCACTCTTCACAGGTGTAAACTGCTTCTCGCGCGTGGATGAGGAGGTGCTGCTTGAGATAAATCTTCTTTGAAAATCGCCTGCCGCATTCTTCACACGAGTGCGGTTTTTCACCCGTGTGGACGATGAGGTGTTCCTCGAGATCACACTTCTGTGCGAACGGCTTGCTGCACACTTCGCACGAGAGTAGCTTTTTTCCTAAGTGGATGAGGAGGTGTTTCTGGAGAGTGACCTTGGTTGCAAATTGTTTGTTGCACACTTCACACACGTGTTTCTTTTTATCTGTGTGGGCGAGGAGGTGCTTCTTGAGATTATTCTCTTGTGCAAATGGCCTGTTGCACACTTCACACGAGTGTAGGGTTTCTTCTGGGTTCAGGAAGTGCGAATTAAAATTGCCTTCACGGACAAATTGTTTATTGCATACGTCACATGAAAACATGGTCTCTCCAACGATGAGCAGCTGCTATTTGATAGCGCACTATCCTGACAAATTATTACAAAAAAAATTTCGTATAATCTATCCAGAGTAGCCAAATATTATTTTATCTTCACAAAACACAAAAAACTCTTTGAAAACGAACAAAACGACTGTTTACCATAGAAATGTTACGCTATTTACACTATTTGTAGTAATCTCCGTGTGCCATTATCTTTTTTTTTAAAAACTTGCTTGGTTGATTTGTTATCTCTACTGAGCTAAAAAAAATAATAAATGCTGGAGCAAAACCTATGCGTGCCTATTTGAGCGAAGGTAAAACAAATAGTACTTACTTTCTTTCTTATCAGAAAAAGAAGACAAAAGGCACCAAAAAAATTACTTTTAAATCTTTCTGTGACGTTATTGGAGAATTCCGCAAAGCGAAAGTAGAAGGTTTTATCAACCTTTCTTCCGAAATTCATGTACCACTGAGCCTAAATAAACATTTGTCTTTACAGTTATGCTACAAAAATACTAGAAAGTCGTCCAGAATATCCAACAAATTATACTGGCGTGTATACGGGACTGGTGCACGATAAATCTGATCGGAGTCCAAAGTCCCGACGTCTATTGAAGGCGTTGGGTGCTAGTTCAGGTGTTTCCTCTTCATCTGACCATGGTTCTACAATAACGAGGTGCATATGAATGTGTGTGTGAATGTGTTCCCGGGTCTTTTCTTCGAGATTGACCCCAAACCGTCGCCAATAGCCCACTGTGCAGCTCTAGTGCGACGTTAATTAACAAAACAAAACCAACCAAACCTTTACAGTTATGCGGAATTCTCACTTGACGTCACAGAAATGTTTAAAACTGGTGTTTTTTAGCCTATTGTCTTTTTTTCCCTTGTAAATAAGAAAGAAATCATGTAAAAACATTCAATGTGTACCATTAATGTATTTTTGAAAGCCATAAATGCGTTTCTAAATCTACGCAATGGGAGAGTTTCACGTGACGTATTAACACGTTTTACCTTCTTGTAGTTTCGATTTCTTCTCTACAGCAGACAACAGTACATTTGTTTGTTTTGTCGCTACGCTTGCAATTATGGGAAAGTTTGTTTATAATATTTGTTTTTTCCAAATAAGTAATATTTTTATTCCATATATGATTAAATTTAAGTACAGAAATACTTATATAATATTTGTATATAATTAGAATTACAACAAAATACGAAAAAATACTTTTATTTCAACACAAAAATACTTGAAAAACGATGAGTACAATCTATCTCAGTGTATGTAGCAAATATTTCTATATTAAGGTATTATTTAAAGACTAAAACTTAAAATTATAGTACAGGAGCTAAAGCTCCATGCTAACCCTACGGAACTTATTCGGCATCGCGGAACTTTCTCCATGTTCCGTTGGAACATCGGTCTTCTTCTTCTCGGCGTGAAACTCCCCCATTGTGATTGTTTTGTTCTTATTAAGCTTTTGCAAAGCCGATATAACTGGATTGTGGTGCAGTTCCAGTTCGGCCTTGCTTTTGGCGATGAGTCTGTTGGTTGACTTTGCCCCGTTAGAGTTACAGAATGTGCTATTTGTAACGGTTCGGAATCTATCTTGACCACGGAGTAAAGGAAAAGGTGAATTGGCGAGATTTTACTGGAAGTCTTCGCCAGTAAGTTCTTAAGCGATTGCTTACTTCACATTGCAAACCTGTTTGAGACTTGATCGCACCTCCACCTTCTTCTTTCCTCCGTGATCTTGACGGAAAGTCCCGACGATGCTGCTTCGTTGTTTTTTAAACTATGGTCAGATGCCAAGAACAACATTTGATCTGGCACCCAACACATCGGACCTAAACATTAGAATTTTGGATCACGGCAGATTTAACGTTTATCGATCCTCAATCTACAACAGACGTCGAACCCGTGTCACCGATCAAAACGAAAACTAGTATGAGGGCCGGACAAGGGAGAAAGCAAAACGATCGGATACATTTTTGTCTTTTCTCATAAAAATCCGCCCAATTTTGCTTAAATGGAATTTTAACTAATTGAATGTACAGCTACAACATTTGTTTAGCAATAGCTGACAGCTGCATAGATTTAATTTTTAACTTTCAGAAAATATCCCTTTTATGGTCCGTAATTCATTAAAACTTGTTAAATATGTAAAATCTAAACTATTGGATCTGCTTTTAAGAGTAGTAGGAAAGCAGAAGCAAGGGGTCGGACCCTTTCCGAATTTTTGTTTTAATAATATTTATGGAGTATGTATTTTCATGAATATTGGGGCACATTGAATTAAGTTAAAATTATGTATAATCATTTACTAATTTGTATTAATTTCGTAAAATTCTAAAAATTTTTAGCTTTAATTTTCAATAATTAATTGTTTAACAAATTTTTCTCGGCGGGGGAACCCTGTAAAACTAATTTTTGCCTTCTGAATCCCCTTTGAAATAAAATCCCGGGTAAGTGTTTGGTACAGCATTTTTTACTCAAACTGGTGCTTTGATTAAAATCTCCATACCTCTAACATTTTCTCCGATTTCAAATCATTTTCATTTTAGATATAAGTTGTACAATAATAAAATGTCTTTTACCCAGCATTTATTTAACCGGATAGTCTCAAAATATAATATCCTTTTCGCGGAAAAAAGTGAATAGCAACTGACTTTCGTGGTGAATAATAGTAGGGAGCGAAGCCCTTTGCTAAGTTAGAAACTGAAAAAAGAAAATTATATTTAAAAAAAAAAACACTTTTAAAAAAAATGGGCTAAAAAGTATTTTTTCAAACAAGTCGAAAAAAAATAATTAATTAATATCAATTTTATACTTATTATAACTTTGTGAGGTTGGTGCCAATTTATAAAAACCATACCTAAAATTTGGGGCCAATTTCAAAACGATGAAATAAGAATAAAGTTAATTTTAAATAATTCCATTTTTTCAACTTGTTCCTAAAATAAAAATATATTTTTTACTTTTTAGCTCATTTTTCTTAAAGTTTTTTTTTTTTTATAAATATTTTATTATAACGAAAATTAATATTTAAAACAATGACTAACTAGCAATATTCTAATCACTCTTCAATATATAATTATTATTGATTTCCATGTCTTGGTGAATACAGATATGTAAATAATAGTTCTCTAATTTTTCAGGCAACCAAATTGTGTAGTTATTAAAAAGAACTCTAGTGTTATTTGATTGTAAATGATGAAATAAAGAATCGAAAACGATTATTTATAGGGGTTTGACCAATTAAAGTAATTGTTTTTCGCTTTACCACAATTAGATGCTAAATAGATAATTAATAAATTGAAGTTTAAAACGAGCTCTTAACCTCATGTGTAAAAAGCTCTTAGAAATAACAATATAATTTTTTAACATTCTGCGATTGTCAAATCTATTCTATTGTCAATTTAGAAAATCGTTTCGTCTTTGAATCACTTGACTTTTAACGATACAAGAATCTTCAAATTTTTAACGATAATAATTTACTCATTCCTTTCCGGTGGTATTCTTATATGCGTATTGATATAATTCGAAAAATATCTTCTGGCTCGGTCGATAGCGTGCTTGAATTCGGACCGAGAGATCCGTGGTTCTAGTCGACCCGTCGATATGTATTTGAAATCGCAAAATGAATTTCCTCAGTTTGACGGAATATTTAATAGAAGCATTTAGATGGCGTCTGTTTCTTCGTAGATGAGCATACATTTTTAACAGAATATCTGTCTATAAGGACATATATTTACTTTTAGAAAAAGCAACTTCTTTAATTTGGCATTTTTGCTATACAGTTCTCAGCCTTTTCAATAACGAATAATAGACGAAAGCGTCGCCCTTAGGGGTGTGCGACGCGTGCCACCGCACAGGACCTTGCGTTTCAGGAGGGGCCCCGCGCTCATCAAAGAAAAACGCGCAAAATAAGAAATTTACAGATCAAATTTTTTTTTTTTTTTAATCTTTACATGAAACGTCTTGAAAATCAGCTGCATGAAATATTAGGATAGAAACATCATGGTAATGATAGAACGGACAATGTCCTTCCGGAAGGACGGAGAGTACTGCCGGTAGTACTCATCTAGGATTTTCCGTCCTTCTAACAAGGCGGACGGACGGTCTTACATCTTACAACCAAGACATTCAGAAAATTTTCAAAAGGCGCAAGAAAACAATTTAAACATGATAACTGTAATTATTTATTTATTTTTTTGTTGTTATGTACAAAAGTGTTTCCGGAAGAACTTTGGTCAATACCTTCTATAATTAATCTATTAGAGGAATCCGTTTCGTTACAAATATTACGACAGACAAAAATTTGGTCTCGTTCGATAGAAAATTAGGCTTATAGATAAAAAAAAAATTAAAAAAATTAATACAAACTTTTTATGTAACGAAGTTCTTTAATAAATATTCTATTCAAATGGTATATAGCTGCATCAAATATTTGTAGTTTATAAAAAAAAATCCGATTGGCGTTTCAAAATTCTGAAAATTTATTAATAATTTTCTTTCAAACCTATGCATAAATTTGCGTGGAAATCAAAAAAGGGGCCCGCTACTAAGTTCGCACTGGGCCCTGCGTCTGTTAAAATCGGCCCTGATAGAGGATAATATTTAAAACAATGGATAAGTATCACTTATTTTCGATCACTCATCTATCTACCCTTAATTTCGTCTCCGCCTAAGCAGCTTAACTCATCCTCTGCAGCTAACCTGCAGGGCTTCCCGAACACCAAGGAAGCTCCACAAATGCAGTCATATTTTGTGACGCGACCCTCTGCTGATTAGGAATCTTCAAAAGCTATACCAGCCCTGGAGTTGGAATAAGCTGAACAACTTAGAAAGAACTATCGAGAATGTTTCCGGTTCTGTGGCTCGCCTGCGTGGTGGCCATTAAAGTTTTCAAGAAGTCTGCCCCGAACGGAAAGTTAACGGTTTACTTAGGTGAGTTGCAATGGAAGTATTTCCTCTTATATAATGTTCCGTGCAATTTTACAGATCGACCGAATTAAAATTCCTTTTGACGTACGGTAATAATAATATTATTCGTTTAATTGGTTAGTACCGTAGAACCTTCAAATATCCAAACTCCAGTTATCTGGATCAACCAATAAGCGGATCGTCAATTATCCGGATCGTTTTGAGGAGGGGAAAATGAATTCAGCAACAAAAATCAAAATCCACATTTTAAAGTTTCTTTTCAGTAAATGATATTGCTTAACAGTCATAAAATTACAGTACATACTAAAACAACTTTTTTTTATAAAGAAAGAACTTTTTTTTTTCGTGAATTATCAATTTGTCCGGGTATTCGATTATTCGAATGGGATTTGATCCCAATTGACACGGATAATTGGAGTTCTTCTATATTACCATTACACCAAAACGATAAAAATTGAAAATTTTAATAATCTGTAAGCTAACAAATCTGTAATAAAATCTTGTGTGCAACGTTAAACGTTTTACTGTTTAAAATGCATGCTCCTATTTAACGAAACTTTATCCTTATTCACAAAACCGACGCCTGCTATATACTCCGATTAAATATTTTGTCGAACTGATTAAATTAATTTCGTTATTTTTTTCATGAAATTTATTTCGTCAAAAATGTGGATGGTTTCAAGTAAATACAGAAAGCGCGATTCTAACCTCTGATCACTAGGTTCAGAGTCCAACGCTCTATCCATTCGACCAAGCAGGCTCGCTTAAATTTCGACAATATAAGTATAAGAACCAGACGTGAGCTGATGCTCCGAAAAGGCATCTGAGTAGATTACTTTCGTTAAACATTTGAGGATTCTTGTTTCGCCAACAGTCACGTGATTTAATGACGAAACGATTGTTTGCCGATCGTCCAGTTTTCAAACTTAAGAGAGTTACTGTCTATTTCTTTTACATCAGAATTAAAGGGTCAAAAACAGAGCAATTCGAAGTTTCCATTTCAAAGGTTCGAAACAGTTAATTTTCTGTCCTCATGTTAAAAGTACTTTCCTTCTAAATTAGAAGATGTGTTAGAACCCCGCAAATGTTTTTCCTGTGTAATTTTTTAATTGTCGTAAAGGCAAATTATGCCCGCTATAATCATGACGACTTTGAACCGATCGAATTTCGGTAGACCAGAAAAAGCTTTCCACTTAATTTTGTGTCGATATGGTAAAAAAGAACTGAGTTATCACAACTTAATTCTCTTACTTTTCATTCATTAGTACGAATTTTTTTTTCCGAACTGGTCTATGTATTGTCTACCTGTTTTGAATTTTTTTTAATGGCAGAGGATGATCCTATGGTGATTTCCAGGGCCACTTTTAGTTGCGTTTCCCTATAGTTTGGACTGACGAAATAAAAAACATTTTAATTCCAATATCCCCTTAAAAATACCCTTTTTCTAGTTGACCTCAATTTTATAGTGATGTAGTGATCTGAAGAGCGCATTTTTTATGCAGATTCTTCGAAGAAAAGCTCCACAGCACAAATGATCAGTAAACATGTATGTCCTAGATATTAAATAGGTAAACTCAAATTAAAAAAAATTCCAATGGAGTTTTAAAAAATAGTAATTAGTTTTCTATGTACATACTTTTATTGGTTTTTAACCTGGGCGCTGCCCCCCTCCCCCCATAAAAAAAAGCGTAGAACCCTGTGTGGTGGCACACGCCGCCTACCGCATAGAACGGTCCTGTTGGTCCTCCTAAAATCCAGAATTTTTACAGAAAAAATGAATATCCGATAAAGTTCGTTATTTTACGGTGTTTCTATTCAATTAAGCAATCGGTTCATTTATTTCTATGATACGTCGTTTGAATTAATGGCGTTCAACGAACGTGTATTTTCCGCTAGTTGAACAATAAAGTTTTGATGAACTCTCTATTGTTCATTATTCTTTCGCAACCTGGATTTCGCAGCCCGCATACAATGATGCTGAAATGTATTTTACCCTCATAAATATCCTAATGCATATTTTCCCTAGATAAAAAAAAAGTTTATTGACCCTTTTCTTGATATATTAAGGAAACCTTCTTTGGCACAAATGAAAACATCTTTTGTTCAATGTAACACATTAAATTACCAGGCCTTTAAAATCCAAGTTACAGGAAACGATTTCAATCGGTTTCAATAATCAATACATTTAATGAAAGTAAAATTAAAAATATATATACCTGTAATTTGAATTCAAGTATTGGGGAAAACTGACAAAACACAAAATTTAATAGTGTTCTGCAACAAATTACACTGTAATTCTTATAACTACTGATGAGAACCGGTTTGAGTTCGATGGATTATGCCTACTATGGCAGAATAATCTCTCTTAAACGCGAGTACTCCCGCTTGGATCGACAAATGTACTGCCGAGTTACGCCTCTATGAACACCGCGTGCGAGGCTAATTTGAGCTCTGATTGCGTCATGCGTGGGGCGACAACAGCGCCATTTGTGCTATCCTCTACACAACGATACCAAAATAAAACGCGAGGGTACACTGTTAAATATATGTACTCAAAGATAAGTAAAATGTAATAATTTTGGATTACTTATAGCTCTGAATACATATGTTTCATTTTTGAAAAAGACATGCACTCAAAAATGAATACAATTAGTAAAAATGAATAAAAAAGAGCAGTTGCTTGCCTACATAGGCTGCCTTCATAAATCACTTTCAATAAATATGAACAATAACAATCAAGACTTACCGGGGATCGAACCCATATCCTCGGACACCGCCGTCCAGGGCCTTATCCGTTGTACTATCAGAGCGACGTGAAGAAGTTACAAACAGAAGACATGTCAAAAAGGAGTTTCAAAAGAATGGAAAGTAAATAACTCAGTTTCCATTTAAACAATCGACATCAAATTATGTGGAAAAACATCTTTTGACAAACTAGTTTGTGTCAGGTCGCTTTGTTAAGATGGCTTGAACAGAAGCGGAAATTAGCAATTTTAAATCACACTGCTCATTTTTGCGAAAATACGGTCGCTTAAATTTGAGTACGTCATCGCTCATTTACGATGCAATTGCACTCAATGAAAACACCGAGTATGTTCAGGTACTCATTTTTAAGTACTTTTTTTTACAGTATACGGTTGCAAAGATAGAAGCGATATTAGTGTTGCATATTTTCGTTACATTGTTACATGCGGTTTTAGCAAGCGACCTCTTACTTACCGAAATGAAAGACGCTTCACGTTAAAAAAATATACATTGGAAAAATAGTTTTAACTCTGTGTAACAGATACTGTGATTCTTTCAGGCAAAAGAGACTTCGGCGACTATGGTGACTCCGTGGAACCCGTCGAAGGTGTAGTCATAGTCGACTCCGACTACCTGAAGGACCGGAAAGTATACGGACAGGTCGTCACCACCTTCCGCTATGGCAGGGAAGAAGACGAGGTCATGGGACTCCACTTCCACCGGCAACTCTACCTGGCCCTGGACCAGATCTACCCGAAAGACCAGGACCCCGAGAAGTCCGAACTCCAGGACAAACTCACCAGGAAACTCGGCGACAACGCTATCCCGTTCACGTTCGACCTCCCGGAGAATGCGCCGCCCTCCGTCACCTTACAACCTGGGGCTGACGATCAGGGAGCGCCCCTGGGTGTGGAATACGAGCTGAAGCTGTTCGTGGCCGACAACAAGGAGGAGAAGCCGCATAGGAGGAATTCGGTGTCCATGGCCATTAGGAAGCTGCAGTATTATGTTCCTGGGCCCAATGTGAGACAGCCGAGTACGCTGGTCAGCAAAGGGTTCGTGCTGAGTCCCGGAAAGCTGTCCCTGGAGGTAACGCTAGACAGGGAGTATTACTACCATGGGGATAAGATTGCGGTGAACATGGTGGCGACTAACCATTCCAAAAAGACCATTAGGTAATTAGATTTAGGTTCATTTTTTGTAGTTCACACAATAGTCCTTACCGAAGAAAATAGTGAAGTCTTTAAATGGAGGCCCTTCTTCACCGCTAGACAGCAATTAAAATGTTACAATTACCTTCTTTAAGTCGTAGTTTACCGTGTATATCTACAAATAACTGGAGTCAGCTTCCAGGAACTTTTTATTAACATTTTAACTATACTGGTAAAGCTTTATACAGACGTTATCTTTAAACAATGCCTAATTTACATATATTTTGGGAGAATATTTTTATTTTGCGCATCATATGCTGCTTGCACATTCTCGTCTTCTACCTCATTGACTTTAATCTAATGAAATTGAAGCACTTATTTCTAAACTCAGAATATACCATGCATGCTGAACTTTTGGAAAGTAGTGTAAATGAGCTATGACATTACTCTGTTTCCACCAGAGGGCGAGAGAGGTATTTAAAAAAGAAATGAAGTGTGCTTGCTTACAACGTTAGTAGAAAGGTTTCGTTTGAACAGGTATAGGTAGTTAAAAAAAGCGATTTGAAGGACTATAAACGTGCGATGATTGTGGGTACTCCAAGTCATGGAGCGAGCAACAACAAAACCGCTATTGAATGTTCGAGCGAAAAAAAGTGTCCATATTTATACAGGACAACATTGCTGCAAATTTTAATAAAGGATCCTTTATAATCATCTCTTAACACACTATTTGCCGAACAATTCAGCGTAGAGAATATGGGGTCATAATATTTCAGCCACTTCTTGTATAAACTTTTGTGGACTGAACAAAAATTTATCATCTTTCCATAAGTTTCAAAAAGTGGCTTTTCACAGATTACCAAAGAAGCGTGTACTTTTTCAATTATATAATATTAATTGAGTGGCCCCGTTTTGCTGAGGATCCGGTAATGTACTGTGCGACTTTTGGAGCCAACATACAGGGTTGCTATCGTCAAGAGTTCTAAATAGAGTATAGGGCTTAAGCTAAAAAATGGTTTTCTATAATCATACATCTATACTTGTATCGATCGTTTTGGTCATGAGTTAAAGTATCTGGATAGAGCACGAAAGATTCCGAGTTTAATGTCATCTTAGCACACATTTCTATACCTTCACAAACCAAAAGGAATACCACGTTTTTATGCTGAAAATAATAAAAAAGTAATTGGATTGTTTTATTTTAGTAGCCCAGATTCGGTAAAATAATATTTTGATATCCATAGGTACTTTAAAGCTTTGGATTCCATTTTAAAGTATAACAAAGAAGCAGGAACCTTTTTTTACTAATAAAAACTCAAGAAAGAAGTCCGCAGAAGCAAAAGTAGCTATATCTAATGAACAAAAGAGTCAGTGAGTGTGATTTCTGTTTGACTGGAATGTGGATATAGCGGGTTTTGCTTCTTTGCTTAAAAGCATTCATCCAGTTGCAAAACAAGCTATGCGAATACAAAAATTTAGATTACAGTTATTGCGTAATTTGAGAACGTAATTAGTGAAAAAATATTGTCTTCATTCTTTCTTTTTACGAAAAATATTATTATTCTATTAACAATAGTTAAATTTTGATATTTTTTCGGGAGTTATTCTAAAAAATTTTTGTAAGCAGCTTTTGCATTTGATCTTTTGCATGAATGTTTGTGTAATTTAGAAAATATACATATACAATACATTTTATTTGTAAAGCAATTAAAAAAAAAAAAATGCTTAAAAGCCAGTAAGATTGTTATAACTGTAGAATTGTAAAATTATTTTCATCCAATATATTCATTTTGAGACGTGTTACAGGAACATCAAGGTCAATGTTATCCAGAATACAGAAGTGACGATGGTAAACGGTCACTACAGTAAAACCGTAGCCAATATCGAATCGAGGGAAGGATGCCCTATCATACCAGGAGCTACAGTAGCCAAGGTCTTCTACATCAACCCTTCAGTTGCAAACAGCGTGGTAATATAAACCGATAAAAAAAGAAATAACTGCAATTTTACTTAATATTATAACTATATAAATATGTAGTGTAGATTATATCTGAAATATCATGAAAACTGTGGTGGCTCATATATAATTTACCCAGAATTTTTTCATTATCGGCTCAATCCAAAATTTTAAGTCACCTGGAAACTACAAGATTAAAAGTATGTTTTAATTGCTTGGAAACCTCCTCGCTTCCCAATGACACTTAATACAAAAATCTAAACTTTAATACGTGGCTGTGCTATCTCCTGCAAAATTTATGAAAATGGATTGAGCTGGTTTTGAAACAACTCATCAAATAAAATGTTCGTAATGTTGCTTTTTTTCCAATAGACTACCCTTGTAGCAAAACCCGTTTTACAGAGAAGAAATGCGTAACTCACCCTTCATCATTGTAGGGAGACCTTTGAAGACACGAAATATTTGCTTGAAAATTACTTAATCGCTATTATTTCTATTTAAGCGTTTAAGGATCCTTCCAAGGAAATAATATAACTTTTATAATTTAACTTACCTCTGAAGTAGAAATAATGGAATCTTTTGTTGATTTGGGCCTTCGAGCATGAATCCTTCATAGTAGAGAAAACATAATGTTATAATCTCACTAACATCAAAGTGAGGCCAACATGTATGGCCTCAGACACGTGGTTATTTACGCCATTCTATTCATAAATCTTCACTGTTACACCTTTCCCAATTCATCAGCCAATCGCGGGTGTTTTTTAATTCATAATTTTGAAAAGAAATCACGTGTCTGAGGCCATTCGTTCTGAGATGTTGGTTTCACGATTCTGACGTCTTACTCTGCTCTACTACAGTCCATTCATGCTGGAAGATTTAAGCCTTGTACTGCATCTTGCAATTGTACAAATGGTCATTTTTTTAAAGTTTTTATACTCTACTACTCTTATACGTATTTTTAAAGACGCAGCCCTCGTTGAAAATGCACTTCATGCTCGGCTTGTTCTGGCTTACACTTTCAGAATAAAAGATTCCTAGCTTACTTCCTGTGAATTATCGCCAAATTAGAGGCCTCCGTGGCCGAGCGGTTAAGGCGTTCAGCTACTAATCCGAGGATTGGTGGTTCGAACCCGTGCGATGGACTTGACAAAAAAAAGTAGGGATCTTGTGATTGGAGGGTTGCCGGCTTCGCTACAAAAATATTAGAAAAGTCGTCCAGAACATCCACAAAAATTAACGGCGTGTATACGGGACTGGTGCACGATACATCTGATCGGGGTCCAAAGTCCTGACGTCTATTGAAGGCGTTGAGTGCCAGTTCAGGTGTTTTCTCGTCATCTGACCATGGTTCTAAAATAACGAGGTGCAGGTATGAATGTGCGTGTGAATGTGTTCCCGGGTCTTTCCTTCGAGATAGACCCCGAACCGTCGCCAATAGCCCGCTATGTAGCTCTAGTGGGACGTTAATTAACCAAACCAAATTAAACCTATCGCCAAATTATCTTCATCTTCTTCTTTCTTCCGTAGAATATCTTCACTTGCCAAGCCGAATGTTATAAACAAGTACAGCAACTGTACATACGCACTATTGCCCTTAAAATCTTCAATTAGAAATCAGCACCCTCATGGTAGTAACATATCTTTCAGATCAAACGCGGGATCGCGCTGGACGGCATGCTGAAGGAAGGCGACACCAACCTCGCCTCGTCCACCCTCAACTCGGGCGATGCCCTGGGCATCATCATCTCGTACATGATCCGCGTGCGCCTGTACATGGGGGCCATAGGGGGCGAGCTGGTGGCCGACGTCCCCTTCAAGCTCGCCTCCCCCACCCCCGAGAAGCAGAGGGAGGTGTCCAACCTGCAGAAGCGGGTGAGGAAGCAGATGTCGAGGGAGATGAGCACGGATCTTGTCTTCGAGGACTTTGCCCGCAGACGCCAGTTCAGCGAGGACAACGAGTGAGCTCCGTTACTGTGGCGGTGCAGCAGTCAAATGCGAAGCGAAACACTGTCACAGGAAATTGATTTTTTGAATAGTTCAGATGTAACAAAACGGATCTGTAGAATAAAAGCAAGCTATTACGTTTTGTGTGTGTGTGTGTGGTTTTTTTGCTAGGGTACATATCGATGGCTAAAATGACAATCATTGTATGACCGCTTTTGTAAACTTTTCGGAAAGTGCAAAAAGAAGATTTCGAGCTTGGGTCTTTTTGGATGCCCTGACCGAATTTTAAACCCTCACCACAAAGTTATTATTGAGAAGGGATATACAATGTTTATGCAAGCGAAAAGAGCTTGAACGCACCTTTACATTGATAACAATATCCCTTGTTGGGCCAAGAAATGGAAATGCAATGATTGTGTTTAGAGCCATCAAAATGCAATGTCTGTTCATAAAGTTTAATTTTTAAAAGTTGCACGCAAAACTTAGAACTTGATGGTATTTGTCATCCTCCTCTAAAGCACTAGGTGATAACAAAAAATATCATAACTTTGAAATGCTATATTTCCAAAACCAAACTATTTAGCCATTTGCATATCCAGTGACGGTTAATAATTTTTGCAAAAGGAAATAATAAAAAAAAACATAAGTTGAAATCAAATAATATAAGAACATAAAAAAAACATAAATTGAAATCCTATAATATACAATAAAAAAAATTATTAGATCAAGTTTTATTATATGTATTTAAATATTCTTCAAAAAGTTATATTAATTAAATATTTTAATTTAGTTTAATTAAATTGAAACATTTAGTTAATAGAACTTATAGAAGAATATTTCATGACATCTTTAATCACTTAAATTATTTAATTAAAAAAAATTTTGAAAATATTTCATTTAATTTCAGTTTTTATGTCTAATACCACCATAATGGCCCCTTCCCCCCCCAATCCAATCTCTGGATTCGCCCCTATCCTGGTGTACTCCGAAGCAAGGCTTATTCATCGACAAAACTTCCAATAACAAAAAGAAAAAAAGGATGTCTTAAATAAAACAAAAAAAAATTACATCTCAATGGAGCATAATGATTTTTTGGGACCAGACTTTTAATGTGCTAAAAAAAACATTAATTTATAACATAGCCACCCGCGGAAAAGGAGTATTTTTGATCCCTGTCTAATAGGCAGTTTGTATAATATATAAAGCTTAATAAAATTTGTATGTTTATTTATGTGTTTTCCATTGGGAAATGGGATTCTAAGATATTTAATTGTAGGGAGCTTCAATGAACGTATTCCAGTCATTACAATTACATTATTTTTTTATTAAAAACGTACTAATGGGGACAACGTAACTTTTTTTCCTTCTTCTGAAAACTTAGAAAAATGAAACATGACCCCTTTCTCAAACCATTCACATCATAAAAAAACTTTACATCCCTAACTAGTTTGCTACTATATTTTTTTTGGTGAAAAAACTTATACAGACAACTCTCGTTATCTCGAACTCGAAGGGAAGTGTATAAAAATTCGAGATATCAAAAATTCGAGTTATCGAAAATCCTATAAAAAAGCTGTTTTGATAAAAAATAAATACTAGTATACTTACACGACTTTATTTAACATATCTATCCAAAATAGTTTGGTAAGTATTTATATTTTTTTCGAAATCAATTATATTTTCCAAATGCACGATTGCTTGAACTGTCTCTGATGTTTTCATTTCCGGCCTTGATTCAATGAATTCACGCATAGATTTTATCGAAGATAGAGCCTCTTACAAAGTTATCTTTGGAGGAGGTTAGCATTCTTCATTATCATTCTTCTTCTGAGAGCGATCTCTCATCAAATGCTGCTACAAAGAGTTCATTGCCTAAACAAAAATGAGAAGGGGTCGAGTGTCGTCTTCTTATTTTAAGTGAGTTGCTTTCTGGACGGTCGGTAATGTTCCAAGAAAGTGACTCGCACTTTACCGAAAACGCCAGCTGGCTTGAGGGACGATAAATCATTAATCTTCCTTGTTGGACTGACTCTGCGTTAAAGAGGAGGGGATTCAGCTCAGGGAATCCAGTCTGGCGACATTCAAACAAAAGGGTGAGGCACAGGTAGGAATCCCTTGTAAGTATACCCTTTCAATAACGCACAATAAGAAAGAGAACTGATAAAGAAAAACGTGGCAATTACATATATGCTAAAGGTTCTTCAAAATCCGTAGTTTTGAGAGGAAAACAAAATTTTGAGTTGTGAGGAAACTTCGAGTTATCGAAAATAACGACGAAAAATTTCGAATTAAAGAGATAAAATTACATTAAATAAGTAATGAAGGTGCAGGGAAATAATTTTTTTTCGAGATATCGAAAAATTCAAGTTATCGAAGTTTGAGTTATCGAGAGTCCACTGTATAAGTATACTTAAAAATAATTAGCAAATTAATGTGGGGTTTAATCTGTTCACAAATTAGAAAAGAAAAAACTTAATGAATACAAAATATTAGGAATTCTCAATAGTTTTTCGCGTGTTTCGATACATTTATAGTGCCTATAACAGTTCGATTTGGTGTTTCGTGTTTCATGTTCCATTTGAGAGCAATGGGGGCTCCCGTTTGAAAGCCGACTTGTCTTAATCGGGGTCTGGCCACTGAGTGTATGCATAACATACAAAACATATAGTAAAAGTTTAGTTATTGTTAACATAATAAATCTTTTCTTGGACCTTCATCGTCGCATGACTTCCTCGCAAGAACGCTCATTGTAGAGTAGTTGAGGGTAAAACGTCCATTGGTCGTCCTTCCACAGCATTTCATGAAGTTCTGAAGGAGGTCTTCGCTGAACTCGTCCTTCAACTCACGGGGAAGTAAGCAAGCGAAGGAACAAGCGGCTGCCACAAAACCTGTAAAAATACCTCTTTTGTAACAATATTTTTTTTATTTAAACCTTTATTTACGAAAAAAATACGGGCAGTTTTCTTTTAAAGGCAACAGGTTTTAAATAAATGCATTCAATTGAAATGAAATGAGTCTGCAACAGTTTTAATCGAAAACTCTCAGAGAGAGACTTTTATATTGATATTCGCAATAGCAATATACCCTCTTTAACCTGCGCAGTCGGTAACGCGGCGTCCGCAATAGTTAGGTGACCAACACTATAAACAGATCTTTACACAATCTGATATTGGTATGTGTTTAGGGGCATGTCCTCTTTGGAGGGAGGCCTCCGTGGTCGAGCGGTTAAAGGCGTCAGTTGGGAATCTGAGGATTCCTGGTTCGATTCTAGGCGATGGACTTGACAAAGAAAGGTTAAAAAAGTAGTGATTTGATTTTGTGATCGGAAGGTTGCCAGCTTCGCTACAAAATACTAGAAAAGTCGTCCAGAACATCCGCAAAAATTAACGGCGTGTATTCGGGACTGGTGCACGATACATCTGATCGGGGTCCAAAGTCCCGACGTCTATTGAAGGCGTTGGGTGCCAGTTCAGGTGTATCCTCGTCATCTGATCATGGTTCTAAAATAACGAGGTGCAGGTATGAATGAATATGTGTGTGAATGTGTTCCCGGGTCTTTCCTTCGAGATAGACCCCGAACCGTCGCCAATAGCCCACTGTGCAGCTCTAGTGCGACGTTAATTAACCAAACCAAACCAAACCAAACCTCTTTGGAGGAACAAAGTTGGGTCAGCCCTTGGCTTCTTAGAAGAAAACAAAATGGTAGCCAACAAGTATCATAAATTTTATTTCAGTAGTAAAGATCCCTTTAGTGGATCTCACACACTACGAATCTTAATATGCAAGACATAAAAAAAAAAGGAATTTCTCGGAGCAGCGACGATTCGTACTTTTATCTCATGAATATTAACGGTTCTTTTTAAAAAATAATTAGTTTCTAGGCAGTTTTTAAACAAGCCGTTGGCAGTAGTTCTGCCATCTATGGGTAGAATTCTTTGAACGGATTGTCATCAATGAATATTTACAACGAATATGTGTGTGAGCGATTAGGAAAAAGGCAAAATTGTAAAGTTGTTTTCGCTGCAAACTGGGTTATTTTATATTTACAGTGCATCTATGTTATATATCTTTTTTTAAAATTTTTATAATTTTAATAGATATAGCTTCTCCAACTCTTTTGATTTGAAAAATACTTCAACATCGAATATTTTAGTGAATTTAAAGTTTATATGTATAGTTTGAAAAACTGAAAATCATTGGACGACATAAGCCGTTCAGCCCCGTCAGAGGGTTAACTTCGTACTAGAGCTTCACAGTGGGTTATTTGGCGACGATTAGGTGTCTATCCCGAAGGAAAGTCCCGGGAACAAAGTATCGTAATTTTCAACCATGTTTATTTTAACTATGCAAATTAAAGAAGGGTTAAAGGAGTAAAAAATTTCAGCTTAAGCAGAATATCAAAGATTACAGACTCGGATCAAAGAATGTTTAACAATATACTAGAAAACTTTCATTTAAGCTCTCTCGTCACGGGCCTAGGTTCAAAACCCGATATTGATGTTTCTTTGCTTGTGTTGAAATCTACGGTAATTCTCTAATACAGTGGTAAACAAAAAAAAATCAAAGCGATTATTTATACAGGGTCAATTTATGGAGTGCTCGCTTAAAATTGCCAAAATTGTAATCAAATTTATTTGAATAAACAAAATATTCCAATTTCCTTAAGAATCAATAAAATCCTCCATACATCTATTTTTATAATATTTCAGATATCTATTTTTATAATATTTCAGATATCTATTTTTATAATATTGTCTGATTTTGTAAAGTTTATTTTTATAATTTTTATTTAATAAAAAATAACCATAAATGTGTATCATTATTTTATATCTACCTTAATAAATATTTTTTTTTTCAAAAATAACAAATTTCATAAAAGAAAATTTGTATACGAAAACCAAATAATGAATTCTAATCAGCTCTGAACAGTACAACTTTCTACCCTTCGAACAGACTGACAAGGAAATACATTCTTTCTTCGGTGTACAAAACATCAAAAACCTGTTCCGTGAATACCCGACGTTAGAGTTTTCTAAAGTTAAAGAATTTTATAACATCAAGGAAATAAAAAATACATTGATTACCTCTCAACTCATCATATGAGGGAAATGTAAATGATTTATATTCTTCACTGCAGGATACGTCCACAAATCCCAAACCTTCCAACATTCTTTGGTAGTGAAATTGCTCTGTGTTTCCGCATTGAGAATTCAGAAATTGGTCCATTTCTTTATTTGTTACGTTGTGATCCTGGTACGAAAGAAGAAATCAGATTAATTTACAATCAATATCGGTTGAAAAGAAATTAAAAGGATTTACAATTTTCAAAACTAATTCCCAAGCTGAGTTGGCTGTGATTTTGCAGATGAGAATAAAAATAATTTTGCAGGAATACTATGTTAAGGCGGCTACATACGTAATTGCAAGCTTGACAAGCATGCATGATAAAAAATTTGTACATTCTAACACAATTTTTATTTGCTTGACAAGCGGGCATGATCAATATTTTGTACAGTCTAACATAATGTCTACTTGCCACCATACCTAACTGGAAGCTTGACAAGCATCTAATGATCAATATTTTTTGTACAATCTAACACAATTTCCATTTGCCACCATCAATATTTTTGTACAATCTAACACAATTTCCATTTGCCACCACACGTAACTGCAAGTTTGACAACATGCATGATCATTATTTTTTGAACAAGCCAACACATTTCCATCGGCTAGTACATGATACAGGGATTACTTGAACAAGTGCCAATTTGTGCTTTCAAAATGTCGACTTCGGACGACAATGCACTTGTTCTTGCTGCTATTGTCCTGGTAATGGTAAAGACTGGTTAATGAAAATAAAACCTATCCCCCAATAATTTATTGAGTAAACTGGAGATATATCAGCGTAATTGGTCTTAAATCTTAGTCCTAATTGGTTCTATAATTAGCTCTAAAGGCATTTAACCTTCTGAACAACAGCATTCTATTCTGCATTGGCGTACATTAATCTATATTTTTAATAACATATTGTATGCTGCATAGCTGCATCCCTCAGCCTTACCACGATAATCGTCCGATTTAACACGCTAAAGACAAGGTTGATTTTCATATCTCTAATATAAATGCGAAAACCCTCACTGCTGACTCACTCATCACTAATTTTCTCATTTTCCATATGCTCAAGGAATATGAAATTTGGGTGTCGTTCCATATACACTTTAAATAGAAAAAATAAACTATTTGCGAGCTTCTAAGTGAAATAAATGCGTTCGGCTAGTAATCTGAGGATTGCAAGTTCGAGCCCGACTGATGGACTTGACAAAGAAGTGTAAAAATTTAGCGATCTTGCGAAAGGAGGGTTGCCAGCTTCGCTACTATAATACTACGAAGTCGTCTAAAAAAATATCCAACAAATTATACTGGTGTGTATACGGGACTTGTCCACGATAAATCTGATCGGGGTTCAGAGAGTTGTAATATTAAATAAAGAGCGCCTTCAATACCAGACTCTTGTAAGGCCGCGGTGTCAACATTGAAAAGAAAAACCAACATCACGTGGTTATAGCGCTGCCACATTTGGCGTTCAGACATCTGCATGAGTTTCAAATTTTGCGCACTTTCTTCTTTTTTGGTGATAAGCAGTTCTGCCCGTATTCAACTTCTTAACATATATGTACGTATTTACTTATTTTCAAACAATGTGCGCTAAATACTTCCTCTTCATTAACGAAACGAAAATATTTTATTTGTGTTCAATACTCGAAGAAGCGAAACTCTTTATATTTCTACGGTTTTATTGTTCATATTTTCTTATTGAATTATACAAAATAACAATTGAAAGAACTTCGCTTATGGTAAATTTTTTACATGAAAACGTAACGCAATTATTTTAAAAGTACAAAGTAAGAAAAATATCTTTAATATATCTGTTAAACTCCCTTAAATTGCGCCACTCGTTAAAAAAAAACGATATTTAAGTACAAAATTAAACACAAAACCATATTACAATACTTCGATCTCGATTAGTTCTGAAAGTCGCCAAGGCTTGCCAAGTAATATTGGCGCATGAGTGAATTGGCATTTCCACAAATCACGTGGTTTCAATGAAATCAGCATTTTTATTCCTCTATTTGTATCATTACTCTATGGTCCTGACGCCTATTGAGGTTGTGTCGGGTCACAGCTCCAGTGTTTACCTCGTCGTTGTGCTTGCAGAACATAAGTAGAAGAGTATATGATAAAGACAGAACTATATTAAACGAGAAATACGCTTGGGAAACTTAAGAACACATTTATACTTTGTTGAATTACAATTCCTAAGAAACTTTGCCAGATGCTAAAACCAAGGAACAGAAAACAAACACTCGTTGCCAATTACATCCAACAATCTGACCATGGTTCAAAAATACGAGGCACCGTTTCCGGGTCTTTCCTTCGAGATAGGCCTCGAACCATCTTCAATAGTCCACTGTGCAGTTCTAATTCGACGTTAATTAACCAAACCAAACCTAACTGAAAGACTCGTTCTGACCGCGGAATGTCAGAGTGGACGCATTGAAGTTTAAATCCTGGCCATTACTCATTTTTGAGTGCATGTCTTTTTCAAAAACGAAACTTATGTATTCAGAGCCATGATAAGCATCAAATGTACTAAAAAATAAGTACATTTTACTTAGTTTTGAGTACCTATTTTTAACAGTGTACGGTTCGCCAAAAACAACGCAATATGATAATTTAGATGACCCATTTAACTTCATAATGTCATTACACCGATAATTTGAATAACTTTTCAGGGTTCCTGGACCTTTACTTGTGAGTCGCTTTATTCAATATCGGAATAATCTTTGTGTTCTATTATACAGGGAATATCACCTTCGAAAACGTGATAACAGTGGCTCCTTTTGGCAATATGATGGACGTGGTAGCTTTAAAAGGGAAAAAATACTAAAGGAAGTTTCAGAAAAAATAATGAGGGATTATGATCTAGATTCAATAGATTCACCTGGCAGTTTCCTACAAGTGTCAGATATAAATCTTTTGTTTATTTACAAATGGTTTTTGCTGTTCATGTATTCGGAGCTATGATAAGCATCGAATGAAATAAAAAAAATGAGTACATTTTACTTATTTTTGAATACCTATAATTTTTAACAGTGTACGATCCAAAGTGTGAAAATAAAAATCCTACTTTGAGCAATCCACTCCACTTTGAACTGTTGAGGAGACGCTTACAGCAGTCATGGTAGGAGGAATTTATTTCGAAAAAGACTACGGCTTCTCCACCAGGTTTCAGAAGTTCAAAAACATTCCTAAATGCACGTTCTTGGTCTTGAAGATACTGAAAGGTCCACGTGGATATGACTTTAGATACTGTACCTTCCCAGCAATCTATTGTGTCCCTGCAGAAAATAAAAAGTAACAAAATGTAGTATTTTTTAATAAAAAAATTAATTATATATATTGCCATTTATATCATTGTATTTGTAATCGGAGATAATTGGTAACTAACTATTTATTTTGCTTATATTTAAAAAAGTAAAATTACAAAGTTAGTATTAAAATTGAATCAAGTAATAATGAAATACTTTAAGATTTTAGAAATATTATAATGTCTATACGATTACTTTTTTAAAAAATATTTTTTTAACATTTCTTGAACATAAAAAACGCCTTTCTTTCGTTATATTGCACTTAAAAGTATAGCATCACTTGGGTATTAGCAACATATTTTATTAACACTTTGCAGTCGAGATTCGAGTTTTGCCTTTAAGTTACCGAAATAACGACGTGTTATTTTTTTTTCTCTGTTCTTCAACATATTCTTATATTATCTATAACATATTCTTAAGTTTAAAAAGTTATTCTGTCATAAACTTTAATATAAGTTATTTTTATCATGTAGAACAGTAGGTTCTCAACTCGTGGTACGCGTACCCCTAGGGGTACGTGGCGGTTCGGTTAAGGGTACGCGAAAATAATATTAGTAATTGAGGAAAACACGAACACCTAAAATAAAAATAATAAATGTAATAAGTAAAATCAAAATAAAATAAAAGGCTTTAAGTGTCATCAATTTGAGTGGTTTGATTAATTTGTCAGCTCACTTAAGAACATTACTGCTTAGCAAAAAGGGTTCTGTGTCTGTGTGTGTAAGTGGATGAGTGAGAAGGGTTATGAAAGGTAGAGTCATAAATGAAAAGTTTTAGGGAGAGGTACGTGAGAGAAAAAAGATTGTGAACCATTGATCTAGAAGAACCAAGTATATGTTGGAGATCTAAAACTTTTTTAAGATTGAAATTCTTCTCAATCCCTGTTTTTTAAAAACATTTGACAAATGTCATAAACTACTAATTACATTAAGAAAATCAACCCAATAAAGAATACTCAAGACTAGAAAAATATAGAAACAATTGGGAATACTAACTTTTCTAAAATATCGGCCACCCAATATTCTATTTTAGGATGAGGATTCAAAACGTTAGCCAGGCTGATCATGCTGTCTAAGATATCCACACCGATTAATCTTCGAATATGAGGGAATATGGTAATAATGCACTTGCAAGATGTGTTCCCTGGGCCACATCCAATGTCCATCACCACTTCGTCGATCAGGTTATCCCAATCTCGAATCGAAGAACTTTTCAGTAGAAAGTCGACTGTGTCCTTATTCTGAAGACTGTGGTATTTGCTGTACAAAATGGCGTCCATGTCATATGAAATCAATTCTTTAAAAGAAAAATTTATTAAGGAAGAGCAATGCTCTTTATGAAAACAAAATTAAATAAAAAAAAATTCAATTCGTTTTGCAATATTAAAACATTCAAACTTCAATGAAAATGGGAGATTAAAAGAGTGCGATTCGAACAATTTTAATCGCATTTATACACTTATATTTCAATTGTACTTTATAAAATCAAAGTCTAAATAAGTTCTCTTATGATAAAATTTTTTTATAAATGTAATATTGTAAATTTTTAAAATGTAATATAAAAATGCAATACAGTATTATAAATGTAAATTTATAGTTACGCTATAAAAAAAAAACTAATGCTATCATGGTTTGTAACTCGAACAAGCATGACAAATCATGTATATAAATTCTAATAATATTTATTTGTTTTAGTACAAGCAAACGATTATTAATATTTTGAAAATAACTCATATACATTTCATAAATGAAAATGTTGACTAATTCAGTTAAAGTATAAAATAATTTACAATGTAGTCAAGCTTATTTTGTAAAAAAATTAATTTTTTTTGTTTGTTAAAATTTCCTATATTTAACAAATATCAGTAATCATATTAGAAAGCTATTTTTTTTTTAACTCAGACGATTTTAAAAATTCGTTACATACATAATAACGTTTGGAAATTTTTATTTTATTATTTAACGTTTTAACATAAATAGGTATCTTTCACATAGAAAATGCACATCGCATATATGTTACCGGCAATATATGAAAAGCAGTTATTCTATCGAATGCCCAGGCACTTTATAGAATATCGAAAATTGGACGTGAAAGTATGAAACGAAAATATTTTACTGGTTTCTAAGTCATTCTGTGAAATCCCAAAAGATAAACCAATAGAGTATAAAATACTCCCGATAATAGCGTTTCTAATGTCAACGTGGTTTATTTATGTATTTTTATCAAATGTCTTTTCGTAAATCTTTTTCCCCAAGTTTGACTTTTTGTGAGAAAAACAGTTAAATGCAATTTAAAATAGAATTCTTCTCTACATTGTTGGAACAAGTAAGTTCTTATTATATTTTCTCTTTATTTTTTCAAGAAGAAAGTACGTACTATAAATTATTTTGTATTTCTTTTCCTTTACGTCTTTTCAATAAAAGCCTTCTCATGACCCTATTTTAATACTTTGCCTAAACAGCATTTGTCATACTATATAATTCCAAGGTATTACATATAATGCATAGAGAAAGTATATATAATATTAAAATAATTCGGTTACTTTCATAGTCAAGCATTCCATAGAATGCCTGGCTTTCATGCTTTTTATTGTCCGTTAAATACGATAACATAAAGTTTTACGGATACAAAAGTAAACCCTATAGAACGTTCTTTCCGACAATATACAATTTGCAACAAAAAGAATCCCCCTGAAACACTTCTCATAATCTCAGTAAATCCCTTATTCTGTACGAAAATTTTATGAATGTTAAATCATTTTGACTGATTTTTGAACAACAAATGGTCATTTCTCAAAGGGACATATTGTGTTTAGATTTCTACTCATATTGTAACTTTTCAATCGTTAATGTTTATATAACATCTCAATAATATTTTTAGTATAATTTATTATATTTCAATATAGGAAACAGTGTGAACTAATAATAATGATTTTATTTATTTGATATCTGTGAAATATTTTGCATATTTTTCATTTAGGTTTTATATAAAAGCCCGGCTTCTAAACGTAAATACAATTCTGTTGATAAATACAATTTCAAAAGGTCTTCTACTTTCCTTATACCAATTTGTGTAATTAAGTTCGTAATTTAAAATCATTAACCATTAAAATTATTTAATAAGCCACGTTAAAGACCCGTACACTGTGTCCATCTGCCAGGTTAGATTAGTTTACTTGATGAGCAAGAACCAAATGTCTATTTTTTTATACTTTATGTTTTAAGAAAATTACAAGTTAACGAGAAAGTTTTAAAGAATGTTCACATTTGTTTCAGCTTAATTGGCATTGTCATTCAAGCGCAATAAAAATACAAATGTAAATGTAGAACACAGCGCCTCATCGTCCACTATATTTTAAAAAAAAAATGCATTGTTATTTCTTATAAAAACAAAACTTTTTCTAAGTGATAAATTTATTTTTTAAAATTTAAAAGTAATGGCTTATTTTTAAAGAATTGTCTAGACAAATTGTAAAAGATAGTATTAACAAGTTTCATAAAAATATTATTACAAATAATATAGTACTTTAAATACGAACTTACCTACTTTAAGTGAATTAGAACTGTTTGTAAACCGTTTCTTATTCAGGTTTCTTCTAGATAAAACTTTAAGGCTGTAAACGTAGTGCTTTTGTTTGTTTTTATTGCCTTCCTATCAAATATATCTAAGTACACATTGAATAGATTTTATGTCTACTACTAAAAGCCTTTTGTGCAAAGTTTATCGCATTTATTTCCAATTGCAGGTGATACACTGATAGTAGCAAGAAAAGAGAACGATTGTAAATCTTGATCTACAACTTGTAAAAGTATAAGTGTATATTTTCTTATAATTTGACTTCTTACATGTACTAGATACAACACTTTAACTTGCATCGTTACATTAATACTTATTATTATTCATCAAATCAAATAAATCGGTTAGAAGATACCATGTTGTATTTTTAAAAAAAACCTCAAGTGGAATATTTAATAACTTTAAAAAAAAGTTTAGTTAATCGATATTTACGGATATATAACAGCCAGATATACGATTAATTTTTTACAGTGTTTGCCCAAATGGATTCTTCTCTATCCAACAAAAAAGGAATTTTCGAAATCCCACAATATTTGTTTTTAAACGGTTCGGTTAATTGAAAATTCCTGATTGTTAAATACCGGATATTTTTTGAAAAAGGCGCCCAAGTGAAACATTCCCTATACAATTTTTTGTCTCCAAAAATCTGAATTAGAACAGAAATCTTTACGCGAATATACATTAAAAAAAACATAACAGTCGGATTGATAACCTTTCTCCCTTTGGCGCACTTTTCAGTCGGTTTAAAATAAATGTTTTCTTTTGTAAGCCATTATTGTCAAATTTTGTAGTAGATTTAACAATTTTCCTACACTATAGAACACGCAAAAAAAAAAATGGAAGTAGGTAGTGTGCGAGTCATTACCACCCAGCGTTTCGGCGTATAACATCTTACACAGGATGTTTTGTCCATTACGGGTGTCAGCTGAGTCGATCAGAAAGAAACCCATCAAAGTTGGGTGTTTTATTTAATTTATTTCTCAAAATTCTGATTTAATTCAATTATAGAAAGAGCAGGCACGTCGCACCGCCCCCCCCCCCCCCTCCCCACCGGGGGGAGCGCGACCCTACTATAATCTGGAAACCCTGAAAGTTAGGAATTTCAACTTCTAAAAATCTCCAAGTTGAGAAAATTTATGCCTGAAGAAAATGAATATTATTAACAAATGACAGCTAGGGGAGATTAGAAATCGTCCAACTTGTAAGATTACATTTAAATTAGACCTGAGAACGGACATTGCATTGGATGGTGCAACAAATCAATGCTCGTGAGACAACTGTTTAATATTACCTAAAATTTATATAAAAAAAAAGATGAAAAATGTCAATAAGTCGGAATTTTCAGCACTGTTGTGTTGGGAATTTCGAATAGTTGAGTTAAGAATTTTGAATCGTTAAGTTGGGAAATTTCTTGTTCCCCCCCCCCCCCCCCCCCCCACCCATATTTCGTGTGTAACGGCACTGAGTAAGAGTAGTACAATATGAAAGAGTATGTTAAGTCTATCATTGTAATTAAGTTGTGAAGTCAGTAGAATCCGTGGCTAGTGCTTTTACACACAAAAAAAAAATTGGGGAGTTGAAACAAAAAAATTTACAACTTAACGATTTGAAATATTCCCAACTAAACGATTCGAACTTCGCAATTCCAACAGTGCTAAAAATTCCCAGTTAAAACCTATCGACATTTTTCAACTTTTGTTTTATACATTAGGTAATATTAAACAATTCTCATTAAAATATAGATTTGCTTCCAAGTGCGATGTGTTCGGTCTTATTTAAGTTTAATCTTACAAGTTGGGCAATTTCAAATGATCCCTCGCTTTCATTTGCTAATAATATTAATTTTCTTCAGGCATAAGTTAACTGAGGGATTTTTAAAACTTGCTTCACCACCAACCCCCCTGGTGCGACGGTCCTGTCCGTGGCGCTAGCATTAACCTGAACGATTCGTTTATAAACTATTTCAGACGGTTGCAAGACGCTTCGATATTACATTCCCCGATTATGTAGGTTACCACTTACCTTATGAAAGGATGAATATTGGGTTGTCCACAGAAGGGTCTTAAACTTGTATTGGGCCAATGGGACTGACCCAGGGACATGGGACAGACGGTTGCAAGACGCTTCGATATTACATTCCCCGATTATGTAGGTTACCACTTACCTTATGAAAGGATGAATATTGGGTTGTCCACAGAAGGGTCTTAAACTTGTATTGGGCCAATGGGACTGACCCAGGGACATGGGACAGACGGTTGCAAGACGCTTCGATATTACATTCCCCGATTATGTAGGTTACCACTTACCTTATGAAAGGATGAATATTGGGTTGTCCACAGAAGGGTCTTAAACTTGTATTGGGCCAATGGGACTGACCCAGGGACATGGGACAGACGGTTGCAAGACGCTTCGATATTACATTCCCCGATTATGTAGGTTACCACTTACCTTATGAAAGGATGAATATTGGGTTGTCCACAGAAGGGTCTTAAACTTGTATTGGGCCAATGGGACTGACCCAGGGACATGGGACAGACGGTTGCAAGACGCTTCGATATTACATTCCCCGATTATGTAGGTTACCACTTACCTTATGAAAGGATGAATATTGGGTTGTCCACAGAAGGGTCTTAAACTTGTATTGGGCCAATGGGACTGACCCAGGGACATGGGACAGACGGTTGCAAGACGCTTCGATATTACATTCCCCGATTATGTAGGTTACCACTTACCTTATGAAAGGATGAATATTGGGTTGTCCACAGAAGGGTCTTAAACTTGTATTGGGCCAATGGGACTGACCCCCTCCTTTCAACATTTTGAAAACCACGCTAAGCGATCCAATAAGTTACAATTTAACTTTGTGAATAGGCAAAATTTTGTAATGCAATAGTATGAAATAAAACATTTGTGAAGATTTTACATTTATCTTGGGGAAATTTGCAAGCTCCCGGTGGGGGGAAAAAAGACTCTTATGCCTTTGAAACAGGAAGCATTATCTGATTTTCAAATGACTTAAAAATTTTAAATGGATAAATATTTAATGAAATCTCCTAACAATTCCAACAATGAAACTGCTGCAACTGAAGCATAAGGAATAACATTTCAGAAATTGTGAAAGACAAAATAATCCTAAATTGTGTTTGAAACTAAAAAGCTCATCATGTAGGTATTGTGCAGAAGAAACTAAAAATATTTTTATGTTTCAAAAATTGCCATTTTACCATATTTTTTTATATATATAAAAAAGTTCTAATACAAATAAACTATTTTAAAAACAGTTTTACAAGCAATTACAATCAAAAGACATTTTTACATAGCGATAAACTAAAAACTAGAGATATAAGGTTTGCGTTTCAAATTTTGTATACATGGATATAATTTTGTTTATGGACAAGCTAGCCTTTTATTTAAATCTTGATTTGTGGTATTTACCTTCTGATTTTAAAGTGGGCCAACAAATCACTACTCCGATCATACAAATATTTAGCACTTTGGGTTGTAAACAATGTTTTATAATACTATTTTCTATTAATATACTAAGAATTTCATTGTAGAATTAATCTACTGTGTAATAGTTATTTACCAGTGTTCACTCTAGGCATTTTTTGAAGGGTGGTTCGCCCTTTTTTCATCTAAATAGCGCCCTCATGCCCTTTTTTCAAAAATGCTGCCCTCTTTTGGAAAAATTCCGCCCCTCTTGCCCTTTTCAGCCAAGCACAAGTGTCCTTGCTTCCCTAGCTGTCTTTAAAAAAGGCATCTATTAAATTTGTGAATTGGAATTAGTTGGTTGGTTGGTTGTATGGGGTTTATTGGCACAATAAATTGGAATTAAGTGAATTATGAAGTAGAAAAACAAACTATTTTTTTTAACTACACGTGTTGTGCAATCGCGATGATTCCGCGGTAATTTCGAGTACAAGGCATTCCATGAATCCTATTGGTTGCTTGCGCCCGCATATGAAATGCTAAGTTTTTTTTTTATGAAGTTGCAAGATTAGGCATTTTATTAATAAATTTTGGATTTAAATAGTATTTTCATCAGTTTTGTAACAGGTCTGGTTAGGCTTACTTTCAAATTTGGTTTTTAGGGAAAAAATTAATTTTTAAATGTCAAAGTTTGGATTTCAAGTAATATCTTCATAAAAAGACTTAATTGTGTACGGGTCTTTCCTTCAAGATAGACCCCGAACCGTCAACAATAGCCCAATATTCAGCTCTAGTGGAATGCCAACCAACAAATCGGAACTTTTTTTTTATTTGGTGCGGGTTCAATGTGTCAACGAGTGTCCAAGCCCGCCTCAAACCTTTTTTGAAAGTGCCCTTTTAAAAAAAAGAAGTACCTTTTCAAACTCTAGGTGCCCTTTTACTGCCAACAGCGCCCTGCCCCTTTTTATTTCTAGAGTGAACACTGTATTTACTATAGTATTTATAACCAACTGGACTTCGATAATTTAACGATTTGAATTCAGATAATATTTTAAATCGACCTTGCTAATGGCACATTCACACAATACAAGCATTCAGTTCTAAAAATTAACAAAATGTCAATTTAGTTTCATTAAAATCAATTTCATCTGCATGCATTCTATTTGGAACTACTATTCTTAATACACGAATGTCAAAAATAATCTGTTAGTAATAACTACAAGGAGCTGTAACAAACTTAATGTTTATTTTAAACAATCTATGTACAGTAAGTTATGACAGTAACTTTTCTTGTTCCTTATAAACTATTGTAAAATGAGTAATGAGAATAAATGTAAAAAATACATTTTCTGAACCAATTTACAAAGTCTGATTTTCAAGATTAAGTAAACACAAAAATTTGCTTCAATTTAACATCACAGACCCTGGAAGCTTTGAACGTTTAAGACAACACTGCAAGCTACTTCCCAAATCTTTGTTCACATTTGCTGTAACGGAACAAAATATCTTGAAACTCCTCAATGCTGAAGTTGTGATGGGTAGATTGAAAACTATGGAGATAAAACTTATTTATTAGTATTGCAGTAATATAAAACAAAATAAATAAGTAAAATCATGTATAATGCAATGAACAATACTGCCATGCTAATTACTTTTAAAGTAATCAAGTTCTGAGAATATTTAAAGATATTAAACCAATTATTAGTAACATGACATTCTTTTGAACTAACTTTATTATATATTTTTGTTTATTATTTATTTATTAATAAGGATATTAACATTGAAAATTAACCATAATAATTTTTAAATGTAAAAGTATGTTTATGTACCATTATAAACAAGTATCAATGTGTCTATAAACATTCAATCTATAAACAAGTATCAGTGAGATATTTATGCACTATAAACAAGTATCAAATGTCATTTATTGAAAAGTAAGAAATGCTAAGACATTTAGAAAGCATAAAATGCTTTGTAAAATCGCTTGTTTGTACTTTTAAAGACTGTGTGGATCCTCATATATAATGAGAGAGGAAACTTTTAACACATTTACATTATAATTTTTTTTTTTTTAAATATTACTAGAAATTTAGTTTACACGAAAATCTATAATAAAAGATGTATTAAATATTTTGTTTGTGAATATCCCTAATTCCCCATTTAAAAAAAATTACAAAATTCTCCTATTTCAATAAGAAGACAGGTAATGAATATTGACAAATTGTAGTAAAAAGGAAAAGCAAAACGCAAACGATTTTTGCATTATCAAGATGGCACCTAACAATGTGGAGTTGCATGCTGAAATATTCAATATGATTTTTTAAAAGTGTAAACAAAATGGCAATGTACACTTATGTTCTAAGTATAAGTTGAACTCCATATAAAAATGCAAGCAATTATTGAAAGGATTGGTAAAGGAATGACAGGGTGGCAACAACATTATGGAAAAAAATTTCCCTGATTTTAAAATTACATTAAGAAATGTTGCAATACATGCTTTGTATAGAAACAAAGTATCCACGCTACAATAATACAATAAATATATTGTATTATAAATAAAAAACAAGCAATACTTATTGTCAGTTAAAATAATAATTTATGGATACAATATAAATTATGCAATTGCGATAGATATAATAGTAATTAAACATTTTATTTAGAAGCAGATAATGCAAAAAAAAAAATCCAATTATTCCATTTGGAGATGATTTTAAATGTTTGATATGCTTCATATTTCCTAATCCAATTTTCAGTAAATCCCATATTTACTAGCCCCTCACATGTTGCTTGCAAGTCAAGGTCCAACACACTTTGCTTTTGCTTCTCCTTCCAGCAGTGACTCACGTTTTTACAAAATTAAAACTGAAAATATGAAAATGCGCATAACCATGCTTTTTTTTTTCTTAAATTCTTATTCAGAACTAAAAGAAAATATATTGACTATTAAATTACCAAGAATAAAAGGCATAACAGACGATAATTTCCGTTTCAACGATCCAAATTTGAAAATTTCCCTGATTTTTTGTGACATTTTGAAAATTTCCCTGATTTTTTGTGACATTTTGAAAATTTCTCTGATTTTCCAGAATTAAAAATTTCCATAATTCCCTGATTTCCCGGTTTTCCAGATTATGTTATGTGATTATGTGATAAAAATCACAAGGGCATCCAAGTATAACTTAATACAACTGTTTTAAAAGGTATTAGTCATATAAAGTTAAATATTTTGTTAATAATTAAATTTGTACAAAAAATAATTCGAAATACACTTACATTATCTCGGAGAGTCGTATATGCCAAGGAAGATATCCTATTAACCCATTTGATTCACCAAAAATAATTAGCAATTCTGGATCAGGAATGTTGATTATATCTAAAAAAATATATATATTAAAAGGATTTTTTTATAAAACTCATAAAAATTCATTTCATTAAAAAAATTATTAATTAAACTGATGAATAGCTTTCTTATTGTTATAACAAAACTTTTTAAAGAAAAAACACTGAAAAGTAATTTAAATAATTTCATTATACCACGTATATGCATAAAAAAGCTATCAATTTTATTAATGATATTTTAAAGTAAAATGTTTCATATAACAATTAATGCATGCTACATGCTTGTACCTACAATATAAATATATCAATATAATAAATATATCTACAATATAAAAATTTGCTAATTAAGGTTAGATTCTGGCAACTTCTAATGTGCATTTATGCAGCAACTAGTACACATAGAAAATACAGATAACTGTGGTTGAACAGAAATAAGAGAGGATGTGTCAAGATTATTTAACTTAAATATTACATCTTTATATTTGTATGTCAGTTTAAGATTAGTAATTATATCCTAAAGAGGGATAAACTGATTCCTTGAAAACATAAAGGTTAGTTTAAACATTTTTGTGCATCAACTTCTAAACGTAACAATGCAATCAAAATTTGCTAAACTGAAATGGCAATTAAAAAAAATAATTGCCTATATTCTGAACACTAAAGTAAGAAACTAATATTTTATAAAATAATTATAAGAAATATAACTTTAAATTACAAGTTTATACTTATTCAGTGTTTATCACAATACATCATAGATTATTGGTAACACTTTTTCTTTTCTAGCATGCCTGTAGTGTTTTAAAACTTTGAAAGGCTTAGATGTTTGTTGTGGTAAGAAATTCCCTTAGTCATTATGAACAAGTTAGGCCTGATTCATGTAAACAACACACCAAGAACTTTATTTCTAGACTTACTCTGTCATATCGACATGCATTTTTCTCTTGCTTTTAACTGTATACCTTTAAATTTACCCTTAACTGTAAATGTTTAAAATTGTTATGCTTTCATCATTAAATTTTGTCACTTAACTTCTATGGCATTCATCTTTTTATTTACAACCAACTGATACTTATAACCTTCTGAATCTAAACTAAATGGAATCAATAATTGTGTGCGTTTAGATCAATTTCGGTTGCAGCAAGACAAATCTGTCAAATGTTTTCAAAATCAGCTTAATTTTAAAGCATATCAGCTAAAAATTTTGAAAGATAAATTCTCATTGACATCTTGTGCATAAAGTTTTAACCAAGTCATGTAATTAACTTTCAAAGAAGTTCATATTATATTCCCTATCTCAGATAATAACGGAAAAATTATAGTATTCAATTATATTAGAACATAAGAAACCGTTAGGAAGTTAAAATATTTTAAAATATAATTTTTTTTATTGATACCTGTAAGGTAATCAAATTTGACTATTAACTGCCAACAAATTTCCGAATTAAAATTTCTAAACACAAAAACAGTAACATCTTATTACTGAAATTTTAAGTTTTTTTAAGAATACATAAATAAAATAATATAGTTTTTAAGATTCAAAAATAAAACCTTTCAAATAGGGTTCGAAGTGTTGTGCATGGAAGTTCTCCAAGATATGAGGCTTTCTTTTGACATCGTTGCACAGAGTTTTGGCTGCTTTGATTACAAGTTGCTTCCCTTCCTGATTTGATAGGAGATAAACATTTATTTCTTCTGTTTTGTGACCATTCTTTGCTGTAAAAACAAAGCAAGTTATTTCAAAAGGTAAGAAGCAATTAGGTAAAATGATAAAGCAGAATATGCTAAAAATAAATTACAGGAAACAATTATTTTAAATGGCTAAACAAAAAAACTTAAAGAATGTTTTTTATTATTCATATTGAATTTTTTTTAATTTATTTTGGAACTACAAGAAATACAACACAAAAGAGAAAAAAAATAATGACTCAAAGCCTAGCAAAGCCGGTTCAGTATACCACACATTTACAAATCCATATGTTTTGTAAAGTTAAAATTCAGACCAGTTTTTATACTCCTACTATAAAAAGTCTGCACCCCCATTAAATTTAAATTATTTATAAAATATATATTAAAAAGTATGTATAAAATATGTACAACTCCCTTACATTAACACAGTAATGGATGTGATATCACATCATGTGATTACCAGTTTCTCCCCAATTTTAAAATCCATAAAAGTACTCCATCTTACAATATTTTTTTTAATTTAAAGGTTTGAGAAATAATATTTTCCCAACTAATAAACATTTCAAAATAATATAAGAGAGCATTGACAAAAAATTTATCGAAACTTCAAAGCTGTGAAAACAACATTACAATAAAAAAATTGTTTGATATAAAAAGCTTTTCATAACTTTGACGTTACAAAATTCCCTCTACCTTATAAATTTTTGGTAGATTCTTTTTACTTGAACGGCTCTTTATAACATGGAGCATTTTTCAGACATTTGTTTGGTAATAGATGTTACTGACTGTCAAAATTTTAACAAAAGTTCACATTTAAACAAAACAATTATCCTGATATTGATATGAAAATCTTTCTTAGTTCAGCTTTAACATGCTTTCTTTTCAGTTCCAATTAGTTTTATTAAGTATTTGATAATTATCAGCCAATTAAATATACCTGGTTTATTAAAAAAAATCGGTATTTTGAAGATTTTAAATTTTTTAGCAAATCTAATGTTAATTATTTTTTTTTCGGAATGGGTATTCTTAATTTATGTTATACTCTTAATTTTTGTTCTACAGTCATTTGATTATCAGATATGTAAATTTTGAAAGAAGATTATCTTGATATTTGTCATTTCACCAACTCCATAAATTAAAATATATAAAAAATTAAAAGTGCTCTCAGAAAAAGATATACATTTTCTTTTAACATCCTGCCTCTTTTCATAACTAGTTTGAACTGTGTATATAATAAGTTTTTTAAAAAAAGTTTATTGGTGCAAAGGACCCTAAGGATAAAATTGTGATAATAAATATATATTAAAAGTCATGACAGTATTGCAATTAAATCTCAGAATATAAGTCAACACACTCACAAGATATATAATATGCACGATGTAACTAAAATGGATACAATGAAAAGCATGATATTACATGGGAAAGATAAAATAAGGGTTTAAAAAAAAGACAAAAAAAGTTATAGAATAAGTGAGCATTGTCTTATACTATAGGTAACAAACTTTCTAAAAACTGTTTCCAAATCGAAAAATAAAATATATATTACCTAGTAAGATATAAGGAAAATACTTACTAATAGTATTATATAAATATGGAACTTTTCCATCACTAAATACGACGTTTAAACTACTAGCTTGCTTCTTTAATATTGAATTTTTTCTAATATTGGTTTCTTTATACAGCTTGCTTCCATTTGATTTTATGTAACCTTAAAAAGAAATAAACATTTATATATATATATATATTAAAAAACACATAGAAACAACCAATTTTCTTTTAAAATTAAATATATCATGTTTATTATGTAGATAATTGACAGAACAAGGAGACCTAATACATTCTATTTGAAGCTTGACCTTTTCACAGGACAGTTGGTTGATACTTCAACCAGATTATATTATTACAATCATTAGCAAGAACTTTATTATGCTATATATAAACCAGTTTGCACTAAAATAAGTTTGTATTTCAAGATGATAAATTATGAGGAGCATCAAATCACACTTGATGAATCTTTTTGTGCTTTTTTTTTCTTGCACCGATGATGGTCTGTGAACTTGATTTAAAAAATTGAACAAAATGAGCATCTTTGTACTTTTTGCAGCTTTTTCTCCTACAACGGAAGCCATGAACTAAAGAACACAACATGCGCACAAAGAAATACAACTGTAACTGTTTTAAAAGTGGCCTGGGAGTGAGCAATAACTGCACAATGGTTGAACAGAACACATACGCTCTTCTTATTTTATATCGACACCTTACAACACAATTATATGTTAAGTACATAGAAATAACGAATACACTTAACATGTCTATATTGTTATATGTTAATAATGTAATGTTATTAAATTTATAATTACTATGTTGAGTTAAATAATGGGGGGAAATTATGGTTATTGGAATACACCTGTTATATAATTGTGATATTAAATAGTTACCTTTCCAGTATAAATTTGTATTGTATTATTTTATAATCCAATTTAATTAAAATTACTATTTTAACTCTAAGTTTCGATGAAAACTTTGCAAACATCAAAGATGTTATAATTTTTTAAAAATATTTTTAAAAACCATCACAAACTTTGAAAATAAATTATCATTAATGTTTTGGTAGGGTTCATACAGCACACTTGAAGTATCCAGGAAATCTACAGGTTTCAATAATGTAAAGGACAATAATACTCTTTTAGCAAATTAACAAGTGGTTGATTTCAACTTCCTTTAAAATTATCTTTTAGTTTGCTGTTCCTAAATGGGAAATGTTTAACTTTGTAAGAAATATGGCAATTTTTTTATAACAAATAAACAACAAAAATGTGAAATACGTCCGAGTTTGGCCCATCATGAAATGTAAACAAAGTTGTCACTACAATATGAAAAAAAAAATACCGTTTACCTGTTCTGTCATAAATACTGACATGACGAACTCCAACACAAAAACTCCAAATTATGAAATTTGATAGATCGTTGAATGATATTTGATCTTCGCAAACTATAATGCCAAGATGTGAGGGCATTTTCTTTAAACATGATGTTTTAACGGAACTTTGAACTTGTAGGGGCAATAAGCTCTTGAAGTGCTGTATAAATAGGCACAAGTCTCTGAATAAAAGGCGAAAATAACAGAACAGGTCGATACACTTGTGGATCAAGTATAAAGTTCCTCTATAAAACATATTCACTTCGACTGGGTCACGAGTAAACAACAATCACAAACCAACATAACAAACATTAATGATTTCGGACCGGCATGAGCGAGACGAGTAGAGTAGTTAGTTGCAAGTTGTGACCATTGCCACTCCGCGATTCAGCAGAAAAGCAATCGGGTTTCCACGTCATTTTCTCCACATCCAATCACTCAACAACACCATCAAAGTAAACCAATAATAAAACAAAGTTGTCGGATTACAATGACGTCATAGACAACCAAATCAAGGCTGACAGTAGTTGTTTCATTAATTCAACGTCGTAATAGAGCTGCTCATTGGCCTATAAATGACGGTTTCTGGCTTATCTCGAATGAAAGACCCAGGAACAATGCATCATATTTTTGAACCATGGTCAGATAACAAGGACAACACCTAAGCTGACACCCAACGTAACCTCAATAAGCATTAGGACATTGGACCCCGATCAGATTTATCATGAACCAGTCCGTATTCAGCCAGTATAATTTGTTGGATATTTTTGTCGATTTCCTAGTATTTTAGTAGCGAAGCTGACAATCCCCCGATCACTACATTTTTACTTTTCTTTGTCAGATCCATTAATCGGGCTCAGTGGTGGCGACAGGAATTACCCGACGAGAGCTAGAATTCCACACGACAAGGGGGCTAATTTCCTGTACATAAATAGTGCTTATAAAATTATTTAATCGTAAAAAAATCAAATGTGGCTGTATCGACGTCCAGAATGATTATAGGTGAAACATCATTTTAGCAGATTATAGAGAAATAGGAAATGGTCGCCAACAGAAACCTCTCAAGCAAAAGGAAGACAAAGTGTTTCGTCTGATCCCACGACCTACGTGTGCTTTGCTTTTACTAAATTTTACACGCATCGGCTCCTAATTTCCTATCGGGCGAGAACCAGTTTAAATAAATAATATTTGTCTCGCAGTAAAAGTGTTAGAAAGGATTACTCTAAAAGCGTTACATGGTGTTTCTGCCCATATACGCCAAATAGTTGGTTTTAAAGACGTTTTAATTCAAAAATCAAGTATTAATCTATATTGTAAATTTGTTAGTGATGAATGTTTGAAAATAAATGTATATAATATTTTATGTTTTTTAATAGCATTACGAAATGAATAGTTGCTTTGATTGAATAGGAATAACACGCAGATAATCGTTACAAAAACTGAATCGGGCTCGAACTCACAAACCTTTTAAATACTAACCAAACGCCTTTATTCACTGGGCACCCTGGCTGACAGCGACATGTTGGTCGGATAACATTAGAAAATTAGCGAACCACACGGATAATTATAAGCAATGTATAATGTAGCTTTAGTTAAACTGTATTCTCAGATTGTTTGGTTTGGATATACTCCCACACACTTATCATAAACGTGATTAGGATTGGATTATGACGGAATTACTATGATCAAGTCACGCTGATATTACACATCAGCGTGACTATCCGAGCGTTAATGGTTATAAAACAACTGCTTTTGATGGTTTAAATATTAATCCTAATCCAACGCACCATCCATGATTGGTTTTATATATGTTGAAAAATACTGTGATAAGCTGTATCAACAAAGACCAAAAGAGGATTAAAGAAAATGCATTCTTCTGAGAAAAAAATACGACTCGCACAATTTCATGTTTTACTTGAGATTAAACACTGCGTGTGCGCAGGGATGCTGTTAGGGGTGTGCGACTCGTACCACCGCACACATTTTTCTCTCTCAAAATAAGAACGTTACAAATAAAATAATGCAGATTCTTTATGCAGCGAAATTCGTTCAAATGCGTAGCAGCATCTACGCATTTTTAATTGATAAAAAAAAAACGTGATTGGCTTTTCAATAATCTGAAAATTTATTCATCAGCGTTTGTGGAAGAGTGTTGTAGAATTTTTTTTTCAATCAACCTTAATTAAAAATATATTTTAAAAACAAGTTTGAATTTTATTTCGTCCTTAGATAACTGGGGGGAATTTCAAAACAAATTACCCGTTTCGTTAAATTCAAATAAAAGTTAACAAACAGTTTTCAACGGCAGTTTTAGGGGTTCATATGGATTTATTTAAATGAAATTTGATGCTTTATCCGTTTGAAAAAATAGGTAATTATGTAATATGATTTACTTTTTAATTTATATCTGTATCCAATTCATAACCCTTTAAATTAATTTCACAGTAAGTGGGAAAATATTATGTCTTAAAAATAAGTTTCAATTTTATTCGATTCTTAGAGAATTATTGGGAGGAAGGAATAATTTGCAGCTTTGATTGTGCAATTTCTAAAATAAAAAGGGTGTAAATACTCAAATTATGTAATGTATATCGTCGACTTAATTCGCAAACTACGCAACGCCAAACCGTGGATTCATTAGCCGTAGAGAAAGCTGTTTGCCAATGAAATTCAAGCAATTCACTTCTAAATATGGAATCTGTTGACATTTGTAGAAAGAGTATTCATCCTTCTACACTCCTGATAAATGTTTCATTACTTTACTTCAAGTATAAATAACTTATCCTCTTCATTAAGGTTCCACATAAAATTAAGATGTCATCACATTGGCAGGTTTTTTAATATTAAGTAAAAGTTACATGCCAAAAAAATAAATAATAATACATAATTAAGAAACACCAATAATGTAATGTTGAATCAAGTTAAAATTATATAAAAATACTGACTTGGGAATTTTTTTTTATATACATCACTACTTCCACACACAAAAAACAATTCTTTAAGGGTTGATGGGTCATGCAGAATGGTGGAGCATGGTGAATTATGTTTATAAAGATTTTCTTGGAATAGATATATTTTAGGAATTGTTTTTCAAATTATTTTCCTTTGAATTTATTGACAGGTTGGTCATTTTTATTTTCCCATAAAATATTTTTTTTTTAGATGCTTTCGAGAACTACGTTTATAAGACTTTCAAACACAAACTACACATTGTGAAATATTTAATTTTTAATTTAAAATACATTATTAGTACACAGCGAATACTTCTCAATGACATTAAAAAAAATTACATCAGAAGCTAAAGAATATCCAAAGAAAAATAAATCTGAAATATACACTAATGATAAGCAAGGATAGTGAAGACCATATATATATATATATAAGGTGTGCTCGTACTCGAGCTGCCTGACGGTAGGCGGAGAGAGCAACTATTTGACGTCATAGTGACGCCTTCCTTCGCCTACTGTGGGCGTGTCTAATGCTCTCGTTTGAACCAATGGCAAGGCTGAACTAGATTCATTAAAAGTAGTTAACTGAGAGTTCAAGACTTCCGCAAAATATCAACAAAGAACCAAAACTTTACGAAAACTCTTATAAAACAGGTAAAAGTGCTTCAAATGAAGCAAAAAGATAGGGTGTGACTGAGAACAAGTTAATAAACAATAAAAACCAGGTTTGGTCTCCGAGAAATTAAATTTAAATAAAAGTCACATTCCAAAATTTCCCTATGTTAATCCTATGGAAGCACTAATCGTAATGCGCCCAATGTTAAATGAACCTAGTAACAAATTTGCGGAATAAGCACTAAAAGAGTGCTAAAAGCATTAAAAATTTGGTAATGGTTTACTGTACGGTCACCCTTGGCGACTTTTTCAAAATATCGCCAAAAGTCGCCATTTTGGCGACTGTTGTCCAATAGGGTTGCTGCAATTCCTTGTCGTTTCGGAGAGGGGTTGCCATTTAAAAAAAATTATCGCCAAATGCGGAAAAATCGCGCCAAGGGTGACCGTACAGTAAACCTGACCCAAAAATTTATATGTAACAATATAAAATTAGGTTCCGGTCAATTATTATTAATATTTATAAAGAAAAAACCTCAGAAACAGTGGTTTAAAGGTGGCTGTAAACGCAACACCGGATGTAAACAAAGCACCAAAAGGTAACAAAATCACTGAAAAAGCTCACTAAAAATGCTCCGAATGAAGCAAAAATTTAGCCGAGTGCTAAAAACCTAATTCTGAATAATAAAAAAGTGGTTTCAAAGACAACAATTAAGTTTAATTTTTAAATCAAAAATGAGATTACCGTTATGGCCAAAATGGTTATCGAAAAAAAAAATTACTGAAATACGCAATCTTACATTGAAACACACAGCCAATGAGAATGATCAAAAACCGATAGTAAGGCGGAGCTAACATGACGTCAATAGTAAGGCGGTGCTAAAATGACGTCATTTAGTTGCCGTTCCTTTCCCACTTTCAAAAAGCGAAAAACGGGCGCACCTTCTATATATAGTCTTCACTATCCTTGGATAAGAGCATAGTCTCGACAAGTCTGCGCCTTGACTAAATAAAAAAGAGTACATCATACAAGCAGAACAGTGTAAGCTGCTTTTTTGCACTTTTTTTTTAATATAAAAAATCCTATTTACAAAATAAATTAACAGTCTGAATCGTGGCATCAGCTGAATTTTCTCTATACACACCACCCCATGTGGCAATGGCAGCGATTGCATGTCAGGGGCAAGGGTGAAAAGTAGGCGGGGGGTAATGCCTAATTTCTTAACAATTTCTATGGACATTTGTTAGAATTTTCAAAAAGCGGGGTGACGCTTGCCCTCCCTAATCTCTGCCACTTCCATTAAGGATGGATTTTACTTTTGAAAATTAGAAGCTAATAGCAAAGTGACATGAGCTGATGAACTGGCACAGAGCGATGAAAAAATGCAATTTATATCCATTCTGCAATTAAAAAGTAGGTTAGGGTAATCAATAATATGAATGCATATATACATTATTCATAGCCATTTTAATATATTTTGGATAAAAATACATCAGGACTCATGTGATGGATGCTTAGGGAGAAACTTTAAAACAGTGGTTCCGAACTATTGGGATGTGGACCATTGGTTGTCCACTAGGTGATAAAAAGTAGGCCATGGAAGTATTATTTAATCTCTATTAAATTATTGTTTTGCATTTCAAAAAATTAGTCATTTTTTTTTTGTAACAAAAAGATAATTTTTTTTATATATCCAGGGTTCCCACTCATTTTAAAAAATAACAAATAAGGAGTTTTTAAGGACTTTCTAAGGACAAAAACAAGTTTTTAAGGACCCTTTTTTATCACGCTGCTTCTGTAAGTAAGAAAAAATTAAACAAATGATAACAACAATCAACTTTCACATTAACTTAAAAATGACTTTTTAAACGCAATGCTATGTTTGAAAGGTATCTTAACAGAACTTCATTCTTTGACTTAAAGTTATTACTTTTTTAATTCGTCGGAATCTTGTTTGATTTCTTCACCAACTGTTAAATATGCATTTGCAAAGAATAATAAATGCAATATACTAACCTATTATTGAAGCAAGAAAATAAATAATATTCAAGCATCTAATGTAAAAATAGCCACAAGTAATAGATTGCCAATGTAAGTGATATAAACTGAGAGCAAGAAATTTTAAAAGAACTAAAAAAAAAAATATTTTTGTGGCAGGGGGAAAAATAAGTAGTTTTTAAGGACTCTTGGTCAATAATAAGGACTTTAAAGGGCTCTTAAAAATGGAAACCAAAAATAAGGAGTTCTTAAGGACTTTTAAGGACCAGTGGGAACCCTGATATCTATAAAAGTAAAAAAAAATTAAACATTAGAATCCTTTTTTTAAATTTTATATAATTGCTGAAACAAATTTACATAATGATAGTAGTAAATATGTTAATTTAGAATGTTTAGTGTTGAATGAAGGTGGTGGTCTAAAGGTGGCCATCTAAAGTTAGGGAACCACTGATTTGAAACAATAGACTAATAATATGTCTTTAAAAATTTGTACAACATAATATAAGAAATAAATAGTAGGTTGCGCTTCAATTTAGCACTGAAAAAATAATGATTCATGTACATAATAAAAGCATAAACAGAATTATAATATTCAATGCTATATTACAAAATATTTAATTTATTATATAAGTATTTAGGTAATAAATAATTAGTCATAGAATAAAAATTCAATATAAAGAAATATAAACACGTTTTGTCATTTTGTTTACATAAAACAAACACTAGAAATATCTTTTATGTTTCTATTCAAATACAAAAAAAAATGAATGCCTAGAAACTGAAATGGTGATGATCACTCGGGGTTAGTTTTACAATTGTACATTCAATAAGTACAAAACGTTTAAAAACTCAATCCATTTTTATTCTACAATTTTTTAACTTGTTAACCTTAAATGTTATAAACTCATTTTTTATGACACATCACAAAATTAAAAAGGAAATCGGATATATTGCACTTTGGTACTTACCTATTTCTTAAAAATACAACCCATCAATAACCCAAAAAGAGGGCAAAATGATCCAGGATCATCAAAGGGAAAATGCCAATATTTCAATTACACATAACCTTAATATTTAAAATATAGGGTTATCGCTTTTATAAGATTATCAACAAGGACTAAAAAATTTTAAATGCAAAAATATAAATTATTTTTCATTTTGTTCAAATGGCAACTATAATTTTTTAGCGGTAGTAATATAAGAAAATAAAACATGTATAATGGTTTAAATTTATATTCAATTCAATCTTTCTATATTTGTGGTTCAGGTGGTAACAATTTTTTATAATGTTAAAATCATAAGAAAAACAATGTAGAATTTGAAATATTTCATCATTTCTTTTTTATGTTTTTAACATTGAAAAAAAAAATATTGTAATAAAATTATTTATTGCAAAAACTATTATCAGCGTAAATCACTGTTTTTTGCTTGTAGTTAGTTTTACAAATATTGGCTTTAGTTGACACTCTCCATTAAAAAAAAAAAGTACATCTTTTTCCAGACATTTTAAATTCTCACTTTTCAAAAGTTTTTTTTTAAATTTATTTTGACACATTTAAAATTGAATTCAATAGAATATTTTATTGCATAACAAATAAACTTTATATTCTAGAAGAAGAATGCAGTTTTATAACCGACGAATCTATCTCTCTATTTATATACTTTGATATTTTTTAAAACCTTAAAAAAAGAATTAGAAGGGGGAGGAGGGTGCATTTATTTTAATTTTGCAATAGAACTTCTTCTAGAACTTTATATTCTAGAAGAAGAATGCGGTTTTATAACTGATGAATCTCTTTCTCTATTTATACACTTTGATATTTTTTAAAACCTAAAAAAAAAGAATTAGAAGCGGGGTGAGGGTGCATTTATTTTAATTTTGCAATGATGACAATAATCAATTAAAAAAAATAATTGAAAACAAAGTTTTAGTTAGATTATTCATATTTTTTTTAAATGATAAATTGGCAGAGTATCAGGTATGTTACATGTAATTGAAATTAAGGGCCCATTTTCCGAAGACCATTCCATTTACAAAATTAATATCCATTCTGTGCAATGATCCATAATGCAAACAAAAATGGTTGGAGTTCACACAAACTGTCACACAGCACTTTGTTTCAAAAGGGAAAGTTGGCTCCCCGCTTCTTGGGGCTCTTGGTCATCTTTTTGCGAAGATACAGAGGCAGACGTTTTGGCACAAAGCTCAGTTTCGTGCCTGGTTTGGGGGGACACTACAGCTACGGGGACTTTGTTACCACCATTGCCTATGAAGGAAAAACAAGAGTTTGCACATCGAAGCCATGCATAATGTGACATGCGAATAAATAATAAACATGCAAAAGTAATCTAAATAATAATAAAATAAATCATAAAATTGAGCTTCTTGATAGTTTGAAAGGTTATAATCCACATGATTTGATAAAATATCAAGGGAATTCATCCTCAGTTAATTTATGGTTCTCATTAACCAGTAAATTAAAGAGTTTGATAGGAAAGATGATTTTTTTTTAATGTTCAACAAAAAATACAAATAAGAATAAAGATACCAAAAATGGAGTGGTAGTGTTTTTAAATTAATATTTTCTACTTCAACAGTAACTAGAAAAATTGGAACTTTTTATTTGGTTTAAAATAGCTTTTTTTTAAATTGGACACACTTTGTTGAAAATTACCTTTTTGATAGAGGTACCTCTAAGAAAAAGCATATTTAATGTGTGTGTTTATGCAAACAGAAAAAGCATAATAACTTTCACAATTCTTTTTTGCATAGAACATTTAGGAAAAGAATAATGTAATTAACTGAAAAATGTGATCTTGAATAAAATTTATTTTATATATTTTTGTGAAGCTAAATGAAATAAATATGCTAATCAAATAAAGCACATATAAAATAAGCCGCAAATAATCCCCAAAATAAAAAAAGGTAACAAAATTCAAAATAAAAGTTTAAAATGAAAACAAACAAAAGAATGCAAAATGAAAGACTAAAACACAAAAACTGAAAAACTTGCAAACAGAAAAAAACAAATCTGAAACTCACACCTAACTTCAGATCTGAAACAAAAGAAAACACCAGCAACTACATGAAAGAGAGAATAGCTTCACAGCCAAACACCCATAACATTTCCTTGGAAAGCATTTTTGAAGTAGCACAAGACAATTACAATCCCATTATGAGCATTACTCATTGCGATTGTAGAAACCTATACATTCATGTCCAGAGGGTTCCACATTTCGCAGCTAACACATATACGAAACAGCTTACATGTCGTGTTTTGTGAAGACATGTGGCCCCCATTTTTGTTATAAAACGAAGAAAGTTATCCAAGTTGAAGCACACTTGGAGCATTTGAGAGCCTTATTTGTAAGCAGGGTGAACCTGGAGACTGGCATGAGACGAGCCTTCTTCAACACTTCGTAAATTCATGGCTTTGGCGCGGAAGTCCAGAGCCTTAACCACTTGACTGTGTTGCCTCCATACTTCTGGGTTTACTACTCAAAAAGAATGACACAGTGAATTCGTATCCGATATATGATTTCTAACTTATAATTAATGGGAGAAGGAAAATATTGGTACAAAATTGTGTCAGAGATTGATCGATTTTCATAGGGACAAAGGAATAAAGAGATGAAAGTTTATATACTATCAAATGGAACAAAAAAAATGGCTGAATCAGTTTACTTTTTTTCACACCAGGCGGATGATTTTTTTATTTTTTTAAATAAGAACGCAGGTGTAGAAAATACAAGGATGTGAATATTTCCCTGATACTCATTTTTAATTCGATGTAGCTGAAAAATTATATTTTAATTAATAGAATATAACAAACAAAAAAAAGAGTACACAATATTTTTTTTCAGAACTTTAGAATAAAATATACAAAACTAGTAAACTTTCATCTAGAAATTGTATGTTATGTACTTGTAGTTTGTTTATTGAACAAACTTGATTAAACACAAGCCAATGATAACAAAACTAAAATATATATAAACATTGATTTGTTGAATATACACACAGTAGACCATCAATATAACATTCCTTCTCAAAGACTTATTACAAGCTGCTTGCTATAATGAATCATTGTTGTAAGAAGTTACAGTACAATAGATCTCTGATCGTAGTGCTTGGTTTCTTTGGAGTTATCATAAGTCAACTAAACGAGTTAATTATTGACCAATTGGGGCTTATGGTATGATTTTAAAGAAGGAAGAGGGGGCAATGCAAGGAGAGTCAATTGAGCATATATTAAAAATATATCTATTTAAAATCTTAATTATTGTGAAGCAGTAAGAGTCAAAGAAAAATATTTGCAGGTTATGGAGTTTTCTAGACGACTCCAGAATAAAATTAGAACAAGGTAGTAATCAATTTTATAAACATGTAGTGTCTAAGGATTTTACTACATACACTAGGAAAATAATGGAACAAAAATAGTAATAGAGAACTTTCGAAAACTTAAGAAAATAAAAAGTTCTAATACTATTGATTAAAAAGTAAATTATTCTATGTATTCATTATAATGACATCTAGAAAATGTATATATAAATAGAAGATTTATCAATTCTTACTTACTTGACCAGTTATAAAAAATATGTGCAAAATATTGCAAACACTCTGTACAGAATGGCCTTTCAGTTTGATATGAAGACATTTTTAAGAAGAAATTATTCAAGTTAAACACAGATATGGGCTGAAAATTCGAGGATATAGATAATTTAGATATAGCAGTTAAATATGTAGATTCAAGAGAATTATGGGAACGGTCAAATATGAAATTAAAATGTAAATGGCTTTGTTAATTACGCTAAAATTGCCACACAAAAAAAAATAGTCGAATGATCCACAAATCTCGAAAAATTGAACACAAAGATTAATTTTATAAGTCTTACGAGTCTTTGATTTGACTCCAAGAATAATTGGCAAGTATTTTAGGTTGAAAGTATCTATAATAATAAAAGAGTGTCTGTCTGTAGCAAGCAAAACACCCCCTTCATATGCACGGAATTGTCTGACATTTTAAACACAAGTACTATTCAACCTCCAATTGTGCACCTAAGAGACAGAATTTTAAAATTTTAGTTAATTATTTTTTAATTGATATTTAGTTTCCGAGGGAGAACTGTGCATGCATTATATAGAGATGATTCTTTCGAGTTTTAGATGCTGTGTTTACTTTACTTTTATTGACAACAGATTACGGCTTTTACAATCGTTTCTCATCGTTTATTTTTTGTTCAATTCCAGATATTTTGTTTAAAGTTCGATTTAATATGTGTTTATACGATCGTTTCTTAACACCTCAATTTCAATTTATTTATATTAGCACTTTACTTTAGTCGGCAAGGTAAAACTTGACAATGGGATCTATACAGCAATGCCAAGTTAAAACCTGAAGTGTTATTATTTTTTTTTAATTTTCCAAATGCTAAGAACTATACACATTAACGGGTTTCCAGCAAAACGGGTCCACACAGCTAGTAATTCATAAAAAAAATAAAAGAAATTACCATGTGGGCCTGCATTTTGGTAGGAACTTTCTCGGATCATACCACGATAGCTACCATTGGTTGAATGCACCGAACTTTTGGGCCCATATGTGTTTGCCGCAACACTTTGCGTGGTTTTCTGCTCACTCGTCACAACCGGTGTGGGAGTAGATGATACGATGCCCTGAAACATAAATGGAATACAGGAGTTTTATAAAAAAAATAGAAGTAATATAAAAACAAATCAAGTAGGACTAGAGATATGAACTTCAGTAATAAAAATTTAAATGAATATTCTATTGAACTTCAGTAAAACAAAGCTCTTATAAATAAAGAACCGCTGCATTAGAGGTACAAAATTAAATCTATACAAGGTTATATTTATAAAAATTTAAATCTTAAGATTTTCAAAATGGTACAAATATAAAGTTTTAAATTTCAAGTACTTTTGGTTGTGCTCCTTTAACTGTTCCGTAATGGCATCGTTGATTTATCTGGCTATCATCTGTACATATTCCTCGTCTATCAATTAAGCTGAAAAATTGTTTTAATATATTTAATTTGAAATTTAAAATAGGATACAGGCATTTGATATTGTAACAAGAATCCATATTAAAAAGGTAGAAATACATTACCAAATAGGCATACGTTCAATACATACACAAAACTTTTATCTAAGAAATATCATTATACATATTACACTTACTTTTAAGAATATTGAATAGCGAATTGCCTTACTGCAAAAAAAATGATTTCTTACTTTTGAAATTTTATGCATGCAATTACTCAGAAATGGAAGTTATATAGAGTTGTGTAATCACATAAAATATTATTACTTTTTTTGTAGCCTTTTTCAGTCACTAAAGCACTAAATTATTTGAGGAGTAGTTTTATTACTGCCACTCAAGCACCATGAAAAATAAATTAAACTGCAAAACTTATTTTCCAATTTTTTTTCCGTGCAAGATAACATTGATTAGTTTATAGTACTAAAAAACAAATCCACAAAACATACAAACAACAGCAGATTAAATTGATTTATGCGTTTCCGGCTGCCTATTTCTGTCCTCGTATTAAGACTTATCACATCGCACACACATTCATACATGCACCTCATTATTTTTAGAACCAAGGTCAGATGATGTGGAAACACCTGACCCAACACAACCTCAATAGGTGTCAGGACATTGGACTCAAATTTATTGTGCACCAGTCCCGTATATACACCCATATAATTTGTCGGATGTTCCGCACGACTTTCTAGTATTTTTGTAGAGAAGCTGGCAACCCTCCGATCGCAAGATCACCACTTTTTTTTAAAGTTTTCTTTGTCAAGTCCATCTTACTAGCTCAAACTAGCAAGCCTCTGATTACTAGCTGAACACCTTTATCCACTGGGTAAATGGAGACCGACAACCGATTAAATCTTTGAATTTACACATTTAAAGAAATGCAAGTTATAAAGTGTACTGAATTACTACACAAGGTTGTAGCATTTACAAATAACTTTTAACCAAGATTAAGGATTGTAGGTATAGCTTTTAAATAAAGGTATGAAACACCTGCTAAGAAAAAATAGGAAATGTTAAATTTTAACTAACCTTGGAAAGTCAGGTCCACACACTACAGAGCAACAGTTTGCTATTAATGATCCCGTATTATAAGGATTTGAAACATCTTGACCACGCTTAGTTGAAAAAGACCCTTTAATCTAGTCAAATAAAAGCAGATTATAAAAAAAGCATAACATATTTTATTACTATGTTTAAGAAAATAATTTGTAAAGAATAAAATTTTAATTTCAAAGCAAAGTAACCGAGACATTTAATTAAAAACATTCTTTTTATTACAATTTATCTTTTTAAAACTAAAGAAAGAAATTTAGCAGTTCCGAGAATAACAATCAAATGGTACAAATGCTACTGGTCTCTTTAATGCAAGATTATATTTCGAAATACTCAAAATATTGAACATACAGTATATTTATCAAGTTGATAGAGAATGATAAGTCTCAATAGGTAAGTGATTAACATGTTGTTAATACAAAAAGTTGTTCTTTAGTATTAGGTAGCTAGTGACAGTCTACTCAACATATCATTCACAATCAACAAATGAATACCATCTCATTTAATAGGAGTAAATGGACCCTAAGATTGATGCAATACTATCGATATTAACTTGCAATGGTAATTGTAATTGATAGCAAATATATTGGTGTCAATATTGGTGATATCATTGAATCAAAAAAAAATATGTGGTGTTGGATTAAAAATGTTGAAAAGTAATTATACAAAGTGAATTAAAAGATTAAAAAAAAATTATAGAAATATCCTAATAATAAGTAGAAAAAAACAAACTAGAAAAGAAAAGCTTTTTTAAAAATTACCAAAAGTCAAACTTTTTAAAAAAACAAACAAAATAAAACACATTTGTTTGAGGGTCATTATTTACAAAAAATGTTTTATAGAACATTGAAAAAAGTGACTTGGGAACCTTTTGAATTTAAAATATATATATACTAGGTACAATAATAAATCATTTCAACCATGTCTATCACACTAGAGCATGATATACTTAAGAAGTTTTTACACCTACTTTAAAATAAACTATATTTTGAAACTTATCACTTAAATAAGCTTCCTTTGTGTTGAACAATCAATAGAAAAACACTCCTTTAAAAGTACATTAAAAATGAATCACTTTAATTTAGCACAAGAACTATCCACTTATTATTAGACATGCTTGTATTGAGTAAATATCAAATGCACAAGCAACATCACTGTGGATGCCAAAAATTTGTAGTATGTAAGCTCAAAACAATGTGAGCATCATGCTCTTGGGATCTGGGACATTCCAAAACAATGCAGTAGGGATGCAAAGATTCGAATGCCAATTTTTGGGATTGGTTGGGATAAAAGTGGGAAGTGCAGATATACACACCTTAAGAAAAGGGGTAAATTCAGAAGAAAACGGCTCACAAAATTAAATATTCCTTATTTTTAAAAATCTTTTTATACCGAAAGGGTGATTTCAATTTAATTTGCATTGCATTTAAAATAACACAGACTAATATTTTCGAGTCTCTGTCAATTCTACGCAAAGAAAAGTGATTTTTAATTTTGAGCCACAGTTGGATGGCACTGATGAGGCATATGCTGACATGACTTTGAAAAAAACTCCCAATTTTTTTTTTATGATCCTGAAAAAATGATAACAATAATACTTAATTAGCAGCAAATTTTTGGATGTGATTGTGATATTAATTTGTCAAAAAAAATTAACAAGAAATTAAAACAAAAATATTTAAGACAATTTTACAAAAAGAATAACATTTAGGCTTAAAATATATGTTTTATAAGGATTTAATTTTTTTTATCTGCTTCTTATGCAAGATTCCAAAACAGTCCCAAGTCACTTATAAAAATAATTATTCAATAACATTATACATGCTACAAATGATCTTGGTATATTAAATTTTATATTTCTTTAGGCCAATAAAATTAGGATAAAATTATTAACTCGTTGTTTTGAAGTGTGTGTTTTTTGCAAGGAAAAATTATAAATAATATTGACTACGGACTTTTTTAAAGTATGATCATTTTTAATTACTCAAGATAAAGGTTTTATCGTTTTTAGAATATATAATGATAAAATCAATGACTCATTGTTTTGAAGTCTTTTTTTTTTCAAGGAAAAATTAAAAAAAATGATTAAGGACTTTTTTAGGTATAGTCATAAGGACATTGCGTTACAAATAAGAAATAAAACGTAAAAATATGTAATTAACCCTAGATTACAACACTTAAGAAAATGTTTCATGCTTACAACACATTCGTCAATTTAACTACATTATTTTTAAATTTTATATGCAATTATTTATTTAAATATTAAATATATATAATGCAGAAAAAAATAAGAACTATAATACAAAAATAACTAATCATGGTAATTAGGTTAAATTTTCACAATCTAAGCAGACGTTTGCTTGATGTTCCTTGCTTGATTGCCATATGTATCGAACTGATGTCGTCAGTATGATGAATGTGTAGTAATCAAGGGTTAAAATTAATAAAAATCCAGACATGTTTTGGGAGACACACCTGCAAAAAACGGGAGAAATGGGAAATATGTTTGTTTTTTTGTTAAAAATTTCAGCCAATGAAGGGAAATGTGTCTCAAAGAAACATGCAAGGATTCTGACGTATTTTAATTGCGTATATTTATGTTGTATTTGTATTATTTAGGCAAAGTTTTGTTTTTTATTTTTTTAATTTTAATTTCTAACAAACTCACTAATATTAATATTAAACTGTTAATAAACTTCAAAGGAGAAAGTCAAAGATGCTGGGAAAGTTGCAATGCAAGTTACGTAAGACGGATCTAAATTACCGAAATTTAGACAGCAACTTTCGAAATTAGTGTTACAAAGGATTAAGATGGGATAACTCATGCTTTTGAGGACACTCTAAAAAGCTTAAAAAATATCTTACTATGGTTTTATTCAGACTAGAGCATCAGTAAGGTGTATTTTTCTAGCCCTCCAATGAACTCTGAACAAATTACAATTCAATTGCGAAGCAATAAATAAAAACATATTCAAGCATAAACACTGCGAAGTATCTAAATTTTTAAATATTTATCATAAAATATGAACAACGGGCAGATATGATTTTTTTTAATTTAACAGAGTTAATTTGAAAGAAAAAAAACATCTCTTAAGAGTTATTCATATAAGGCATTATTGGAGATATTAAAATTTCAATAGTCATTTTCAATTTTAACAGCATTAGTTTGAATGTTTTGTAGGTATATTGTTCAGTAATGTGTCTAATATTTTGAGTAAAAAAATGTTTTCAAGGTTTAACATTTGCAGGGTATATCGGAATATATATATATATAGGGAAAATTCTATAATTTTTTTTTATCTCAGTTAATAACCCCTTCCTCTATTTCCTTATCAAGTAAAAACAATACATGATGTGGTTAAAAGAAAAAATGATTTTTATAGAAAATCTTTATATATTAAAACTTTTTTTGCAACAAATCATATTTAACAATTTTTAAATTAAATGTTCTAATTTTATTATTAGAGAATGTTAGTATTTTCGTATAAATAAGCTTTTCATTTATTTTGTGTGGAAAAAAAAAGTAATTTCAGCTTAAATACCAAATAAAGAAAAAAAATTTAATCACTTATTAATTTCAATATAAAGCATATTGCAATTTATTGCATTCTGTAATGTTTAATCTGTACAGGATAGCTGGTTGATATTTTAACCATAATCCCATGTTAAAACCAAATACCCGCCTCCTAAAGGTTAAGTTACATTCAAATTAAAAGTAATATATCATAAGTATTAGAATATTTTGTATAGTACTTAAATTTAAACAAAATTAGAAGCATTAATGTCCTTTAAAAAAAACTACTTATAAACATAACTTTAATGCTAAAAATATATTAGCAATGTTTAATTTAATTTGAAACAAAAGCCTTCAAATACAGGCTATTTAAAATGTTTTATCCTTCATTTAAAAAAAGGATACTCATTTTAACATTATACAACCACAATTATTACTTAAAAAATAAATATGTTTTATAAATTTAACTTACATCTTCATTTGTTGTTTGGTTGGAAGTTGTGAGGTACGTGTGAAAACCAGCAAGTCCTAGAATTGACCAAACAGAGAAAAAGCATATGACCCCTTCAACAACAGTGAACACACGGTTAAGGATAATACAAGATAAATTACAGTGATATTTCAGCAACTTATGAAACTGAAACATGAAAAAACAACCCTGATATGGCAACAAAAAAATCCAATGACTATGTTCAGGAAAGTAAACATGGCCACAGTTAAACAGGGCAGATTATTTTTTGCTTCGGTTACATTAAAAAAAACATTTCAATTTGTCCTTTTATAGTGTTAAATAAAAATTTATATACACATAGAATTCCAATCTCAATCAATAATCAATCTCGTATAAGTGAACAACCAAAAGCACAAAAAGGATATCTAGCAGGGGATTCCCGTACTGCATCAATGAATGTAGAGTTTCTAGACACTGGAATTAAAAAAAATTATATATAAGAAATAGAAAGAAAAAAAACACAATTTTTACTCATTATATTAAAAATTTATTTTGAATAAAATATAAACCTCTTTAAAAACTAGTTTGGGAAGAAATGTGTTTGTTATTAATTTAATAACATTTAAGATAAAACAATGTAAAATAATTATGTGTAAGAAACAATATTTTTAAATCACTAATTTATATAAATTATAGTACATTTTCCAGTACAGACAGATTTCCCTTATATCAAATTTTTGTTTTTGTTTTTCTCAGATAAGACAAATACACTTCATTATAAATTTTTAAATACAAATTTTTTATTAATTTTTCTTAACAAAATCATTAACATGTCATTCACATTATGATAAAACTTGGCCCCTTTAAGTTAAGTTAAAAAAAAATTTAATAACATCGTAAAATTTTACTTTAAAAAATATATAAAAAATTTAATAAATACTCACACAATACAAGATGAGTTATGACACATGCAAATATGAAGACGCACAATAAAGCAAGAGACAATATAAACAGATAGAAGTATCGATAATTTCTCTTCCCGACGCAATTTCCCACCCACGGACAGTGGTGATCGAAACGCTCTGGAATAGATTTAAATCATTAATATTGAATTTCATACACATGAAATAAATTAATTCAGACATGAAATAAATAAATTGCATAGTAATATAAAAGCAGCTTAATTTTCATTAGGAAAGCAGTTATGAGACGACTGCCAAAATAATTAAAATGCTGAAATCTAATATCTGTTTGTGGTATTAAAACTTGTTTAAATATAAATAGAATAAACATTTCTTAAGTATATTACGGAAACAAACTTGTGCATTTAAAATGCACTTCAATCATTACTTTTTCTTAGTTTTCTATGACAACAGACAGTTTTATTTATATTAGATGATTAAGCAAACTATGTTACTACTTAATATTACTAGCGACTAAATTCATTTTAACAAAAACAAGTGTTAGGAAAATTAAACTGAGACAAATGTAAATAGTTTTAAGTTTGTGAAATAGGTAATCCCTGTCTTCTGTGATATATATATATAATGTTTTAATTTAAACTAAAATGTGCTTTTTTATGTTTTAAAACTTTTTTGCCTTTGAGTAAATAAATGTTTCTGCTAATATTTAACTTCTAAAGTTTTACTCTTTTTGGGACAATGATATTAAATTTGTAGATGAATTCTTACATGCATAATTTAATAACTTTAACATGTTCAGTACAGTACAGTACAGTGTCGATTCACCCCATGATGCACTTGCGGATAGTTACTGCACTGGGTTAATTGACCGGGTGTTGCACTTGCGGATAAAAACGGATTTAACAGTCTACAATGAAAATGTTAAGTGCAGACTCGATAGATCTCTTGAGTCTGCACTTAACAAGTTAAAGTACTTATTTTATTTTTGATGATATTTAATTAATTAAAACTTTTTGTGTATAAGAGTAAACATTAAATATATGTATATATATCTGAAGCATTCAGAGCTAAAGTGTATCAAGTTCAAAAGCATAAAATGAATTGTTTGTTGCTGTGACCTAATAGTTCCGAAGTGACACTTAACATCTTGTAAAAAACAACTGCAATTGATTCATTGATAGATCTAGGTAGTAGAAGGTCCCTTGCTTACCCACGCAATTGTTGCACAAGCTGCAATGTGATGCTCGGGGAGGGCGAAAAATTTTACAGGTGAAGCAATATTTGAGTTTCACTGTCTGCCCATGGATGACGATTTCTTTCGTTCGAGGAGGGGGTCTGTATGTGGGTGAGCTGGAGCCATTGGGAACTTCTGCAATAAGAATTAAACCAAGATAGGATTTATTAAATGTTTACCAATTTATCTTAATTCCATAAGCTGTTGATTATTATACTGAATTATAAGACAAAATAACTAAGGCTGTGCTGATTACTTTATTAGATATACAAAATTACACTTTTCAAAAATATTATCATTTACTTTAGTTAAAATTCAAATGCATAACTATAAAAAAAAAGTAATTCTTTGTAATAATTTATTAATTATAAATATTCTAATTATACAAACAGACAATTTTTTACTTTACTGTTTTTAAAGTATAGTCATAAAAAAACCTACGAATAATTCAACAATACAAGTAATAAATAGTTAAAAATGAACTTTTTTAATGCTAAATTATATTTTGAAAAGTTAGAAGTACTATTGAGATTTTAGTTAAACTTTAATTTGAACACAGTTACATCAACATACTTTGTGTTTTAGTCACAGTGAGATACACAAAATTTAGACTTTTGAGTTTTTAGATGCACTTTGGCCTCTCCAATTAACCCTGTAGCCATGGGCAGTAACTTAAATAAGAATTTAATATGGTCTACTGTACCTCCGTTTGGATCGGGTTTTAGATCAAATTACAATAAAAACCATAGATTTAAAATTAGTTTATATGTTCTTTAAGCTTATTTTTTCCTTCAGTTTTTAATATATTTCTAAATAATGGTCATATCTGAAATAATTTAATGGTTTTAATGCCTGATACAAGGTAGTTAAAGCATTAGTGGTGTGTGTCCATTTTGACTCACCCCACTATTGTACTAACATCCGGACACAAAGCGGGAGATTTTAAGTTTTTGGTTAAAGTAATAGTGAATCAAAATGGACTATGGTTTAAAATCAACCCAAAACGTGAAAAACCTAGAAAAACACAGTCTCATTATTTTGTACTACAGTTGAATAACAAGTTTTTATTTGCTCTCAGAAAAGAATCGGTATACAAATACTTAAATATTAATAACTTTTCAAGTAACGGAAACTGTTGAGACCACAACAAAATAAGGCTTTCACCTATTTGTTTTTCTGTATCGGCAGCTTCATCTTGCGTAGCTCTGGGTATAACACCGGGATCACTGAAACTAGTACGGAACAGGGATGATATCACAAACAGGAAAAGTAAAGCAGCTACTGCTGGTATAGCAGGGCTAATCTCTGTAGTCAGGTACTGGCAACTGCAGACACACAAAGAGATCACAGTTTTAAAATAGGTATTTCACACAAAGTATGAAGATTTTTTTAAAAAAAGGTATATCATTCTTGGGAAACTATTTCAGTGGTCACAGTTAAACACTTATTTAAATACAAAAATGCATTTAAAATTATTCAATATTAGCTTGTTTAGATACAAGGATATGTGTACTGTTCAGATGGCAGTGTAGTTCATGACAGATACAATCACACATGACATGAAAAAACTTTCATGCCCTACAATTAATAAATACGTCTTTAAGAGTACGAAACATATAATTTTAAATAAAAAGCAATATATTTTTACAATAAAAACCTAATTATTATGTGGTCAGAGCATCATCTTGATAACATGGGTTCGAAAGTTGCCAAGTTCAATTTTAACATTTTATTTGTGTTTAAATATGTAATAAATGCAAACACACTAAAAACAAAATTATAAAAAATCGGAATATGTTTCTAAAAAGTTCGTATAAAATGCGTTTTTGCAAAAGGTCAATTTACAAAAAATTATACAGTCTAAACATCCAAAAACGTGCAATTCACTTTAATACTAAAAAAAATTATAATAAATTAATAATAAGAGAATATATAATTTTAAATAATTTTTGTGCAAAAGTTTTGTGTAGAGAGGTAAAAGCAACATCGCAAACTGTGCACAAGGCAGATGAGATCAAAATTATGCAATACGTTATTATTCCCATATATAATAACAAATAGGATATTTTTTTTTAATATAACAGATACTCAATGAGTTTATACTTGTATAGATTAATTCACAGGCAGATTGGGATTTTTTTTACTAGTACAAATCTATATAAATAAAGAAATTTTTGAGAATATCTGGTGCCTAAAACCTTGAAAAAGAACATTTGTGCACAGCAATTCGATTATGTGCATGTGGTAAAGCAGCAGGTGACATAAATAAATTTAAAAGGTAAAAAATTAACAATCAAATACTGAATTTGCACAAAGCAATTACAAATATTTCAATTCATATAAAAAACAAACCAGTCAATTGGTATGCGAATGCTTTAAATCCCAATAAAATTCCTAGTTATGAGGAACTATAAAAAGTTATCTTAACTTTTGGATACACTTACTCGAATACAAAGAATAACGTGCATGTTCCAACGATGAGACACACAGTGAAAAAGAAGACCCCAGTCTGGCGAGCCATCATGATACGTCCCCCACAGTAGAACCGGTTCCGTCCCGGAAACACCTGCCATTTCCGGACAAGTGGTTTTCCGGGTTTGTCCGGCATGCTTGGCGATTCGGTCAATACCCTTGAGTAGTCAACAGCTTTCAAGTCACTTTTCATCAGTTCATGCAAAGGAGAAAGAAGGCAGAAGCTTTAGGGCTTTCGTCTGATATCATCTTGCTTTCGCAACGTACCAGGCATGCATTTTGCATTGTGAAAATATTGCTGGAAAAGTTTAAATATATAACATAATTAAAATGATAATCAAACTTAAAAAAAATTAGGAACAGATGTAGTATAGGACGTTTGGCGCGTTTTTGTTTTTGGCGACGAAAAATTGCCGTTAACCAGCGCTATGACGTCATAGGGTTGCCAGATTGAAAGTTGCCATAAGAATCGGAATATACCAACAATATCAGTTGGGGTTTCCTTTACTATAAATTTATCGCCCCTATAAAACACGCCAAAATAAACCTTGCGCGCTAAATGTCCTATACTACATCTGTACCAAAAATTATTTTATATTTTCCAATAAAATGTTTGATTCCTATTATAGCTATAAAGAACTAACTTTCCAAAAATAATCTTTAAAATGCATAAATTCAAATGATTTTGCATGTGTGTGTATTTGAAATGTTTGTAAATGAACACTGAATCAAACTTTTTCAATTAAGAATGCAAAGCCTTAAAAATTAGAAAAAAGTTCAACAGATGGTTGGTATAATTAACATCATATTTGAGTTACACAATGGGTAATGGGTTACCATGGGTTAAACTTAGGTACCATGACCACCATGAGGATATTTAGACCCAAGAGATTTAACGAACAACAGGTTCCATATGAATAATAAGCTTAAAAATGCATTGTTCAATTAATAACATGCATCTCCAATGAGAAGAATTTGAAAAATTACTAGGGATGAAACGGATATCCGGTAACTATCCGGCTGCTTTTTAACTATCCGATATCCGGAAGTAAAGTGCCGGATATCCGATTTTCCATGCCGGATATCCGGATGAATAAAACATTGAAGATTTATTTTGTGGCGATCAATTTTCTTTGTTCTTGCTTTAAGTATTTTCCTGAAAATTCTACCAATGTATCAAACCCACTTTTTTTCAAATTTTTAACTTTAAAATTATATTTTTAACGAATCGTTATGGTGGAAGGTCATCACATCTCACAACTAATATAAAGTTGAATTAAAAAATAAATTTCTCAAAAGTTTAAGCAAACTTGAGTTTTCCTGTTTGGAATGAAAGGGCATATGGTAAAATTACAATTATTCAGAAATTAAGTGTAAAATGTACAAAACATACGACCATTGCTAGCAGCACCCTAGAATAACCCTTTGTAAATAAAAAAGTTTTTTGAATGTTTATTCAATTTTGGTATCACTTTAAAGATAAAGAATTGGGAAATATTACAGAATAAAAAAATATTTTTCAATTTTTGACCGATTTCCGTTTTTTCTAGTGTGTATGAGAAGTTATTTTCATAAAAAATAAACTGCCGAATATCCGGCAAAATCCAGTTCGGATATCCGGTTTGTAATGTGCGCCGGATATCCGATATCCGGCAAAACCACTATCCGGTTCATACCTAAAAATTACCCTTCCACTCACTCTAAAGAAGGTGCAAAGACTTTTTGGGAGAATTTTGGTGCAACAGCCAAATTTTATTTACCCAGTTTCAATATAGGTCTGTAAGAATCACTAGAGCTGGGATCTTTACCGGGTTTTTGTAAGAGGATAATTTTTTATTCCTTCTAGCATGTTGGAAATGTTTTATTGTTAAGGCAAGAGTTGAATATGGATGTGAACCACAACATGTGCAAGGTGAGAAAATCATTAAAAATTTCTTTTGGAATGCCGTCTCTTCTTAGAGACTTCCTGGGTTTCATGTGCTGTAAAGCTAATTTAACTTCTTCCATTGAAAATTTGTTTTTTGGACCATTTTGAAAACAAACTGTATCCTACAATGTAATCTAAGAGAACTATACCTAGAGCGTGTTGCTCAAAAACCATTATGGAGTTAGATTACATTTTGTAAATCTTGTGTAGAGAAATTACTGTTCAAGCCTATGTAAATCTTTGGAACCTGCATATCCTTCGGGAGAGGCCAGAATTTTACACATTGCCTAGTTTTAAAATTCAGATGCATTTTTATCAATTTTACCTTGCATGACAAGTTTAAGTGAAAAATAAAATAAAAACAGCATACACCACAAAGAACCCTAGTACAAAAATAAACTCAACCAAATAAAATATTTCTTAAGTGAATTAACATTACAAAGGAACAGTTAAAAACCGAACATTCTCCCAACATTTCTTTCTTGTCATCATTTTTAGTATATATATTATAGAACAGTTGTTTCAAAGTATTAGCCATTGGTACTAGTAGTGCAGGTATAAAAGAGGGGTTATGAGGGGAGAGAGTGTTCATCACTTTGAATCCTTGCTATGTCATGGTTCATACAGATTTTCAAAAATAAAAATTAAGTAGTTCTTAAGGACCTCTCGATAATTTTTAAGGACTTCTTATATATTTTGGCGCCGTTGGCGGAGAATTGTAATTTATTGGTGCAAATTTGGCGCAGAACCCCATGTAAATGTGGTTTCGTAGAAAGATACCAGTTCCGGCAAACTGTAGCACAGAAATGTTAAAGATGCTACATTCTTGTGAATTTCCCCGATTTTCTAGAATGAGTATTGATTCTTCACAAAACGACAAACGAGCTGAGATTTTCTAACGATGAAGTGTCGTGTATGATAATGAAATACCATTGACTAAAAAGCGGACAACTTTTTTTCTGTCACTAAATCCGTCTATCGACGCCTTTCTCGCCTTGCCAATTTACACTTGCATATAACGGTCAAAAGTGTGGACACTATCAAAGTAAAATCAGGAATTCTACATTTCGATATTTTAATGCACCCAGAATTCTGGGTTCCAAAAATTTTAAAAACCTGGAATTTCGGGTTAGACATGAAAAAATATCATCCATGTGAATTAGTAAAAAAAACTCATATTTGACAAAAATTAAGGACGTTAGTTGAAAATTAAGGACTTTAAGAGCCCTTAATTAAGTACCTACCTAAATTAAGTAGTTCTTAAGGACTGTGTGAACCATGTATGTTGATCTGCATCAAAACTTTTGTAGCACACATATCGCCGGCTTAATTCACAAACCATGATAAAAACCTAGCAGCTTGAGTGACTGGGTGTTTTTTTTAGAAAGTCGTCAAATAATCTGACGCTTTGAGTGCTTTCTTAGTTTTTTTATTGTCAAATATTTTTGGAAGTGGGAGGTGCAAGGCAAACAAGCATAATTGATTGGGTATGAATGGTGGATTGCTGGCAAAGACTTTTTGTTGCACGAAGAGCATTTAAAGACATGGAGCTTGACATGCAGAAGATGTTTCCGATGACTTTTGACAAAACCGACTGTTCAGAGGATTGCCTGCAAGCACAATAATAGACTGTTCAAAGGGACTGTGATCCTTAGTCATCGGAGGACGTAGGTCGGAGACCAATATTGCCCAGTTCTTTAAATTGAGTTTATGAGTCTGTGATGTTAACAAACGGTACATGTGTTCCCCTAAGACTTTGGATTTCGTGTATATTTATTGATTAATTGTAGAATTGTTTAATCGAACCGTTGCCAAAATAAGCCCATTGTGCAACTATAAGCAACATTATTTAATCAACCAACTAGCCTTCATTGTTTGTCTTGACAATAAACAAAAACACATAATTTTGGCACCAATTTTCGGTGTGGCAGCAAGCCATACCGTGTACTAGAAATATAACAGTCTCTTCCTTATAATAGCCACATCATATATCATGGTCAACACCGAAAGTTTAAATAATTTAATTAATGGTATGTAATATGGGGGGGGGGGGGGGGTTGTTTCATTGAGGGTAATCATAGTAACTTTTTGCCAAGTCTTCTTTTCGAAACATCAAATATTAGAATTGGCTTTGTAATTTCCCACATAAATACAATTACACTTAAAAAAAATCAACTTAAAGTAAATCAATTCAGTATTGACCACAATCCATAAATAATTCAAATGGTTAACTGAATTAAATTTATAGTTCCACTAAAGTTTGCATTTAAAATGATTTGATAGAAGAAAATTTAATTTAAAAGCATAAACACTTATAGTAATATATATTATTTTATATCCATACGTTTACTTTTTATATATATCATTCAACTATGTTTGTAGAGGGGTCAGCATTCAACAAATCCTTAATATTCAATAAATCATAGTAAAAGGCATTTAAAAACTTTCATTGAGCCCACTTTTAAAGTTAATACAGTAAACACAAGATGTTATTGAAGAGTATCATTATAAAGAAAGCAATAAAAAAAGCCTTGTCATGTCATATAAATTGTCAAATAAACTCTAAACCTTAAGTGATTGTACTAAAAACTCAATTTTTACAAACGAAAAGAAATTACAATTAAAGGAATTATTAATATAATCTGGGATTAAAAATTACAAATGCAACATCTATAAGCATCATTTATGGGATTGCCAAATAATCAAATCAAAATATTTAATATTAAAAGAAAATTAATTAATTAAACGAAAATAGCAATCAAGAACATTAAATTGATCAATATTACATTATATATCAGTGACAAAAGGGATCATTTAAAGAAAAAGTGGGATATCCTACTTTCGGCCAACGTTGATTTTCGAAACCACAGATAAGATCCAAAAGCTATACAATTGAGATTTGAAATTCAGTAGAAGAAGTAATATCTATTTTCATGAATGAATCATACACCAAAAAAGATATTAAAAGACACTTCTTTTGATGAAACACAGAAACAGATCACTTTGCATAACAGGAATATATTAAAAGTGCAGACAGAAACACAGCACAGAGTTAAAATTTCTTCTCTGATAATGGTAGAAGTAGTAGTACCTTTTTTAACGAAAAAAATATAGTCATAAATATAACGTAAACTGTAAATCTGATTTGTTTGGTTAATTGGCTTTTGTTTGTTTGATTAATTAATATCGCACTGGAGATACAAAGTGAGTTATTGACGATGGTTAAAGATGCATCTCGAAGAAAACACCCGGGAACACTTCCTCGTATTTTTTAACTTTGATGGATCAAGAGAAAAATATCTTAACAACTACCCGACGCAACCTCAATAAGCGTTAGGACATTGGACCCCGATCAGATTTAGCATGCACCAGTTCCTATACAAGCCGTTGAAAATTGAGGTTACTTTCAAACGACTTTTTTAATTAAATAGCTAAGCTTGAAACCAACAAATTACGAGATTGGTTAAGTTAACGCTTGTCTGCCAAGTCCACATGCCATTTCGAAACCATTGGTTTTGTTAAATAACGTCGCGCTAGAGCTGCACAGTGGGTTATTGGCCTTTGGACCCCGACCAATCCCATATACACGCCGATCATTTTTGTGGCTATTCTGTCGAAATCATTGGTAGACGAATTCTTTACCTTTCAGCCACCAAGCTGACATAAATCCTCATGACCAATTTGGAAGAGGACGGTAGTTCAGCCTCTTTCATCCAGCCGAATATTCTTGTGCAAATTGGGTATTTTGCACGTTAAATCTGTAGTGGTACAAATGTTCTCACTTTGGGCGTAATGGAAGTTTAGAAAGTAGGTAATGGGTTGTTAGAATCGTATCTTTCGGGCACCAAAAAAATTCATCGTGGTCATTCAAAAAATTCATTCACTGGTGCACGTTAAATCCATCCTTCTAAACTTCGATCCCACGAACAAGACATTTAAACTTACATTTCAAAATTATGATACATTACAATGATTTCGTTTTTTTCCCTTCAGGATACATCCCGTGCAGACCAAAGAACTACTATATTATGTAAATTTGATAAACCGTCGTATGACGAGCACACCGCACTCTCCGAAGTTCCACACTACGACAAAATTTTGAACATTCGAGTCCACCAGAATTTCAGTAAAACAGCTCCATTTACATGATGCGTCTTTGGTTGGAACGAACTGGGAATGAAACTTCTTCAATTGGGAGATTAACAGTACACCGATTGTCGCATAAGGGTTGCAGACTTTGAAACCTATTCAAATTTCCACCATATTGCTGGTATAGAGACATTATTGTCTAGATGTATCTAAGTGGAGTTATAAATTTTGATTATTTTGTCACAATCGGAATGGGAGGGAGAGAGCGATTATATATTGAATATATACACTCCAAATATTTAGATATTCTAAGATGTGTATGATGGCTTCTACTCCACATAATACAAATACACAACATAATCAAGATTTACACATTTGTTTATGGAGGACGCACTGACCTTCCGCCTGTGGACAAATATAAGGAAATTTGAACAACAGATTTAAAGTAAACCAGTTTCCTCTACACAATAAGTCTTTTGGTTGAACTTGAATGTAAAGAACACAAGACTCTCCAAATGTTGGTGTTGTGCCTCACAGCCTATCACGAACACAAGTTAATGGCATATTTAATATGTACTAGTCCTCTCTATGTGATGTTTGAAAATTACGAGGCACTTGTTTCTTTTGGGATGGATCATGAACATTGTCTAATAACCAGTTTAAGGAGCTCTATTGCAACATTAATCAAATTCAATAAATAAATTAAAAAAAATTAATACTTAGTTTATTTGTACATAAAGCATATACATCGATACTAATTATGCAACTCATAAAGTTTGAAATGGAGTTTTTACACCTTCTATTTATTTTGGTTATAGTTTTCAAATGAATACTTTTGTGTGTATGTATCCTTGAAATACAGAATAATACTAATTTTAACTCTTTGACAGGTTAGCAAAATGTCGAAATTATGATGTTGTTTTCTTTGAAAAATAGTTTACTTCATATATCTAATATATAATTTTTTTATATATTTATTAATTTCTATTATTCTAATATATATAGCGTTTATTATTTTAATTTATGATTTGAGACAGATTTTAAGATTGAATATTTTTATGAAGTTTATGAAGATTGCTGAAAAAAAAAATGGAAATACTCGACGTCCGAATGTTCAGAGGGTTAGAATTGCATTTATTACCTTTAATAGGTTTCCTGCTTTTTTCATTAGATAAGACAGTGTAATACAAATTCTACAAACAATTTATTTTTAAAAACACTAATAAACCATTAGTGTAAAAACATTTTCATTTAGCTTTTTATAACCCTGTTCTGCGAGTTAAGCGCTTTTTCCTTAAGACAAAGATTTAGATTTCTCTTTTGTTATTAAAATAGTAACTATATGATAAAAAAAATTTATTTCTGATTATTTTGAACCAGAAATATACAAAATCAAACAAAATATAGTATATGTTTAAACAATAGACCATTACATAAAATTCTTGAATTTGAAATATAAACTAAATGTTTAGCATAAAACATTGTCTACTTTAGTTTTACATTTCTTAACAGGAAAAAAAATATTTATATTTACTTTGATATTAATATACTAACTCTTTGATGTGAAATCATTTCAATAAACCAGTTTTGTATTACACCTCTGTTGATATCCGTTACAATTCTTTACATCATTGTAATAGAGAGATTTGGTTCATAATGAAAAGTTGATAGAACATAGGTTAGTGGATCTCTTTAGTGTCTAAAACTTATCAAATAGATAAGTATATAAAATTATATACATATTACATGATTTATAAATAGTTTTAGAAAAAAAAATTGCATCAGCTTTTTTTGCCTTTATCACTTTCTTCAATTAAATAATTCATAAGTTCTCGAACACTTTTGAAATCTGATCGACCGGGATTTTCTTTTTGTGGTATTCTTGGGAGGACATTTCCAACTTTCATCCGAAATTCTTGCAGCTATCAAAAAACAATACAAATACAGTTGATTAAGACAATAAAAATACAGTAACATTTTAAATGTTTTTATACATGCAATTAATTACAAATGCTTATAAAAATACAGTTGATTAAGAGAACATTTAAAATAAACATTCTATACGTAATTTACACATGCTTATTATTTTAGACTTTTTTTCTGAACTATAAATATTATTATACCTTAAAGTTTTTTACATCGTACTTATTTGCGAAAAAAAACCTATGCTAATGCTTATCAATAATCAGGGATATAATAAACAAAATGGATATTTTATATATTTACATCCTTTAAAACACATTTTTATAAGCAACCGTTGTAATTTACTCTTGATACAAGAAGTAGTATTAAAAAAAACTTACATCCTTGAAAATATATTTTTAAAAATTCATGTATTTCAACATTTGAGCATTTTATAAAATTCGTAATACTTAAAAAAGTTACAATTAAAAATCTGTTAAACCAAACAAAAAACTTAACACTGTTTAAAATTTCGAAAACTAAATTTAGTATTAATAATTCTATGTGTTACTGAATATGCATAAAAGGAGACTTCCATTGCATCTATTTTTACTTTCTAAAACTATACCAGTGTTCACTCTAGAAATAAAAAGGGGCAGGGCGCTGCTGGAGAGAAAAGGGCACCTCCTGTTTTCAAAAAGGCACCCCCCCCCCACCGAAAAAAAATAGTTGGTGTACCCAGATGTCGGATTCGTGTCCGGTTAGTTGGTGGTTAAAAAACGTCGCACTAGAGCTGCACAATGGGGTATTGGTGACAGTTCGGGATCAATACAGAAGAAAGGATTCGAGAACACTGCCTCGTATGTTTTAACCACTGTCATATGACGATAACAGCACCCGAGCTGGCACCCCACTCACCAAATTTGAAAAGAATTAAGAAGCAAGAAAATAGAATCCACCTTTCAAACTAATACAAGACCACTGTGGACAATGGGTCAGAGTGACGAACTTATAATCGGAGGCTTGTGGCTTCGAATCTCCTCCTTGACATTGCAACGAGCTCACGAATGGGTTGCCAGTTTCTACCCCTGTCGTCCACAAAAAAAAGCCCTGGATAGGGAAATGAACATCATTGTCTTTTTAAAGACAGGTAGGGCAGCAAGAACACTTGTGCTGGACTAAAAAGGGCAAAAGGGGCGGCATTTGTGCGAAAAAGGGCATGAGGGCGCTATTGAGATAGAAAAAGGGCGGGCCGCCCTTCAAAAAACGTCTAGAGTGAACACTGCTATACAGAGAATAAATAGGATTTTGTGAATACGAGATATATTAAATATGATATGAAAAATATATCAAAGTTTGATTATTAAATTTTCAAAGTTTCAATAATTCTTGCCTCCCAGATTAAATTTACAGTTTTAAAAATTGATTTATGTGAGTCTTAGCAAAACATTTAGAAAACATGTAATATTAAGCTATTAACAGCTGGACATATTAATTTTTTTTGTGACCATGGAACATAATATCACGGGAAATATCAGTATAAATATTGGGAGGGAAAAAAAGGTATGCAACTTTTAGATTTTTTAGCAGTTTAGCAAACATAATTATTTCAAATTATGGTTTTCAAAACTAGTATAAAAGCCAGTTTGCTTTTAGGTAGAAATCATCGAAATAGTATTTTGAATATTATATTAAAACTTCTGTTAAGTTATTCTTAGTATGGGCATTGAAAAATATCAGCCTAAAAAATATTAATAGATATTACAATTAATTGGCAAAATAAATACATTTTCACTTACATTACTAACTCCCATTAATTTCCACACTCCAGCACAGAAAATACCAAAGCCACCCACAGCATACAAAGTGCCCCATCCAAGGGCTTTCATTGCCAAAGATCCACCACTTTCAGGCATCTCTTTAGTTGGCATCATACCCTACAATTAAATACAATTTTCTTTATAATCTTGATTTATGAATAAAAAAATACTGCACATAATTTTGAACCATGGAAAAAACAAACATATTTGGTTTGTTAATGTGCCATCCAAGGATGTTTTTCTTTACTTAAAAGTATTTTACAGTTATTAAAATCACTAAATACAAAAGGCAGTTTCATAATATATAGATGGCCCAAATATAGCAACACAATCCAAAATTAATAGCAAAACACAGTATTGGCTCTACACCTGCAAATTCATTTCAAGCACTGCTGGGTAAAATATATACTTGATTAATTAAAACAGAAACATCTGAGTGAATTAGGCTCAAATGTTGTAGTTGAGCGAAGCGTGCGGAGTACCATAGGGGCGAAGCCCCTTTAACCTCCTGTAGGACTGTCAATTTTTGAAAACATGACGATAAAATTAAATTTGAATCACTCGCGCTAGGCGAATAAATAAATGAAACACGGACTAAACAGCAAAAAAAAGAAAAAAGTTAAAGTTAAATCGCGGACATATCTGATTGGCTGCTGCCGAAGTCGCTCACTTCCTATTGGTCGGTGGGCGGAGCTAACGCCACCGAAGTCGGACTGCTCGCTGGAGCTGAATCACTTGAGCTCAGCTTTGCGAGGAAGTAACAGAATAGAACTTGCAGCTTATCTGCTGCATTTGTTTTCTCCTTCAGTTGTTGGATCAAGTCCTTCATCCATTCACTGTTGGTGAAAATTGGTGAAAGTTCAGTTACTAACTCAGTGATGAGCGGGGCATGGCTCGTTGTCACTGAGGCAGGTGGATGGGTGGTGGGTCTATACACTTTTTTCCGGGCGGCGGGGACATTCCTTGCGGCTCGGGGCTGGGTGGCACTTTTTCGAATTTTTGGGAAAAGTGGGCATCGTCGACTGGAGGCGACATGGCCGGTCGCTTTGCAGTTGATGCAAGATGGTTTATCCAATTTTCCGATATGGCAAGTACGTGTCTGGTGCGGTCCTCTGCATTTCAGACATCTTGCTGTGCTGTGACAAGTAAAAGCAGTATGGTGAAACATGTTGCAATTAAAACACTGCAAAACATGTTTTTTGCGAAATGGCTCAATTCATATGCAAAGTCCAAAAAGTTCTTTTACTTTGAGTATTTTGTTGCATCCGATTGAGAAAGGCATGGCCGCCAGGAACACTTTTGTTGGGGCCTTGGCTGCCCTTCTAGTCAATTGCACTACCTTGGATATAGCAAAACCAAGGGTAGTAAGTTCAGTCATGATTTGGGCACAGTCAGTTTCCATCGGCAACCTTTTGATGGCTACCTTGAAGGGAACGCTGTTGGGTGGCACGGAGAGGTAAAAGTCATTTTTCCTCTCTTTGAGGTGGGCAACTGCCGTAGCATGGTCGCTCACGTTGGTGGTCTGGATCCGGATGTAATCGCCCAATGTTTTGGACTGGAGTCCGGCATCGCATTTGTCCCTCAGTTCACTTAGGATTTGCGGGAACTCATCAGAGGATCGGAGAAAGATAGCGCCGGGCATTAAGGCTTTTGCCGTGGCTCCCTCAGTCTCGGTGGTCACAGGCGGCGAGGGTTCGATAATCATCTCATCGATTTCGTCAACCGCAATCAGTTCGTCAGGTTCGGCAGGCGGGTCAATGGGCACAGCAATAACTTGGGCAAGCTCGATGATCGTCTCCGGCACTGGCATCGTCAGGGGTGGGAGATTTTTCGCAATAAAATTAATGCGATTATCAATCTCTCCTTGATGAAATTTGGCGAAAATTTTCTTCAGATCGAAAAAATCCGAAAATTTCGGGATTTTTGCTAGGAACATGCAGATTTGAATAAGTTCATTTTCCGTCTTTTGGAGTAGAACAGGAGCTTTCTTAGCCTGCAGAATTACATAGCTAAAATGTTTGCTAATGTAAACATTAATCCTCGGGTCCTTTTTCAAGTCATTATCCTCAATAGAGGGGAAATTAGGAAAAGGCATTTTTAAATCATTAGTTAGCGGAGCTAAACGAAAACACAACCGTCGTGGGCTATCGCTAACAGCATGTTCGCTCAAATGTTGTGCAAAGTAAACAACCCAATGAATTATAAATTATTTGTTGAATTAAAGAATAAATTTGGTTATTAAAATAAAAAGCATCCTGGATACATAAATACTAATACTAAATATTAAAAAAAAAATACTTAAAGAGTGAGAGTACAGAAGTTAAAAAGAGGAGAGAAATAACATAAACACAAGCACAAAATAATATAAGGAATTGAACTGTAAGGAAAGTTACAACTAGGGATGAAACGGATATCCGGTAACTATCCGGTATCCGGCTGCCTTTTAGCTATCCGGTAACTATCCGATATCCGGAAGTAAAGTGCCGGATATCCGATTTTCCATGCCGGATATCCGGATGAATAAAACATAGAAGATTTTATTTTGTGACGGTCAGTTTTCTTTGTTCTTGCTTTAAGTATTTTCCTGAAAATGTACCAATGTATTCACAGTGTGCAGATTCTCCCTTTAACCAATAGAGACTTTAAAAAACCCACTTTTTTCAAATTTTTAACTTTAAAATTATATTTTTAACGAATCGTTATGGTGGAGGGTCATCACATCTCACAACTAATATAAAGTTGAATTAAAACATAAATTTCTCAAAAATTTAAGCAAACTTGAGTTTTTATGTTTGGAATAAAAGGGCATATGGTTAAATTACAATTATTCAGAAATTAAGTGTAAAATGTACAAAACATACGACCATTGCTAGCAGCACCCTAGAATAACCCTTTGTAAATAAAAAAAGTTTTTTGAATGTTTATTCAATTTTGGTATCACTTTAAAGATAAGGAATTGGGAAATATTACAGAATAAAAAAAATATTTTTCAATTTTTGACCGATTTCCGTTTTTCCTAGTGTGTATGAGAATTTATTTTCATAAAAAATAAACTGCCGAATATCCGGCAAAATCCAGTTCGGATATCCGATTAGTAATGTGCGCCGGATATCCGATATCCGGCAAAACCACTATCCGGTTCATCCCTAGTTACAACATTTGCATACTTTAAAAAAATATACTGGATCTCTCTTTTTGGCCAAAGCTATTGCCATTCCGAATCCGCCAAGTATAGAAAACCCCGTAACACCCAAGAGAAAGGAGGTTTCTGAAATAAAAACAAAGTTACCGCATTTAGTTGCATTTTCAAAACAATACAGACTTAAAGTTAAACAAATATTAGGGACTGCATCAGGCCTATAAATTTTTTATTATGAATGTACAATTAAAAAAAATAATAATGTTGCCATAAATACAATTGCTAAATCCTAAATTATACCAAATTTTAATTGTAGACAAAAATTGTACCATAGTTGTCTATCTCTTCAAAAAGAGTCTAAGAGAAATGCTGAATGCTGTTTATTGAATTGTAAATTTACATATAAATTTTTAGCATTAATATTTAATTATAATATGAAAAAAATATTGCATTTATTGAAAAATTTCCAGTAAAAGAAAACTGAAAAAAAGTCTTAAATTGCAAAACACTTATGTTTTTTTTAATTTGACAGTTGAAGGAAACAAGCAATGCAATTGAATAATTAAAGACTGAGAAATAAGATTTAAATTAAATCCTCAAATCATAGCAAACATTACTTTGAACTGTGTCTTTTGCAGATCCGATTCTTAGAAATTCATATAATATAGCTTATTTCCCCTACTAGTTGATGTAGTTCTGAGTGCGGCATGATTTACCATTAGGCACGAATCTAGGGCCCCCGGCTGTAGGGGCCCCAACTTTTATTTAATTGTGCAGATAAATTGTACCAAAGTTGCATATACTTTGCTAAATATGTTATTATTACTGCACAGTTTTACAATGTTTATGCAATTTTTCCAAAAAGTTATATAATTTCATTGTTTTTAGATTTAATACACTTATGTGCCATGTTTGTAACCATTTTTATGAGGCCCCCATCAATGATGTTTTACCTATAGTACTGAACTATCTAAATCGGGCCCTGGTTCTGAGCATGTGCATTTATCTTCCTTAAGATTTTAGGGATTTGAAAAAATTCACAGATCAAACAATAGAGGAAGTAGGCACAGGTTATCTTTTTACATGTATTTTGGAAACATAACAGAAAATAATCTTTTTCTGTTTGCGTTAGAGTAGTAATAATAGAATTTGTGATCGCTTTTAACTGCATTTTGTATGAATATGTGAGATTTTTTTTAATGAATAAAAATATACATAACTAAAATGGAAGCAGTGCTACAGCACTAATAGAAGAACCATCACTGCACGAGCCATTCATTTAACTAGAATAACCTTAGGATGCTTTGCCACGAACTGCTGCTGAACAGCTGAACTTTTGGTCAAAATGTACTCTATGGTCCACCTCCAAATCCATAGTTAGGAAAGTGGAGGAGTTCTTTGATTTGCAACAAAACCGCTTTTTGTTGCAAAGCACGTGCTAGCGTCCCGATTATCGTATTTTTAGCAAGTCCCCAAGGTACACCGTGCATTGAACCAAATATCCTTATGATTTGGTTAGTTAACGTCGCACTAGATGCACATTAAATTTCCATGAAATAGAATTGGCGAATAAACCCTTTGTTTTCGAGATATATTTGAATTGATGAATAAAGATTTCTACTTTTTCTAGAATACACCATGGATTATTTTAGATAACATCGCCACTTGGGAAATCGTGAACAAGAAAAACAATTTTATAAAAATATAAAAACGGTAAACAACCTAGTAATTTCCGAGACTTTTCTTCAGGCACCTCTTTTGTTTGATCCATATTAATAATTAAAATGGTTTTATCCTTGCCCTAATAATAGGAAAACATCAAATAAGCGTTATATTGGCGTTTTTTGAGAAATTTCTTCAACTTGTAAATAAAAACAAAACCGCATGGCCGGCCGATCCTAAAGGCAAATGCCACTTGGACGTAATCTAATAAATTTTTTTTATTGTAAAATATTTTAATATCGATATTTAAACGCTAAAACTCACATTTTCTTGCCTTAGCAGTAAAATTACTAAATTTTAATAGAAAAGCCATTGTTTTAAAATAATGTAGTTACACACAAAAAAAAAGTTTCAGATTTCAAATATTTTTATTTATCGTAATCCCTTTTGTTACTATGGCGGCAGATGTTGACAGCGATGTACCAGGTATATAAACAATACCATGCGTTTTTTAATTTTGCAAGTACATAATAACATTTAATGATGATCATGAAGTTACTAAGTGCATTTGTAAAAATCTTTCCTTTTAAAATTTAATTCTTCTGTATTGTATAATAGAGCAATCGTCTCTGCTTTGAAAACGCCCTGTTACTTAATTAAAAATGACATAACATTTTTTTTTTCAACAACTACAGCGTTGATAGATAAAGGAATAAGAATATAATTTATTTTGTTGAAAAATAACACATACCTAACTAAAACTTTTTCGCGAGACGGAATTTTTCTAACTAATTTCGAAGAGCACTTTTTGCTTAGAAATTATAATTTTTCAAGTATTGTAGTTGATGTAAATTTCATAATAGTTGAGAGTTAGTGGTGGTTTGTTAGGTGGGATTAGAGCAGTGCAAAATGTTTAATTGTAAATTTTTATTTAGATTTCTACATGACATTTGAAAATGAATAGTTACTGCAGAATTTCTTTATTTGTAAACAAAGTGCAATTTCCATGTTCTCTACACACAAATTTCTGTGGTACAGATGTAGTATAGGACATCTGGCGCGCGAGTTTTTTTTTTTGGCGTGTTTTATAGGGGAGATAAATTTATAGTATGGCGACCCCACCTGACATTGTTGGTATCTTCCTAGTCTTGTGGCGACTTTCAATCTGGCAACCCTATGAAGTCATAGTGATGTTTAACGGCAATTTTTCGTAGCCAAAAACAAAAACGCGCCAAATGTCCTATACTACATCTGTTCCATTTATTTCACTGGGAAACCATTAAATTTAATGCGATATTTTTTATTCAAAGACAATTGCGAAACATAATTTTCTATCAGTAGAAACACTCATTCATTAAAATAGTAGAATGCTAAAGAAAAAAGTCATGTAATCCATCTGTACTATCAGATGGAAAAGGGGAAAGGTTGAGACTTTTTTTTATGCAACTCTAGGATCACCATTACCTGAAAAGAACAGGTTAAAGTAGAACAGTTTTTTTTTAATGCACAAGAAGAGTGCCAGTGTGCTTTAAAAAGAATGCAAATATTAACTCCCAATACCCAGAGACCATGCAGCATGAAATGGAGAAAAAAAAATTACCTCACCAATTGGCTAACATTCTAGCCTTAAAACACTCCTTTTAGACATCCTTGAACTGCCAGAAAAGCAGCTCAGTTTCTACCTTGTGCATTTGAAAAAATGCAAAAGCAAAGTCATCATTCCTATGTAGTAATAAATTGTGTGGGACTTGTAACCATTTACATTTGAGAAACATTTGTTACACAAATGTCATATTTAAAAAGTGGGGCCCGTTGCCCCGCGGTACCATCATCGGTTAGCAACCAGAGGGTAGCGAGACAGAAATGTTAACAGTGAACTTGTGATCGGAAGGTTGCCATATTAGCTGCGAAGTAACAATATCTCGTCCGAACTAACCTTCAATTTCTATGGCGTGTATACAGGATTGGCACGCATTAAATCTGATTGGGAGTCCAATATTCTGACGCCTATTGAGGTTGCATCAGGTGCCAGCTCGGGTGTTGTCCTTGTCATTTGACCACGGTTAAAAATACGAGGCATTGTTCACGGGTTTTTCCTTCGAGATTTTTCCCAAATAACTTCAATTAACCAAATCAATCGAAACAATTATATTTAAAAAATAAATTGGAGGCAGTTCTGCTGCACATATCGACGCACTACCACTAGTTGAACCCAAAATTATTTTTTTTTGTTGCAGATTGGGGAGCAGCTTTTACATTTGGTAGAAGCCGGTTTGAAGATAATGTGGCTGGGAAGTTTTGGATAAAACATGATCCGGTTCTACAAATTGCATGTGGAGATGAACATACTGCTCTTTTAACTGGTAAAAAGTTAATAACACTTATTTTTCTTATCTTTCAAGTAGTTTAAAAGTATATGGAAACTTTTTGTTGAAGTCAAATGAAAGTGTACCTGAATAAGTGTATGTATAACTAACTAGCACTAAAAAATACACTACACTTTCACTTAATTACCTATTTAAGTGAAAGTGTAGTGTACTAATTTTTAGGTAGTTGTTTTTTTCATAACCAAATACTAACTTAAACTATTATCTGCATAATTAGAAAACTTTAATTTTTATATCTTTTCATGAAATGATATGAAATTATTTTTGTATGTTTACTTGGTTAAAATGTACTTTATGGTCCCCTGGACTTTTCACTAAATATGGTTACTATGTTTGGCCACCCTGCAATGAGGAAACGGAGGAGTTTTTTTTATTGGCAACAAAACCGGTGTTCGTCCCTAAGAATGGGTTAGTGCTGTGACTATCGCTTTTTCACAAAAGTTGCCAAGGGTTGCATTTGTTATTGGACTATACAATGCATTTTAACTGTTTTTTATGTCAATTTTTTACCATAAATTTTTTTGCAGAAATATAAGCTGGAGAATCATTATATTAATATGCTCACATAATACTTTTCTATCATTTTAATTTTGAAAGTACAGGGAATGGAATGTAAATTGATTAAAACTGAGCTCATCAGTTTAAACAAATTTAGGGACTAATAAGGTACTACTTTTTGAGTGCAAAGTATTAAAAGTTTCTATGTTCAAAAGTAAATGGGTCAAGAAGAAATGTGTTCATTTAGTTCAGCAAAATTTTATTTCTGGAGCCCATCTTCCACAAATGTGAATAATATTAATTTACTGTTCTCTAATTTCCTCATCAACTGGTCTGAAAATTGGTATTTTAATGTTTTTATTGTATAGTCTTAGAAGCCTTATTTAAAAGAGATGATTTATCTAAGAATTAAATATTTTTCAAAAATTTAACATATTAAGACTCTTTAATATGTTTTTAAGGTTAAATATTGTTTAAAAATGTAATATGTTAAGACTGCTTTTTAAAGATATAGTTGATTTTACTGTAAAAGCACATAAAAATGTTAGCCTTGCAGATTTGTTAAAATTTGTTTTGCATTTGTTACTGGAAGTTATTATTTATTATTATCTTTTTTTAGCTTTGGGTCGTACTGTAAAAGCACATAAAAATGTTAGCCTTGCAGATTTGTTAAAATTTGTTTTACATTTGTTACTGGAAGTTATTATTTATTATTATCTTTTTTTAGCTTCAGGTCGTTTGTTTACTTTTGGTAGCAATGAATGGGGCCAACTTGGTCATGGACATACTAGAACAGTCCAAAAGCCGGCTTCTGTGAAAGGTATAGCTTTTTAACCACTGCTGCTACTCAATAGAATATTTATTGAATGTTTCGATATTTTTAAAAGAAAATGGACCCACATTTGAAGACATATATATCATGAGTACTTAATGATATATATGTCTTCAAATGTGGGTCCATTTTCTTTTAAAAATATCGAAACATTCAATAAATATTTTTAAAGAAAATTAACATTGCTGGCTTGAGCTTAATTTTTGAGAAATAATAAAATTTAGTAATCTTCTGTGGTATGCACATTTATTGAAAAAACTTTGTTTTTTTAGCATTAAAAGGTCAAAGAGCAACAGTTATAGCATGTGGACGCTCACACACTTTAGTGGCAACAGGTACCAATTTCTTTAAATTCCTCTTAATTCTGTCCTATAATCTTATTAACTTTTAATGGTAATGCTCTGTGAAGTTCAGATGATTTATTGTTGTTTAAATTAAAGGTTTTATTTGTTTTCATGGCAGCTGGTGGACATGTATACAGCTTTGGCTCCAACAGTGAAGGTCAGCTGGGGTCAGCTGATGAACAACCTGTTCATCTTTCCCCTGTTAGAGTCCAAGGACTGGAAGGAGTCACTATTAAAATGCTCAGTGGAGGTGCGGACCATTCTTTGGCTCTCACAGGTACGCAAGCAGTTTTAATTTTTTAAAAATTTCAACCCCCGCTACAATCCTATTTTAATTTTCTCATCTCATTAAATTTTCAAGAAAGAGGTTTCATATTGACACTATCCTAAAGAGGAGGATTTTACAAACATTACTGTATTTTTTTAATGAAACTTTTTTTTTTTTTTTCAAAATTAGTACAGTAGACACTCGTTTTTACGAACTCGTAGGGAACAACCAAATTGTTCGTAAAATCGAAAGTTCGTAAAATAGAATATCATAAGAAGTAGTTAAATTTTATGCTTATTTTTATTAAACTGTCTTCTCTTTATAAATAAAGCATTATTTAGAGATTATATTAGGAAATAAAGTTATATATAGTTATTCAATATTAGAAACAATTGTAAAATAAAATAGTTAAATAAAAAATAATAAGTATAGTTTATTGATGAAAAATCAAGCATCAGAATAATCGCTAGTTTTTCTGTTTTAAAAGAACATTTTGGAAAATACATCAATCTGTCGCTCTCCAATAACATGCCTGCTACCCACCTTCTGTTGGCTCCTGTAATTTTTCTCAGAATGGCCTTGAAATGTTTGTATGTGTTGCTTTGTTACTCCCTAAAGAGATGAGCTTTTAAACTTTGTCTGATGTCAGGTAAACGCTAGCGAAGTGTAAAAATTAGTTCGCAAAAAAGAGATATTTCAAAATTTTAGTTCGTAAATGGGAATTAAAAATATCATTATGCCTATGGGACCATGTTCGGGACCAGACACTAGTTCGTAAAATCGTGAGTGTTCATAAATTAGAGGTTCGTAAAAACGAGCGTCTACTGTAGTTGAAGCAGTTTTAATTTTTCATTTTCAAAAAATATTTTAAGCATTTTGCCAATTTTTAAAAAATTATAACTACAAAACTAAATTAAATTTTCAAAAAATCTTCCAATCATTGATAGTCAATAATTGAAACTATAGCCTGTAAAAAAAGTAGAGTTCTGTTATAAAAAATTGTAAGAGGGGTATACAAAAGTGAATCAATTGTTTTAAAACATTTATGAAATTATAACTTTAACATTAAATAACTTCATATATACATCTCAAAATGTATTCACTTTATTTCTCAAACATTTCTTAACAAACTCACTTAATTTCATATTTTTAGGACATTTACTTTTTGAGTCGCAAATTAAAATTTGGATTGAAAAAAATGCCTCTCTTCCTTTTTTTTAATACCTAGTTTAAATAATGGTATTTAATTTCATTGTAAAGTTAAAAATATAATCTTTATGAAATACTAAGAAATATTTATCTTAAGAAATATTAATCTTAAGAAATATTTATCTTAAGAAATATTTATCTTAAGAAATATTTATGTTAAGAAAATACTTAATCTTAAAGAAAATACTTATTTTTAAATTACTTATAGCACTTAAGAAATAACGTCGCAAAAGTGAAGATGAAAAAACTTCAAATGAGTGAGGCAATGTTTAAAAAATTTATAACTTCAAAACTAATTTGAATTTTAAAAAATCTGACCTATTCCTACATCCTGTAAAAAAATGAGGAGTTCCCCTGTAAAAATTGTGGGAGATACTGGACGCACCAAATAACTTGTAAGCAAAATTTTATGCAATGGCGAATTTAATATGAAATAACTTCTAAACTGAAATAATCGTTTTGAAAATAAAATATATTCGGCTTTTTTCCCTTACATTTCTTAACAAACTCACTTAATTTCGTCATTTTAGAATTTTTTATATATAAATTTTAGTAGAGTTTATTATAAATTCTTTCAAACTTTCAGCTACTTTTATGTGTAAATATGGCAGTACTAACATTAAAAATATATTTAATAATTCAATTGTTATTTAATTTACAGACCTAAACTGTCAGCTGATTTTTTTAAAAAAAGTACTTTTCTTTCATTACTTAATAGTATCCATACATCACTGAAAGTTTATATTAGGTGAGGGGATAGTTATAAATCTTTTGCATAGTATTGACTTTCTGTGTTATTCATTGCCCAAAAGCCTAGCCATAATTTTTTTATAATTTTTTACCTATTTCTTTTAATAAGCCATTCTTGTATCTATAACTGTTTTTATCATAAATTGTAATGTTGTGAAATATTAATGAATATGTTTTGCAATTTTGTGTTCATGCTATATATTTAATTTAATCCTTATACATTAGGATGGAGTGTAAATACTTTTGAACATTTATTACCTGAATTTCTCTGAGTATATTTATTATTTGTTTTGAGCTTATATAGCTTTATTTATTTAAAAACAATTCCTGCATCAAATTTAGTGAAGTAATTATGTATCTTAATATTTTGTATATTTGCGTAAACTGAATATTATTGCAATTTTAATTATTTTCAATAAAAATCTGAATTATAATTATTGTGAATGACATTTCTACTAAAACTGTATCAAATAAAGTTGTGTTTTCTTCTTGCTGGCTTTCAGGAGACTATAATACATTAAAAGTATGTGTATATATTTATGTGTCTTACTTGTATCTGATATATTTCATTTTAATATTTACATATATTTGAGTAGGATAATTTAATTTAAATCTGTATCTTTAATTTTGTTAACTACTGTTATGGTTATTTTGTATTTGTACCCCAAACATTTTGGATACATATTACAATATATCAAATAAATATCACTAAAAAAGTTGAAAAAAATCCGTGTATATATCTGTACCCCAGAGTTATATAACACTATAACCAATTTTTAAAATTTTCTGGTAAAAATCGCAATATTATGTGTTTTTCTCTCTTTTTACAGAGGTATAAAACATTATCTATATGGATAACCAACAGAGATGTTATTTTTAAAGAGCTCTATGTCCATAGAAACATACAGGCATATAACAGTCTGATAAGCTCTCCTGTACGATAGTAAAAATGGACACAGTGTCCTATGCCTTCGAGGTGCAGATGTTAACATTGCATTATTTGGCTTTGACTTAAAATGTATTATTTTTCAAACAATTTTCAGTTCTTTACAGCATGTGTCATAAATATATAAAATATATTTATTAATTGTGTCAATAATTAAGATATTTTATGTAAAAATATTATCCTTTTTTCAGATAAAGGCAAAGTGTATGTGTGGGGCAGTGGCGGTGAAGGCCAGATAGGTCCCGAAAGTGGACATATTTTAATTCCCACTGAACTAAATTTAGAATGTAACATTCTTTGTGTTTCTGCTGGCTATTACCACTCTGCATTTGTCACAGGTAAATTGCTTTTTTACTTTATGTATCTTACAAAAATATATGTATTTAACATCTGTAATTTTTGAAAATAATTTAATTGTATTATTTAATATTTTTCTTCTTCTGCCAATAATTTACTTATGTTTGTGTATTTTATGTCAGACGTTGTTCTCATTCATAGTAGGTGTTTTCGGAAGTTGCGATCCTCATCAATATATAACGAAGCTATTATTAGTGCAAATAAACATGCACTCTTGTCTTTGAAGCTTCTTTATTGACCTGACATTTATAATGCCTTACATAATAAACCAGTTTGTTTTAATGCTTGTGTGACATGATTTATTATTAATTTAGTGAACCCCTTTACCTATAATATGTGTGGGATTCATGATGCAAAAGCAATATCAGTACAGTCAAAATAAGTTACATTTCTGGCTTATTCTGAAGCCATGCAACTTCCTAGTCAAAAATTTTAAATTACAATTTCATACTCAAATTAGATACAAAATTGCAAGTGGAAAGTGATGCATTAAATTAAATATCTGTTTAAGAGGTTAAATAATGCTAATTTTTTCCATGCAAAATCGAAAAAGAATTCATATTTTGTGAATATACCATTGAGCTAAAATAGGATATAACTATTAGCACTACACCGAGGACTCCCATTGAGTGACAAGGTACTTTACAGAGCCCCAAGATGCATGCAATTCAGAAGAAAAGTTGAGAAAATATTCGTCCTTGGCTATGACGACTCGTGACATCACAGAAATGTTTAAAACTGTTTTTTTCAGTGCCTTTTGTCTTCTTTTACTTGTAAGTATGGAAAAATATTAAATGTGTAACGTTTAATGTATTTTTGAAAGCCACAAATGGGTTTTTAAATGTATGCATACCTATGCGAAAGGAGTATTTTTCTACCTTCGCTCTAAAAGGAGTAAAGTGGTCGGCTGTGCTCAGTTCTCGCTCTAGTGCTTATAGTTATATTATTCTAGCTCAGTGGAATTAACTAAATTAAATTTTCTAAAATTTTTAAAGAAAATGTCATTCCACAATTTTTTTAATTTTTGTTCCATGTTAAACGGTTGAGCAATGACAAAATACAATTAAATTGCTGTTACAAATTTCATTTCATAAAGTTAATTTAAATGAATTAATTTCATAAAGTTAATTTAAATGAATTAATTTCATAAAGTTAATTTAAATGAATTAATTTCATAAAGTTAATTTAAATGAATTAATTTCATAAAGTTAATTTAAATGAATTAATTTCATAAAGTTAATTTAAATGAATTAATTTCATAAAGTTAATTTAAATGAATTAATTTCATAAAGTTAATTTAAATGAATTAATTTCATAAAGTTAATTTAAATGAATTAATTTCATAAAGTTAATTTAAATGAATTAATTTCATAAAGTTAATTTAAATGAATTAATTTCATAAAGTTAATTTAAATGAATTAATTTCATAAAGTTAATTTAAATGAATTAATTTCATAAAGTTAATTTAAATGAATTAATTTCATAAAGTTAATTTAAATGAATTAATTTCATAAAGTTAATTTAAATGAATTAATTTCATAAAGTTAATTTAAATGAATTAATTTCATAAAGTTAATTTAAATGAATTAATTTCATAAAGTTAATTTAAATGAATTAATTTCATAAAGTTAATTTAAATGAATTAATTTCATAAAGTTAATTTAAATGAATTAATTTCATAAAGTTAATTTAAATGAATTAATTTCATAAAGTTAATTTAAATGAATTAATTTCATAAAGTTAATTTAAATGAATTAATTTCATAAAGTTAATTTAAATGAATTAATTTCATAAAGTTAATTTAAATGAATTAATTTCATAAAGTTAATTTAAATGAATTAATTTCATAAAGTTAATTTAAATGAATTAATTTCATAAAGTTAATTTAAATGAATTAATTTCATAAAGTTAATTTAAATGAATTAATTTCATAAAGTTAATTTAAATGAATTAATTTCATAAAGTTAATTTAAATGAATTAATTTCATAAAGTTAATTTAAATGAATTAATTTCATAAAGTTAATTTAAATGAATTAATTTCATAAAGTTAATTTAAATGAATTAATTTCATAAAGTTAATTTAAATGAATTAATTTCATAAAGTTAATTTAAATGAATAATTTCATAAAGTTAATTTAAATGAATAATTTCATAAAGTTAATTTAAATGAATTAATTTCATAAAGTTAATTTAAATGAATTAATTTCATAAAGTTAATTTAAATGAATTAATTTCATAAAGTTAATTTAAATGAATTAATTTCATAAAGTTAATTTAAATGAATTAATTTCATAAAGTTAATTTAAATGAATTAATTTCATAAAGTTAATTTAAATGAATTATTTTCATAAAGTTAATTTAAATGAATTATTTTCATAAAGTTAATTTAAATGAATTAATTTCATAAAGTTAATTTAAATGAATTAATTTCATAAAGTTAATTTAAATGAATTAATTTCATAAAGTTAATTTAAATGAATTAATTTCATAAAGTTAATTTAAATGAATTAATTTCATAAAGTTAATTTAAATGAATTAATTTCATAAAGTTAATTTAAATGAATTAATTTCATAAAGTTAATTTAAATGAATTAATTTCATAAAGTTAATTTAAATGAATTAATTTCATAAAGTTAATTTAAATGAATTAATTTCATAAAGTTAATTTAAATGAATTAATTTCATAAAGTTAATTTAAATGAATTAATTTCATAAAGTTAATTTAAATGAATTAATTTCATAAAGTTAATTTAAATGAATTAATTTCATAAAGTTAATTTAAATGAATTAATTTCATAAAGTTAATTTAAACGAATTAATTTCATAAAGTTAATTTAAATGAATTAATTTCATAAAGTTAATTTAAATGAATTAATTTCATAAAGTTAATTTAAATGAATTAATTTCATAAAGTTAATTTAAATGAATTAATTTCATAAAGTTAATTTAAATGAATTAATTTCATAAAGTTAATTTAAATGAATTAATTTCATAAAGTTAATTTAAATGAATTAATTTCATAAAGTTAATTTAAATGAATTAATTTCATAAAGTTAATTTAAATGAATTAATTTCATAAAGTTAATTTAAATTAATTAATTTCATAAAGTTAATTTAAATGAATTAATTTCATAAAGTTAATTTAAATGAATTAATTTCATAAAGTTAATTTAAATTAATTAATTTCATAAAGTTAATTTAAATGAATTAATTTCATAAAGTTAATTTAAATTAATTAATTTCATAAAGTTAATTTAAATTAATTAATTACATAAAGTTATTTATATTAATTAATTACATAAAGTAGTACATTTTTCTTAAGTTTATATATTCAAATGTTTATTTTATTATTAATTTGATTTATATTTCATAAAATGTGTGCTAATATAATCCTGATTAAATATTTGGTAGATTATAGGGAGGAGTAGAACTTATTTCTTATTGATTTTTATCTAGTAAATATTAAAAGATTTTTACTGACATATTTCTAAAAATCTTTCAGTTGATGGAAAACTGTACACTTGTGGTGAAGGCGAATCTGGCAAATTAGGACTACCTGACTATGCTCTGAAGAAGAGTCCGCTCAGTGTTCATTGTGTTCCTGCATTTGACAGAAAAGTGACTTGGGTTTCGTGTGGAGGGAATCATACTATCGCACTCACATGTAAGGCTCACTTCGAATCACCACTACTATGCCACATGTGCAATTTTATTAAATGCTCATAAAATTGTGTGTTATAGATTTTTGTTTCATAATCTTTTGTTCCTAAATAACCTTTATAAATTTTTAGAACAAAGGCAGAGGTCATGTTTACCGTAATAAAAACATTCATTGTAATACTTAATTAAAAAAATATACCATTGCTTGATTTTATTTGTATATAATATGAATTTTGAAAAATTATGACATTTCATTTAAAAATTTGTATTCAACACCTGCGCTGTATTTATATCACATCTGTGGTTGTCTTAGTGTTTAAATATTTTATGTTTTAAAGTGCCTTTGGTAACTTTTTCTCTCATATGAGCATTTTTGTAGTCCATTCATGAGTAATGATCACCAACATAATTTGCAACATTGGTCATTCAATCATGTTTTTGTTAACTCACCTCTTCGAGAGTACTGTGGTGGTATAAAAAAAAAGTCTTCAATCAAGTTAGGTTACAGTAGTATATCAAAACTATTAAAATGTATGATAAGGTTTGTGCTCCTGTAAACACGTAATTAAATTTTTTATTGAGACTTATATTATTAACTTAATTTTGTTTTTCCATATATATAGCTGACGGAAAAGCCTACAGTTTTGGTAATGGTTATGATGGCCAGTTAGGTTTAGGCTCACGCATGGTAGATGTGTCTTCTCCACATCAAATGGTTTTTCTTGAAAATGTAAAAGTGGCAAGAGTGAGTTGTGGAGAGAATCACTCTGCATTCCTAACTGGTAAGTATTTAACACATCAGCCTATTTATACATTGTACTTATTATTTTATTTTTGAAAGTGAACATATTTTATTTTTAATGTTTATATACATATACTCAGTGTTCACTCTAGGCGTTTTTTAAAGGGCGGTCCGCCCTGCCTGCCCTTTTTTCCTCTTGCTAGCGCCCTTGTGCCCCCTTTTCAAAAATGCCGCCCTCTTTTGAAAAAATTCCGCCCCTCTTGCCCTTTTTAGTCAAGCACAAGCGTCTTTGCTTCCCTAACTCTCTTTAAAAAAAGACATCTATTAAATTTTTTTATGTAAATTGGGATTAAGTGAATTATGACAGTAGAAAAACAAACTCCTTTTCAACTATGCGTGTTGTGCAATCGCGATGACTCCGATATTTCGAGCACGGAGCATTGCACAAATCCTATTGGTTGCATGTGCCCACATATGAAATGCAAAGTTTTTTTTCTGTGTTTTTTTAAAGAGAAGATAGTTTGGGGCGTACTTGCAAGATTATGCATTTTTTTTTACCGAATTTTGGATTTAAGTAGCCTTTCCATCAGTTTTGTAAGGAGTCTGATTAGGGTTACAGATTTGGTTTTTAGGGTAAACATTAATTTTTAAATGTAAAATTCGAGATAGGCCTCGCTCGAACCGTCAACACTAGCCCAATATGCAGCTCTAGTGCAATGTCAACCAACAAATCGGAACTTTTTTTTATTTGGTCACGGGTCCGATGTGTCAATGGTGGCGACGTCCACACCAAACTTTTTTTTTGAAAGTGCCCTTTTAAAAACAAGAAGTGCCTTTTCAAAAACGGGGTGGCCTTTTACTACCAACAGAGCCCTGCCCCTTTTTATTTCTAGAGTGAACACTGATATACTAGTTCAATTGTTCCCAATAGCTGCAGACCCCTGTGGGTCCACAGGTTGATGTTAGGGATGGTTAAAAAGCACTAACTTAAAAGAGAAAAGTTTTAAAAAGCACTAACTTAAAAGAGAAAAGTTTTAAAATGCACTAACTTAAAAGAGAAAAGTTTTAAAATGCACTAACTTAAAAGAGAAAATGTCAAGCTTGCAGTCAAACAGACAAGGAATTATAAAGAAAAAGATGGATTTCACTCATCCAATACCGTTCGAAAGTCAATTTAAAATAACTAAACTTCTGATTGCTGTGTTATCTTTTCTATATTTTTGCATCCATATTCTTAGTAAAAGTTGCGTAAAATTAAAAGAAATTGTAAAATTAATTTCAGGAATTTTTTTCCCCTTCATGTTTATGTTCGAACAAAATTGAAACGTTTACATGCCTAGATTAAAGGAGGAACTTCCACGAGTATATATGAAAAAAAGGGTCCCCAGTCATTGGTGTCGAAATCGGTATGGCGGCTGCCTTACCTACTTTCATTCAAATAATGTGTTTTAGAAAAGATTTTAAAAAAATCTAATATCAAACAGTAAATAAGTTAGTTTTTTCTTGCTATATCTCATTGAAATAATTTCTGTTGCCACTGTCCCTGGCCCTATTTTAGCTATAGCTAGAGGTCTGTGGCTTAATGCTAATTGGGAATCACTGTATTAGTTTGTTAGTTATGTATACATAAGCTATTTGTCTTAATCTTCCAGGATTTCACAAACCAATAAATTTTGATGATTTAAGAAAAATCAAATAAGACATAAAACAAATTTCTAAGAATTTGTTAAAAACACAACATAACTTTTTAAAGCATTTATTTTAAGCAAGGGAAAATAAATAAGTTCTTTGCTAAGGTTCTATTCTAAGGTGAATTAATAAGTGTTTTACAAGTTAATGGAAATATAAATTACTACTTGTGTATTATGTAACAAAAATAATTTTTATCAGTAACTGCAATAAAGACAAGTTACTTTGACATGTTATTTTATAAAGTAATGTTTTCATTTGGATTGAAGTTTAATTAGAGCAAAAGAGAATGACTTTTTGTTATAAATTGAAAATCTAACAAAATGGTGAGCTGTCATAATATATTTGATATATTTTAACATAACATTTTAATAACAATATGGATATTTTTTTAATGAAAGACAGAGGACAACTATACACCTGTGGCAATGGCAGACATGGCAAGTTAGGTCTGTTTGGGGTAGATGATAGCTCAAACCAATTTGTGCCAACTTTAGTTTCTAGATTCAATGGCTTTCAAGTACAACAGGTAAATTTTATTTTCATACAATATTGTTGTATTACATGTAAAAGTATAAACTATGAGCTGTTAATATTGTATTTAAGCTATGTGAAATATTCATTTAACATCAAGCTTATTTACAATTATTAGAATATTATTTTAAAGTAAATTAAAACAGTAATTTTAGTAGTTAATCACAAACCTTTAAGGTTGAAACTAGTTTTTTAAAGTCTTTGAACATCTCCTTATATTTGGTTTTCATTTATATTGCCCTTAAAGAACTTTAGTTTTATTTTTCTTGTTGAGAAGTACTGCTTGTTCCCTTTATGACAAATGTACTAAGTTCAAATTCTAGAAAAGGTTTAAACGTTAACAGTGGCTGGGAATAAATGGTAAATTGTAGGTTCCTTGACATATTTATATGTACTTATTTATATGATAGTCACTTATATAAACATTATTTTTTAATTCTAAAATTGTTCTGTGATGCGATTTTCAACTTTTTAAAAACTTTTGTTAAGATCTAAGAGCAATTTGGTTTAATGCCATGAATAAACATAAAACATTATTACTGATATCTACATAACAGTTATAATGTTTCTTTATTTGCCTTAGTTGACAAAATTGCTATACTGTGGTTTAAAAGCCTTTCACAATTTGTCTTTATACGGTTTAGGGGAAGGGTATTAGAAAGTTCTTTAAAACTCTACATATTTTTTACTTTGTGAAAAGGGCGAGAAAATCTTAAATTTGTTACTGTAATGCAACACTTACATTTACTTAAAAATGATTTGCATAGTTCTTTAAAAAAAAGTCCTTAAAATTTTTTTGTTGGGTAAGGAAGTCTATATTAACTTTGTCAGTATATAAAACTATCATACAAAAATGTATTTTTTTCAAGGTTGCATGTGGTGGCTGTCACATGATGGTTTTAGCTGTTAGACAAGAAACTGTAGTCAATCAGTATGCTAATCCAGTGCAAACAGATGAGATTGATTCAGCAAGAGAAAGAAGGCGAAAAAAATGTGTATGTTTATTGGTGATCCCATTATTAATTTTTTACTGATTTTTAAAAGTATGAAGTTATCAATTTCATATTCATGTATTTTTTATTTCTATTTATCATGTTTTTTTATTGTAATCTTCAATGTGTATTAGTATTATTTTTGTAAAAAGGACTCCACTGTTAGTGATATCCTTAAAACTGATTATTAAGTTTGTAAAACTTTGTCCCAGCGCAAATCTTGGTTCGTTGATACTCTTGAAACCCCCGGACAATTCAGAACAACACCGGACACTTGATAACACCGGACATGGACACTTGATAACACCGGACAATTATCGATAACACCGGACACTTATTACTTTTGCTTTCCCAATCCTCGTCCGGTCCTCGCTCTCCTTTTTTCCTCTCCATCCAAAGAAAACCGAACACTCTCTCCAACGCATTCCGTCAAAGTTACTTAGAATTTTTATTTTTGTTGGGTAGGGAATTTTCACTTTTGTGATAAACGCTAAAAAGACTACTAGATATTTAATAATGAAAATCTTTTGCTAGAACCTGGTAATTGAACTCTTACTTACTCAAACTACAACATAGAAATTAGGCAACTAAAACTAACAATAATAGAAAATAACTAAAAATAATTCTTAACTAACTAGTGTTTCAATATTATATATATATAGGGTTCGATTTGAGCCGGAACACACAGGAACGGCAAGAATATAAGAGGTCTTTAAAAATTATCGACGAGTCCTTAAGAACTACTTAATTTTTACTTTTGAAAATCTGTATGAACCATGTAACGCACCCCACGGAAGGTTACGGTACCCCTTAATTTCTAGAAATCGAGCCCTGTAATGTATATATATAAACAATGTTATTTAGACTATAAGGTTTTAACTTTTTCTAATTACTTTTGTTTTAGGCCAAATTGCCAACTTTACCTCCAATAACTCCTCATAAAAATAAAAACGAGATGTTCTCTCCCACCCTGAAAGCAGAATATCGGCAGAGGTTACCCAGTTTATCCAAAGGTACTTTTCTTTTGTATTTGTTAAATAGAATAAGATAACATAGGATCATTCTTCTTAAAATGTTTAAATCTAATTTTAAAAAATCATTCATATTAAGTTTAACATGCTGAATTGTTTTTAATTTACAGAATAGATAAATTAATTATTGCTCTCAAATGTTAAATAATTGAAATCAAACACTTAAGCTGTATTATTTTAATTTGTAAAAAAAATTTGCCTTTAAAATTTCTATTTCAGTTTGTGAGAAATTGAATAAACACAACATTGTTTGTAAAAGCAGTTATAATACATATTGTATAAAATAGCAATAGTTTTTGCTTTTTTTATAAAAAAAAATTGTACTTATCTAAAAATATTTTTGAAAATTTGAAAGCAATTAAAAAGTAATATCCTGTTAAAAAAATTAGAATTATTTGAAAGTAAATGATGAGTAACTAAAGAAATTTACACTCTTAATGAGATAAAATGACCATTCAATCAAAAGATTATTTATACTAATGCGAAAATAACATAAACTCTATCTGAAATTAAATAGACTCTTTTTACAAAAACCATGCAATAAAATACCTACATACAGAGTTTTAGTTAAAGGCTAAATTTATAAGAAGTTTATTATACCAACTATAAGGTTGAAGGTTTAGGGTAATTGGAAAACTCTATTTTTGGGTAGTTGAATTAAAAGGGTGTGACTTTTAAATCAGGTTAAAAAATGTTTAATGATATGTGACTTTTGATGAAGTAATTGTCACACATTATGTGACACTATTTTTTTTTTCTAATGTGATAGGGCCTATTTGGTACGTATCTTTAAAAGAAGCTGTGTCAGAAATGAATGGTTCTGATGATGAGGATGAAGTTTTGACGAAATTGGAGAAAAATTCATCTCTATTACACGAAGTAGAAACAGATGAAAGCATTAGGCACGCTGACAGTGATGTTGATTCCGACAGTTCTGAGGTTTCTGAATTAAACAGAGTAAGCCATTTTTAGAGTCTTTATAAGTTACTACTAACTTAATATGTTTATTTTTTAGATAAACATTTAATATACAAGATGCCCGAGAAGTGTTGGATGCATTATAAAATTATGTAAAAAAAAATATGCACGTTGTCTGTTTTTCTATACTAACATGGTTTCTAAATTTTTGTTTTGCATGATCTTTATGTCCAGAAATCAATGGGTGTGATCAAATAGGGCCTTGATTAAAACCGTTTAAAGAACTTATGGCTTGCGGAATTAAAGTCAATCACTAAAGTTAAATGATGGCAGTTTCTTTAGGGTTGTAATCCTCTGCCAAGGAATTCAATTAAGCGGTGGATGAAGCAGTTAAAAGAAATTGGCAATGTTCACAAGCTATAACACACATTGCCTTATGCTGTAGGGATGACATTGTGGGAAACAAAAATTCAGAAACTATGCAAGTAGTATGCAACATAGAAAAACAACCACTTCTCATATTTTTTTGTTAACATTATTTTATAATGTGTTCAACAGTTCTTGTACACCCCATATTTTTTATTTTGTATTTTTACGCATACATATATTTTTTATTATTTCACATGTATACAAGTTTTTTTTCACTATTAATGTGGATGCTTTTCTCCAAATAGACTCACACATTAATAAGAATTGACAATACAATATTGGTTCGCCCCACTATATCGGACAATTCGTTTTCGTCAAACGGAAGGAACTCTGATGTGCAAGATGGTTCTGGCGGTGACCATGAGAAAAGTGAAGTGGTATGAATTTAAAATTTATGTATTTTAAGTTTTATTGTTTGATTAAGCTTGAATTGTTATAAATTTTAATTCGCGTCAATTTAAGTATTAATTTTTTTAATGACCCTAAAACGTTCTTATTGACATTCGTGTAATGAAAAAATTTATTTAATTTAAGAAAATATGATGAAGTAATTCAAAATAACAAGTGTGGTAGTTAGATAAAAAAAATGTCATCCATAACCTGATTAGTTTTATAAATTTAATAATTAATTTACAAAGAGAAAAAATTTAATATTTCAATGTTTTTGGTATGAATTAAATTATTATTTAATTCATTTTTACAGAACTGCTTGATTAAACATATTATTTGTATCTATGACTATTGACTTCCTAAATATATATAAAAAAAAATATTTTGTTTAAAGGGGTAAGAATATGATATCTATCTATATATATTTCCATTAATATTTAATTATTCTATCAATAATTATCATATCAATTCTACATTATATCCTCATCATATGTCGATTCTCATTTAAATTTTTTAGAAAAGTTTTGACGGAAGTACAAGTACCGATACATTGCTGTTTCAAAATAGTGACTTGACAGACATCAAAACAAATGGTATGTATTTTTACGCAACTTGTCTCTATCAATACATTTTTCAGAAAAATGAAATCCTTATAATTTACAGTGTTCACTCTAGAAATAAAAAGGGGCTGGGTGCTATTGACAGGAAAAGGGCACTTCTCCAGAAACGTTTGGGGTGGACGACTCCACCCGTTAACATATAGGATTGCCCTTTGCTTGAAATTACCGTATATTCATCGCGAATGCCCAACTAGCGTAGTTAAAAAGAAGTTTTTTTTTCTGTCTTAATTAGTTACACTTAAAACCTTAAGATCAATGGCTCTTTTTAAAGACAGTTAGGGGAGCAAAGACGTGTGTGCTTGATTAGAAAAGCTAGGGAGCAAGAACACTTGTACTTGATTGAAAAGGGCAAAAGGGCGGAATTTTTTCAAAAGAGGGCAGCATTTTCCCCAAAAAGGCATGAGGGCGCTTTCAAGAGTTAAAAAGGGAGGGCAGCCCTTCAAAAAACGCCTAGAGGGAACACTGTAATTTATAACATATTACTCCATTTTTTTTTTTATATATTTGCTTGCTAGAATATTATTTAAATGGTGTGGAATTATATTTACATTTTCTAAATTTTTGAATGCATATTATGTAGATGAAAATTAATTATTTAATTTGAAATTTAGATTCTGAAACTATTCTTCCGTTAACCAAAGAACCATCTACAGAAGTAAGCACATTAAATTTTATGTTTATATTACAATATTCCTAACCCTTTTCTGTAAAACTTCTTTGTAAGCACCTAATAAATTTTATTGTGATATAAAATATTTTTTTTCTTGTGAGTTTTCCTGAAAAAGAACTGACATATATATTAATTTAATCCCATTTGTTCTAAAAGTAAGGATTGGTAGATGTATAAATATTGCCTATTACATGAGAAAAACTTTACTATAGTAAATTTTGTGTAAATATCAATCCTAGATGAACAAATATGTCGGAATGCCCTAGTGTGGATACACACCACTAGAGGGAGTTACTTTGTAATGTGTTCCAGCGCCACCTGGGTGTCGCTGGCAACACTGATCAGTTGTAAGAGAGAGCTAGAGAAGTGTTGATGAAGGAAGGTGGATTTCTATCCACGAGAGCATGGAATAAAAACAAAAACGTTATAAACTTAAACTGTCCCTTATTTTGATAATCATCACTCATCTCTAACTCCACAAATATAATAGCACTCATGCATATGCATAACAGGAAAAAAAATCTATAAAAATTTAAGTATGTGTTATAATTTTATTTCATTCTATCTGTTATTTTGTTCTTCCAATTGAAGTTTCACAATTTATTTTAGGAAATGCCAATGAAAAGTCATTTTTATGACAAAGAAGTATTAGAATGCAATGTGTCTACAACTTCAAAAGAGAGTAAAGTAAATATATTTACATAAAATTACTGTTAAAATGTACACTTTTTTTTATTATTTAAAATATTAATAGCTAAATTTTATTATTTATACTATTCAATTAAAAAATAACTCGTTAGGAAAATATTAAACAAATATTAGGTTAATTTTTTTAAAAAATTCTTTAAATTGACTAACAGTAAAAAAATTTTTATTAATTTTTTTTTTTCAGTCCTCAGCTTGTGTGATACTGTAACTAAGAAAATGTCAGTGAAGTCGCCTTATTAAGCAGTTGCTGTGAAGCAGTTATAGTTAGTTTTCATCTTTACATACAGAAGCTTGTACATTTTTTTAAAATATCCTGCTTTATATTGTTAGCCTAGAATGCCTTCATGATAGTCCGATTAATGGGTTGTACATCAAAAACATTGATTCTCAATCTGCAGTCCACATACTAAATTTATCCATGTGTAACAAAAAACTAGTCACAGGAATTTTCAAAATGCATAAAGTCGTTTTTATTTATAAAAATCTTGAAAGAATTTGTGCGACATTTTGAGATCAGACTGGCATTTATATATTTATTGACATACTTAAGTAAAATATGGATAATTTTAACTATTTAAAGCTTAAAAAAGAATTTGGTTAAAAAACGATAAGGATTTTTTTTTTAGAAAATTAACACAATTGAACTTATCTGTAATTTTTAGGTGATATTAGTGAAGATCCGTTTTAAATCTAATATTAATTCAATGGTCTGTGGACATGTTAAAGTTGAGAACCCCTGACTTATAATCAACTGGTTCATTGGCTTTTATTAAATGAGTGCAAGAATTTTTTTTTTAATTTGAAAATGAACCAGTTTATTATTAGTCTAAACTTTTAAATGTTACAATTTATCTTTTATGTAGAAAAAATGTGTGCTTGTTTTTTTGTGGTAATACTCTTTCTTAAAAACTAAGTATATTACTAAAGTTTATATTTTAAGAAATTTTGTAAAGAAAACAGATTTAGTCTTATTAAAACTTTCATATAAATATATTCGAATATCTGGCTAATAAAACATGCATAGGTAGTTTTCAGAAAATTCTAAATAAAAATATAAACTCTGAAGATGATAATTACACTTTTAATGTAAAATGTTTTAATGGCTTGACAAATAAGGATTGTTCAGTTTATGTAACTTTTCCTAATCAATGTTATGCAGTCATTTTAAATGAGTGAGTTTTCTATCTTTTTATACAAATCATTATTTGTAAACTAGCGTTGATAAACGCTGTTTGTAATAAAGCTGTATTGTTTTAGTTTATTTTTACTTACTTTATTATTGCAAATGTTTTCAAAGTTATAATAAAAAACACAATATACAAATAATGTCGACCAACTACAGGCTCTAGGCTCAGCAAGGTTGGTCCTGTCAATTCATTATCCCCACAATTCCCCAATGCCGATCCAATTGTTTTTTAAAACCACCCATCCCTGAAGAATTAACAACATACTCAGGCAAACCATTCCATTTGTCAATAACCCTATTGAAAAAATAATGCTTCCGAACATTCCGATTAAGTTGGTTGGTTGGTTGTATGGGTTTTAATGGCGCAAGGGCCAAAAATGGCCAAGCTGCGCCAAACTCTAGATGATTCAAACCAACCATCCCGATTAAGATGTGACTTGTATAATTTGAATCCATGACTTCTAGTCACATTGGCATTATTAAATTCCAATCCCGCCACATCACCCGATTTGAATAACTGAATAAGATCCCCTCTAATCCTTCTTACGTCGAGTGTATACATATTTAGAGTTCTAAGCCTTTTTTCATAATTCCTGAAGTACCCTGAATCATTCTTGTAGCTTTATGTTGAACCCATCAATTGATCTTGTTTTGTACAAGTTAGAAACATATCAACTACGCTTCACATTTAATAACGGGAGATTTTATCTGTGAAAAAACACAACACAATGGGCAGAGCCTGGTTTATAAATTTCAATACTATAGGCCCAATAGAACTTTTGGGGGTCCCCTCATGTAAAAAATAGTTTCGAAGAATGGCAAATCTTGCTCATTAAGTTTAATATTCTTTTAGAAAATAAATTACTGAAAAGTTATAAAAAATTGCAATACTAACATAGCCAACTTTCCTACAACTTGTGTAATTAAATAAAAGTCGGGGGGAACTATGCCTTGATAATGGGCAATTAATGTAACAATAAAGATTGTCGCTATAGGCATTTAATCTTTTTAAATTAGCATAAGTGATAATTTTTTTAAAGAATAATGTTGTGTCCTTCGTAAATGAATTAAATTAGTGTTCCATACTTTTAAAAAAGTGCAGGGGGCACTTTTTGTTAAGTAAAAGGGCACTTTTTGTTATGTAAAAGGAAGGGAAAAGGGTATGATTGGGATACCAAGGCAATCCTACAGACCTACGTTTTTGCCGAAAAATATTTTTTTTAATTACAAGGCGCAAAGAAGATATTTAAAAAAGACGGCACATTTTTAACTTCTAAAAAGGGTAGGGCGCATCGGCACTTACAAAAAAAGGGCAGGGCGCGGCGCCCTTTGAAAAATGCATAACAGGAATACTAATTAAATTGTAAAGTATTGTTCTTAAAAATATCTTAAATATTTTTATCCTATTTGATGAAATAAAAATAGTTTAAAATATCTGGATTTATGTCAATTGCATAAGGGATGCAAAATTAAGTGAAAACTCCCCACGCCAGTTTATTAATTAAATAGATAAACATATTTACAATAGAATAGAATGAATGAATATGGATTAGCAACAGACAAATAGCACATAACACTAATGAATAAAAATGAAAATAATAATTTACAGTAGACAAATAGCATGTATATCAAATCTTGGCTTATATTAAACAAATTCAGAATTGATTATGTTGTGATTGGATATGATATTTTAATGAATAATTAAAAGAGCAGCTGTAATTACACAAATGACAATTATAAGGCTTTTCACCTGTATGAACACGTCTATGAACCATTAGGTTTGATTTGCGGCTAAACGTTTTGTTGCAAGTTTCACACAAAAATGGTCGATTGCTTGCCACTTTAGGAAATGTCTGCTGCAATGAGTTTAGGAAAATGTCATTTCCAAGTTCCTGATCGCTTTCAAAAGAATTTCGTCTTTCATAACCTGAAGTATAAAAGGAATTCATTGCAATTACAAGCAAATATTATTGCATGGGAAATCAGAAAATTCAGAATACACAGGAAATACAGATTTGTGTCGTATACATTTTAACAGTAAAATAGATTGAGTAATTACTTTTTAGTGAAAAAAGAACTCAACATTCTGTAGTTTGGTGTTTAATCACAAGGTGTTGCTTTAAATCATGCTTATGTTTGAAACTTTTCAAACATATTCCGCAATTAAACGGGCGTTCCCCAGTATGCGTTCGAAGATGTCTGTTTAAGTAACATTGAAAGTCGAAGCATTTTCTGCAAAATTTACATTGGAAAAGTTTGTTTTCATTCGACACTGCTCTCTTAAAAGACATGCCCGGTGTTACTGCATTATCTTCAACAGTTTCAGGTAACCAGGAACAAATAGAATCTGAAATAGAAACGTTTTTTGAAATAATGTTTAAAAACTAAAAATACATAATGTTGCACAATAAACTGATACCTGTAAAACATTTTTAATATATTGGGTTGGAGGGAAAGTTCTGTCGTATTTTAAATAGGCAGGTGATTTTTCTTGTAAATAAAAAGAACATCTGGCTAGTGAGTCAATCAGATTTTTTTTTGTTTTTTTAGCTGCTGTATAATATAAAAGGTGTCCTTTTTTGTCGTTTCATCATTTACTTGTGATATTTAAAGTGAAAAACATGTCAGTAAATAAAGTGCATTTAAGACACTGCATTTTATATGAATTCCAAAAAAGAAGCAATGCTTCGGTTGCATGTAAAAATTTATGTGCGGTATTTGGAAAAGATATTGTAAATGTTCTTACTTGTCAAAGATGGTTTAGCAAATTTCGTTCCGGAGATTTGTGCCTCAAAGAAAGTGATCGATCTGGAGGACCATCCAAGATCGATAATGATGTTTTGCGATCCATGTTGGAAAATAATCCACATTTAACAAGTCGAGAAATTGCAGAAGAGTTTGGCATTCATCATACAACTGTTGGAGATCACATTAAATCTCTTGGGTTTGTGTTAAAGCAAAGTGTTTGGGTGTGCAGCTATCAAAGAAAAAAGGCCAGCATTAGCGTCCAGAAAAGGAATAGTGTTCCACTACGATAATGCTCGCCCGCATACTGCAATGGTGACACAACAAAAAATGAATGCGTTAGGATGGGAAGTCCTTAGTCACCCAACGTATTCACCTGACATTGCACCATCTGATTATTACCTGTTCAGATCTCTGCAAAATTATCTAACGGGAAAAAAATTCATGTCTTTTGAAAGTGTTTCTAAGGCAGTTGCTGACTATTTTAACTCCAAGGATGAGAACTTCTACAAAACAGAAATTCACAGGTTACCTGAAACAGCAACAGGTAATGCAGCAGTAGGTTGTAACAAATAACGGAGCATATATAATTGATTAATATTAAACACATATTTTTATAAATGAATTTAAATATTTTCTTTAAAATACGACAGAACTATCCCTCCAACCCAATATATAGATTATTGAAAAGTATATTATAACTATAAATATATTCATGGTTAGTCGATTACTTTTTAATGCATAATAGGAATTCAACACTCTTGAAATTGATGAATAGCTAAAAGATGTTGCTTTAAATAATGTTTGCGCTTGAAGCTTTTTAGGCATACTCCACATTGGAAAGGTCGCTCCCCGGTGTGCGTTTGAAGGTGTCTGTTTAAGTAACTTTGAAACTCAAAGTGTTTGAAACAAAATTCACATTGGAAATTATGTTTTTCATTCCACGTTCGTTTGAAAGAAGATGAATTAAACACCATTGTTGCTGCATCTTCGAAAGTTTCAGGCTGGATGCAGATAAGATCTGAAATAGAAATGTTACAAAATACTTAGCAGTATATTGAGAAATGGATAGTTAATTTGTGTTATACCAAGTGCAATTTCTGAGAAAATTGATTTGCAGAAGAGATCAAACTAGTTTGCCTTTAAATCTAAATTATAAACACATCAAGTTTGAAAATAAATTGAGTTTACTTGTATACAATATATTTAAAATTTGACAAATAAACTGTCAAATAAATTATGCATCCTTAACTTCTCAGAGAACATAACTAAAGAATATTTGTATACATTAATACAGTTTATGAAAGAAAGAGGATTTCATTTTGTTGTGTGCAATTTGCATTTTGATTAAAATATTGGTGACAATAAAGAACTTATAAGTAAGCATACACATACTGTTTAGTAATTTCATAATTTAAGTTCCTAAGCTAATAATTTATTTTAATTTTCTAAGTAAATTCTAAAACACTGACTTTAAAAATATGTGCGATAATTTTGCGTCTTTTACATGCAAGAGATACAAAATTAAAAGAAAATATTTTATGTCAAAATTTATTCTTGAAATAAGAGTATATTACCTTTGACACAGTTATACATTTAAATTAGATAAAATTCAAGCTTAGGAAAGCGTTAGTAAAACTTTTTATCAAAACTTATCATTGATGATAATTTTTTTTATTTAAATAAATAATTAAAAACATTAATTATACATTACATAATGATAACCATCAAACATTTAAACGTTAATGTATCATTAGATTAGAATATTGTGACTAAATGTGTTTTTTCTTAGTTTTACATGCAAATGGTTGATTGCTTTGAAATGTCTATTGGAATGATTTTGAAAAATTAAATATTTCTGGATTTTTTATTACTGTTAAAATTATTTATTTTACAAACTGAAGTCTAAAACGAATCCATCGAAATTTCACAACACAATAACAGTTTGAAATTGGGAATTCATAGCACGTAAAATTTTACATACAACATTACACAACTTTAAAATAAATTTGTGAGCATTCAATTACATTACAGTAAAACAGAGTGCAGCATTTTTAAGATTGGTGGATAAGCACAAGGTGTTGCTTTAAATGATGTTTTTGCTTGAAACCTTTCAAACATATTCCACATTGAAATGGCCGTTCCCCGTTATGCGTGCGAAGGTGTCGGTCTAAGTGGCTTTGAAAATAAAAGTGTTTCAAACAAATTTTGCATTGGAAAGAACGCTTTTCGTTCCGTGCTGCTCTGCTTAAATAACTCTCTGCATTATCTTCAAAATTTCCGGGCATATGCAAGAAAGCTGAATCTGAAATAAAAATGTTTTAAAACAATTAGCTCTAATTAATATGTGATTTTTGTTAGCTGCATGCCAAAAGCAATGTTAAGAAACACTGGGTTTGTTTAGTTTAAACTAATTGAATTTATAATGTAAACTGGCTTGCCCCTCTCCCACCCCCCCAGAAAAAAAGTTTACAGTTAAGAAATACATAAATTAACAGAAAAATAATTATATTATATAAATATATACTTATCACGATACACATTAAAAAAATCATAAATTATTTATTAATATAGTTTACATGAATAATAGGCTAGATTTTTTTTGTACATAAATGCATTTTAGTAAAGTAAAATTTCCCAAATTGAATTTTGAATGCAGACGGAAAGATGTTTTTTAAAACCGTTAATCTTCAACACAATTCTAATAATTGGTTTAAATTCGCATAAATCAAAATGATTATCCATATCCTCACGCAAATCTTCTAAGGATAATTCATATGTGGTTAACATGAAATTAATGTTAAATTTACATACAATTTATTTAATATAAGTTTATGCGCACAATAATAAAGTTAAAAATGTATCAAGTCTGTTTGCAAATAATTTCCAAATAACAATAGTATATCAAGAATTTTATGTGTCAGAAAAGTTATTTTTAATTGAACAGACAATGTAATTGGAATCATACTATATTTCACACAATAATTGGACATAACTTTGAAGTTCATTGAAATTAATCCAAAATATTTTGTCTTATGCATATAATAGAAGATTTTAAGATAATAATATTTCAACACATAACAGTTGACAATGTATAGACAAAAAATGGCTAAGTATTTAACTTTTCTAAGTATAAGTAAAATTCACTATGTATGTTGTAAACATTTTTAAAAGAAAACAAAATAGTAAAACATATCAATAAAATTTATTGAAAAACAACAATTGAAGTAATTCTATGATTGATGATTTTAAATTGATTTAGCATTTTATGTTACTTTAGTAAAAAAAATGCACACCCTTTAAAAAGCATATGATTTATAGCATTTGAATTCTTCTAATAAAATATATATTTATAATATAAATAAAATCAAGAGTGGAAGTCCCCATGAACACAATTTCCACAATGCTCAAACCTTTAGTTAATATTTGGTGCGATTCATAATCTTATTTCACATTTTATGTGCAATGCAATCTAATCATATTTATAATAATTTTATGTACCATGCTTTCCAAGTTTCTATTTAGTAGGGGGGAAAATATCAGTTTCATTGTTTTGATTGGTAGTGTTTGGAGAATTTAAATACTGGTTAAAATACATTGAGCAAAATGTAATAGGTTAGTATATCAATTGCTTGGTGAGTTTTTGTAAAGTAAACATACGTATTTTGTAATACAAATATAACACACTCTTTAACTCTTTTGATATAACATTGTAGCGATCTGCATAACAAAATCAAATTTCAACTGTAAAATATGTATTTATAATTAATTTTGCACATGGATAAACCAAGTTATTTAAAGACACATTTTAAGTTTATAAACTCATACTTAAACTTAGAGTGAACCGAGAAATAATATAAATTATTTTGTATAGTAAAAATATCCAATTTCAAAGTACATAAGAAACAACAACAACAAAAAAACACCTCTCAATGTTTTACTAAATAAAGACTTGCATACAATTAAAATTTTATTCAATAAAATATCAACCAATAGTGGTAATGCATTCAGTTCTATAACAGTTGTAAACAAAAAATTATTTTAAACATCAACATTAAAAGTAATCTAGTATATTAAATAAGATATGATCTTGTACAAAAAACCAATAATTATTTTAGATAGGGCTATGATGAGCTTTAATAATATGAAATCTCAAAGCTTCATTGCGTTGGAAGCGACGAAAACATATCCCACATTCAAATGGTTTTTCTCCAGTGTGTACTTGAAGATGTTGTTTCAAATGGTCTTTTCGAACAAATTCCTTGCCACATGTGTTGCACTTATGCATGCTTTTTTCACCCATAAAACCTGTTTCAATTATTCCTCCGAAATCACCTATAGAAATGCAATTCCTTTGACTTTCTCTTCTGAAATTGGAAAGTGGCCATAAAGCTAAAATGAAAGATAAAGAACAAACTTAAAAATTTATAGACACCTTAAAAGTATACTATTTGTAAATATAAAGTTTATAGATTTGTATACACAGTGACTCCTAAAACTGATGGTACATTTTGAATTGTTTACAGCTTATAAAAAGGATTAAAATCAACTTAATATTAAACTCAACTGTTTATAATGGAATTGTTTTGAAATGACATAATTTTAAAATGTATGAAAATACAATTATTTGCTCACTAATTATGAGTATACTCACGTTATAAATATTTGAAAACTAGATATGTTTGTAAAATTTGTTTCATACCATTTCTCATTTGCAAATGCTAGAATATAACCATGTCTCAATTTTTAAAAAAATATATGTAGGAGTTTCATTTTAAGATTTTTATATTCGATTGCTAAAAAAAAGCTGCATGTTATAGTTATGGCTAGTAAGTTAGCAATAAAATCCTTGACATTGAAATTTAAAGGAAAACTATCTGTTTTTTAAATTGTTGTCTAGCATCAAATTTCAAATATTATTCTTCCAATTAATTAAAAAACAAACATTAAAAATAATTTATAAATTCAGATACAAACTAGGTAAGTATAGGTTATGCACTTCAATACACTACACAAATTTTATTGAAGTATGAGATGTACGAGTGATGTTAATAAAAGTTTCAATAAAATACAATAGAAATAATGAAAATAATTATATTCTGAAACAATAAAGATAATAAAACAAATAATATAAGTGTTTTTGAAAATATGCAGATCAATATGCAATACTTATGAATTGATAAAAATATTATACAGACTTGGAACCAAATAAAATAGGATAACCCAGTAAATTTCCTTTAAAATATTTTAAAGATATAAAATTTCAAATATTTATTAATTTAATTAATCATAAAAATAATTGCCAGAAAAAAAAATTGAGAAATAAACATATTTTTAAAAACTGTCTCAACCTTGTTAAAATCTATTTTGGCATATTACAATAACAAGATGTTTTCAAGGAAACCACATTACAAGGATAAGTTTTGAAGAATTAAAAAAAGGCAATTTTTACTTCATTAAATAATAGAAATGGATAGGGTGAATTTAATAATCAATTTTGTATAAATAAAAATATATAACAGAAAAAAAATTATTATTATATAAAAAACATTTTTTTATTACTATTATTATTTTCTAATATAAAGACATAGAAAAAGTGACTATATGTTATTTTAAAAATAAGGACTTTGCCCAAAAATGTTATATGTTTTATAGAAAAATTAGTTATTAAAAATGCATAACATAAATGTTTTTCCATCTATTTAAAATTATGATTAATGCAATTTAAACACCCACAGGCAAATGGAAAAGCCTATATCAAACAAAATCTGATATTCAGATCCAGAATCCTTAAAGTATTTTCTAATGCCATTATGGCACAATTAAATACAGTAATAATTTGTTTGCTTGTATCAATACTTAAAAATAAAAAAAAATCCCAAATAGAAAATATACTAAGCTGTTAAAAATAACATATACAAGTAAAGAATCATAAGACACAAAATGTACTTCAATAAAAGAAAAGTTTCCATGAAAATTATTAGAAGAAGTAATAAAAAAGAACACATAAAATATTGTGCTGTTCATGTAAAATGTATTTTGTAGTGTAATGTTACATATCTGACTGGATAATTTTACTAAACAATTTATAGCTCATTTTGGAAATATATAAATGTTGCAAATTAAACTTTATAATGTTGATAAAAATATGGTTTTATCTATTTTCAAGGTAATTACAGGAACCACTTTTGAGCTTGTTTGGAATCAATATATATATGGAAATTAAAAACTATGCACATTTTTCAATTATTATGTTGCAAAGCAGGATGAGACTTGTTTCCTTCTAACTTTATTAATACAATGGTTTAATCAGCTTTAGGAATTTATGACCTTGTGTATACAAAACATGTGTTTCTTTAAAGTAACTTTGTGATTAAAACTCTTTGCACAAACAGAACACTTATATGGTTTTTGCTGAGTATGAACCAAGTGGTGTCTCTTTAAGTTTGATTTATCAACTGTAGAGTATGAACACAAATGACATTGAAGCTCCTTATGAAGTCCTGATGTGAAATACTTCTGATACATAAACTCTGTAAAGGAAAAAAAAATACTTGGTACCAAATTAAAACATTTATAGAAAAAGTAGTTAAAAGAGATTCATTTTACTGATGTATAATAAAATATGTACCATTATTTACAGCACTTAAAACGCAAGTAGTTTTTTAATATAGGTAGTGTACAGTTTAACAGCATATTGTTGATAACAAGGGAGCATTTTTTAAAAGTAAAACTTTGTTTATACCTTGATTTAGAAAAGTTGAACTTGTTATAAAAGTTAATTTCCTTACAATATAATACGATATGAGAATCATTGGCTCACTGCAGAACTGAATGCACTAAACATACATTTCTTACAAAAACTCAGCAAAATTTCGAATTTTTGTTTAACAGTGAATGATATTCCACAGATCAAATTATATTTGGAGGTAAACCTCAAAATATAATTTAATAAAACACGATTTTTAAACTGTTTTCTACATTTGAAGCTTATTAATTTAAATTTAAATATTTTGGAAACTAGTTTCATACTTTGTCAATAGTAAAAAATGATTAATGGAAATTTTATTTATATAAATTTTTTTTAACATGCATTTTATTTGCAATTGTGGATAATTTTGTTATGTGCTGACAATATATCCAGCAAAGCTGGCAATGAATGACAATTGCATGTCATAACTTAGTAGGTAGGTTTGATTTATTAACTAGATCATATTAAATTAGGGTCATATGATTTGCATAAGACAAAGATTTTGAATTTTTTTATTTTAAATAGGTTTTTTTTTGGGTGGGGGGTCATAATATAATATAAATATTTTCATAAATAATATACTAATTGCTCTTCATGTTTTAATATTTAAGCAAATGCATATTATTAAACTTAGAAATATTTAAATAAAATCTTCTCATAAATGAGTAGAATATATGAAAAAGCAGTTTATGCAGCATATATTTTGTGAATTTAACTTTTAAAATAATGCAGAATGTGAAAGGAGATTTTATATATATAAAGCAAAGTAATATTTGAAATAATACAAAATTCAAAACAAAAGAACAATAGTAGACAGCAAATGTGTAACAGTAGTAGGTAATTAACATGAATCATAATAAAATAAAATTGAAATATTCGTATATTTTATTTCAAAGAAAAGGTAAAAAATAGCGAAACAAATCTCTACATAACAGAAACACAAATTTTACAAGATTCGAATCAGACTTCAGTGTTAAAAAAAAGTTTACAGGAGTAGTAAATATATTTCAAACAATGCTTAATATGTTTTTAATATATAATTATTCAGAAATAATCAGAATTCCAAATAAAATATCTTCAAAATTTAACAGCTCAGAAAAATAAGTAATGCATGTATATATAGTTTTACAAATGTTTGACATGACTTCTTTTAGTCATAAGGGTATAATGCCAATTTGGTATGCCAATTCCTGCCAAACAAGTTGTAAAGTGTCATTTATAATTTGTTAGTAACAGAAAATGCAAATGTTTACATATGGACAAAGGTGATGCGACAAACATCCCAAATAAAAAGGGAAGAAATTGCATGAGGAAATATTTTGTGACCTAAGTGGTCCCATACAGATAAGTATCCCATGTAAGAATACTTATGTATGGTGTGAAAATATTCAAAATATAAAAAAAAAACATCAAAAGTCTACTTCATTTGACAAAGATTTTTTTTATTTTAAATAATTTTGGTGGATTTGGTTCATAATATAATATAAATCTTTTTCTTAACTCAAATTTTCCTTTGGTTAGTTAATGAGAGTATACATATGAATATTGCGAAATTGAAACAAAACCTGCACATTAAATAGGTTGGACACACGGAAAAGCAATTTAAGCAGGAAATGCCTTTTAAATATGATTATAGAATCTATTTTTCAAATAATACAGAATAGAATTTTTATATATAAAACATGAGATTATATAAGGTTAGGGTCATAAGAATGCTTAAATTTAAATTATGAACACCATAAAGGAATTTTTTATAAGATTACAAAACTAATAATCATGTGAGTGTTCACAGACAAGAGTGAATAATATAGTATAGAAATTTTTATAAAACCTTAATCAGTTCACAATTTTTTTTATGTTCTAAACAATATAAATAATTATCTTACAGTAAGCCTTTAAAACGTCCTTCTTATTAAATACCAAATATAGTCAACAACTAAAATTTGGCTTCAGAAATTTGTGAGTCCATGTACACTAAACATATGATTTTTCAATCTAAATTTGTAATTAAAACTTCTGAAACAAATTGAGCACTTGTGTGGTTTTTCCTGTGTATGAACCAAGTTGTGCCTTTTTAAATTGGATCGATCACCACTAGAATATGAACACAAATGACATTGAAATTTTGCAAGATGCTCCGATGTGTAAGATTTCTGGTATGTGAATTCTGTAAAGAAAAAAGAAATTACTTAATACTAATTTAAAGTAATATGAAAATAAGCTTTTTTTTAAAAAAATAATTGTCATTTTTGAGCTTTTAGCTTGATTTAAAAACTTATTTTTAGTTAAGAAATATTTTCATGAGACACTTTATATAAAACCTTGATTATCAAAACAATTAGTTTATAATATAATTTCGTAAATTGAAATATAAATATGGAGCCTGTATATAAAGTCTTACAAAATTAAACTAACAATTTTAAATATATAAATTTGCATTACAATATAAATCAGAGTAGGCAATAGAATAAAAATACAAAGAGTTTGAGGATTTGTTTTTAATAATTTCCTAAAACATATAAAAACCTTGCAAACATTATAGAAATCACATTTCCTATGAACTAATATATTTAAACTGTTTAGAATTTATAAAAAAAGAAGTTTTAGGCTTCTTAAAAAGAGTAATTATTTAAGGAAGATTTCCTTAAATAGTTGACCTTGCATCAATGAGTCTCAAAACTTTTTTTATCTGTGTCCTTTTATGTTCAACAATTGTCACAATGTTATCTGTACACCCAGATATGTTGTGTGAAATATGTAGAACAAGTTTCTATATATAAACTAATTAAGCTTTCACAATTATTTCATGCCTCACTTTAGCAATTATATTTATATTGTCCAGAGCAGTTTGAGACAACTAAACAAATCTAAAAAATCTGTGCCAAGTACTGACAACATTTTTAATCAACTGAAGTAAAAAGGAATAAAGCAAAAAGTTTATACCCAGAAACTTGAAAAAGATCTTAATACACAGAGTACATTGTATAAGAGGGAGACATTTGTTAATAGTATTAGAATATTTAATTAGTATTACAAATTTATAACAGATAGTATAGAACACTGATTGTACTGCTATATAGGTATTATGATAAAGAGATTTATTCAAAGGTTTGCAGGATTATTAAAATCAATTATTTAAAAAGATTGCAATTGAGTATGCGCAGATGCAAAACATGCTATATGCACTTATCACATTTTGAGGAAATCAAGACAAACTGTTAACCTTTATATGATTTTACTTCTGTGGACTTATTTTTAAAATATTTATTAGTAAATAAAATATTTTTTTCATTATAATAAAAATTTAAGTTAATGTGATGAAATAAGCTAACAATACTAAAATATCCTTTTTCCGAATTTTTGGATATACCATATTTTGCATTAGGCTACACAATTGCAGACCAGTAAATACTTCTAATACAAAAATGATAAAAATCGATGAAAAAATTATTTAATCAGTTTCATCAAATCACTACAAAATATTATATAAATGCCGTTATTTTATGATGAATAAAACAATGAATGAGTCAGAGTGAAAGTACTAGTTGAGACAAGCAATATATTCAAACACAATTTCAGGATACCTTTGCATTTGTTCTTATGTATATATGTTATGCAATTGTGCTTTATGATACTTTAAACTTTCCTTTTGAGTAAATCCTCGAGAGCATATTTCACATTGAAATGGTCGCTCATTCGTATGAACTCGAAGATGACGCTGCAGTTTACTAGGACAGCTACATAGTTTCATACAAATAGGACACTGGTTACTGTAGAGTTGATTGGAGGGTGCTTTGTCCCTTAATAGACGAAAATCTGTTTGTGATTCACTTCCTTGGTGACTTAACTCTTCCAGAAGTAAATCGACAATAACAGGATCTAAAATATCAATAAAAGTTGTAAGAAATAGAATATAAAAAATACTTTATATTCATTGGTATAATTTTTTTTTTGAGATTTATATATCTTTATTAAAAAAAACATGAAAAGATGCTTTGTAAAAGAATATAAAGGTAAATGAAAATTTAATTTACAGTAGATGTCTACAAGAAAGGTTATACAAAGATAGAGATTAAAAGGTGTGCCAAATAGTAAAATGTGTATATATTAAAAATATATAATATAATCATAATTCAATAATTTGTGCAAGTTAAAAGGCAAATGCATAAAAAAATTATTCAATATTTAAATATAAACAAACAAAAAAAAACTTTCTAGACTAGACAAGTATTAAAAATAAATAAAGTTGTGATATAATATTTAAAATAAAAAAAAAAAACTTTACAAGGATTTTTTGGACATTCACAAATTTGAAACAAGCTTATTGCTAACTTATATTTATAATGTCATATTAAAAGGGAACTTTTTTTTAAATTTAAAAATTCATAATTGACTTAAAGCAAAAAAAATAAATTTAAATATCAAAAAGCATGGAAGCATTTGCATTAAAATAGTAAATTTTTTATACCTTATACAGATAGAGCTTATAAAAAATAAGGTTATGGATTTTAATGTATTTATACTGTACTGATGTATCCTTCGATTCCGATACCTTTTTCTACATATACCTTGTTCCTAATTCATTTAAATTAGTAATGTTGTATCAATTTGAAGTGGGGATTCTATGATTTAGTACTTATTCAAATAAAAACATTCTTATTTCTATTAAATGTTTCAAAAAAAGTACTGTAACACTATAATAATAAAATTTAGAAGGAGTGTTAAAATTCAATTTCATAAACTAAAATGACATCCAAGCAAGAATTCATAAATACTAATATTATGCACATATCTAGTGACAATGAGTTTTGTAGTGCAATACTTTCTTTATTATTGTAACTTTGTAAACAAATTTCACATTTATATGGACACTCTCTAGTGTGACATGTCACCACAACATGTCGTTTTAGGCGACATTCATTTTGCAACAGACAGTTAATTTTATTAATTTAACTGCTTATGTGTTATAGCAAGTAAAAATGTGAACCCCTTTAAAATAGCTTGGGATCTTAGATATTTGCCTCTTTTATCATCGGGTCTTTTTACAATTATTAAATATACACTTTTAAATTCAAAGTTTGCTACTTAGCATTTTGGGTTGTTTTAATAATCTATTTAAGCCTTTAAATAAATATAACAAAAATAAAATTGTACAGTACAAAATACAAGTTTTTATACAGTTTAATTCTTTTTAGAATGATCCCTTTCTCACAATTACCACCCATTTATTTTATTTTAAATTCCCCAAGAAAACATTTAATAATTAAATTACTTCATTGTTAAATTTTTTAAGTGTACAACCTATTGCTCTGTGTGAAGCAGAAATACAAATAATTTATGTCATAATTCAAACATCAAATTAATAAGAATTAAAATTTTTGTTCAGAGATTTTTATTTTCATTCACTTCTTATCCAAGACAAAATGTTTGTAAAAATAAGGTAATTCTCCTGTGCAAGAATTATGCCAAGGATGGGGGAAAAAATACATATTGCACTGCAAATTTTATGAAAATTGGAAATATAGTTTAATTTTTCTGACGAAATCCATGACTTTTTTAGGTAATTTCCAGGTTTATTAAGTATATAGCAACCCTGAAAAAATTAACTATCCTCAAGTTATTGAAATGAAAATTTAAGCATTAGTAAATAAAAAAAATACTAAAAAATATGCTAACACTGTTTTGTAGAGATTTTGTAAAATTGAAGCATACAATTACAATATAATAGTTATGTTTTAACAAAAATAAACTTTTGGCTAAAGAACAATAAACGGAAACAAAGCAACATATCAATCAGAACTATCTATTTGTGTAATAAAGTTTAATTTTTATATTATTATTATTTTTAGAAATATTATTATGTGTGAAGCATTATAGACTAAGAGTGATTGTAATATATAGTTCATACAATTGAATATAACTTCAAACATACACAAATCGAATCTCACTCGAAAAACAATACGTCAGAGTAGTTTGTATTTTTAGTCTTTTTTTTTTGTTCATACACGAATTTTAACAAAATAATTCATTTGAATGGGTACAACACTGATAACACATGCATTCACTAAATTTATTAACAAGGAATAATAAAGTTTTTAATATAAAGTAAAAACATTGTTTTAAAAATACAAAATATGTCACAGAAAATTATTAAATTTTAAATAGCCATTTTAAATTAAATTTAAGAACATTTATATATAGTCAGATCTCTTTAAGGGAAACATCCTTAAAATCAATTACTGATAAAACAATTCAAATTTGGGATTCTAACCCTATATTTATTGTAGAATATAAACAATGTCAAGGATTTCGACCATTTAAGTTACATTTATTACTATTAATCATTGCATTTTCTATTTCTGCCGAGAAAAGAGTACATAAAAATGATAGAAGGCATTTTACCATTCAGCTTGAAGATCCCTTATCATTTAACTATTTAATTCATGTGCCACAATCATGTGGTATTTAACCGACTCATTCCGTTTGAAGCTTTTACCGCAAATATTGCAAGAAAAAGGTTTTTCTCCTGAATGGGTCCGAAGGTGCTGTTTCAGGTGACCCTTTTGGTTGAAGATACGACTGCAAATGTGGCATTCATGTGTTGAAACAATCTCTTTGGCATGCATACTCCCATACACTTTGGCAAAAGAGTGAAAACCTTTAAAAAAACAAAATTTAATTAGATGCTATAAGAATACTGAAATAAAAACACAAATGGATATTTTATAACGATGGTTATAAAGAATAGTGTAGAGAGCATACATGAGGTTTCGCTTTCAATGTGGGTCAGATCTATCAAAGATAAAAATTAAGATTTTACTAGTATTAGATACTAGAGTATGTGATCGATCTACTCATCAAAATATTCACCTGTTCAAAATAAGTTATATATAATCTTTGACAGTAATATAAACTTGTGTTTCCAACTCGAACATAAGTACTTGTTATCCTATATGAAAAAGAAATTGAGATTTACTAAAAGTCTATTTTTAACCTAGGAAAAAGAGATTAACATAAGATTGATCTTTGCAAGTAAAACATCAATTATAGATGCTATTATCAATAGCTTTGAAACAAAGAAATCAGTGTCATGAGATCTTCTTGTTTGAGTATAAGAGTGGCTATCAATTCATAGGTCTTTCAGAAAATTATTACTTATTTTTTTTATAGAAGCCACTTATGTGAACATTATTTGTAAAGAGACAAACAATGTAACTTTTTAAATAGCATGTGGATTCTCATACAATTTTTTTTTATTCTCAATTGTTCCAGAATAATAAAAAATAAATGTTTAATTTTTGTTTCATACTTTTAAATATGTAAATTTTTGACTAGAACCATTATGTCACACATTTACATGATTCAGAGTTCCATTTTTAGATGAAAGGGCTTTTAGCCATAAAGGTATGATTCTATTGAAAAATCTTGCAATACATTTTTGGCCATTTTAAAGATAAAAGAATATACCACATAGTTTAGTGACACTATCGAGTAACACTATGTGGAAAATAAAATACACCCCCTAAGTGCATACATAGTTTTTCAATATATGCTAAATAAACAAAAATATAAGAACATAAAATACATATTTTTAAGAATTAAAAAAAATATATATATAAGGTATTTTTACAAAAAATATTAGAAGTCATACATCAAAATAACAAATTTAATGCAATTTACTGGATTATTTTTCATCTTAGAAAAAAATATGCAAATATGAAAGAAAAAGGATTTAAAAATTGTCCAAGGGAAAAAGTTAAAACTTATAAAAAAAATACTAAACAAATAAAATTAAAAATGAAACCACAAACTGTAAATTTCAAATAATAATAATAATTTAAATACAAACTTTAAATAATAACTTGCCAGATTTAATATTACACCAAATAACAAGATTTTTTTTTAAAAATGAACAATAATTCGAACAAATTTATTTCTTATGGTGCTGTATCATATGATACAGCAAGCCTTGTTTGGATGAATACATGCAAGAACATTTATCACATTTAAATCGCTTCTCCCCTATATGAGCTTGAATGTGACGATATAAATTATCTTTTCGGGTGAACATTTTAGAACATGTCTGGCAGGAATATCTTTGCAAGGAATTTGCCAATATTTCACTCAAATCATTTGTGAAATTAAGATATTTTTCTCTGTATTTATAATCTTGTGTCTTCAATAGTTGATTTAAAAATGCTGGATCTAAAAAAGAAAACTTTTTTATTCTACATAAAATTAAAAAAAAAATCATATGGCTTCAAGACATAATCATGGCAATTGTCCAAGATGCTTTATTGCTATGTTTGAGCTCACAAAAAATATTGCTAAATATATACACATAAAAATTTAAAATAGAAAACTATAAAAAGATTAATAATATTTAAGTATGTTTTAGTATTAATCTACTAAACAATTATGCAAATGTTAACTTTCCCCAGTAGATATAGCACTAAACCCACTTGGATAAAGCGACTAAACCCTTTGGGTAATATTTTAACGCTAAAAATGCATTTAATTCAGTATTTAAAAAGAGTAAAGTTTATATAGCTAATATAAATAAAAAATTCAATATAAATACAAACCTTTTCAAAAAAGTTCATTTAAGTACAAATGTAATTTTTTGGATATAAATATGTAATGAGAGCGATTGAGAATGAAAAGAATATACATTTTTTTTAGGCATTGTTTTTAAAAGATTTCAAAATAAATTAGATTTCAAAGTAAGAAAAACTGTTTTAATCTAAAAGTAAATATTTTTTTATGAATTCGCAAAAGATTATAGAAAGAGTTCATTTCAATTTAAAATGAGATTTGCATATTTAATTAAAACTGACTAAAAATTTACAATTTTTTTTTACAAAGCTCATTTCATTCTTATTTTTATAGGAAATTAATTTCCATAATTAAACATAGCATCCACTAAACAATAAATATATATTAATGAACTTGAGAAATCTAACACAAAGATACAAAAGTAAAAATATACATTTAACGAAATTCTGTCCAATTTATTGATTACAATAAAACAGAGAAGACTTTCAAATTCGATTTTGCCACTCCCATTTTAAACAACACATGGGCATAAAAATAAATTCACAATTGAACATGTAACAAAACTTTTTATTTTATTTTACCTTTAAGTTATGAGAAAAACAAAATGCATATTGCTGCTGTCTATATGCAAAAGATTAAACATTAAAATGACATTAAATTTAGAGTATTAAAAACTTCTTGTCAATCAATTTGGTGCTTTTTTTTATATATAATATGAAAACAAAATCTGAAATTGTGATAACATATAATCTACCATTTATTGAAATAAAAAACATTTTCACTTCTGTTAAATGTTTCACAAAGAATTTCTGTTTTTGTTTCACAAAAAGTACCTTAAAACTAACATAATACAATTTAGAAAGTGTTAAAAATTAAAATTTATAAGCCAAAATGACATTTAAACAAGAATTCATAAGTTATCGTATTATGTAGTACATAGATGGTGACATTGAACTTTGTGGTACAATAGAGATTGTCTTCGACTGTAACTTTGAAAACAAACTTTACATTTAAATGGGTCTCCTGTGTGAATTCGAATACTTAAAAAAAAAATCCAGTGAAATCCGTACAATTTTTTATTTATTCACAAAACCTTTTTACAAAATAGTTCAATTTTACATGTTGTGCGGTGTATCTGTACAAGTTCGAAGGTGTGGTGTAAACTTCTCTTCATATAAGAGCAGTATATTAATTTTATTTATTAAATTTAAACCATGCCTAACTGGGGTATCCCAATCAGTATAGCTCACAGCATGTCAAATTAAAAAAAAAAAATTAAGAAGCATTTGATCAAAGAGTAATTACAACTCAATCACAGGGAATGCTTCAAATGAACTTAGAAAAAGCCAGTTCCTTATTATTATTTACTTTACGACTGTATACTATACTTTTGAAAAAAAAAAAATCAGCAATATTTTTAAGCAACATGCAATGCACTTAAATATTGATTTTTTTTAAACCCTCACAGCAACACTTTAGGACTCCAAGGCCAGCAAGACCCAGAAAATGCTCCTCCTACTCGTTCCCTTTAATGTTATAATTGAATTGATTTGATATTCTCCCAAATGCTAGTCTTGAAATCTCTATTGCTATATTCGGATCAAAGCGCATTTATTTAAAATAAGTTTTGAATAAATATCTAAAGAACATGTTTTACTGTGAGCGTTAAAAAGTCAAAATGGTTATCAAATACAATATTTTAAAGATCCATTTTTGTATTTAGTTTTATAATTTTTTATACATCAAGTTAAACACAAATTAATTATAGTGGATGCCGCTTTATGTGACCACGGTTAATGTCATAATTTGTTTAATGCTATCAAAATCACTAAATCCTGTCCGCTTGTATCAAAATACACTAAAAAATATTTTTTTTAATTAAAAGATTGTTTACTGTTATCAATTTTATTTTATTTAAATCGGTAAATAATAAGAAAACTGGATAGAAGCAAAACATATTCTACAGAAAGTCACTGGTGAACAAAAGCATGCCGATAGCCAGACATGACCAGTGGATTAAAGAAGAATGGCCCAAAAAAATAACAAACAATCAACAATTGATGATTTCTTTTTAAGTCAATAATTCACTTATTGTATATTATTTTTCTTTCTTGTTTACTACGGTTTTCCATATTTTTTTCGGTACATTAATTTCATAAGTCAATAATTCACTTATTTTATGTATTATTTTGTTTATGTTTACTACAATTTTTTATTACATAGTATGTATACTATATTTTTTTCGGTAAGTACGGTAGAGTTTTACAGCAACACAACACGTAAATATACATTGTCTGTGGAAATCAACACTGTATTTATTTGTTAATGTGTAAAAACATGCATATTTTTAGCATCAATCTTTTCCCGTCTATTATAATCACTCAGTTATTGTCATCGAACCATTTTCGTCCTGATACGATCCCATTAAGCAGCATCCACTATAGTTGGTTTCTAAGACATCCAATTCTTAAATTTTAGGTGGACTTAAATTAAACTGATACATATAAAGGATAAGAAACAATTAAAAATACAAAAAATATTGAAAAACAATTAAATGTTTTTATGGTAACACAAACATCGGTTACGCGATACAATGTATTGTAATCATGTGGTATCTAAGACTTTCATTGCGCTTGAATCTTTTACCACAAATGTCACAAGCAAAGGGTTTCTCTCCTGTATGTATTCTCAGATGCTGAACTAGATGGTGTTTAAGATTGAAGCAACGGTTACACACTGGGCATTTGTGTTTAGTAACCGTCTTCAATGCAGCTGTAAAGTCGTCTGGAGTTCTGTACAGGTTCGTATACTGTTGTTGACCTTGAAAAATGGAATTAAATAAGTGGTAGAAAGGGAAAATGTAGAATATTTTTTTTACAAAATACAAGTACAGAGCATAACATTCTGAGAGAATATAAGGTTTAAATTATAATATATATTTTTTTAATTAAAAGAACTTCTACATATATGGGAAAAAGGGTATAATATTTTAAATTGCCAACATTAAAATAGACTCATTGAATATATACTATAAAAAGTAGGTAAAAATTATTTTAGTAGGAAAATAAAATGTCTTAAAGATTACACACAATAATAGACTAAGTATTTTTACACTTTGTCAAATTTTCTTTATTTAGCGAACCCCAAAACAAGAGACTACATAATGCACAAGTTAGGCCAACAGAATTTAAAAGGTCTCAAGCCAATTCAAGAAGAAGGCAAAACAACAAACTCTTAATTAAACACATCCTATCTCACTTTCACACACTTCATAAAATACAAATTATTAAATACTACAGGAACAATCCATTTAGCCGTTGAAGAAAATAATTTCAGTTAACACACACATGTGTTTGAATAACAAGTAATTAATGAAGTAAAAAATTGTTCTATATTCCAAAAAGTCTAATGATTAAGAATTTTTTTTTCTTCAGAAAGTGGATTTAACAAAAAAGTAGGTTTTTCAAAAATCTATCAAATTTTTTGAGAAACAACTACATATGGGCTGGGATGTTTATTCTTCTTTTCCACACCTCTTGTGGAAAAATACTTTTTCATTACTTGTATAAGATATGTAAATTCAAAAAAAATAATACCGAAAGCCCCATTTTTTTAAATACAAGTTGAGAAAATATGCATTAAATGAACATATCAAGTATATTTCTGATAATGACATTAAATCAAGAAATGAAAAGGAAAAAAATTACACAAAATGTTTAACAATATAGCTGGTTAAAAAATTATTGAGGGACAAAACCAGGCCTTATTTCACCTTCAGTAACAAGTTATTTTGAAACTTGTCCAATCACAACTTTATTAAAAAAACGCCTGGCTACTTTGTAACCTATTACAAAAATTAACGGAAAGGGGAACTCCTTACAACACTAAAATTATTTAAATTAATTTTTTCCTGAAATCCCATTATACAGTCGTGCAGCCATCAGTATACAGGTAATTTGATTAAACAATCATGTTCACGTAGCAAATACAAAGCTATTAATTTAAATTTATCAGTATAAACACAAAATTATAAAATATAGAATAAATTTGAATGGGGGATTTAGCCATATAGCCAATGATCATTCTGTGCATAATAAAATTGACAAGGGAAGGTATGAAACTATTAAATTAGATTTTATGTGCTTATTCAAACGTTAAGGAAATATTAGAATTATTTAATTGCAAAATCTCTGTAGTTATAATAGTTGTGGCAATTTTAAAACCAACTTTCAATACCTTGGAAAGCTTTAACAATCTATTTCATGTCACTTTACATTCTATTGCTTACAATAAAAACACCAATAAATTACTAACAAAAACACTAAAGTTGATGCAACGCTATTAATTTTTCTCTCTCTCACAGTTAAAATATAAGTGTCAAAAAGAGTACTTGATAAGTAATAAGTATTTGTGATAGACTTAGTTAAAGAACATTGAAGTGAATGATTTTAGTTATTCTTCTTTTTTCATAGGATGTATCGCAGCTATGTGATACCTCAGACTTGAGATGCGTGACAAGCTTTTACCACAAATATCACAACTAAATGGTTTTTCACCAGTATGCGTTCTAAAATGCTGGACCATGAGATATCTCCATCTAAAGTTATAACCACATATAGGACATTTATGTCCGGAAACCGAGTCCAATGAAGTTTTATGGGTACTTGAAGTCTTATACTCATTTACGCACTCCTGGAGACCTATAAAAACAAAATTAAAATGAGAGACAAAATAATGATTATAGGAATACATATCCAAATAAAAACATTTCAAATTTAAAAGTTTGAGAATTAAGCTTTTAGTGTGGGCTCATAATAGTATGGGTATTAAGTAGATCGCATATAAGTTAGATAATATCCACATAATTCAGAGACTGATACTTTTCTTAGGAGTCAAGGAAAATTAAGTTTAAAGAAAATAAAATTCAAATATAATCATCAAAATATTTTCTGAGAGTCTCAATTATTTTAGATCATAATCAAGCAGCTTCTATACTCAAATAAGATTTGCGGTGAAGAGATGTTAATCAATACAATTTGATATTATCAATGTTTGCAATGGCCTTAAAATGTGTGCTATAGTGTTAAAAGAAGATGAAAATGTTAAGTAGCGAAATTAGACGAGTATTAGATTAATAAAACCAATTACCTGTAACATTTCCTCTACAGCAAACAAAAGCTTTTCTTTGATTTCGTTACTTACAGTTTATTGATGTATTGCATGCATTGATGGTTTCACAACGTTTCAGCAATTTGTAAATAATACCACAACATGTATTTTGAAACATACAAAAATATATGAAAAATTTATAAATTTAACTTAAAAAAATTCATAATTTGTATTTGATTAGATGAAATGAAACACATTTTTAATATGAGAACCAGTTTCGAAACTTTTTCAAAAGGTAATGCACAATATTGCCTATCAATCTTAATGAATTTCCCAAAAATATATATATAAAAAAATAAATATCAATTATCGAAAATATTTTTATTAAAAAAATCAAGATGATGTGAACAAATTTATATCAATTTACAAAATACAAATTTTAGTCAAGATACATTTTGATTTAAGAACACAAAGTTTTCAAATAATGATAACCTGGTTTAAGTACATTATGCATGTGTACATATAAGTTTCATGCACATTAAATAACACATCTCACTACACTCACAAATAATGTCTTTTGATAAGACATAAGATATACATAAACAATAACATTTAATATTAAGTAAAAAGCATAAACACACAATAATGTATTAATACCAAATTTCTTAGAATGTTTTTTAAATGCGATAAAAATTACTAATTTATAAGCCGTTAAACTTTTTAGTGCGGCTCTAACAAAATGGTGTGCGAGTTTGTTTATGCGATAATTATGGCACGAGCATGTAGAATAGTGTAATAGCAATGGTATCATTATCTCTATATTTGTGTCATGTAAAGACTCGCATTTTAAAAAACCAGATTAATTTCGAAACAGAATAAATGATTATTGAACAAACTCAGAAATTAAGTGACAGATTAAAATTCTGAGTAAATCACAAGTATTTTTGCGATGTTCCTATAAGAGGAATGATGGCTACAAACTATCATGGTAGCACTGTACACCCATTAGCAGGGAAATGGGAGGGGGGGGGGGAAAGAGGGCAACTGGCTTCTGGTTGTCTATAAGTGTTTTATAAATTTTTAATTTTAAAATAATCTAAGTCTAAAAACCCAAAATACAGCCTTTCTTTATTTTCCTAATAGTCTCAGTAGTTAGTATGGAATATGGGCCTAGATACTACACAGGAGCCTTAGCGTCCTGTTATGTGGACCTTGCATTCAATTCAATACACATTTCTGAGAATTAAATTCGTAAACCTAAATAATTTTTTTCTGTAATAAATCTATGTTCTATTGTTAAATATATCTATATTCTATTGCCTTCATTCTAAAAAGGCCGTCTTCTGTCCAAGGAACATTGCGGGTAGTTTAAAAAAAAAGACAAATATGCTTAGTTTACAAAGGCAATAAATATGGCATTGCAGCAATAGAAAATAAGTAGGAAAAGTGTGAAAACAAAAAAAAGTATCATACAATGTACGAGATAAGCATAAAATATTTAATAAGAGACCTCAACAAAAAAATCCTGAAGGTATTAATTTTAAGTGTTAGTTGCTTGATGTGTTGTGATTATATGATATCTAAGACCTTCATTACGAGAGAAACTTTTACCGCAAATATTACAAATGAACGGTTTCTCCCCAGTATGTATTCGGAGATGCTGGACTAAATTAAATTTCTTACTGAAATGATGATTACAAACCGGACATTTATGCTTAAAAAATGAGTTCATTGAAGTTTTATAGTTTCTTGAAGTTCTATGCACATTTACATATTTCTGTTTACCTGGAAAAAGAAAAGTAACATAAGTTGCAATATATAGCACATAAAATATGCAATAATTCACAAATAAATAGAAATGTTTTTAGTTTAAAAAAAAAAAACACGAAATATATAAAGAAACATTGGGGATTAAGCTTTGGACTTGTTATAGCATTTGTCAAAAATAGATTATATAATATTGATAGATTATATAATTGAGACAATTAATATCCACATAACTTTAAACCATGAAAAACTCAAGGATTAATAATTTTATTAAGGGTCAAGAAAAGTAGCAGTGTTTAAATGTTCACGTTTTATGAAAATTTAATTCAATGGTTCAGGATGCATTCAGAAGGGAAGACTCACAACTTTGAAAAATTATCAGATGACAAGGACAACCATAATTCAAATACACAATCATAATTTAACACACAACCAGTTCTTTACAGAGCGACTCTATGGTTGGCCGAATCAGTAACAGAATTCGAGTTCAGTGTAGTGGCAATATTAGTATGAGGATATTTAGGTTTTGGAAAACAATATTTAAAAAAATAATAATAAGCTAAACGATGAAATGTAATAAAATATAGTTTTCAAAAAACATTATATATATATGACGCTGACAGCAGCACTGTGGAAGCCTGATTAACAGAGATACTAGTGTCGTGAAGGAGGAATGTGACAATGCAATACAAAAACTTACTACTTCGTCAAAACTTACTACTTCGTCCACTTATTCCTTCAATTCACAAAGCAATTAATTATAAAATATAAAAGAGTTAATTTTATGTAACTTTTGGAAAAAATTAAACCAAAAATATTACAAAAGAAAATAATTTGTTTAGAGTTTGAATTTTGATTAATTGAACATTAATTTAAGTTGACGACACTTGGGTACTATTTCATCTTATTGCATTACATAATTATTTTTAAAATACATTTTGTATGTTCGCCTTAGTTAATTAACACATTTTTACATTTTATAGAAACAACATAATATGGAAGAATATGTAAAGATGAACATGACAGTCCTTTAACATAAGTAAAATTTATAAATCTATAATATATGTAAAAATCATATCTATTTAAAATTTATAAATTTCACAAATTTAATTAAACTTGTCTAATTTATATATAATTAATTGGATTATATGGATATTAATGAATTTAAAAAAATCCAGAATAAAAGAATACAAGTAACAGGAAATATTTTATTGAAAAAAATAATTGAAATCAAACTAATTTATATTAACTTGCAAAACACAAATTATGCCAGGAAATATTTTTATTTAAGGAAAACAACAGGTTTTAAATACACTGTGAAATTGTAGATAAAATTTTATACACACATTAATAATGTAGTTTTCTACACCTAGATATCATGTTTAAACTTACATAAACATTGACATTTAATATTAAATAAACATAACACGATACATTAGAAATAAAAATACAAGAAAAGTTTTCAGACTACTATTTTACAATATTTGTTAGATTGGCATAAACAATTTAATAGTTAACAACTTAATAGTTTAAAAAAAACTGTCATACAGTAAGAATTAAGAGAAAAATAGAAAACAAATTAAAACCGATAAAAATTAATTTCATCCCATTTATCTTATTTTCAAACATTTATTTACAATAAAACCAAATTTTATATACCTTAAAAATAATTAGTAAAACTGCACTTATAATTATTAAACAGTTTATGCAAATATATATACATATATATATAAACAAACAATGAAGCCATAATTAGGTTACTCACCTTTGCAGAAATATTGACAAACACAATAAATATGGTATAAGTACAATAAGAAATTCTTTGGAGATATAACAAAGTGTATTTGATAAAGATCAATATTCTAATGAAAGAACTTAACAAAAGAATGACAAAGATTTACATTTCATTACGCGCTTTTCTTATGTGTTGTGGCCATATGGTACTTAAGACTTTCATTACGCGAGAAACTTTTACCACAAATATTACAACTAAATGGTTTTTCCCCAGTATGTTTTCTCAGATGCTGCACCAGATTACATTTCTGACTGAAGAGGCGGTCACATACGGGACATTTATGTTTGAAAAGCGATTTCAATGAAGTTTCGTAGATTCTTGAGGTGTTGCCCACATTCATATACTGCTGTTGACCTACAAAAACCAAATTAAAAACAAGATATAGCATATAAAAGTTATATGAATACATACCCAAAAAAATGCTAATTGAAAACAAAGGTTGATTAGGTTTGTTTGTTAATTTGAATTTTGTGGAAGATGGGCTATTTAACGGGCAAATCACACCAAAAGATCAACATTTAATTCAAAAGGACATTCCATGGAAAAAATAGTAATAAATAAAAGGTGTAATTAAAAAAAATTTAAAGCTTTAACTTAAAGTATTAAACTCTTTTTTAATATGCAGGATAAAAAAATTAAATTGGATGAAATTAAATCAAATTTCAAATAAAATTTAAAAAAAAGTTATGACCCATGAAGTGTAGGGGCTGCTTGATATTTTTAAAAGACATGACTGTGTACATTTTGAGGCACATTAGACAATGTGATCTTTCAGTATATTTAGATTAGCAGAAGGTGGACATGAAATATGAAGGTGACCAAATCATAAAAGAAAAATGACCTCTCTTTTTCTATTTGATGACAAAATAACATCGAGAATTAAACGTTTGTTGGCATAGACTTGTGACAGAAAGTAGATTGCATATTTAGATCATTAATATATACACATTTAGATATTAATATATAATATATATTAATATATTTAACACATTATGAAATTCTAAAAGTAATGTATGATATTATATGGACATTAATGATCAAAATACGAATAATTTAATACATTATTTACAAAATGTGTTAAATTATATGATCATCATTATGATCTAAATAGGCAATTTTCTTTAAAGCAAGAAATTTAAAGACATATTTTCACAGGGAACGAAATAAATTATCAGTCTTGTCCTTCTTGGTTCCAATGTTAACTGGAAAAATTATAAAAAAAAGTACATTTAAATTCAGATTAATTAAATATCAATAAAGAATTTATTAGCCTATACTGAAAAATACAAGACTCTATTGTATTACATAGTTTAATCATTAAAATATACTTTGCTTGTTTATTTTAGTTTATTGTCGAATTTTCTTACAATGTGGAATAATATGGAAGCAACAAGCAAGAATGAACAGGCAAACATGTAAAAAATGAATGTAAATTTTTTAGAATATACTGTAATCCCTTTGTATTGTAGGTTTAATTAGATTTCATGAAATATATTTTTAAATATAGCACTTTAATACATTAAAAAAATAATATAATATACATGAATAGCAGGAATATTTTATTAAAAATTAAAAAAGTCTAATATTTATATAAACTTACAAAATACAAATTTGTGTCATTTTATATAAAGACACAGGTTTTAAATAGTAATAACCTGCTTTAAATACATTGAGTGAATTTACATATAGTTTTGTATGCATCTTAAAAATTCTGGTCACTACACCCACATATAAAACCCAACACAACCAATAACACTTAACACAAAGTAAAAAGCATAAAACACAATAAATATCTAAGAAATGTTTACAAAATGCAAGGAAAGATTACTATTTAATAAAAATATGTCATATTAGAGAAACAAGTTTTATAGTTAAAGGGTAGATATAATTTTCCATATCTGTATCATATATGTAACACCATTTATTCTTAAAAAAACATTTCTGTTTTAGTATAAATGAACTAATTCAACAATAATGTCACAAGTGATAGATTTAAAATCACCAGTAAGTCATGGGTATTTGCGATGTCCCTATAAGGGTAACTATAGTTGCATATAATTGAATTAGTCGCCATTACTTTGTAAATACTTTTGGAGACCTAAACTAAAGTCTGTATTCTTTTGTTATAGTGTTCTAAATTAACGAAAATTGCTATAACATTTTTAAATATGAGCCAAAACGTTTTATAACAATGAAAATAACTCAATTGAAAATAATTAATTTACAAAAATTGAAAAATTCTTTAGTATTTAGAAACACATTAATAATTACTAGGGGGCTTCGGCCTCTGCTCTTTAACCTCCGAACATTACTCACAAATTTTAGTACCATTAATAACTCACCAATAAACAGTTTGCTGCTCTTTTAAAATATAGGGTCATAATTCCGTTATGGGAAACCTGTCCATTGAATGAACATATAGCATTTATAATTGAAACATAGCCCCTTCTTTACTTTTCGGCAACACACATCGACACCGATTTATCCTAAAAGAAAAATATGATGCGCACATATTTGTTTTGAATTAAACTTTTTTAAATGGGTCATTAGCTGAAGAAAAGTTTTCAATATACAATATTTTTGGTGATGACATGTTCACCATTTTTTAAACGTACTTGATCATTCAGCCAGAGAACTATTAATTACTTAATAATTAATTATATGCTTAATATTTTAAGTTTTGATCCCATTTTGGCACATCTACAGTTCACTCCCTTTCAAATAACACCTTGAACATGAAAATTGATTACATAGTTTAGGAGGAGCAACGGTCACAAAATATCGCCTTGTGTATTAAATATATAGATTAAATAAACATCTAAAAACTTTTTTGAAACTTTCTGTAGTTTAATATATAATTTGAATTATTGTACAAATAAGACACATGTAATCAAAATCCTTAACTGCTGCATTAATGATTCACATTAAACAAGAGAAAAATATATGAATTCAGATTTTATAAGTAAATATCAGTATGTTCGCAAAGAGTTACTGACAAACTTTAAAAAGTATGAGCATGCATGGCAATATTTTTTAACATACTGACGTAAAACATCCTTGTAGTTAGGACAATAGGCTTTAAAAATATCAAATTGGTCCTAACCTAGGTAAATTTAGAGTTAAGGCAACTTTAAGGCTATAAATTGCCTTCTAGGTATTTAAATCTAACCTTTTGAAATATTCCAAAGAAAGTTAACTTTTTCTTTTTATTAATGCTTTTAGTCTGTCAAAACTATCAAAATGTAGTTACATTTAAAACTACAAAGTAGTTTAGTCAATTTTAAAAATAACTTGTGACGGAAAAAAAAGTTAATTTTTGAGTTAAACAATTTGATGTGTTGTAGCCATGTGGTATTTAACCGAATCATCACGCTTGAAGGATTTACCACATATTTCACAAATAAACGGTTTCTCCCCGGAGTGCGTTCGGAGATGTCGTACAAGATGATCTTTTCGGGAAAAGACACGGGCACAGGTAGGACATTTATGTATTTTGACAAACTTTGAATGGAGATCACTGACGATTGATCCAAACATTTTCTCAACTAATCGAAAATCTAGAAAAAATAAGAACAAATATCAGATCTATTAATTATAATAATTACTAAAATATAAAGGATTTTTTCAACTATAAATGAGTTACAAGTTTAATGAAAAAAGTTCTATACTGCAGCAATAGGCAATAGTTAATAAGTACACATTTTTGACTGAGTTGTGGTGAAATATTTATTTTCACCTTCATAAACACTATACATTAATAAAATAATTAAATTAAAGTTATAATACAAGTCATTTAGTACAGGTACAATACAAATATTTGGTAAAGCAATAAGGACATCACCAAATATACTACTTGTGCTTACTATGGCTATACTATTAGTTTGAAGAAATTTAAATTGTTAGGCAATCTAACTTTTATAATATGAAAATCAAAGAGTATGTTAAACAATCCATTGACTTCCAGATATATTTTCCAATTACTCAAAAAATATGTGAATATGACTTAAGAATTTTGTTAAATATTTCGGTGCAAAATCATTTGCTTTGAAATATACTCCAGTATGTTATTTTTAATTGCTATAAAAATTACAATCGATTCCATAAAAATAGCAGGGGGTTTATTTTTAAATGATAAAAGAAAAGTGTAAAGTTAAGGATTAATTTTTAATATTGAGAGGTTTTCCCCTGTAGAATAAAGCACAAAATCCAGCTGGATAATGTGACTAAATCTTTTGGGTAATACAATTATATAAACTGCATGCAAAGATATGAAAATACAAAGTTTTGAAATAGCGAAATATTAATACATACTGTACAGATGTACATACTGATTTTTATAACGAAACTACATTGGCAAAGAATTGTATACACTAAATTTACTAAGCAATAATAATTTTTAAAAAGGTGTCTTCCACTCTCAATGTCCATGTTCAAATGTAATTTGATTAGTTTATAACAAATTCCAGATTTATTAAAAGCAACAAGATAAAATTTTCAATAGCATTGGATGACTTATGTATTCATTTTGAATTAAAATATTTTTGAACAATTGAATTCAACTAAATTATGTGCTTTTCGATGATGAATAATTTGATATTCGTAGACTTCTGCTACAATTAAGCTCTTTATTAGAATTCAATTACACTAAAATATTCAGTTAGATAATTATTAAACCAGAATATTTCTGTATTTAGGTAATGGAAGGATAAAAGTAACGGGAAAATTAATTTTAAATATTTAATAAAAAAGTAACTTCTATACAAATAACATGAATTAGATTGAATGAAAATAAAAAAGATATAAACTAGCTGAACAGAAAACATGAAAGGACAACAAAATTGGCAAGCAAAACAATCATAATATATGCAACAAGTTATGTTGGTTGCATCTTAACCTTATATATTAAATAATCGACATTTTGCTACATATGTCAAAATATATCAACACCATATTTAATGTAATGGAATGTTTATGTTGAAAAGAAACTGGTTTTAAAATTTAAAGAAAAATATACCAAGTATCATAAGCATATTTTAATATATTGTAAAAGTTCAATACATGGAGTACAGTTATAAACATTGTTGCCACTAATATTTTTCATATATTACATAGTCCAAATAATATGTTATAAAATACCCCAATAAAACATGGCATTAAATCTTAACACAATGCACATAGAATATAGCTTACAATTTTACATATACTTTAAAAAGTTTTCAACAACAAAATTGTAAAAACTAAAATTGTTCATTATTGCACAACTGCATTTTGCAAATAATTATTTTGAAGCAACAAGTAAAAAAACTCTAACGATGTAGGTAGCGGAAGGAAAGGACAATATAAATTTTAGGAGCTTTGTCCTTTTTTAGGGTAATAATAAAAAACTAAATATATTTACAAAGATTTTTGCTAAATTTAATTTTCCTGCCTATATAGGAAAAATATAAATTCTAAGACAACCATGTAACAATTTTATTTAATTTTAATTTCCAAACTATTAAAAAGTACAAAACATCAAAGCATGAAACGTTTATGCATGGCATTAACACCAAGTTCAATCAATCTATCTTCTAATTTAGTAAGTTAAACTACAACCTAAGGAAAAAATTTGAGTTATTTTAGCTTCTTGACCAGATGGCAAATAAAATAATGAAAGTTTAAGGGTTTAAATCATTAAAGGGTTCTCCACTTCTTACAAAAACATGCGATAAGAGTACTTATATCCCACTTGTCCTATTAACAGTGTATAAAGATAAATTCTGCCAAATTTCATCTTTCTGCCTATATGGGTAGAAAGATAATTAGAGGGAAGTGATTGAGAGCTTTTATTTTTATGCATAGAGATTGATACAAAAAAATTATGTATTTAAAGTACTCCAGAGTTCAATTTATGAGCTTTCATTAGATGATACAGAAGAGGTCTTTTATCAGAGAAAGGTTTCCGACACACATGGCACCCAAATGGTTTTTCGCCAGTATGGGTCCTCACATGACGAAGCATGTTGGACTTCTGTCTGAATGTTCTTGAGCACTTTGGGCAGGAATGGAATTTCGGAACGTAAGATACTGGTATGGGACCTAATATAGAAACAAGGTTGAGTTAATATTTTCACATATTGTACAGATTTTTAACATAATTTAAAGCAAAACATATTTGAGAAATAGAAAAACATGAGTGAAGTTGAAAATAAAAATAAATATTAAATGAAACACAGTTTTATAATATTACAATAATTTATTGAACTAGTTTTTACATAAAATAAAAATATTTACACCACATCATTTTTTAAAAATAAAAAACACAATATTGTTACTGGTTCGGTAATCATCTGCATATATTTAGAAAAAACAGAAGAAAGATGAATTCCCAAGAAAAAACGATTCTCATGCGTTTTATAGTGAACATTTATACAAGTTCTAGAATATCATTTCAAATATGGTCAAACATAAAGGCCAGGTATGAAGTATTTACATTTAAGTATAAAGAATAAAAAGATTCAACATTGAAAAGCAAGTTACAGAAGAAGTGCACAATAAACATTAAACCTATTAAGTTATACTATAATTTATTATACATGAACATGTAAAACAAAATAAATTACTACAAAATGTTCTTGCAACATTCAATAAGTTTGTAATTGAAAGTGCTTATTTGAAATGCATTAAAAATAATGCAAATAAAAATGTACACATTATTTAAGCTTTACAAAAAGTATGTTACTAATTAAAAATACACTTTTAACAAGATAATTATTAAATATATTCAAAACAAGATGGCAAAATGTCAATTTTTACTGCCATTACCAACAATTTTGTTAAATTAAATTAACATAAAATAAGTTTCCAATGGAACTCATATGGTCCAGTATTTCACAAACTCTGTGTTGAGATCACAAGGCAACGATATAAGATGCTACAGGATTTACAAACATATTTTCCAAAATAAAATACACTTAACAATACATACACATTTAATACATGTATAGAGTTAAAATTTGAAGAATTAAGAGACAAATTAAGTTGGTAAGCAACATTTTGGATATTCATCTAATTAAAAGGGTGCAGGAAAATGCAAAATTTTAACTAAGCATTAAGGCACTAACTTTCAAAAATTTTGAGAAAACTTAATGTATCTTATACACAATTATGAATATATTTCATTTACAAAATTTAAATTATATACAGATGCTGTTTTTTCATGGACCAGCATAATACTTTTCTGTACAAACAAGAAGCTGTTGTTCCTTAAAATGAGTACATAATTTATTTCCCATACATCTATAATGAACTTTATTTCCATGTTATAGTTTTAGTATAAATACCCAAATTTTAAGTGAAATCTATAATCCTACTCAAGATGATGATCTATCTTGGGTAGGTTCTATCATATGGATGGCTTGGCAGCCAAGTAGAAACACAGAGTTTTAAGGTAAAAGCGTTTAAAGTTTGCAATTCGCCTTGGCTATTACTCTAAGTGGAATGACATTCAGTTTTCTATTGGACAACCTATTGAATTTATAGCCATACTACCACTTAATCAAATGATAGATCTACATGCCTAGTAATGGAAAAATAGTATTACTTGATTTTGAATTGGTTTGGTTAACGTCACACTGGAGCTGCACAGTGGGCTATTTGCGACGGTTCCATGCCTATCTTGAAGGAAAGAACCGGGAATGATGTTTCGTATTTTTTAACCATGGTCAGATAACGAGGACAACACCTGAGCTGGCACCCGAAGCAACCTCAATAAGCTTCAGAGCATTGGACCTCGTTCAGATTTATCTTGCACCAGTCCCGTATACACACCAGTATAATTTGTTGGATATTTCTAGTATTTTTGTAGCGAAGCTGGCAACCCTCCGATCCCAATATCACTACTTTTTTACTTTTATTTGTCAAATCCACTGTTCGAACTAGCAATCCTTCGATTACCAGCGGAACGCCTTTATCCACTGGGGAACTGGAGGCCCCTCTTGATTTATACCACTTGGTGGCCCAGCCACTCGCATGATAATACGCTTCATGGATACTATACAATCAAAAATTACCCCCAACGCACTATACAGTGATGGTCATTTTAAACACCCAAGACTGACTTTTGGAGTTTGACTTTATAAATTTAAGTCAATGCAGCATGGATTTGAACACTTTCACTAGTATACACCTTATTATTGCAATTTAATGCATTTGCAATTTCTTTTTCTACAATCCTTACACTAATTGTGAATGAAATTGTATTTTATGGTACTGGAGGGACTGATTGCTTGTAAAGCGCTTCTTGCAAAATTCACACTCAAATGGTTTTTCTCCAGTATGGATTCTCATATGACGAAGCATGTTTGCTTTCTGCCTGAATGCCTTGGAGCAACAAGGGCAGGAATAAATGGACAAGAAACTTTGGGGTAATTCATCAGCGAACTGCTTGGAGAGTAGAGACTTTTTAGTATTTTGTTGACTGTGATGAACTTGATAATAACTTCGGCCTGCAAGGAATAAAGTTATAGGGATATGTTAGCTAAATGGCAACACACACAAATGATAACATATATAATTTGTGTATTAGAATAGGTATAAAATTGAAATTTAGAAAAATCATGAGCTGTTGTTGACAATAAAGATAAAAATTAACGAGTTTTTTATATATCTGATTTTTAGGTAAAAGATTTTACATATAGAAAGGGACTGGAAAGTTGAATTTGGGTAAAATTTCTAAAAATTAGATTACATCTTATCAAAAATAAGTACCTGCAAATTAGCAAAAGACCAAAATGATGCTAATAATAGTGAGAGATTTTTTTTTAATGTTGTAAATGCTATGTAAAAATTACATGGCTCTTAGGTTATTTAATTTTTTTTAGGGTTAAATATTTTGCAGACATTTGATAATCATTGTATTATTGAAGTTGATATTTAAAAATTCACTGTCATACAAAAAGAATATGCAAAACAACCAAAACTTGATATCATACATCTCAAAAAAACAATACCTTTCAGAGACATTACAAGTGAAGTACAGATAAAGCTAATTTTTGTCGCAATGGGTAAGAAAATCAAAGAGCAAAATACAGCAAGCCTTTAAGATATTAATTAGTTAATTTCAAAACAATATTTATTACAAATATTATTAAACAATATTAATTTCAAAACAATATTTAGGTTTATGCATAGCTAGTAGGTATTTGTTAAGTAAAGTATAAGGCATACTACATGCAAACTATAATAATATAAACTATGCTCAGTTTAATAATTGAAAATACAACTTTCACAAATTTGCTGCTGTTTTAATTAAGAAGTTAAAATGGAATATAAACATTGCAAGCATTAGGGAATTTTCAGAGATTTGAAATGTATGCTCCTTAATTAAAAAACATATATAAAGAGGAAATAAAAACAAAGTATTAAAAAACATATATAAAGAGGAAATAAAAACAAAGTACAACTAAACAAGAAGCATTGAAAATAATTATTAAAAAACACTTTTATTAGTTGATGAATATAACCAAGAATTATTTCAAATATTAATTAGAATTTTATAAATATTTTTAAAGGTTAGAATCAATCATTAAAAAAAATGAGACTTTTGGAAGAATTTAAATTATTACTTTTAAAATTATAAAAGGATAATAAAATCTTAAAAAAATTATTAAACAAAAATTAAATAATTTTTTCATTTTGTTTTGATTGACTGACTAACATATATCAGGTGTAATTTTAAAATCAATTTTTGGAGAAAAAATACACTGAACCAGTACAAACAGCATTTAAAATATTTATAAACTATACTAGATGCTCTAAAATAGTAAAGTATATTTTCTGTAGTGATAAAGTTTAGTATTGCATGTTTGTGTGTATGAATTTATTTTTAACGTTAAAACAGTACCATATTACACACTTTTCTTTTTGCCCACATACGAGATATTTGCAATAATGGGTTAAACTTATTTTGAAATAGTCAAAGTAACAGCTTGTGTCTTATAACTTTTATTTTTAATGATATATAAACACTGAACACAAAAGTTCATGTATAAATATTTTTTATACTAAATATGAATGCGCTTGCATTTTGCGATACAACAGATTTGAATGCCTTACAAAGCATAATTTACATTTAAATGATTTTTCTCAAGTATGGATTTTCATATGGAGATTCATGTTGGCTTTCTTGCTGAATGCTTTGGAGCAAAAGGAGAATGCATAGAAGGCAGAACTTCACTTGAAAACTACCTCTTAATTAGAAATCTATTAGTATTCCAATGACTGTGATAAAACACTTAACCTTTAACAGATAAAAATAATAAATTAAAAAAATCTCCCTATAAAGGAAAATTCCGAAAAACCTTAAAGTGGGTTACCTGGGAGAAGCACACATTATGCATTTAGTTATTAAATGATAAGTTATCAAGTAAACATGCATATAAACATATTATTATAAAATCATTAATATATATATATGCAACTTAACAAATCATAGAAAAGTACAAATTACTAACATTCAAGAAATCCTAGAGATGTTTATCATTTTAAGAAAGTGTTTAAATGCTCTTGGTTATCAAAGGCACAGATTTTATTCTGTTTCACAAGAATTGACTAACATATATCAATAATTACATTATAGTGCTGAACTCCAACCATACATGCATTCAGATTATTGATTCTCTATACATACTTTGCCAATATGCTGAAACTATATGCATTGCATTTAGTTGCTTGATAGTTTAAAGTAAACCATCTACTGAAAAACAAATTATTAAATCTTACAAAACAGTAAAAAGTGTACATTGTATTATATGTTAACACATAAAGATATAATAACAAAAATAGTCATAATAAATCGAGAAACTTGATTTTTTGAGAATATGAACATTTTGCTATTATTTATGTATAATATAATCAGTAATTTATGATAATACCTCTTAACAATGCAAGGTTAATTTTAAATCATGCTATGACGCTGCATTTTGTGGTATTGCAAATGTTCATTTCGCTTAAACGTACTGAAACATATTTCACATTTGAATGGCCTTTCACCAGTGTGTGTAACAGCATGCTTCTCCATCAATGACTTAAACGGAAATCGTTTCGGGCAATACGGACAGTTGATCTTTTTCTGTACGCTCTGCCTTCTTCCTGCTAAAGATGACTTAAATTGAATAAGATAATTCTGGTTCCTGTAGTCTTCAAAATTTGCACCAGCAGCATTAGCTAAAATAGAATATTCACCTTATGAAAAACACTAATAAATGGTAATTTCATGTACTATATAACTCGTATATGTTTTATTTCTTATTAAAAATATTCACTATATTACAAATATTTGTGTCAGTTAATGAATTTAACATTAAATGTCTTTATGTGTTTAGAAGTTGGTAATGATAAATAAAATGAAGAATACAACCAGCAAATTACTTAAATAAGAGGATTGTTGGATTTGTAATTTTTAGAGAAAAGTGGCCTTGAGATGGTAAATGTTTTTACAACATTTACAGCTAATTGTAAGGTTTGCCAAAAATATTTCAACAAAATTGTACTTTCCAATTCTGAAATAGATTAATACTATATATATATATCCAACCATATTTTGTAATTAGGTAGTTTAAAGCAGTCAATTTTTTTTTTGTATTTAATTTAAAAAATAAAGAAATCATTGGAAATCTCCCTTAAAATAACATATAAAAATATTCATTAAAAAGTAACAATGAATATAAAAATAAATAATAAACGCAACAGTGGAGGTTTACGATGAGCATAAAAATAATAAACATAAGAGTTTAAGAAAAGTGTTAAACAGAAAACAGTTCACATATCAGTACAACTAATAATACATTGAAGAATATCCAAGATAAACTAAAAAAAAATTATTGCAAGTGAACGATTAAAATTTTCAGATGTAAATAAGTCAATATTTAATTTTCCAAATGGTTTATTAACAGTATTTTTTCTACAACTCATTTAAATTTAACACACAAGCTGTTCAAAACAGTTCTATACTGAGTATCTACAATTTAAATGCAGTATGTCGTAGTACATATTTTGTTACCATATCAAACATAATCATTGTGAACATTTGTTTGATGGTACTGCAGAGCTTGATTGCTTTTGAAGCATTTTCCACATGCAGAGCATCCAAACGGTTTCTCGCCAGTATGAACCCGAATATGGCGCACAAGTTCAAACTTTTGGTAAAAACTTTTAGGACACAAATGACATTGATATTTTTTCAAAGGAATATGAGGAATGTTGCTTTCATGAGAAATAACAGCTTGTTGACGCATTTTCACTTGTTTCCGTAAAAATCCACCACCAACTACAATAAATAATAAAAAAAAATTAGATAAAAACATAATCATAAAAAGATTACAATTCACAGTTTTAAGACTCATATAAAAAATATGAAACAAAATAATTATCTATATATAGTATAAATTTTATAAATGTATTTGTCAGAAACTATAACTGCATTAACAAAAAAATAAACCTAATGGGACAGGTTTGGCTATAGAAAAACAAGAACTTTAAATAGTGAAATAGTTAATGAATTTATTACAATAAAACAGGTACAATAAAACTTAATTTAAATCTGTGCAATCTTTATAAGATACAGATGTGAACATAAAAAAATGGTTAAAATATGTACATACTGAACATTATGCAAGTTGGCAGGTTTGGTATTAAATATGTATAATACATTTTGAATAAAATTCAATAAAACATATTGAATACATTTAACAAGATTTTACATGCACAAATAACTTTATAATTTATAAGTTTAAGAAATATACTTTATTTTTATATGTGTTCTAAACAAATGAAAATTTTCTATGGTTTGGATATACGATAGTTAAGCATTTAATCTTCAGTATACAATTACATTTTTTAATAGTAAAATAATAATTTTAAAAATTGTATCAACATTACTCTAGTACTTTTTTTTTAATATAATTATGTATTATTAAATAAACATTGTGTATTTTAATAGGTTTGTAATAAAAATACAAGAAGGCTTCATAACTTCCTAAGTTTAAGAAATGTACCAAGAAAGTTCAAGAATGAGTCATAATTTAAAAAGAAATTAATTGAATACTTTAACATAGTACAAGACATTACAAAAATTTCTCTAATCTGCTTATTTCCCAATTAAAGATGTTACTAGTATAATATTTCTTTAATCACTCATAAATGCTGCAACAACGTACTGCATTGCTTTTGTAGCAGCTTTCACATACACTGCATATAAATGGCTTTATGTATGGCATATAATTTGCCATTTGGTATGAAATTGTTTAAAGTAAAACTAACATCGAAATTCACCCAAAGAAATACGAAAAGTTACTTTGATTCCATACTTCCATTGTTTTTTGCATATAACTATAACTCAAAATGAAATGGAAAATTATTTAAAAAAATATTCTAATAATAGAAATATGTATTTTAGCTATACAGGAAAATGTGTAAAAAATTTATACACTGAAAGGATATATAAAATATTTTTTTTTACAATACATTTAGTACACATAGATGATTTGAGAAAACACTTAAATCATGTATATTTTATAATGACTTGTAGTTTATTGAACCACAGACTTAAATATTAAAGGAAATTAGTTTATAGTTTGAAATGACTCGGTGCTGAAATAACGTATTTAGAAGAAAGATTCAAAATTTCAACCTAAAAGTTAATTACACTATGATGGCAGACTAACATTCAAATCAATATTAAAAAAGCCTGTAATAAATTTTTCTAGATCAATTGAAGTGCCACTCAATTTGCCATATTGTGATATTATTCAAATATACTCAATAGCCAACTACTAAGTTTATGGACTACAATGTTTAAGGAGCATACTTTAGATAGTAAAACTGGGCTTGGCAAAAAATATTAATATTATAAACATATTTTAAAGTTGTCATTTTTGATAAGCTAATTTCAATTAATATAAATCAGACTTGAAAAGTAGCTTTTAGTAAAGCACAAATTCTTAGCTTTTATCTCATAGGAACTTTTCTTTACAAGTTGTGAAACGGGGAAAACGATGAAAATATTTAATCAAATAGTATTTAAAAAATAAATTATATTTTGCCTGTATTGAACAAGTACCGAGTTTTGAATGGCACTAAACTTCAAAGTAAGTGTACAAAAAAAGTATACAAAACAATAAATAACTATAGAATGTTTAAAATGTTCATAATAGAAAACGTTTAAAAATATGCTAAAACAGTTTAAAAGTTTGTTACATTTTCCCAATTTGTATTAAAAGTGCATGGTAAAGCTATTTTACTAATAAAAAAAAATTTAAGATTTTTAAAATACTTGTATGCTTTGTTTTGATCAACAGTCTTTTAAAAATATGACAATTCTTATAATAAATCTTTCATATTTTTCTGTTCACAACCTCACTCAGTAACATGAACACCTTTTAGTTATCACAAATCATTTCTGATCTGTGTACCATACACAAAGAAACAATGTTAGCAAACATAGTTATGCAGATTTGCAATATGGTATTGCAAAGCCTGGTTACTCTTGAAAGATTTTGAACAGATCTTGCATTGAAAAGGCTTTTCACCTGAGTGTACAAGCATATGTCTTGCAAGTTTATTCTTATAATAGAAACACTTTGAACATAATTGACACTGATATTGTGGCAGGTGGGGAACCCTTGAATTGTCTTGATAGGCACAGGGACCACTCGGCAATTTCTCTCGTCTTTGTTGGAATACGTGGGAAGTTACTGTAAAAAGTAATTACAGCAAATTTATTGCAAAAATTAGCATTTGGAAAATGATTCCATGGATGAATTTCATTATTTAAAAAAAAAGCATAATAGAAGAAGAATACATAAGTAAAATAAATGGCTGCAAAGCATGCATACAATGGGGATTGAGACACATAAAAATTGATATTGACTTAATAGAAAAAAAATAGTATTGGCTTATCTAAAACCATAAGATATGCTTTGCATTAAAAATAGGCTATAAATATTTAAAATAAACAATTAAATTTATGACTCTAGAAGTTCTTGTAAACCTATTAATCTTTTAAAATTTAAAAATGAGCCATATAATCCACTTTTAAATTGATTTTTTTTTCATCAAGGGTATAATTTACACTGTCAAACATGCATAACATAAAAAAGTTGGAATATTTTCTTTACTCAGTGGATCAGATAATTTGTTATTAATATATAAAATGTTTGAATACAATACAGTTACCCAAAATTATAAATAACAAGTTAAAGATAAATATATAGAAGTCATATTAATAAAAAAACTTTTATTACGTCATCAAGTATTTCTTTTACAATTTTTAAAGAAATGTATATGTATTTACCTATCAACATTTGACTTTTTTAATTATACAAATAATGACAAATACATGTTCTAATTGTAGCAATTTTGTTCAAATCTAACAACTACAAACATATGAATGTGTTTTTAAAACTACCCTTATTGAAGAACGACATTATCAAAAACTAAACCAAATACCCGATAATATAAAGTGTTTTCTACCTTCTTGTTTACACAAAATTTATCTTAATATTTCTACATGAAAATAGGTCTATTTTTTTTCTATATTTTTTATCAGAATTTTAAGTATGTACAGTTCTAAATATATACACAGAACATTTCATATATGGACAATTTTTTTTAATTAATAAAATATAATTGTAAATTCCAATAAGAATAGACTTTTGTAGTTCTCATACCTGTAAAAGAATCTAGAAGTTTGCAATGAAAGATATTTCATATAAGATTTTTTAATTTCACGTGTAATCATGGTGGGCTTGAACTTTATGATACTTTAATGCTTGATTGCTTTTGAAGCTTCTTTCACACACTCTGCACTTAAAGGGTTTTTCTCCGGTGTGTACACGAATATGGCGAGACAGGTCATGTTTTGAATAAAATCTTTTAGAACACAAATGGCATTGATGTCTAGATGAAGCAGCCAGTAAATGGGCTCTTTCAGGTGCATAAGCACCGATCTGTTCTTGCACATGCATTCGTCCTCTGTGCTGTTGAGCAACAACTGAAATGAAAAAGCAGTTTTGGAAATAGATGTACAATATCAATTTAATAACTTAAACAGACAAATGTTGGATATATTTATCAAATGCATGATTTAACTTAAAAATATTTTTATGCAATGCCTTGATTAGTTAATGTATATAAATGTTTGATATATATATACTTTAACAGTTTATAGCATATATGCAATTGTAATACAATAAAATATAACCATCATCACTGGATGATTTATATATTTTTTTAGTTCAGCTTGCATTAGTGGTATACAAATAAAACAAATAGGTAAAGAAAAGCTGAACAATGGTAAATGAACCTTATTATATAGAATGTATAATTAATTATATTTTTTTTTCTTAAATTAAGACACATTTTTTCCTCAATTACATTTAAGTAAATAAAGAATAATAAGGTTGAAGAAATTTATTAAAATAATAAGAGCTACAATGGTGAAGCAGTTATTGAAACACTTCTTGAAAAGACAACAGCATGGAATACTCAAAAACAGTCAAAATACTCTAATATGGTTAAACATTATGAGTTTGCACCGAATGATATTTCAATGCCTGGTTACTTTTGAAAGACCGGAAACACAAATGACATTTGAATGGCTTTTCACCCGTATGTACTCGTAAATGTTGTGCAAGATTGTAAGCACGATCAAAATCTTTTGAGCAAAAAGTACATTGATGCTGTCTTTGTCCTTTGGTTATTGGCATTTCATGAGGATTGAGCACACTTCTTCCACTTTTAAATGTTGCATTCCACTCATAGGAAGCTAAATGGGAAATATGTATATTTTACCATATATTCGATTTAATATGATGAAAATCTCGAGGTTACAAAACAATTGAGTTATAAAGAATCACTGAAGCAAAACAAATGGATAAACAATAGCAACAGATTATAATATTTGCATAAATAAAGGCTAAATTAGCACAGTTTAATGTTAAAATACAAATGCAACGTTAAAATACGCAATAAAAGTCCGTAATAATCCGGACATGTTTCGGGAGATACATCACCCTTCATCAGCGGAAAATGTAAAGTCTGTGTGTAATGAAATATAAATAAATCCAAGCAATCTAAAATGTTGCCAAAGACCAAAAAACTAACTAAAAACTATTACAAACGGTTGGAGTTAACTATTGTGTGCCAACAAGCGGGAAACATTGGGACCGCAAACGTTTCATTGACAACCGAATCAATATTACTAAAAATATGAAACGCCTCCAGGAAGTCAAGTTCAAATGGTAATCAGTAATGGTTTCAAATGGTCTATTTTAGATTGCTTGGGTTTATTTATATTTCATTACACACAGACTTTACATTTTCCGCTGATGAAGGGTGATGTATCTCCCGAAACATGTCCGGATTATTACGGACTTTTATTGCGTATTTTAACGTTGCATTTGTATTTTAATATTCTTAACGCAATGTTCTATAAGATGAGTTTTTATCTTACAGTTTAATGTATTTGAACAAAATAGAAGTTTGACATTATCCACAAATCAAAATTTAATAACAGGTGATCGAAATAAATTAAAATACTTCTTAAATTGCATGGGTTTGCATATTGTGATATTTCAAGGTTTGTTTGCTTTTGAAGCTTCGGAAACATACATTACATACAAATGGTCTCTCTCCTGTATGTACGAGACCATGCCGTATCAAATGGGCATTACTCGGGCAGATTTTACCACAAACGTCACATTCAAATTTCTTTTCGATACACGCACTTTTCGAACTTCTTCTTTTGGGAAAATCAGAGAAATTATTATTATCCTTTCTCCTTGAGAAATTATAAACAGCAGCTGCAAAAGAATAATAATGGTATTAAACATACATTAAGCTAAAAGACATAAGGTTTACATACCGAGTACAGTTTTGCAAAACTTAATTTTGGACATTTTCAAAAGTTTTATCATATTTTTAAAACCAACAACTTTTTGTTCCAATTTAAAATTATAATAATAAAAAACTGAAGTTGTTTACAAGAGCTAAATTTGAGGTTTTCAAAACTTCAAGCATGACAACAGATTTCTAAGAAAGGGAAATAGCATGATATACTTTACACCTAGCCTTGAAATCTAACGACTAAAAGAAACATTAATTAAATAAATATGTAAAATTCAAGATTATTTTGTGATATTTTGTGATTCTTTATATCCTGATCAGAATTTTTTTTAAACATACCAAAATAGCATAATTATTTGCAAAGATTAATAGATAAAAAAGGTTAAATGATTTTCACAGATAAAACTTATCCAATTTTTACAAGGATATTTTCTTATTATTGTTCATGACAATTATTAAGAAGTTCAAATCTTACACATAAATTTCTAGTCTTGTTTTGTTAGATTCTAATTCTTTGTTTTAAATTAAAAATTATTTTCATGACTCCCTTAAAATAATTGTAATCTTGAAAATAGATTTACTTTTTGGACAATCACATACTCGTAAAAACAATTAAGCAAAGCTAAAATCACGCATATGGTACAATATTGGAAAAGAGCCATAATACTTTCATTTTAATGATAAATCCTTTAATTCTTATAAAGACTTCACATTTTACACACAATGGATTGTTTTGTATCCTAAAACGTATAAGGACACAAAGCAAAAATTACAAAGGCCAGATTCAACAGCTTAATATAAATTCTTAAATAGAATAGACAATAATAAACTTGTGTACACATATACACTTGACAGGTCATGCTGCTAGACAATACACAGATATACAATTGACAGATCATAGCTTCAAGATACGATAGACTCAGAATTTAATAAGATATTATTATATTGTTACTATTTAATCACTGAAACCATAAAATTATACATAATACATTTTATAATATATGAAAAAAAATCCCATAAAATGTAGATATGAGAAACTTCATCTCTGTTTCCAATCCACATATTTTAGCATCAGTACTTGGAATTTATTGCGTGTGCTTTAGCTTTGTGGTACTTTAAAGTTTGCTTGCTCTTGAAACTCCGGGAGCACAATTCACATTCAAAAGGTTTTTCCCCTGTATGTACAAGCATATGTCGAGCTAAAGCTGCATTGCATGCAAGACTTTTGCTACAAAAACTGCACTTTGGAAATTCTTTATGTGAAACACCCATTACTTTCTCTCTTGTCAAAATAGATGGATCATGAAAATAATTTTCATGCCTTGAAGCTTGAGAAAATTTATTAACAGAAACTGAAATAAAATAAATTTATATAAATAAAAACTTAATTGACATAAATGCATATCATTCAAACGGTTCTTAGAATTGTATATTTAAATCGGCAATTAAATGTGCAACTTTCAGTGGAATGAGAATTTTAAATTCCCGAGTGCTAAATTACCGAGAAATTTTACGATTAGAGCAGTCATTAAAACTTATAACAGCTGTAAATATCAAATGTAAATACATTTAATAATAAATATATATATTTTTTGTTTGGTCAATTTTGACAAAGTAATATTTTACCTTTTAAACATATTTTTTTTTAATATTTTAAGGCATTTTACAAAGTAGAAATATGTTCAACGGATTAGAAAACACATTACATAGAAATAGTATTTCTTTAGTACGTACGAGACTCTGCCATATCAAATAGGAATTACTCTTAGGCAGATTTTACCGCAAGTATTATACTCCTATTTCTTTTTGATACACATACTTTTCAAACTCCCTCTTTTGGGAAAAACAGAACATTTATTAAAATTATTATACTTGCTCTTCGAGAAATAATAAACAGCAGTTGCAATAAAATGATTATTTTAAACATAGATTGAACTAGAAGACACATGATAATAGATTGTAAACAGATTTAAAGCTATCCTTTTTTTACAATACTTAATTGCTAATTATTTAATTTAAGTAACTTGAGTAAAGTTTTACATCACTTAATTTTAATAAATAGAATAAAGTTTTTTGTTATTTTTAAAACTATTATCATATTTTGAAAACCCAACAATTTTTTGTTCTGATTTTAAAATAAATATTAATATAGGTTTTTTTTTAATAACATAAGCTAAATCTGAGATTTTCAAACTCTCAAGAATGAAAAGAGATATGTAAGAAAGGGAATTATCATGATCTACTTGACACCTAGGCTGTAATCTAATGACAAAAAATAATATTAAATAATAAAAAATCAATAATATTTTTTTTTTGTTCCTTTATTTTCATTTATGAGTTTGCACTGAATGATATTTCAATGCCTGGTTACTTTTGAAAGACCGGAAACACAAATGACATTTGAATGGCTTTTCACCCGTATGTACTCGTAAATGTTCTACAAGCCTCGAGGCACACACAAATTCCTTGGAGCAAAAAGTACATTGATGCTGTCGCTGTTCTTTAGTTTTGGGCTTTGCATGAGGAACAGTTTTTCCACTTTTAAATGCTGCATTCCACTCATAGAAAGCTAAATGGGAAATATTTATATTTTACCATATACCACAATAGCATAATTATTTGCAAAGAATGGATTAAAAAAAAAAGATAACAAATATTAAATATAATTTTCACAGTTAAAACTTCATACAATTCTCACACGTTTTCATTTATGACAATTGTTAAGAAGTTCATATCTTAACACACATATACATTTCTAGTCTTGTTTTGTTATATTCTAAATTTTTATTTTTGTCTGAATTTATAAATAAAAAAATTAATTCTTGTGGCCAATACAAATAACAATTGTAAAATATCCAAAGAATGGATCTATTTTTGGGCCATAAAATAAACATACAAATAAAGAGAAAATAATGCAATTGATACAGTACTAGAAAAGAGCATCTATACTTTAATTTTAATGATAAATCCTTCAATTTTTGTAAAGACTTGATATTTTACACACAATAGATTGATTTGTATCCTAAAAAGTATCCTGTCACATAGCGAAAATTACAAAGGCCATATTCAATACCTTAACATGAACTCTCAACTACAATAGACAATAATGTAATACACACTTGACATGACATTACTTTAAGATCAGATGGACTCAAAATTTAATAAGAGATTGTATTATTTAATTGCTAACTACAAAACTCGTAAAATTATGCATATATATAGAAATAGATTTTCTAATATGCGAAAACCAATTGCATAAAACATAGGCAGGAGAAACTTCATTTCACACTCAATTCGTTTTCAATCAATGTATTTTCGCATCAGTACTTATAATCTTTTACATGGGCATTAACGTTGTGGTAGTTTAAAGCTTGCTTGCTCTTGAAACTTCGGTAGCACAATTCGCATTCAAATGGCTTTTCACCTGTGTGTACACGCATATGGCGAGCTAAATCTGCATTGCATTTCAAAGTTTTGCGACAAAAACTGCACTTCAGCAATTTTTTACGAGATACACTCCTTACTTTCTCTCTTGTAGGTACAGTAGATGGATCATGAAAATAATTTTCATTTCTTGAAGAAGCTTCAGTAAGTTCATTAAAAGTAACTGAAATAAAATAAATTTATATAAATAAAAACTTAATTGACATAAATGTATATTATTCAAATGGTTCTTAGAATTTTATATTTAAACAGCAATTAAATATGCAACTTTCAGCGGAATGAGTTTTAAATAAGAGAGAATCAATGACAAATTATTGAATAATTTTAAGATTAGTGCAATCATTAAAACTTAGAAGATGTAGCAACAAATGTAAATAAATTTAATATATATATATTTTCATTTGTATATATTTAGATTCATTGCAAAGTAATATTTTATATTTTAAGCATGCAGGTTTTTATTTTTAATATTAAGGTATTTTATAATTAGCTTTAAATATAAACTGATTTCAGAAACAATACCCTTCTTTTGCATTCATTGAATTACACATGTAAAAAAAATACAATCTAAGTGTAAAATGATAACTTTATTCATGAAATGCCAAACAGTCTTCCATCTGATTATATGACATTTTACATCCATGTCTTAGCTGGGATTTGAACCCGGACCCATTGCGTGGCAGCTCAGGTCCACTTACACCGAAAATATTGAAATACACAATCTTAAATAGCAACACATTTTAAGACAATTATAAATGGCTAAAAATTGTTTCTATAACTCAAACTATATTTGTTATAAATTTTATGTTGGGAGATTAATTTTCAAATAAAGTAAAGATATGTTTGTAGCTTCATTCCTTTATTAGGGAATATTTATTAATACAGTGATTAAATAGGGAATATAATTTTTTTCCTACACAAAACATAAAAATATAGCCACTAAGATTTTAAATATATACTTTAGTACAACACTTATAAGCTGCTATACGACAACAATACAAAACGGTTAAAATTCGTACATTGTAAAGACAACTCGGGTATAAAATAGGATCCATATAGGATCATATTATACACATTTGATTTAAAAAAATACCAGTACTATAAAATGGGTCTTTTACTAAAATCAGGTTATTTTAACAAAGAAAAATCACACTTTCTTACAATAAACAAATTATAATCAACATTATTTTTTAAAATTCAAATAAATAGGGTAAATGTACCAGTAACCAACCATTTTGAAAAAAAATATTGAAAGTTAAAAGCTAATCATGTATTAATATTACCCTTTAATCAATGTTCCTCAAAGGCCATTAAAATTAAGGCTAATTTAATTTTACAGCCCAATGTGTGTTTATCACTGGTAGGAAATTGGCCTTAAATGGTCTGTAATTGGTATATTCACCCTATACTACAAAAGTATTTATATCCAATTTCCAAAAATTATTAAGAAGAGGAGCTTACACAAACAAATATAATTTTTCAAAATTATAAATGGTCAGAATGAGTTTGAACCTTGTGATACTTTAAAGCTTGGTTGCTTTTAAAATTCCGTGAGCATATTTTACAAGTGAATGGTTTTTCACCAGTATGAACTCTAATGTGTTCTTCATATTTGCTTTTAAAGTAGAAAATCTTGCAACAAAAACTACACTGAAATATGCGGCCAGCTGGATGCGAGCCACTCTTTACTGCTTGGGTAGAAGTATTTGATGGTCGAGGATATGAATTGGTACCTCTTGGGACAGAATGGGACTTAAAAGTTACAAAAGCTAAAATACAAAAAGTATAAATTATATTTACATTTTAAATATAAATTTATCAAAACATCTCAAATGTGAAGATATGTAACAGGGTGGCAACAAAATTCTGGAAAAAAAGTTCCCTGATATTTCCCTGACTTCCATGATGGTGTCACAAAATTTCCCTGACTTTAAAATTACATTAAGAAACGTTGAAATATATGCTTTGTATAAAAACAAAGTATCCACGCTACAATACAATAAATTTACTGCATTACAAATAAAAATGTATAAGCAATACTTATTGTCAGTTAAAATAATCATTTATGGATACACAAATTATACAATTGTGGCAGGCATAATAGTAATTAATCATGTTCTCTGTAAGCAGAGAATGCAAATTTTACCAACTATTTCTTTTGGAGATAATTTTAAATGTTTTATATGCTTAATATTTCCTATTCCAATCTTCAATAAATCACATTCATTAACCCCTCACATGTTATGCACAATTTCAAGGTCCAATGCACTTTGTTTTTGCTGCTCCCTCAGCAGTGGTTCACGTTTTTACAAAAATAAAACTGAAAATGTGCATAACCAAACTTTTAAAAAAAAATTCTTTTTCAGAACTAAAAGGAAATATTAACAACTAAATTACACAGAATAGAGTGCATAATTGAGGATAATTGCCGTTTTAATGATCCAAATTTGAAAAATTCCCTGATTTTTTGTGAAATTTCAAAAATTTCCCTGATATTTCCAAAATAAAAAATTTCCATGACAATTCCCTGATTTCCAGGTTATGTTACCACCCTGTGTAATTAAATAAACCCTCACTGAAAACACAAATAAAATTTATCTTTTGTATTTAAGTTAAAAAGTGCATTTCCTGTTGCGTAAAAATTCACTCATGTAATACAGTCAGTCTGATGTTTAAATTAACAGGAAATTTGTTCAAAACTCAAAATATTATTTAACAACATTCTTAAATATATTTGAAAAAACAAATTACAGGACTTTTAACATACATTTTTATTTACAATATATTGTTATAAATTGTAACAACCTCATCATTTGATATGCTACTTGTGTAAAAGCATATCAAATAAATGTCAGCAAATCAGTTCCATTAAATAACAAGTCAGCAGTATTCACAAAATAAATATAGCATAACTTCTTTGAAAAATATACATACTTTACGGCAGAGAGAAAATAAATAATATTTAGAAATTGTTAGATTATGTTTAATTTCATAAAAAAAATTCTATTGTCAAAATAACATCCAAAATGCCCCGTAACAGTGTGCATGTATATACACTCCTAAAGAAAGAAAAACTATTCACTACAAATAGAACAAAAAAAAGATTTTTTCTTCCAATTAAAAGATTTTGCTAATTTTTTTTTCAGTTCACATTAACCAACAATAACCCTTCAACAGTAAAAACTTTTCAATATTTGGAGTGATTCAAATGTTTATGAGCAATGTGATACTTCACAGCTTGGTTTCTTTAGAAATTTTGTGAGCATATTCTGCATACAGTTTGTCGTCCATCCCTGTGAACTTTAATATGTAAAAATAATGAAATAAAAATACTGATTTTGACAACACCTAGCATTTTTATCATTTACTACATAATCAAAAATGTTACAGCACAGTATTTTGATAAGACCTACCAAATGTTATTTTTTTTAAAAAAAATTACATCCTATCCACACAATGCTTATTTGAAGATTTATTAATTTGGAAAAATCTTAAATATTTACTATTTGAAATGCAATCTTCGTATATTTATACAAACAGCTATGACAAATAAAAACATATTTATATATATAAACTGAAATTATTCAACCCATTCAAGACTTATATTTTATATATATATATATTAAAAAAAATATGCATTATAGAAAAATACTTATTAAAAAAATTAATACCATGAAAGAAATTGAAACATATTATAAAAGCATATTTTACTAAATGAACATATTTATAAAACAATTTAATGCAAATAAATAAAATACTGTATATATAATATATATTTCAAAATTCAATGAAATCAATAAAAGAAGAAAAAAAGCATATTGTTTTAAAAGTTCACGTTGTATGTTCACGAGTGAAATAAGTCGAATAAACTTCAAAATAGAAAGCAAGCAATATAAAAACAGTAATATTAACTAAACAAACTCAATTATTCTTTCAGCTTTGATGTGCTTGTATCATGTGATACTTGAGAGCTTGTTTACTTTTGAAATTTCGTGGACAAAAGCGACAATGGAAGGGTTTTTCACCAGTATGCATCCTTTCATGCTGCACAAGTTTGCTGGAACAACTGAAGTATTTGGAGCAAAAACTACACTGGTGTTGCTTTGTTTTTCTTTGAGTATTTAAGGGAGAGTAACCACTTTTTCCAGTCCTTAAACTTGCATTCCAATCAAATGAATCAACTAAAATGAAACATTGAATAGACTTGTTTAATAGTTAGGTTCATTTTTTAAAGTAATAATACTTTAAAAACAAATCTATCCGGAAAATTTTATAAGTTACATTTAATTGATAATGTTAAAGAAAAGTAAAAAAAATCATATAACATATATTACTTTTTTAATATTAATGAATACATCTCAAGCTTTAAACAATATACAATCAAAACTAATTTCTAATATAAACATATTGCTCTCTTTGTAAATATTTTCCAAATTATTTCAGTTAAAGATGAAATAAACAGATTTACAAATAAAATATTAACAATTACAAACTCATAAAATAAGTTTTAAAAACTCACAGCAGATATGTAAACATGCCATATAGTCAAATTGTGAAGCATAGGAGGACATGCTACTAAATAGGGAGACTTTTGTGATCATAGATTTACATTCTTGAGATATCATTCACTTGAGATAAGTTTGATTACTAAAGCTTCAACTATAAGGATATTTCTATTGGAATTTTACTGATTTTATATTATATATTAGTTTTGCCTGAGTCACGAGTCTTTTTTCAATATGGTGTTTAGTTAATTAACGTCTCAATAGAGCTGAACAGCGGGCTATCGGCGACAGTTCAGGGTCTATCTCAAAGGGAAGACCTGTGAACAATGCCTCGTATTTTTGAACAAAGGTCAAATGACGAGGACAACACCTGAGCTGGCACCCGACGCAACCTCAATAGGCATCAGAACATTGGACTCAATCAGATTAAATGTGCACCAGTTTCATATACACGGTGGAAAGTGAGGATATATTTAGACTACTTCTGTAATTCAGGAGCAAATCTGGCGATCGCAACAGCTTAAATTTTGACAAGTTCGCTTCAAACTTACAATCCTCCGATTGCAAGCCAGATACTGTTTCTCAGGACCACCAGGCCCCTTTTTAGGCCAACAGCCCGTGGTGTTCAGACTTTTTGTATATTGATTAAGGACTTTGGAACACTACAACAGACCTATCAGATTGACAGGTTACTAAAACATATAACCTTAACAAGGTAATAAAAACTCATAATAACCATTCATTGTTAAATATAAAAGCTGTTTGTTAATGTTGTGTTTTTACATCCTTAAAGAAGAGGAGGATTCGTAACACACACACACTTAGTGGATCACTTTAACTGAAAATATGTACATTAAAATTCAATATAATACACAAAACATAAGAAATTGATGACGAACACAGAGTCAAAAAGATTATGAACAGTTTTAAATATTTAGAATATAAATAAATTATAGTTGCGATATAAAACATGAATGCCCAAGATTAAAAGTATTCTGGTAGAACACTTTGATGAACGTTTACAGAGTGGTATTTCAAAGCTTGATTGCTCTTGAAAGCACGGGAACACGCTGAACACTTAAACGGTTTTTCTCCTGTATGTATAAGCAAATGCTGTTTTAAATTGGCTGGGTAACTGAATTTTTTATGACAAAAATTGCATCCATAAATATTTTTTTTCATTTTTATTCCGCCATGCCTTTCTTTATTTGAAGCATGATCTCCAAGGAATTTGTCGGGACCTATAAAGAAATTTTAATTACAAATTATAGAATATTTAAGATTGTTACCGAAAAATATAAAGAACACACATTTTATAATTCTATTTTGAAAAGTAATAGCATTATTACAAATAACAGTCAAATCTTAAATTTTCAACACTAACAAAAACTTAAAATGCATGTTAAAACCTTGCTTTAAAACAGAATGGTAAATTATTAGGAATGGTGCCGGAACCAGTATATATGACAGCTATCATACTTATTACTCTTAATGTATTGTACAAAATACTCCAACAAAAAAAATATAAAATATAAGAATAAGTTTCAGCACCATTTTTAATCAGCCATGTGATCTTGTACACAGACTCCTTGCATTTTAAAAGCTATGAACATTTACAGCATGCAAATCAAATCATGTTTTTTTTTTAATTCTAAAACTAAAATATTTAAGTTTTACAGATTTCTTGCAACATTAATGTGCATTATATTTTATACCAGCAGTATTAAAGGAACCATAATTCGGTTGGATAAAACAGTTGTAAATAAGTGAAGGCAAATCCATAAAAGAATTTATCAACAAAAATTAAAAGGTGCATTTTGAGTGATGAAAAAACATTTTGTAAAATATAAAATAAAAACTTTATAACCTCTTAAAAAAAATAACTATATACTTAAAGCCAATTTCTGATGTTTTAAGGATTTCTGTGATATGCATCAAACAAATAAAATAATTTTATTCTTTGAAGTAACATGAAATTCGGAAACACTATGTACATCAACTATTTTAAAATACAGTACAATTGCTGTAAACAAACAACACAATTTCAGAAAAATAACACAAAATATGTAATGGTAACAACTAATAATTGTACAAATAATAAGGCTGTTCATAACACTACAAAATTAATTGTATTTCAGTTATAGTTGAATCAATGTGAAAAAAATACAAAAATATGTTTGTTTTGAGAATTTTTTAAAAAAGCCTTCTATAATAGAAACACCATTACACATGTCTTATTCTACTAGAGTTCCAAATATTTAAATATGGAAAATGTAATTGTTTAATTAAATATTTTTATAAAGAACAATAACAAGTTGATATTATATGTGCCATGCTAACCATGAAAAGGTATTAAAATCCATTAAATATAGTTTGTTTTATTTATTTTTATAACAGTAACAAATATAACATAATATTTAATAAATATTTTTTTATACAAAAGCAACCAAATATTTTTTTAACACATACAGCAAATCAGGGTACCAATAAATATACCAATTTCCAACCTGTTAAAACCAATTTCTGACTACATAAAAATTCATGTGATTACTGAACTTACATTAGACTATAAAATTAAATTTCCCCAAATTTTAAAAGTCTTTCAGTAACATTGATCAAAGGGACTTTAAAACATAATTATGCTTTTTTTCTTCTTCCCAAAACGGTCGATAACTGATATGTAATTGGTAATTTGTGCATTTACAATACATTTTTAATATTTAAAATATATAATATTTACTAATTTCGTAAATTTTAAGTTAACTTCATTTTTGTTTTACTTTATGCAATAAAATAAATATTAGCAAACCTGGTGGCAGAATTGTGAGCTTTTAGACAGAAGCATTTAATTCTTGTATAATTTTTTTATTTAGTATGATATTTTTAGGAACAAAATAACATCTCAATCAGGAGTGTTAATCTATTATCTCTATGCAGTGTTGCATTGACTTTAGTAAGTTAAAACTTAGCTGCAATGTATCAAGCTATTATTAAAAAATATATTTAAACTAGGGATGAACCGGATAGTGGTTTTGCCGGATACCGGATATCCGGTGCACATTACAAACCGGATATCGGAACTGGATTTTGCCGGATATCCGGCAGTTTATTTTTTATGAAAATAAATTCTCATACACACTAGAAAAAATGGAAATCAGTCAAAAATTGAAAAATATTTTTTTTTTTCTGTAATATTTCCCAATTCCTTATCTTTAAAGTGATACCAAAATTGAATAAACATTCAAAAAACTTTATTTACAAAGGGTTATTCTAGGGTGCTGCTAGCAATGGTCGTATATTTTGTACATTTTACACTTAATTTCTGAATAATTGTAATTTTACCATATGCCCTTTCATTCCAAACATGAAAACTCAAGTTTGCTTAAACTTTTGAGAAATTTATTTTTTAATTCAACTTTATATTAGTTGTGAGATGTGATGACCCTCCACCATAACGATTCGTTAAAAATATAATTTTAAAGTTAAAAATTTGAAAAAAGTTTTTTTTTTAAAGTCTCTATTGATTAAAGGGAGAATCTGCACACTGTGAATACATTGGCAAATTTTCAGGAAAATACTTAAAGCAAGAACAAAGAAAATTGATCGCCACAAAAAAAAATCTTCGATGTTTTATTCATCCTGATATCCGGCTTGGAAAATCGGATATCCGGCACTTTACTTCCGGATATCGGATAGTTAAAAAGCAGCCGGATACCGGATAGTTACCGGATATCCGTTTCATCCCTAATTTAAACATCTTTACATGCATATTATTGCTACCAAAAAGTATCTAACTGTATTATAAATGATTTTAAAACTGTGTCTGCATAGATATATAATCTAAAGTGCATAACGATAAAAAATTCAATACAACCCACCAAATTTAAAAATCCAACTTATAACACCTGTACTAGAATATTCCTTTAGATAACAAATAACATATGCAATAAAATGCATATGTAAACCTACACAACTTTCCAAAATAAAAAAATTTGCAAAGTGAATACATTTTTACCCCAAAACCTAAAATTTTGCAATAAAGAAATATCCTTTTACAGAAGTTAATATTGCAATAAAGGATTTATACTCAGAAAGCTAAATTTAGCAAGAAATCATCTCTAGAATGTATTGTGAAATTCTGAAATACGACAAAGCCAATTTGGCATCAAAACAATAAAAGAAATCCTAGCTTACAGACGATACAAATAAAATTATGAACTTTTTTCTTCCATGACAGCAATAGAACTAAGTGACAAATCATCTGGACTATATCATTGTATCTTGAATATATCATCATTGCAAAATTCCTACAGCCAGGTTTGTTCATTACAAAAAAATAATTCCTTAATTCAAACCAGGGATGTATACAAGGAATGAGTGCCTCCTCTTAAAATAATACAAAAGTCCAAATGATATGACGTATATTAATGTATGGAATGCTAAGCTTAATATATCTTGCCATCCATTCTAAATTTTTGAATAGTAAATGTTTAGAATAACTTCACTACATATCCAACACAGAGTTCAAATTTGAGAAATAGTAATTTTTTTTTACAATTACTAATATCTGTAGATACTCCCAACCCCTATGCAGCTGTGAATCAAAATTTGGGGACCAATGATCGACTAAATAGTAGGGATGAAACGGATATCCGGTATCCGGCTGCTTTTTAACTATCCGATATCCGGAAGTAAAGTGCCGGATATCCGATTTTCCATGCCGGATATCCGATTTTCCATGCTGGATATCCGGATGAATAAAACATCGAAGATTTTTTTTTGCTGCGATCAATTTTCTTTGTTCTTGCTTTAAGTATTTTCCTGAAAATTCTACCAATGTATTCACAGTGTGCAGATTCCCCCTTTAACCAATAGACTATAAAAAATCAACTTTTTTTAAAATTTTTTAACTTTAAAATTATATTTTTAACGAATTGTTATGGTGGAGGGTCATCACATCTCGCAACTAATATAAAGTTGAATTAAAAATTAAATTTCTCAAAAGTTTAAGCAAACTTGAGTTTTCATGTTTGGAATGAAAAGGCATATGGTAAATTACAATTATTCAGAAATTAAGTGTAAAATGTACAAAACATACGACCACTGCTAGCAGTACCCTAGAATAACCCTTTGTAAATAAAAAAGTTTTTTGAATGCTTATTCAGTTTTTGTATCACTTTAAAGATAAGGAATTGGGAAATATTACAGAATAAAAAAATATTTTTCAATTTTTGACCGATTTCCGTTTTTTTAGTGTGTATGAGAAGTTATTTTCATAAAAAAAAAACTGCCGGATATCCGATCGGATATCCGGCAAAAGCCAGTTTGGATATCCGGTTTGTAATGTGCGCCGGATATCCGATATCCGGCAAAACCACTATCCGGTTCATCCCTACTAAATAGGCACATTTAATCTAAGAAGCAAACACCTTTATATTTTTATCAATATGCAAAATCATAAAAATTATTGATTCCAAAACCAATGAAGTAATAGCCTTCAACCCATCAGTTAATAAATAAGGCTTACTAATGAATGTTTTTTTTTAAAGCTTAATCAGTAATTTGAACTTTAAATATAAAGAAAATGTATAATTAGTGTTTTTGTGAACAGTTTTGAACAAACTTTTTTGCCTATTTTGAACCATTTTTTGAAGCATTGATTATTAGATTTTAGTGGTTATTGTAGTGTTTCTGTTATGCGTTTTTCAAAGGGCGCCGCGCCCTGCCCTTTTTTGTAAGTGCCGATGCGCCCTGCCCTTTTTAGAAGTGAAAATGTGCCCTGCCTTTTTTCAATATCTTCTTTGCGCCCTGTAATTAAAAAAATATATATTTTTCCGCAAAAACGTAGGTCTGTAGGATTGCCTTAGTATCCAAATCGTACCCTTTGCCCTTTTACATAACAAAAAGTGCCCTTTTACATAACAAAAAGTGCCCTTTTACTTAACAAAAAGTGCCCTTTTTGACAAATCCCCCCCTGCCCTTTTTTAAAACTATGTGAACACTAGTTATTGTGCACTGCAGAAGAATATTGAATTTAGTTGGCTTATCATAAAATCTTAGAAATGTGTAAAATGTTATCTCTTAACTAAATATGCTACATGTAAAAATTAAAGAAAGTAACTAATAAAAATTAAGGCAAACGGGATATAAAGTTCAGCTTTCACAAAAGAACAGCACCAGGATGCAGACGTAAATGAGACTTTAAGTTATACTTTAACTTAAACGTCCTTTCACAAACAGGACATGCATACGGTCGATAAGGTGTGTGTACTAGTTTATGTCTTCTATAATTCGACAAATCATCAGTCGAATAGGGGCATAGTTCACAACGGTATCTTTTCGCAGAAAAAATTGAGGTGTCGTATACTGAAACGGAAAAAAGTAAGTTAGAAATAATCAAAGAAACAAAGGTTGCAGTGACACAGAAAGATAATTATTATAAAAACGTCTTTTATACAGTTAATATATGTTTTGTTGGTAATAAACATATATAAAATCTACAAATAGTAAAAAATACAAGTTTGGAATTAAATATGCCAGATGTCATGTCAGGAAATTTCTTCAATATCTAAAAGGGGAAAAAAAAAATCACTTTTAATTTATATGATAGAAACTATCATTATTAGCAATATATCTGACTATTGTAGATTTAATGAAATATTTTTTGTAGTTCACAAATAAATAGTAAATATTTTATTTTGGCTACTTACCCTTCAAGTCTTGCTGTTGCATTTGATAAAGACAATAAATTGAAAATCTAAAAACACAACACTAATTTTTATTATAATCTGCTAAATAAAATAACTTTGCAGTTGAAAGAAACAAGCAATAAGGTTGAATGATTTTAGACAATTCAAAATTATTGGTGCCAAATTTACATGTTTGACAAAATGATAGCATCACTTGTTTTCAAATACAGTACCATAGTTCACTTTAGAAATGAAAAGGTCAGAGCAAATTTTTAGAAAAGGGCAACTCTTTTCTTTAAAGCTGTGGTTTTTAAAAGGTAGTTTGCTGGTCAAAGTTAGGTGTCTGTGGGGTCAAAAAGTCAACTTTTCTATATATTTGGTGGATAAACTTTTGTTCATATTCTTAGTAAAAGCTGTGTAAAGCTAAAAAAAAAAAAAAAATTCAGAATTTTTTTTTTATTTCCTTCATTTTCATGTTCAAACAAAATTGAAACATATAGCACTCAGAAAATGGGCGGACTTCTATGAAGAATGGGGTCCCCGGTCCTATTTTCGTTTCAGCCACTGAGCTATAATAATAAACACTGGAGTGAGGATTCCCATTGGGGGAAATGTACTTTCTTTAACATGATGTGTAGATTGAAACTATTTGGAAGAGCAGGTTGAGAAAACATTTTACTTTATAGTTTTTGCAATGTTAGTCGTGTTGAGTATTTGATTTATTAATTAATATTTCTGTGTTCTTGTAAGTAAGAAAGTATGGGGAAAATATTAAATGTGTATGTGGTTTTTAAACTAGAATGCATGCACTTCACGAAAGGACTATATTTTTCTACTTCGGCTCAAAAAGGTGCAGTAAAGTCCCTGCAGTAAATATTATAGCTCCATGGTTTCAGCTAGGGGTCTGAGGCTTAATGCTAAATGCTGCTCTAAATACACTAAAATAAATATGCAAAACCCTAGGAGAAATTTTCAATTTAAGAAGTTATAGAAATTACAGTGATGTTGCCCAGCTTCATGTGTTTTGGTGCAGTGTTCGCAGCAGTAAAAAGCTTGTTGATCATATAAACTAAAATTAAGTTAAGAAAAAATACATTTTGAGGCATTTAAAATTTAAATAGTTAATGTATCAGACCCCCAATTACCCTTAAATGTGAAAACACGATACAAGGCTTCATACTATTAGGCGCAACAGACCAAGACTTGGGCCTCAATGCGATAGGTAGACACATTCTCAAAAATCTTTACCTTTACAATCAAACTAATTTTTTTTTTAATATTACAAACAAGGCCTCCATCTTTGCCCTTGAATTACACCTCCAAATCCCTCCCGCCTATTATTTACGGTCATTTCCATGCCAAAGTATACCTCAAAGACAAATTTTAAAAAAAAATTACTTTATTTTTTCTGTTGGATTTTTTAGTATATAGATAAAATTTTATAAATTTTGTATGGAAACAGTATCTGAACTTTAGAATCTGGCAACACACTGCAACAATGAAGTCCGTCTGGAAAAACCTGCAATCCAACATATTTGTAGCAGATTTTCCTTGGCTTATTCTTTAAAAAAAGTGAGTTGAAATTTAATGTTTTATTATTTAATACAAGTAGAAATATTGTATTTTAAAAATATATGGTAATTTAGCTGTATAAGTTATTTGAAAATGGCTAATTTGGGATTTAAAAAAAGGTTTAGTACATGTAATGTGAGTCACACAAAACTTGCAATTTTTAAATTTATTACAAGAATTAATTAGTTTTAGTGAACATAATTTTTATTTTCCTAATACATAATAAGACTAATTATATTATAGCACAGTCATTTGTTTCTTTCCTGTTTGTTAAGGGGAAAAAAAATATAAAACTTTTTGTAGTGTGAGTCACAGTATGAGAAATAATTGAGTCACTTCTTGCTTCTTTCTTAATATTAAATTATATACTAATGCAAATTTTTATAAGAGTTTATTTAAAATGTAATAAAATATATCGAATAACATGTTTTTACAGGTATGGCAAAAACTGCTGCCCAGAGTAAAGATGAACAAAGAAAAAGGCTTAAGAAAGCAGGGAATTATTCAGAATTTCGCAAAGTGGAGACTTTGCGTCAGAAATTAAGCCAAAAGAAAAGGAAACTCAATATAACAGCAGAAGAAAAAGCTATTCAACAGATAAAAAAGAGATATAGCATGAATAAATACAGAGAAAAAAAATATACAAAATCTTTGATTGCTGAGCCTTTGACTGACACTGTTGATCCGAAAAAAATCTTCAAATCCAAAAGTTCATATGGAAAAGCAAAAGCTAAAAGGGTTCTCCCTCACAGCCCTACCAAAAAGAAAGCAGTAATTCAAACATTAACCCAACAATTTTCACCAGGCAGTTCACATAGGCCTAATATTAAAAAATGTTCTACAACAGCTATATCAGTTGAAACTAGCAATGTTGTAAAAGAATTTTACCTTTCTGATGCAGTGTCTTATCAAGCCCCAAGTACTAAAAACTTTAAAATAATTAGGAATTCGGGAAGCAAGCAAAAAATTCAGAAAATTTATTTATTCTTGTCATTAGGGGGAAACATATGGATCTGTAGAAGAAGTAATCGAAAAATTGGAGAATAAATTGCCAAAATTTTTGGAACATGAATTTGTACGTGCCAAACAAGCCGATAATTTCAAAGAATTAAAATCCAATGTGGAAGAAGGTACTGTTGTATTACAGATGGATTTTAGTGAAAATTGCACCTTTTTGTACCAGGATGAAATACAATCTTCGTATTGGTCGACACAATCATGTACGCTTTTCACTGAAGTTGTGACATATATCAAGGCACGCCAGTTTCCATACCAATTGTTGTAGTATCTGATTACATGCAACAAGATAAATATGCTGTTGCTATATTCAATGATGCAGAAATTGAAAGAAGACTATCCTCTCTTTAATGTGAAATGACAAATTATAGCAACATGTAGCTTATCTGGAATAACTGTAAAATTTTTGCGGTTTGACATCGATTCAAGGAAATTTTCTTAGCCAGAAGCTGATGACATATCAGATATTGATTTAAATGACAGTTCTGTAAAAACAATTTCAACCAGCATTTGATCATTGAATGCACAATACATTTTCCCATGTTAACTTTGAGAACATTCTTATGGGTTGAAAATAAAATTGTTAATATTTTTTTCACTTTGATTTATTTAAATCTTGCAATAGAAAGCTTGTCTTCCATTAATCAGTTCCTATTGTGAAAATTTGAAATAAAAATTAACAAAAAAAAAAGATAATCAAAAATAAAAGTCAGTTGTAGTGTGAGTCACATTTATACTGTAGTGTGGGTCACGCATAAAATAACTTCCCCCAACTTTAAAATAGTATATTTTAATAATATTTTTCTCTTGATCCAAATTTTGATTATTGATGAACCATAAATTATTATTTTTATTTTTTTCGTATCGTAAAATAGGAAGAAATCAGTATTTTAAAACATATCCTAAAACTAACTTCCTTTTTGGTGTAGTGTGAGTCACAGTTGCATTATTTACCATATAGGTGTGATGTCATACATAAATTAAATTACATCAGTTAAAAAAAAAAATTAAATACTTTAGAAATAATATGCAAACGATTAATTGCTGATAAATTTTAATTATTGTGCTCTAGTGAGAGTTTTATATCATGAAAATGTTCAATTGTAGTGCGAGTCACGCATGGAACTGACCTTACGCAATTTAATAGGAGTAGTGAGGTGGACATATAAAAAAATATATGACAATGTAATAAGTTGTTATTATACTCTTCGAGCATGAATGGTCTGTAGTAGAGAAAATATGATGTCATAATCGTGAAGCCCACATCTCAGAGCGAAAGGCACATATCACGTGCCATCTCTTTAAAATTATTAATTAAAAAATACTCCTGATTGGCTGATGAATTGGGAAATGTGTAACAGTGAAAATTTATGAATGGAATGACATAATTAACCACGTGTCTGAGGCCATACAAGTTGGCTTCACTTTGATGTTAGCGAGAGTGACGTCATGACTCCTCTACTACAAAGGATCCATGCTCGAAGATTATACTAGACTATACTACTCAACCTTAATGTCCAGTAACTAGTTAGTTATTGTTGTTATTTAAGAAAATAAAACTGATTAAACACGATTTTAAATGTAATGAAATTAAAAACGTAATAACAAAATTAGAAAAATATTGTATTTAGAATTGACGATTAGAATGTATTCTACGGTACATCAGATTTTTCGCCGAATCTGGTAACACGGTGGCAAACACTGATGCAAGGGAAAATGGAGGAGTTCTTTGATTGACAACCAAACTGGTTTTTGTCGCCAAGAACGTGTTAACATTGAGAATATTGCTTTTCAGAAGTCACTAAGGCATACTGTATAGTGCATTTTAAACTACATTCCAAACGTAGCACAAGGAAGGAGGCTCATCCTCTTGTTTTGCTGCTATTATTGCTGCAGGAAGTTGGAATATAAAACAAACTTCAAAACAAAATGAACATTGAATTTCTAGTTCTTTCTCACAAAAAAGAACAAGAGTTCGGATGAGTGTAGGTTCTTCCCACAACTATAATTTAAGCTACAATTCAACTGTTGTAAGGTGGGGGAAATGAATACTTTTCAAAATAATATTTTTGATTGCAATAACAGTAAAAGTATGGCAACCCTATGACGTAATCGTTTTTGTGTGTTACCGGAACTATTTTGAACAGTAATTTCGTTTTGGCAACTTTTTCCGTCGCCAAAACGTTTTTTTTTTATTTGCGGGCCAAATGTCCTATACTACATCTGTTCCCAAAATTCTAATATAACACCACAAGAAATAGCATATAAATGTACCACAATTAAAATTTAAAGTTCATTCAAAGATTAATCAATAAAAGAACACAGACTGGAACAAAAATTCTATTGTACATTACAAAAACGAAAGTTTCAAAGTTACTTAAATATAAAATACAATTAAAAAAAAATATGAAGAGAATTTTGTTTAACCAAATATCCCTCTAAATGAAATTTTGTAGTGAGTGAGTAATTTGTTACAAAAATAATCTCTCAGGATGTTTCACACCAGAAAGCATTTGGTATGATTGCGGAATTTTTTTTAACAAATTATACTTTTAAAGTTCCTCAACAACTTGTTATTATTGTTTGAGTGATTCAATCCGTTTGGCAAATAGACTAAATATTAACAAATAGTAAGTGCTTTTGTTGTTACACTAACCATAATGTTCAGAAACATCTTGTAATATAGCTGATGGCAAATTAAAGATTTATAATTTAAAACTGTAAATGAGTAGATTTGAAAATACAGAATAAACCAAGAATGATTGCAAACCAGCAGATCTCATACGAAATTAATCACATACTTGCGTTATTTTGCTTCTACTTTTGTATTAGAAAAAGAAAGTAATACTGTCTATTTTAATTAAATAGAATCTTTTTGACAGTGCGAATATTTTTTTTTGGAAACATTTAATATAAACACATTTTAAAAGGTTTAAAATTTTAAGAAAACATACCAATTCTAAATTCTAGCGTTCTTTTTTGATTTTTTCGTTCTTTCTCCATTATTGTTGTTTTTAAAACGGTGAATAAACATGTCCCCACTCAATATTTTGCGAAATATAATCTTCACGTCTACTTTAGGTATAAAAAAAGTTGTACCAGTACGTGTTACTATATTTACCTTCCAGAGAAATTTCAAATGGTTAGATTTTAAATAGAGTTTCTTTTTAAATTCAATGATCGAATTTTTTTTTTATTTTTTTTTTACAATTTTAAAATATTTTGTACTAAGAAGTTGGCAATCGCTATTTGTTTACTTTATTATGAAATCGAAAATTGGTGGTTAAAATTTGTTTCGCTTTTAAATGTTCAAATATTTTCCTGTAATTTATGTTTTGAATTACTGATTTTGATTCCCTGGTGAGTTTTTAGAAATTTTTTTATACTTTTCAAAATATATAGAATATTATTCGTAGTAATATGCTTTTCAGTTAAACGAGAAAAGAGCAGTGTAGGAACCGGCATGCTCTTAGAAGTTGTTTTTTAATGTAAATTATTTTTATTCTAGTTTTGTTAATTTAACACTATATTTTTTATTCCAGAAAAATTGCATCAACTTTTTGCAATATGTTGAGCCAGTTGAATGAAGTGAACGACCATCTCTTCATTTCAAGTCAAAGATCTGTCAACGAAGATGCTCTTCAAAGGAAGGGAATAACTTGCGTTATAAATTGCAGTCTAGTTGTACCAAACTATGACATACAAGCGTTTAAATATATACCTATAACCGTAAGATTGCTTAATATCTATAATGAAATGTTCTAATAGAAATATATGTTAAAATGACCGGTTATCCTATTTTTTTGCCAAATCTGGTTACCCTTTTTGGCAACCCTTCAAAGGGAAAAGTGAGGATTTCTTTGATTGCTAACAAAACAGTTTTGGTAAATTCCTAATGTACGATGCCTCCTTGGCGCGATTCTGAAAATTGACGCCAAGGTTTTTGGCAAACAACGTGAAACGGTGCATGAAAAAAGAAAGTAGGGTTGCCGTACATCATAACATTGCTAGAAATGTCATGAAAAAAGGTTGCCAAAATATAAAATTTATTGTTGACCAATCGTCGCCAAATCGCATTTGGCGGGGGCACCATACACTAGGAATTAACCACTGTTTTTTGTCGCCAAGAACGCATTAGCATAACAAATATAGTTTTTTCAAAAAAATCGACATGGGTGGCTTTGTAATGCATTTTAATCCAAATGGGATGCTTCGATCCAATTATCACTTGGTGTCTTACCTAAGCAATGTTTAGTTATTGTAATTTTATTTTTGGTGTTAAATTCAAGTGTGGGGGGCAGCACTCTGTTATAACATGCAAAACCTAGTCTGAAAGTACTATTTCAAGTTCTATTGAGTAAGCCGCTGCAATACTCTTGTATATTATTTTCAGTTTGAGTGTGTATGCTTCTTTTTAAACCCATTTTTCTATGTTTTTTTTTAATTAGAGATAACCTAATTTTTTTTGTAATAATTATACATAGTATAAGTATATTCAATATGTTTGTTAAGAAAGTAATTATAAAAAAATACATTTGTGATTACAGCAATATAAAGATTTATATCCAAACTTTACCACAGTACAAGATGTTTATTGTCTCTTGATTAGTTAAAGCTCAGCTCTTTTTTAAAATGATAATCTGAATTTAAAAATTATAACTTCAGATATTTTTCAACAAACTCGGCGATTGCTAAAAGCTTTGTCCGAGTGTATGTTAATAATAATCTTCATATAAATATTGTAATTTTTATGTGTAACCTGTTTCTTCTAGATTGAAGACAATGAAAAGTCAAATATATCTCAGTTCTTTGAGGAAATAACGAATATAATATTCGAAGAGCATGAAACTGGCGGTAAAACCCTTGTTTATTGCGTTGCTGGCATCAGTCGCTCTGCAACTTTATGCATAGGTATGTCCAATAGAAATTTTCCATTTAGCTAAATCATTCGATTATTCTTTAAAAAAAATTGTGTTTTCAATAAATTTAAAATTAACTAGAAATGTTTTTAAAATTTTCAGGATATGGAGTACAGTCAAACCTTTCTAACACCAGTTTGACAGAATTGTCGAATTTTTAACCCTAAAAATGTGTCATCGTAACATAGCATCAGTAAACTTTTTCTGTGCAAATAAACAAAGGAACTTTCTGAAGAAACTTCACAATAATTAAATTGAGTGAAATAAAGTCATTGAAAATTCATTCAACATGATAAAAAAAATATCCAACATTTTTAAGGAAGTTAGGTTATAATTTTTTAAACAATTTGCATCATAAAAGGATCTAGTAAAAACCTTTCACATTACTTATACTTGTCAATGGATTAAGTTCTCAAAAATTAAAATTCTTTTCTTACTCTTTGGGGTCTTTGGTTACTCTAGTTTATTTCATCGAACTAAGGAACTAGGACTGCAGACATTCAGAGAAATACAGCCTTTATGAAAAGGTGCCCTTTTAGGATCAAAATCTAGTCACCACCATAAGAAATATTTTACTGTAACAAAGACATGAGACAAAAGTATATCCAAACGTGGATCTCTTATCGAAAAATAAAATAAAAAATGTGTTTGTTTTTTTACTTTTCGGAATAATTTTTTTCCTTGATTTTTTTTTGTTAGATACAATTGTGTATTAAATAATAATTGAACATTACTTAGCAGCCATAACCAACAATAATTTATTTCATGTTAAGCAATAATGAACAATGCTTCATTACGGATAACTTTTAATCGACACCTTTGGTGAATTTTCATAGAGACTGTTTTAGTTTTACCAAAAACTCTCCTCTTTTTAATATTGTACTAAAGAAAGTTGTACTAAAGAACATATATCTATATCTCCCTTTCATTTTCTGAGAATCAAATTGTGCACACATGACCACCAGTTTTTTATTATTATTACGTAAAGTTTCTCTTTTTGAAATGATATTGATGTAATACCGTGTAAGAAAAAAATAGAGTAACAATTTTAAAAGAAAACAAACATTAATATTAGCTAACACTTTTAAAATTTATACCTGCACAATAAAGCCTGATAGAAATTTTCATTTCAAGTATACTAATAGTGAACTTTTCCGACTTTTGTACAAACACTTTGTTAAGCTACTAGTTATATATAAAAAAAGAAAGAGTCTGTCTGTCTGTGGCATGCGTAACATATACTTCCTCTTCATGGAAATGCCTAAAATTTTAAACATAAGTGTGGGGTTCATTTCATCTACCCGATACTCCCGCTTAGGCGAGACTGATCACTTTGGCCTGACTGGCAGAGTATTGGCGTAGCAAGCCGAAGTTCCTCGGTTCAATACCGAGCGTAGCCAAGTCATGTGCATCACACTACAAGTGGTGACCCGGTCTGCAGATCAATGCAACCTTCAAACTAGCACTTGTGACCACACATCGAATCAACCACTGCCACGTGTTAACGCTTCACGGCATCAGCCACTGCCACGTGATAAAACTTCATGGCATCAACTACTGCTCACGTGATAACGCTTCACGGGCATCGCAATCAATCGTTCCTCTGTCTGACTCACTGAGAGGGGAGTACTGTGGGGTTCATTTCATCTACCCGATACTCCCGCTTAGGCAAGAGTGATCCCTTTGGCCTGACTGGCAGAGTATTGGTGTAGCAAGCCGAAGTTCCTCGGTTCAATACTGAGCGTAGCCAAGTTGTGTGCATTGCACTACATAAGTACTATTCAATCTCTAATTGTGCACTTAAGAGCCAAAATTAAAAATTTTAGTTCATCTTTTAATTAATATTTAAATTTCAATCCATTAGAAATGGTAGTGATGGAGAGCTATGCACGCATTATCTAAGGATCATAAATGGAGCGAACCTACTTAATGAAGGGGAAAACTAGTGAAACTTCTGCAACTTAGTCGGTAGAGTGTTGCAATTCGGAACAAATCGTCGAGGGTTCCAACTTCAAAACTCAATAGAGGCAACTCAATTTTTTTAATCTATAATATGCCTAACATGTTCCCATACAGCTAGTGTTTTATAAAATGTATATAGAAGAGTTTCTGTTATCCCATTGCTTATATAATTCCTTATTTTCTTTTTCAGCCTACTTAATGAAGCATGGAAATATGACCCTTCGGAATGCATTTCGACACTTGCGCTCAAGAAGAAGAATCATTCGCCCTAATAATGGGTTTTTCAAACAACTCATTGACTTTGAAAGGCTTTTATTCCACCAAACTACTGTTGAAATGGTGCGAGTTCCAAACGCTGATAGTCCAGATTGTATTGTGCCGGACGTTTTTTACGAAGTTTGCAAAGGAATCGTATGGCTTAGAAGTAACAAGAACTTTTTTAACAAGTAGTATATTATGTTTTATAATTGAGTATTCATTAAACCTTTTGTAAAATTTGTTTAACCCTTGTGGCATCCTCTTCGCATACCTGTAGAACAGGACTGGAACACTTTGTTCGCTGGAAGACTACATATACCACCTTCATACTCAAACAAAACTTCAGTTTTCAAAAAAAAAAAATGAAGACTCAAAACTTAAATTTTGAAATTATTTAATTAAAATTTTAGAGCTTAAAGAAATTAACATTTAAGTTACAGGTTATTTATAAATAATTCAAAAGAAAAACAGAAGAGACACCTAGCAGACTGGTCTCTTCTAGTAAAGAAAAAAACATCGTTCCAAATGAATGTCCAAAAGGTCTCTGATCTTCTTTTAAGTTTTCTCAGAGGTAGGAAAAAAAATAGTTCTCAATGCATCAAGCTGGTGGCTCCACCCAGTGTCACTAGATATAGATAGTCCTTGATGATGGTAAGATAGATTAGTGTTCTTGGGATGGTACACCCTTTAACTTCCAGTGTTTATGTCGTAGTAAAAAACAATTCCATTAAATTGTGTTTTATAGTCATCAAAATATGGCACCTAATTTTGTACTGAATTTTCGGATAACTCATTTAGTAAATTAAAAGCATCTATGGAGCATCATAAAGAATCAATGAAGCATCTTTAAAGAATTTCCCTTTTGAAACAACAGACTTAATTAAGTATATTTTCTTTATTGCAAACAAATACTCGAATATTGACAGATTTTAACAAACACAATAATAGCTACAAAATAAACTGATTTCTTTGCACAATTCTCTGTGAGAGTGACTCTTAAATTTTACTCTATTATTTACAAATTAACCTAAAATTTTTACTATGCTCCAACAGATTGCTCTCTGCGCTTCCGATTCACACATTTGATTACCATGGAAACCACTGGATCTAATCCTACAAATTTGTAAATAGGTAGTTTTAGTATTAAACCACCCGGGGTGAAAGCGTTAAAAGAATTGACTGTTGTAAAAATAGATCATTTTTAAATAAATATAGGCAACGTTTGTGTTTAAAATAAACCGAATCCATCAAAGATAAAAATTTTGGTTTTAATAGTTTCATTTACTATAAAAGAAAGTGCTACCCAAAATGAGATATAAATCTTATTTTATAATGATTTCGCAATAATGATGTGTAAAAACAGTTTTTTCAACCACTTCATTTTTAGTGGATTTGGCTTATATTAAACACAAATGCCTAGGATGTATTATAAAAGAATTATATTTGTACAAATTTATGTAATAAATGAAATGTACATAAAGTTTTTTAAATAAAATAATAATTAATCATTTAGTTTTTAATTTTTTTTAGAAACTAATAATAATTTAAAAGTATTTTTATTTATTTCTCTTTACTGAAAAGTCATAAACCTGTAGAAGTTTAAAAGTAATAAAAATATTTAAATAAAACACTAAGCGTTTCAACATTTATGTAGTTTTAACAATGTTGTCCCAAAACGTTTTAGTATCATGTTTATGAAATAAATGATAATATCGTAAGAATATCATTTGATGGTTGTACAATATCATTATGCTATATACTAAGAATGTTTGAGATTGCTTGTAAATAATTTTATCAAATCACAATGAACTGTAGATATTTTTTGTTTCAATTTCTTTTCATGTATTTCAAACACTATTTTGGAATTAATTATGTATATATTACATATGAGCCATCTATTTACAAAACCAGATAGATTTTTGTTTTCGATTTTCAGATTATGACATTGATTTTTATTTTTCCTACAGATTTATCAGTAGACGAAGTCATAACATTCCAAAGCAGCCAGATAATATTCATTTTATGATACGAAAGTAGCAGTTGGTTACAAAACCGGATAAGTAAAGAAATCAGTTTCAAAAGCAGATAGATCCCATAGCTTGGTTGCAAAATAAAGATAGATCCAAAAGGGAAAAAAATATATATCAAAGTATTATTTATGCAGAACTTAAATTTGGTTAAGTCCTGTGTCTATCTAATACCAATTTGTAAAAAAGAAGAAGATAAAATTCTTCCATAAATAATGCAGTTAACCTAATTAGTTTTTAGTTTCTCTTGAATTTTTTTTTTTTAAACTTGACTTTTTTTTTATAAACAGTCATATTTGATTACTATTTTTACTCACTATTTAGTTTCAGTTAATTAATTTTTGTTAATTTTTAGAAAAAAAATATTTATTTCCTTGAAATATAGAAATAAATCTTTAAATTTGCACGCAAAATCATTAAATTGTTTTCGTGGATTAAAAGTCGATCATAGTTGAACAATGCCACTTACTCTTCCTTTTTAAATGGTCATATAATTTAACTCATGGTGATAATTCCAAAGAACCATGAAACACTAGTTAACTGTATACGAATGCAGTTCGCATTGTTACACAGCAAATGTTTAAAACCACATTTTTGCATTTAGAGGAACATTGAAACTGATTCCTGACAACTTTCTATCCCAAACCTTACTATTGCTACCTTATCATTCATATGGACTAGGAGGTTCCGCCCCCTGCTCCGCTAACGCTCCGCCAACCCCCGGAGGATTGCTACGCAATCCTCATACTTTTGCTCCGCAAACCACTTCTCGCTTCGCTCGCTAAAAGGTAGGAGACAATATCAATGTGTCCTAGTAACAATATTTTTTTTAATTATATTACCAAAAACTTTAAACGTTGAAACTAAATTTAAATTATAATTCATCTTGGCATCAATACATTTTTTCGCCAACGTTATTTTCACACCTTTCCTGCGTTTTAGTTTAATTTTTAAGATTATTGGTAGTTTGTTTTGGCATAATTGACGTTAAGCTTACCATACTCTTGCCTACCAGAAGTGTGTACGTAACTAAGTTAATACGTCATAAAAATGAAGGTCATAGAAATCTAGTTTTCAAAATTGCCAACAGATGGCGCCACGTCAATGTTCCGCTCATGTAAAGCTTAGAAAAGCGTTTTTCAAAACTTCTATTTTTAATGTAATAGGGTGTATATTCTTCCTAATTTAAGCTGACATCAACAAAATAATTATTTATTATAATGAATTGAAGGGGCTAATCGTCAAAATGGCTTACATGATGGCAAAATAAAAATACGGGCACAACAGAATTTCTTAAACAAACTAACTGTTGCCACTCAGCGTACAGAAAAACAGCGTTTTTCAATCACCGCGTAAGAGAAATATATATAAAGATTTTCAAAAACTAAAACTCCTAATCTCTTGTAGAATGTTTTTCACGACAAAACACATGACACCTCAATGTGATATGGCAATTTTAAGACATATCTTGTAAGGTGGGAGAATAAAAAATAGTACTTAATTAAGGCTCTTTGGTACTGACATTTGGTTTGAAACATTAATGGTATGCGTATAGGGAAAAATTATATCTTAAAAATATCCCTGTGTGTGTGTATGATGGGTATCGGAAGAGCCGAACTAAAAAACGACAAGTGCCATCTAAAGATGGCTAAAATCAAAATCATCCTTAACTGGACAGCATTTCATCTGATGCCCAAACTCCTGACCAATCTTAAAATGATTTTCCGCCAACAAATCCCAGCACATACCAAGAAAGAGAGCTTATTTGGTTTGGGACTGACTCCACATTGGAACAGATTACAGCAATTTTATACCTACCCTTTTTTTGTCAAATAAAATCATTGGATCGAAGACCTTAATAAATTTCTTTTATCCTATGCAATTGTACTACATAAAAAGTTTTTTAAAAAGTTAAAATAAATTATTTTATTTGGTGCGTAATCCCTTACCCGGATTACACAGATTGGATCTCAAACCCTTTTTGTGATCATAGAGACAATTTGATAAAGTTTCGGGCCTCTGATCTCTAGAAGTTTCTTTTGTGTACATATTGCGTACACATTGCGGGGTTTTCTTTTAAGAAGAAAAAAGAACGTATGTATTGAATTAATCGAGCATATTTGGATACAGTGTGAGAAGCTTAGCTTGATCTACAATCGCATAAGTTTATGCTTACAACTTAAAAAGACAAACTTATTAAAAATAAGTTAATTTTTTTTTATTCATTGCTCATACCAAAAAGAAATGATTTTATATGCTGCTATAGTGCTTCCTAATTTAATGCAACTCATTTTCCTGGTACACAAACAAAAACGGGAACACATTTAAAACTACTTTTTTGTCTAGTTCTTAGTAGTGAAGGCGCACGATAATCTTGTCATAATAAATGTCTCGAATCAACTCGTTTCATAAAAAAACGAGGATCTTTAAGAGAAGGTCGTTGTTGAACAGAAATAGGAAACGCGCATACTGCAGTCAAAGGCAACTACCCCCTACAGACGGTGCAAAGCTCTAAACTATCCTCTTACACGATTGTAGATTCCCATATCTTGATCTGTCACTAAACCCTTGGAGTTATGAAGGTAAAATCGTATTCTGCCGTTAACAGCGACTTTGTACTCGCAAAAGTCAGAGGGCGTAATGGGTTTGTTTGGTTGACGCGGCTCACCGTCCTCTATATGATGGTATGCTATTTATCCCCATAAAATGATTCCACGAAGATTTATGGGGGCGGAATCGTATTACTGTAGTTGCCGACGACTCCTCCTTGCCCTTACGTGGTACAAAAACGTCAAAGGGGTGGAATGGGTTGGGGTTTTTGTTTATTTTTATGTTTTAATTTTAAAAAGTGCAATATTAAAAAAGTGAGGGATAACATCTGAAAAAAGTGCGGGAGCAAGCGCCCCCCCCCCGACTCGCCGCCACTGGCCCTTACAACGAATGGGTGTGTGCTATCAAATTTAACTTAAAAAAATTGTATCACAAGACTAGTAAAAAAAAAAAACTTGCCACATGTATTAAATTTGTTCGAATATTGAAGGGGGAAAAAATCAAAAATACAGAATATTAAGAATACTTATTACTTACTAACGTATTTTGTTATAGTATTTATAATATGTTTCATGTTAATGCCATTCAAAGGCAAGGATTTTAGTGCATAAAGTTCGATTTGATGTTCCAGCAGTCTATTTGAAGGCAATGGGGCTTCCATTTAAAGACGGGCTGACCAGTTCTTTTGTTTCCTTGTTCTTTAAAATAAACGAGAACAGCATGATCTTGTGCTTAAAACATCAATCTTTTTTTCAACTTGTTCTCTTGCAAATACAAAACAGATCAGGATTTTTTTTCCCTTTATGGGTATAAAAAAAATCTGCGGAAAAAAGCGTAAAGAGGAATAACTGTTCCATAGAAAGAACACAAATCGCAAAGTGTTCTTGGTCTTAATCGGGCTCTGGGCATGCTAGTCAAAATATAATTAAGTTTACGAAACAGGTTTTTTTATAAAGCATTAATTATATATATTTTGAATATTCACAGACCTCGCACACAACATTTCGTGCGTTTTCTATATTAAAAATATATATACTTCAATGCTGGTGGAAGTGGAACGCATGCAATCACCCAGAATATCCGGCACCTTTTCTTTTATCTTCATCTGCCCAAAGCTGACTCTTGCGTGCTTCTAATGTTCTAATGTCACCTGGGGTACACATCCCCCCTCCCCCCCCCCCCCTCCTCTCTCTCCCCCTCCAAGACAAAATCTGCGATTCCATTTTCGAATTGACAGGCATTTGTAATCAGTTTCGTGAAGACAACCCGCAATTCACCCACGTTTTTCTGCTAATGGCGTGGCGCGAGCTGTACCGCCAAAAAAACCAACAAGGCCCCTCTCTCTCTGTCACGGAATATATTCGATTTCCGATGTCGGTGATACAAAAGAAAAGCTTGGCTAGAAAAATAAAAAGCCGCCTTTTTTTTTGTGTGTGTGCGGAAACGAAAAGTTGCTTGTTGTAATTTATGAGGTGCGCGACATTGTTGGACTGATATGAACGTCATCGCGGTGATGATAAAGATTGTTGGGCATTTCGTTAAGTTGCCGTCGTCGCGCAGATGTTTCGTTTGAGTTTCAAGAAGGGTTCCTTGAAACTGCGCGCACTGAGCAAGCGCGTTCTGTGTTTCCATCGCAGACTGGTCGCTCTGACGGTCTGTTTGGTGTTTGGCGTTCTGACGACTGTTTACTACTTCAGCAATGTATCGGATATACTCTTCTATTATTTATCTTCAGGTAGGAATTTGCTTTCGTAATGTATATTCGGTTGTCTTCCTAGCAAAAAAAAATAAAAAGAGTCAGCATAAAACCCTTTTCAAAATTGCGAGGTTTGATTGAAGGTTTTATAAAGGAATTTTAAACAAAAAACTGCATTTTTTAAAAAAAGTTTTTTATTGTTATGAATAAAACCTTTAAGAAATCTGCATTTTCACTTCAATAATTTCAATTATTCAAAATTGAAGTTTTTTTTTTTGCACGTTCTTTACAGGCTTTATGAAGGAATTTGGAACAAAATTCTTCAATTTAATAAATCTTCAAAAATATATATATATATATATATTTTTAAATGCAGTTTTCTTGCGTAAAACCTTCATTTTCTCAATTTTGATGAAGGTCTTATGCTGACGTTTTTTGCTAAGTTTTGTCCATATAAAGTTATTTTAATGTTCCGTGTAAAAACTTCGGATTTTCAACTAAACCAAATATTAAAAAAAAAAAAAAAAAAAAAAAAAAAACATGGGTTTCATAAGATTTTAACAATTTAAGCAAAAACTCATGAAATGTTTCTTATTACAAAGACTAATATGATCTGAAAGACATCTATGTAATTGAACATTTTGAAGTATTAACGTGTCATGCTGCAAGTTTCGCAGAACATGTAAATCGGGAACGCAGGATAATGTTTATTCAAATGAGTATAAACGTTATTAAATAATTTTATTATCAGTTTGGAGTGAAATTATTCATTTAACAGTAAACAGGAAAGAAGATTTAATGAAACCAGAATCATTCTAGCATATTTTAGATATTGATAAAAAACTGTTATACTTACAGCAAAGTGAGAATTAGTTTTTTTAGATCATGACATTTTCCTTAAAATTATGCCTTCATAATAATATATCTTCAGTAATTTTTTAGACATGCGGATTTAAATGTCTACAGAGCGGCCATTTTGAAAACGCCACTAATCAATTCTTAGCTTGTTTCCTAATGAATTTTTAGTCTCACATATGCATTTAATCATTTCCCAAAGTATGGTGTTAGTATCCGGTAGTGAAATGTTTTTACGCTTGTAACACGCACTAGACAGGCAAAATGTACGTTCGCCTTCTCCACATTACTATACCGATCCATTCGAAGTCATTAACACTCTGCATTCAAAAACACCCACTTTTACACGCGTGCACGAGATATCTAGCGTCTGAAACCGCCCTCTACCGTGTAACTGCTTCACTTGCGATCATGATGAAAAGTGTTTCTTTAGAACCTCTGAAAGTGTGTTGTATGTTAAACCTTTCTAAATGAGATACCACTCATGGTTTTATATAAAATTGGTTCCTTAGAGTGTTGGCCTCTTAAATTAAACATACTGTTAATTGAATAATGCATTCAAATAATAGTTTTAACCTTTAATTGAATATGTAAGGTCAAATATAAGGTATCGTTACAAAATATATGTTAATTGATAATAAATAATACATTGTTAATTAATATTTATAATTATATATATATATATATATATATATATATATATATATATATATATTAAGGGAGATCAGAGAGTGTGTTAAATTGTAAAAAACAAAAGCATCAATGGATTTCAATGATCACTTAATTGAAAACTATCTGAAATAGAGCCTTTTCAATCCGGTCTTTCAGAGAGGGAGAATAAATAAAGGGGGATCTTTTAATAGAAGTCAAATTAACATTAAGCCAATGGGTCGAAATTTCGTTCCACAAAATAACTGTATTAAAAAGTGATAGTCTCTTAATAGAGGTGATCTTTCAGAAAGGTTTCATTTAGATTTGAACCACACTACTTGTCTATTTTTGGATTTAATTAAATAATGTATCATTCATCATTTTTTTTACGTACATTTCAGTCACAGTCACTGAAATAGAAAAACGTGAAAGAAAACAAACTGAAACGTTTCATGGAGATATGGATAACTAACACCATGTATAACTATTTAAACTTTGTTTCCCGTGGTGGCAACTGATTATCAAGAAATTGTTTTGTATTAATCAATTATCCTTAATCTCATAACTTAACAAACCTTTGTAAATGTAAGTTTGATTTTTCGGCTTCATTCATTGATTGCAATCTCAAGGAGTGTGATCACGCTGCATGGATAACTAATCTAAACTTTGTTATTTCCCCTTACGTGATCGCAACTTCAGAGCCATAACATGCACTTACTAACAAAATGGAATTCCTACTCACCGCAGGCATTCTAATCCATATGTTTCATTTTGTGCAGCAATATCGATTCAGTAACGCTGACAACACCGAACTCGATGTACTTAGACAAACGTTCGAATTAAATATTAAAGCAGGTAAATATCGATAACAGGGTAAAATGTTAAAAGACGATGTTTCTGCATCACACGCACATGATGCCAATCAAGACTTTTATTGACATTAGCTGTTACCCCCTCGCTTTCGCACGCATTAAATTTTTTTCCCTCATTGGTTCGCTCTCCCCTTTTATTTCTTCTCTTTTATTTTCTCGAAGACCAAATAACTGGTCTATAGTTCATACATCTCCGCGTACATCTCCGAACGTTATCTTTTCCGTTAGTTTTTTTCCGTTGAAGCACTATGGGAAAGTTTCACGCGACATATTAACATGGTAACTTACTAGTAGTTTAGATTTCTTCCCTACAGCAGACAACTTTGCTTTTGTTTGTTTAGTCGCAACGCTTGCAATTATGGGAAAGTTTGTTTAGAATATTTGTTTTTTTCCAAATAAGTAATATTTTTATTCCATATATGAATATATTTAAATATAGAAATACTTATATTATATTTGTATATAATTAGAATTACAACAAAATACGGAAAAATACTTTAATTTCAACACAAAAATACTTCATAAACGATGAGTACAATCTATCTCGGTATATGTAGTAAATATTTCTATATTGATCTATTGTTTAAAGACTAAAACTTAAAATTATAGTACAGGAGCTAAAGCTCCATGCTAACCCTACGGAACTTCTTCGGCGTCGCGAAATTCTCTCCACGTTCCGTTGGAACAGCGGTCTTCTTCTTCTCGGCGTGAAACTCCCCCATTGTCAGAAAGAGTTATTTCGCCAAAGCAATTTTTGATCGCCAACTTTATATTGTAAATATATGTAAGATATTTTATAACTCTTCTCCCCACTTTAACATTATATCATTACTTTAATGAACTTTCTTTGACTTTGGATATCGTCCACTTTTCCCAGTACCAAAGCATCCAACATATTTAGTCTCAAGGGGCAATATCCCACTCCTAGATTTCGGATGACTGTTCGCTTGATGACTCTACACTGGTAAAAAAAAAGGTACTTAAAAATGAGTACCTGAACCTTCTCGTTTTTCTTTAAGTACAATTGCATCGTAAATGAGCGGCGACGTGCTAAGGTCAGCTTCTGTTCAAGCCATCTTAACAAAACGACCTGACACACTGAAAATAGTTGTTCAGAAGATGGTTTTTCACATTATTTGATGTCGATTGCTTAAATGGAAACTGGGTTATTACAATTCAATTAGCTTACTTTCCATTCTTCTGTCATACTTTTTCGACAAGTCTTCTCCTTATAACTTTTTCACGTCGCACTGGTAGTGCAATGGATCAGGAACTGGACTACGGTGCCTTATGGTTCGATTCCCGGTTAGTCTTGGTTGTAATTGTTGATATTTATTGGAAGTAGTTTATGAAGGCAGCCTATGTAGACTAGCTACTGCTCTTTTTTATTCATTGTGCTTATTTTTGAGTACATGTCTTTTACAAAATTGAAAGTTATGTATTCGGAGCCATGAAAAGTATCGAATGTAATAAAAAATGAGTACATTTGCCTTATTTTTGAGTACCTATTTTTAACAGTGTATTGATTACACTTTTGACAATATATTAAAGTTTTAGGTTGCCATTAAATATTACAGTAATATTTTATTCATCTGCCATTAAAGAAATCAGACAAAGTGAATCTAATTGGCTTACAATTTTTAAACTGCTTATCCACTTAAAAAATACCAGTAGAAGTCAGAACAAAGTTTTAAATTTGTAATTGGTCTTTTTCGATATCTCTTCTATTCTTGTAAAAAAATATATAAATAGTTAATTATTAGAGAATAATTGTGCAAATTGGGCAAATATTCATTTACTTTTTTTAACAATTTTTTTAAGCTATATTAAAAAATACGAACAAACTATTCAATTTTTAAACCTTCTGCAAATGCAAAAATTATAGACAATAAATGAGTTAATACAAATACAAATATTGACGACCAACAACATGCTTAAGGCCCAACAAGGTTGGTCCAACAAGCTAGTACCTCTTAACTATCCCCCAATGCATATCTAACTTCTTCTTAAAATCCGTTACTCCTTTACAATTAACAATATTCTCTGGCAAGTTGTTCCATTTGTCTATTACCCTATTATAGAAATAGTGTTTTCTCCCTTCCCGATTAAAATGGGATTTGTTTAACTTAAACCCATGACCTCTCGTTTTATCACTCATATTAAAATCTAAACCATCCACATCCCCTTTTTGATAAATTTGAACAGTTGAATCAAATCACCCCTAACCCTTCTCTCTTCCAGAGTATACATATTCAAATTTCTCAATCTATCTTCATAATTCATGCCTGAAAACCCTTGAACCACTTTAGTAGCCCTGTGCTGAATTTTCTCTAACAATTCAATGTCTTTTTTAAGATATGGTGACCAAAACTGCACAGCATACTCAATCAATTGCTTCAAATCAAGTTAAGTTTGTCGCTTTAAATTTTTCATTCATTTTACGAGAAGTTATTGCTAATTATATTAATTCCTTCTTTGTCGACGTTGCATGTTATTCGCCAAGCATTGTCCGATCCGTTTGGTCTTCATTAGACCATCGCCAGACAATTAGAAGGATAGAACAACGAAGGATTAGCAGGATTGAGGACCACGGGCCACACAATTAGAATTCATGCAAAAAAAGCAATTTTTTATCCTTGTCGATAAATGTAACAGAAATAAAAAATAAAACACCAACCAAGAAGGGTTAAATAAAAAGAAGTGACCCAAAAGTAAAAATATCTATTTGTGTAACAGTTCGTGGGATTTATTAACCCTTTGCACTCCAAGAACATTTTTCGTTTTGCGTTCTTTTTACGGAACAGTTATTAATCTTTGTGTTCTTTTTCCCATAGTTTTTTTTTTTTGCTCGTAGAGGAAAACAAAAGCATAATCTATCAAGTTGAAAAAATATCATGTTTTTTTTTTAAACGCAAGATCACGTTGTTCTCGTTTATTATAAAGAACAGGGAACCAATGAACTGGTCGTTCTGTTGGCGCCTGAGAGACGACAGCAGAGTGCAAAGGGTTAAAATTAGTAAATACGAAATATTTCTGAAAATTGACTGAACGTTAAATTTTTTTATAATTTAGAGACACACAAATTAAATTGCAATAATGGCAGCACGATTAAAAAAAGATACCAATATAAAATTATATCTTGTCTCTATTTAAAAAGCATTGCAAAAGTTTTTTTTTAAACATTCGGCGGGTCTCAAACAAAGCTGGGACACCCAGCTGGTTTATATTAATTTAACAAGCAGTAACTGTAAAGTACAATCTCAATGATTGTGCAGCTTAGAATTTCTCCTTCCGCTAGATTAACCCACAAAGCAAATATCACTCATGTTGTTTTATAGTCTATTTACAGTCGGAGGAAGTAAGAGTTTACGTTTTATTATCAATGTTGAATGTACAATAGGTGCCGCTGATGTGTCATAGGTAAGACACATCTGTAAAAGTGTTTATACTGCAAATGCCCTCTTTCGACTGGGAGGAAAACCTAGGGACGCCGCGATGAATCAATTGAATTCAGTGCTACCCTGCAAAAAAAGTCAGCATAAAACCTTCATCAAATTTGTCAAATTGAAGGTTTTTTGAAGGTTTTATAAAGGATAAACTGCAGTTTTTATTAAGTTTTTAATTTTCCTGTATTAAACCTTTAAAATATCTGAATTTTCCCTGCGTAATTAAAAATGAAAGTTTTTATTGCAGGATTGTTTTTTGAAGGTTTTTATGAAGGATATTGAAACAAAAACCTTTAATTTCAAAATAAAAAAAAAAACTGCAGTTTTCCTGCATGACACCTTCATTTTCAAAATTTGATTATGCTGGCTTTTTTTGCTGGGTATTGAATTGAAGTATCAGTATTGATACCGGAGTTTAGCTAATATCGTGGTTATAGAGGTTTTCAGACATACAGCCTCCCTTAGTTTAAAATTACTTAAAACTAAACGATTTTCTTAGGTGGATATGAATCATTTTGAGCACCAATGTCTTATTTTATGTTTGGCTACAAAGTGTGTCCGATGTGATATTCGTATAATTCAACAATATAAATGGCATACATTTAATAAATTTAAATATCGATGTATAATAAAAGTGTTTAAAAATAATTATTAGACATATACTCAAAAATGAGTAAACATGAAAAAAAAGAGTAGATGTTAGTCTACATAAGCTGCCTTCATAAATATCTTTCAATAAATATCGGCAATTGCAACCAAGACTTACCGGGAGACGAATCCATATCCTCAGGCACCGCAGTCTAGCGCCTTAACCGTTGTACTACAGGGCGACGTGAAGAAGTTATAAACAGATTTTCTTTTAAATGATGTGCCAAAAGAATGGGAAGTAAGATAATTGAGTTGTAATAACTCAGGAGCTAACTTGTACTAATTTCCATTTAAGTCATGGACATTAAAAACCATCTTCGGAACAACTATTTTAAGTTTGTCAGACCGCTTTGTTAAGATGACTTGAACAGAAGCTTAGATAAACAACATTAAACCACACTGCTCATTTTTGAGAAAGTACGGATACAATAATTTGAATATGTCATTTACGATGCAATTGTACTCAAAGAAAGTTGCATAAATTGAAACTAAGTTTCACTGTGGAATTCCTGCCAAAATCAGGATTTATAATGTGCTTGGGTAATTTATTACACTATTTATTATATTATTTAAAATTAAAAATATATATAGTGTGATTTTTATTACAGGTTTCGAGACATTGCCGTTGTCTATCCATTGCAACGAAGGCCGGCTGGGCAATCAGATGTGCACTTACGCCACTATCTACGGTCTCAGTACACTCAATAAACGAAAGTCTTTTAAAAGTTTGTCATGCAACTTGAAACATTTGAAACCATACTTCCCCAGCCTGAGTTCTTCAGAAGTCAGACATTTGTATTTTGAGTGGAATTCTTGGAAAATTTTATCATACTTCAAAAAGCAAGACGCGAGCATTCCTCATAACTCGAATTTTATAAATGGGTATGTATAATATGTTTCGAATTATTTGCATAGCATTTAAAGACAAAATGAAATGGACAACATTTTGCGTACATGTAAAGCTGGCGTAAATAATAAGTGCGATATCTCTAGAAATTGGCACCAAATATAAATATATTCGTTTAATGTGTACTCCAAAGTAAAGTAAGTGCAAAAAATTAGAAATACAAAAAGAAGTAAAACAACTACTATTTATTCTGGTGCCAGATGTTTAATATAAATATTTTTCTAAACACAAAATGTTTTTGATTAGTATTATAGTTGGGAATGTTATTGTATATACTTTTCAAATGAAATTGACATCTGTTACAGTACAAATATGCAAATATAACAATTTAGATTTACTAATGATATTTGTGTGCATTGAAGTAGTATTTACAATAAATGCTTTTTAATGTTCCATTTCGTATGCCGGTACTGCTAAGTCCTTCATTGGGTAAAGTTGAAAATTGAAAACGACTGTTATACTAATAATATAACAATTTAGTTTAACTAATAAAATTTATCTGCATTAAAAATTAGTAGTATTTACAGAAAATGATTTTTAACATTCCATTCCATATGTCCCGTACCTCTAAATCTTTCATTTAGTAAAGACGTTGAACAGTGATATCGACTTTCCTATATATCATAGAAATAAATAATCAGCAATGGCTAACTTTCATTATTTTATTTCAATTTAAAATTTGGATACCTAGAAATATGCTGTTAATTATTTCTAATGCATTTAACTAAATAAACTTGCTTATTTTCATGTAAGAAGGAGTGTTTTTCATTTCAAAGTTAATTCTAAATATTCTAAAAAAGTTAATTATAAATATTCTAAAAGTTCATACTGAATATTCTCAAAGTTCATTCTAAATATTCTAAAAGTCAATTCTAAATATTCTAAGAGTTAATTCTAAATATTCTAAAAGTTCATTCTAAATATTCTAAAAGTTAATTCTAAATATTCTAAAAGTTAATTCCAAATATTCTAAAAATTAATTCTAAATATTCTAAAATTTATTTCTAAATTTTCTAAAAGTTAATTCTAAATATTCTAAAAGTTTATTCTAAAAATTAATTCTAAATAGTCTAAAAATTAATTCTAAATTTTCTAAAAGTTAATTCTAAATATTCTAAAAGTTAATTTTAAATATTCTAAAAGTTAAATTTAAATATTCTAAAAGTTCATTATAAATATTCTAAAATTTCATTCTAAATAGTCTAAAGTCTTATTATATAAAATTCTAAAATTTGTTCGAATATTTTTTTTTCAGGTACATCTACCCATGTTCCTACACCTTTTTCGACCACGTGCAAGACGAAATCCGGCAGGAATTCCGATTCTCCGACGAAATCCAACAGCACGCCGTCAACGTCCTGAAAAAAGCCAACGTCCACCGTTTCAAAAACGTTACCTACGTCGGTGTGCACGTCCGACGAGGCGACTACCTCGACGCATGGTTGAATCAATTCGGTGGCACGGTCGTCAACATGGAATACTTCCAGAAGGCAGTGGACTACTTCAACAAGAAGTACCAAACAGTGATATTCGTCTTGGTGAGCGACGACAGGGTCTGGTGCATACAGAATCTATCTTCTCGCTTCGGAATGTACGTGGCAGAGGATGCCCCGTCACCGGCGCATGATTTGGCCGTACTGGCCAATTGCAACCATACTTTGATGACTTATGGTACTTTTGGGTTCTGGGGCGGATATCTCGCTGGAGGGGATGTGGTGTATTTCGATAGGTTCCTAATGCCCAATACCACTTTCGCGAACGAGAGTTTCATATTCGATAAGATGTACCCGCCAAGATGGAAGGGGATTGTAACTACGAATATTTCTGGTTATGCCTCATCTCCAAATGTTTAGAAAACATAAACTCATTTGTAAGATAGTCATTTCATTTGAAAATTGTTCACTTAACGTTCCACCCATCTGAAGTTTAAGGCGATGTTAAAGAATCATTTATATAGTAGTGGAGATTCTTGTTCCTTGACCACAGCGTACTTCGGATCACTCCTAGTTAATTCATTTGATACTGCTTCCTAACAATCAAAATTCAAACCGATTCAAGCAATGCACACTGGGGAGCAATTGCCACCAACTTACTTTATTACTGTATGTTGTTTGTTTGATTTACGAGTGTTTTTAAAGATTTTAATGTTTATTTCTAACATATTAAGTTTTATGATTTTTAGTTTATGATTTCTGAGCGTTAAATTATACAAGTTGAAGAGTTTTCACTGAGATCTTTTGATACCTTATTAAGTGGTGAGTAAAACTATAAGTTATTGAAGTGACTCGTTTATAACCCAAAGAAAGCATGATCTATTTTCTTTCAAGCTTCGTCCTCTTGTACCTTGGATCTCATAACATCCATATATCATGGATGGTACTTGATGTAATATTATTTGTACTTTTATTTTTACAAGAGGATGCCAATAAGCAAAAAAGAGAGATCATATTGAGTCCGAATTCATGAAAAGAGTCATAGAAGCTGTTATAGCATCACCTGAGAAAAGAATTTATATTATTAGAAAAGCGGGTGTCTGTAAGGGATTTGGAATAAAATTTGCTTCTTTAGTGTGGCAAATTAAAAATTAAATTATTCAAAACGTCTGGAATTGACCGAGTAGGCGAAATGATAAAAAAAGGGTTATTTTTCCTTACTTTTTAAGAGTGATCCAAGGTATATTAGGTTATGATCCAAAGTACAAGAGGGTCTTGTACCATTGATCATTCGAGTGCGGCTTTTAAAAAAAAATATTTAAGAACTAAGAATATATTTTATTAATACTTATAAATGAGGAAATAAACCTAGAATGAGATTTTGTGGGTTAAAACAGAAAAACAATGATAAATAGGTACTTTTTGAAAAGATTTATAAATTGGGACCGAATGTACAATAGTCTCCTCTACAAACAGAGGTGCTGCATACTTTCTGCTTTTAGTAATTAAGGTTTAGATAAAAAAAAAATTCATGTGTTTTATAATATTGCCTTGTTACTAATGCACAGTTTATGGATGTGCATTTGATATTGAAGCACCTGTAAATATACAAAATAACTGTATACAAAACTATATTTTTTATGAAAGTATTTTTGAATTTACTCAAAAGAAAGAGAAAAAAATACAGTATTTCAATACATCAGTTGTGAATTTCTTTGTAATGAATACCATTTTGAAGTGTAAGTAAATTTAGGAACTTTCAGAAAGCTACTCAGGGAATAAAACCAGTCGACTAGTCAATTATAGCTAATACTTTAATTATTTAAAAAAAAATATTTAAAATACTGAATATATTTTTAGATTATTAGATTAATTAGACACTTACTTAAGTTATATAAACTTAAGTAAGTGTCTTAATTCCTAAGTTTATTATTATATTCTACAATAAAATTCACACACAAAGTGTTCCTTCTCAAATTACTATGCGTTGTATTGCCGTTATAGATAACTTTGTCATATATTTATCACATATCAATAACTGGCTACAGAAAATATTCCCGTCAAAGATGCAATATTAGTTTTCGTTCATGATAACTCACACACTGTTAAAAATAGGTACTCAAAAATAAGTAGAATGTACTGATTTTTGAGTACATTCCTGCAATGGCTCCGAATACATAAGTTTCAATTTTTAAAAAGAATGCATTAAAATATGAGTACAATGAGTAAAAATGAATAAAAAGGGCAGATGCTTGCTTACATAGGCTGCCTTCATAAATCACTTTCAATAAATATCAACAATTACAACCAAGACACACCGGGAATTTTTAAGTAAATTTTTTTTACAATACAAACCTTCGTGAAACAATCCTTTTGTATTCAAATTACGACATTGAACAGAGAACCAGGTGCCTTACCCAATTATATACTCTTTTGTTTTGAAAGAACCTTGAGAATGTACATGAGTTTTGGATTTGGCTCTGTTGTTGGACCTTATTTTGACTACGGGTGTTAAACCAAAAAGAATGTAGTACACAGTTTTTATGACCAATTATTCTTACGTCTATCGATAAATAAAATATAATCGATATTTCACGTGGTTAAGAACCAAAGATATTTGGTATATACAGATACATGTTATATAGGTGGTATGTGTTATATATAGTTTATTATATGGTACCCAAAGGGATCATCACGTCTTACGGTATCGAACTGTTCTTTATTCAACTAATATATTACCCTAAGTTTATTTCAATGTATAATTTAAATAAAATTAATTATAACGTATAACTTAAACAGCAAGGAATTTTATTTTGGTAGCTATAAAAAATATATAAACTAGTATACCAGACCAAATAAACTGAATAAGAGAAAAACAAATTTGATTAATACCAATTAAAGGCATCTTAAGCTATTATGTATATTCAGTTTCAAAAAGATATGAATGTCTGTTTAATTTAATTGTTTAGTTTACTGGGCGTTTTATAGTAATGTGAAGCGTTCAATCAAATTATATCTAAATACCTTGATGCGAATTTATAGAACAATCAGTTTAGCAATTGATGGAATTTTATAATGTTTTCATAAACACATAAAGAACATTACAATTTTTTGGAGATGGAATAATCTTTTTTAAAAATGGAAAACCAAATTTAACAACAAAAAAAAGCGATAAAAAGCAAAAAATAGTTTTTAATTTTAGGAGCAAGTGGAAAAAATTTAAATACAGATTTTAAAAAATTGCAATAAGTATAAAATTAATAAACTGGGCTTCGCCACCTGCTATTATTCACCAGAGAAAACTAAAGTTGTTGCTCACTTTTTTTCCACACCCCGGATAGTATATTTTTGAGATTGTCAGATTTAATGAAGACCGGTTAAACGAAATTTCATTGTTGAACAATCTCAATCCAATAAAGAAAATATTTTTGAAATCAAAGAACGTTTTTTAAAAAAAAGTCCGGTTAATCGATATTTCCGGGTAAATAAAAGCCGGATAACCAATTTTTTTGTTGCATTTTTTGCTAAAGTGGATTTTTAACTATCCAACAAAAAAAAGAATTATCGAAATCGCAAACGATATTTTTTTTCAAACTATTCGGACAATTGAAAATTCCGGATAGTTAAATGCCGGATATTTTTTTCAAAAGGTGCCCAAGTGAGACATTATCTATTCAACACAAAAAATATTTTTATCTAAATATTTGAATTAAAAAAGAAATCTTGCGCGAACATACATAAAAAAATCAAGTCGAATTGACAAACACTTTCTTGGCGCGCTTTTTGGCACTGGTTGGCACGCTTAAGTTGGTAAATAAAATGTAATAATTTTAAAACTAAATGTAAAAACTGTAACTTAATCAATATCTGTAGAAAAACCAAACAAATACATTTTCTTCACGAAATAGTTTTTCATATAACTTTAAAAACAATGATGAAATTTACAGGATGGTCACAAATTGTAAAGCATTGGTTTTTGTTTGGCTGTTTACAGGGTGGTCACGAATTGTTGGGCAATGGTCATTATTTGTTTGCGCCAAATTTTGCTGTAGTTGCATATTAAAATGATTTTTGCCTGACTACTTCGCTTATATTTTAAACTAGTCGCTTAGCTTTAGTAGCAACAAACAAGTAGTAAAAGCATAGCTAAAAGAAGGGTTTATAATATGTAGTTGAACAATCAAACAAAAAAAAATATTTACAGTTTGTGACCATCCTGTATATTTCATAATTAGGCTTTATTTTACAGGCGATGATATACATCTTTCTGAGCATCTTTCTTTTTGATGTGTACCCAAGCAAATCAAAATCTTCAATTATGTTCATTCCAAAATTTTAATATTCATTCTATTGTTGATTTTTCTGATAACATGTCATATTGTGTCGCTTAAAGGTCGAAGTATGTGATTCCAAAGATTAGTTTCGATATCAAAATTTGTATTTATTACCAGTTTGCTGTTGTTATTATCTCCGAGGAGTTTTGTTTAAAGTGTGTAATTTTTCTTCTAAAAAGTATAATTTTTCTTATAGTGTGTTTTTTCAGTCTTGTGAGTGGATGTAATTTTTCTTCCAAAAATGAAAATAAGAATTACTTTACAGGCTATTAGATTGTAAATACTATAGGAACTTCGAATTGAAAAAAAAATTGTTTACAATGATTACTGACATATTACTACAATGATACCTGAGATTCAAAAATAGGTAAATAAAAATTATTTTTCTTAAAAAATAAATCTTATTTCTTTCTTACATTTCTGTCGTTTAAGTTTAGAAATTTTTTCTTCAGATTGAAATTCTTCAGATTGAAACCCATGTTTTTAAAAAACGTGTCACAAATGTTATAAACCACTAAGTATATACAAATACAAGTAATGTCGACCAACTACAGGCTCTAGGCTCAGCAAGGTTGGTCCTGTCAATCCATCATTCTCACGATTCCCTAATGCCGATCCAATTGCTTTTTAAAACCACCCAACCCTGAAGAATTAACAACATACTCAGGCAAACCATTCCATCTGTCAATAACCCTATTAAAAAATAATGCTTTCTAACATCCCGATTAAGCTGTGACTTGTATAATTTGAATCCATGACATCTAGTCACATTGGCAATATTAAATTCCAATCCCGCCACATCTCCCAATTTGATTAATTTGAATAACTGAATAAGATCCCCTCTAATCCTTCTCTCCTTGAGTGTATACATATTTAGAGTTCTAAGCCTTTCTTCATAATTCCTGCCTGAAGTGCCCTGAATCATTTTTGTAGCTCTATGTTGAACGCGTTCTAATAAATAAATATCCTTTTTGAGATAAGGTGACCAGAATTGTACTACATACTCTAGATGAGGCCTAGCCAAACTCCTATATAGTGATAAAATTACGTCTTTAGATTTAGATGATACATTTCTTTTAATAAATCCCAGCATTCTATTCGCCTTCTTACTGGCTGTCCCACAATGGTGTCCCCATTTAAAATCCCTACTTACTGAAACGCCAAGATCACTAACAATGTCACTGGCACTAATCTCAGAACTTTGCAGATAATAAGAAGCCTTTTTATTTTTAAGTCCCATGTTTGATATACTGAGATTAATAAATTTTTTATTTTTATAATTACCCACCTTAAACGCCAAAAGAACACGCTAGAGAATACCTCTTTAAAAAGAACAGGAACGGGATGTAATTGTTCCACAAAAAGAACATAAACATCAAACATGTTCCGCGACCGATAGAAAGTTAAAAATACCATTTCAAAGAATTTGAAAAATAAATAGTGCTTTGATGCCGATTTTTTTTTATTTAACAAGACCAGAGCTGAGGTGTTTGTTAAAATAACTATATTTAAGAGCTTTGCAAAAAAAAACATAATCAGAAAAAAACACTTGTTACTGGCGTACTACATTAAAAATACTCGAATTGAAATCTTCGAAACTGCGCAGTATTTTGTTTTGTTTTGATTAACCTCTAACTTCGACCTGCACACGTTTTACCACGATTTTTCCAGGAAATTTTTACTTCTCTAATCGAATCGAACTCTTAGATCGTAAACAGAGATATCTTTTTGACAGTGCGAGTTATAAAAAAAAAAAATAGCTTGAGAGTTTGTCAGTACCTTCTTTGACTTGCCTTATAGTAGGAAAAAGAAAGTCAACGGGGATATCTGATGTAAAAAAATAAGGAAAATTAGGAATATTAAGCAAGGAATATTAAATTAAGATAAGGATTTTGAGTTTGAATGAATATAATTACTTTAATAAAAAGGAAGACGGAAAAGAAAGCAATTTATATTAGATCGTTTATTGGAAAAACCAAATTTAAAGAAGAAATTTTGTTATTGAAGAACCCTTACTTTTTCTAAACCAAGTTTGGCATTTGTAAATGATTTTGTTCTCAATTCTGAAGTACATTGGTTAATGGAACAAACAGTGTTACAAATAGGTACTTAAAAATAAGTAAAATTTACTCATTTTTGATTACTTTTGATGCTTATCATAGCTCCGAATACATAAGTTTCATTTTTGAGAAAAACGTGTACTTAAAAATGAGTACAATGAGTAAAAATGAATATAAAGAGCAGTTGCTTGACTACATAGGTTGCCTAAATAAATCACTTTCAATAAATATCGACAATTACAACCAAGTCTTAGCGGGAATGTTACCCAAATATTCCGGCACCGCAAATTATTATTATTTGTATAGTATTTAATAGCAACCTAAAACTTTAATATATTGTCTAAAGTGTAATCAATACAATGTTAAAAATAGGTAAAATAATATAAAATAGCTCCGAATACATAAGTTTCATTTTTGAAAAAGAGATGTACTTAAAAATGAGTAAAATTAATAAAAAATAGCAGTTGCTTGCCCACAAAGTCTGCCTTCATAAATCACTTTTAACAATTACAATCAGGACTTGCCGGGTATCGAAACCAATCCGTCTACTTGTTGTCGTCCGCACCGACGCGACATCCAAGGTACCACGACAGCAACATGAAGAAGTTACAAACAGAAGTAATGTTAAAAAGGCGTGGCAAAAGAATGGAAAGTAAGATAATTGAGTTGTAATAACTTGGTTTCCATTTAAACAATCGAACTCAAATAATGTGAAAAACCATCTTCTGAACAAATATTTTAAATTCCCCAGGTCCCTTTGTTAAGATGGTTGAACAGAAGTTGATATTAGCAATATTAAACCATACTGCTCATTGTTTCGAAAGTACGTTCACTTAATATGAGTACGTCATCGCTCATTGACGATGCGATTGTACTCAAAGAAAAACGAATACGTTCATGTACTCATTTTTAAGCGTATTTTTTTAACAGTGAATGAAGTGGAATTAATGACGTAAACATATAACGAATTAATTATCTAAGGTATAGTTAAAGTCAAAATACAAAACGATTTACGATCACCCGTGGGAAGAAATTTGAGCGACCGCCGCGCCGTCGAGACTTATATCTGCGACTTATAGCTCCGCTTCCCGCGCGCGCTACCGACTGCCCTATAAAAGCTCGTTTTACTTAGATCTTGGAAATATTTTTTTTGGAAATGTTTCTTCATTAAATAATTCTTTTAAATGCATTTTTAAACAAACGTTTGATATTTATGAAATGAACGTACGATTTGTCAGTTTTCCGGGACATTATCTTTCCTTTGACACCTCGCTTGTTGATATTCGTCGCATATAAGAGGCGCAAAAATTATTTATATGATTAAAGATTAAACTAAAGAAAACATTGCAAACTGCAATTTTAATATATCTTCCTTTTAACTTTTGACGCACTACACTGTAAAAAAAAGCTACTTAAAAATGAGTACTTGAACCTACTCGTTTTTCTTTGAGTACAATTGTATCGTAAATGAGCGAGCACATACTCAAATTTAAGTAACCGTATTTTCTCAAAAATGAGCAATACGATTTAATATTGCTAATCTCAGCATCTGTTCAAGCCATCATCTTAACAAAGTGACCTGACAAACTTAACGTAGGTGTTCAGAGATGGTTTTCCACATTAATTGATGTCGATTGCTTAAATGGAAACTGAGTTATAGCTCAATTATTTTTCTTATTATTATTTGGGCACACCTTTTTAACATTTCTTCTGTTTATAACTTCTTCACGTCGCCCTGGTAATACAACGGATAAGACACTGGACTGCGGAGCCTCCCCGGTAAGCCTTGGTTGTAATTGTTGATATTTATTGAAAGTGATTTGTGAAGACAACCTGTGTAGGCAAGCAACTGCTCTTTTTATTCATTTTATATTCTGTTTTTTTAGTTAATTGTCTGTTCAAGTCATCTTAATAAAACCTGACAAACTTAAAATAGTTGTTCAGCAGATGGTTTTCCATGTTATTCGATGTCGATTTCTGAAATAGAAACTGAGTTATTACAACTCAATTATCTTACTTCCCATTCTTTTAGTGTCTTTTTAACATTTCTTCTATTTAACTTCTCTATAACTTCTCCACGTCGCCATGGTAGTCAGACCATGGACTGCGGTACCTGAATATCTGGGTAACATTCCCGCTAAGACTTGGTCGTAATTGTCGATATTTATTGAAAGTGGTTTTTGAAGGTAACCTATGTAGTCATGCAACTGTTCTTTTTATTCATTTTTACTCATTGTACTCATTTTTAAGTACACGTCTTTCCCAAAAATGAAACTTTTATATTCGGAGTTATAATAAGCATCAAAAGTAATCAAAAATGAGTACATTTTACTTATTTTTAAATACCTATTTGTAACAGTGTTTGTTCCATTAACCAATGTACTTCAGCAGTGGCGGATTTAACGGGCGGCAAATGGACAGTTGCCGCCTGGGCCCCCTTGTCTTGGGTCCATTTGGGGCCTCCTCGACTACAAAAATTAGAAAAGGGAAGAAGAGAAATAACTGTTTCTTTTATTTTTTAACATGTTTTAATTTTACTAAATATTTCACTGAAATTATCTGTTTGGATTCCTTTATCCTTATGCATATGAGTAAGCTGGTGCCCCTTCTTCAACGGGCCCGGGCCCACTCCTCTTTACATGGCCCCATTATCGAATAGGTCCCTGCAAACAGCACTTGTACTTAAGGTTTCTGAGCAGCCCCCAATTCCTAATTGATGAGATCGAACTACTTCCATTTCACGGCTTTTTATTTCAGAGTAAGACGGTAAATTTAGGCAACTGTTCTTTTTATTCATTTTTACTCATTGTACTCATTTTTAAGTACACGTCTTTCCCAAAAATGAAACTTTTGTATTCGGAGTTTTGATAATAATCGAATGTCCTCAAAAATGAGTACATTTTACTTATTTTTGAGTACCTATTTTTAACAGTGAAGGCTTAGATATTCAATGCAATTACAAAAATATCTCTATGCGCGCTTTGGCGCTGGAAGTCGGTTAAAAATTAAAAGATATCGTCTAATCGATAATATAGAAAAAACCCAAACCAAGTGGGGAACCCCCATTACATAGAATGACATTGATAAGAAATATCATAAATGCAAATTATCCCCATAATCCTATAAGTTTAATCCTACGCAACAGTGGATGCAAAATTTTAACAAATCTTATCTTAACTCACATCTCAGATATCATAAAACTCACACTCGATGGTTTATTTATACGACTCCCATATAAATTCTAGGGTCTTTCCTTCGAGATTGACCCCGAACCGTCGCCAATTGCCCACTGTGCAGCTCTAATGCGACGTTAATTAACAAAAACCAAACCAAAACCCATTAAATTCCAAACCATTAAAAGGAAATTATTTTGTTTTTCTTCACCGGGAAATGTCTTCAAAGAGATTTTCCTCTCCTGCGTCCGATTACGATGACAACCGATTATCGAATCGATTCTCTCCAAGGCAAACCAGTTTTCGGTTTTCTGGATAAACATCGGGAGAGCCGTGAAAATTATACCAGTCGCGAATTGTTTGAGAATCGGAGATATGAATTTGATGCCGGTCTGGTGCAAAGGGTTGAGCCCGGAGCTCAGGATAAAGGCGCAGGCGACTCTGGGGGAGACGTCCAGTGTGCAAGCGAAAACCCTGGTGGATTTCAGACGACTTATCAATGGTGAGTGTGGTATTTATTAATATATTTTATATGAATAATTCATATAGTTTGTATCAATTTCTTTGAATCTGGTTAGGTTGTGATAGAAATGTTTAGAATTTTTTTTAAGGAATTAATTTGTCAAATTTAAATTGGCAATAATTATACTGTTAAAAAAAATTACATTAAAATTAGTAAAATGTACTCATTTTTGTGTTTTCATTAAAAAACATAGTATTGTTTGTAAAATCCTCTTTTTTCGGATAATATCAAGATTAAATTTATGTCTTGAAAATTAAATTAAATGCTGAATCACGCAATTAGATTAATACTAATAATTATCACTACTATTATTTTTGAAAGGACATTGATGAGGTAATAACCGTTATTACTTCACTACTAAGGACTAAAAAGCAACTTCTACAAAATTGAATAAAATTATAAAAGGAAAAAAAAAAGAGCGGACTTCTTAATTTTAAATATAGTCATTTTTGCTAGATAGATCTGTGCTTTTCTGTCGCTTACACATTTTCCCTCATATATGATCAAAAAGCCGATTAAATCTAGGTATAACAAACTTGAAAAGTTTGCTTAATCTGTACAGTTATAATGAAATAATCCTTATGACAGTTACAAACGTATTTTTGATCGTTGTATCTCTAGTCTTTCCACCAATACACACCGTTTTTAAATTCATAAAAATATTTTATTTTTTAATATTTTCCAAATTTTTTTATTGGGGTATAACTTCAAAGCCATCTCTTTAAGAATAAATAAGTTTTTCAAAACAAATTTATATAAATTTGTTAAAATATCATTTAAATTCTCTAAGAGGGAAAACAACTTTTCAATTTGATTAATTTTCTGAACGGTCAGAGGGTTAAATCTTTCGGGAAAAAATTACCAGGAAGAGTTTTTTAATGAAAAAAATATTTTCAATGATCTTTTTTACCTTTTAATTTATTTATTTCCTTAACTCTTTTCAAGGTTAAAATAAACTAGATTATTTATAAACTTTAATAACAATAATGCATTAAAAAAAAATCGAATTCCATTTGTAGAAATCGATTTTAAACATGCCCTATAATTTTTTTTTGCAAATTTATGAGAAATTGTTATTTTTTTTAATTGCATTTTTTTGCGACACCATCCTTGAAATATGCAAAGCTGATGGAATTCTGACAAAATCTTGAGATGGAATGACACTTCTCTGGAACTATTCGTAAACATTCGAGTTAAAAACCTAATCATATAACTATATTATTTCACTCTTGTCAGCAGTGTTATCTCAATCTCACTTGCTGTCTTGTGATGTGGAAAATGTCCTCGGTTTTTTCATTTGCAATGGCCGCTTTCGGTGTCCATATGGATTGGTTGAAGACACTGCATCCAAGCAATTCAGTATTGGAATCCTTGACGGACATCTATCACGGCGTCTGCATTTGAAAAAGGCGAGAAAATGTTCATCACCGTTAAGACCTGGCACTTGTCTTTGCGTTTTACATCAGCAGATGCTGCGCTTGACGTTAAACCAATCCAGTACTTCGGACTTCAGTGTCTTAATGGAAACCAATCAATCAAGTGTCTAGAACTCTAAACGTTCTAGTTTGGTTTGGTTTTGGTTTTTGTTAATTAACGTCGCTTTAGAGCTGCACAGTGGGCTATTGGTGACGGTTCGGGGTCAATCTCGAAGGAAAGACCCGGGAACACATACACATTCACACACACATTCACACACACATTCATACATGCACCTCGTTATTTTGGAACCATTGTCAGATGACGAGGAAACACCTGAACTGGCACCCAACGCCTTCAATAGACGTCGGGACTTTGGACCCCGATCAGATGTATCGTGCACCAGTCCTCGTATACACGCCAGTATAATTTGTTGGATATTCTGGACGACTTTTCTAGTATTTTTGTAGCGAAGCCGGCAACCCTCCGATCGCAAGATCACTACTTTTTTACTTTTCTATGTCAAGTCCATTTCACGGATTCGAACCACCAATCCTCTGATTAGTAGCTGAACGCCTTTATCCACTGAGCAACTGGGGCTCCTAAACGTTCTAGAACATGTTTGCATCGAAAGCACAAGGTTATGTACCAAGCCTTTAAGGTACTTGCTTTATGAGTTAATGGGTACTTGCTTAATTGTACTAGCTCATGTACTTTCTTTTTTCATGCCGACGTCCGTGACGCTGGGTAGGTTTCCTTCCCAGACACGGGATCCAACCAATCCAGAGTCGGAACCCTTGACGAAGGCAATAGTCCAATTGCGGCCGAAGGAAGCCGGGTTACCATATTTTCAAAGAAGAACATAGTTGTTTATCGCCCAGACAAAAGGTTGCCATGGTCCGCAATTGGAACTTTCCTTTGACGGACGTCGAGAGCGGCGTCTACACATGAAAAAGGCGAGGGGGACATGTTCGTTGGCTCGTGTATCGTGACAGCCACTCGTTAGATGTCACGATATTTTCCGTCAAGGAATCACCAGTTTTGCAACACTGTACCGCCTACCATTTTTATATTCATAAAAATACTTTATTTTTCAATATTTTACAAATATATGTATTATAAATTAAACCCTATACACGTTGATTTCCACGCCAGTGAAATACAACTTGCGGTACATTGGTCTTAGGCGCCTCGTGTGTTGCATATTACTCCGTAGCAGATTTGGTCTTGAACTTCGAGCATGGATACTTCATACTAGAGAAAACATAATGTTATAATCGCGCTAACATCAAAGTGAGGCCAACATGTATGGCCTCAGATATGTGGTTAATTACGTCTTTCCATTCATAAATTTTCATTGTTACACATTTCCCAATTCATTAGTCAATCGCGAGTATTTTTTAATTCATAATTTTGAAAAGAAGTCACGTGCCTTAGCGGTCTGAGATGTTGGTTTCACGATTATGACGACATATTCGCTCTACTACAGTCCATTCATGCTCGAAGGTCTTGAACCATAAAAAAGTAGTGTAGCCGCACTTTTAAACCAAGAATTTTATTATTTTTAAAAAAATGAATGTGTTAAAATAGAATTCAAAATATCCCACAGAGAAAACAACTTTATAAATTGGTTAATTTGTTGGTGGCTCAATGGGTTAAACCTTTCATTCCCCTCCTCCACAGCCCAGCACGACATCTACTCCAGACTGGACGACGTCTTCATACTGCGGTTCCTCCGCACCAAGAAGTACAACTTGCAGAAGGCCTTCCGACTCTACCTCAACTACTACTCCTTCGTGTCGCGGCAGAGGGGCACCTTCACCGGCATGAGGCCGTCCGACATGAAGAGGGTCATCCAGATGAACAACATACTCTACTCGCCCTACAGGACCCCCTGTGGCTCGCACGTCGCCATCTACAGGCTAGGTGAGATTGCTGGCGCCTGTCACTGAGCTATAATATTAAATAGAGAGCGCCTTCAATACCAGACTCTCGTTAAGGCCGCGGTGTCAGCATTGAAAAGAAAAACTCACATCACGTGCTTATAGCGCTGCCACATTTGGCGTTCAGACATCTGCAGGAGTTTCAAATTTGGCGCACTTTCTTCTATTTTGGTGATAAGGAGTTCTGTCCGTATTCAACTTCTTAACATATATGTACGTATTTACTTATTTTCAAACAATATGCGCTAAATATTTCCTCTTCATTAACGAAACGAAAATATTTTATTTGTGTTCAATACTCGAAGAAGCGAAACTCCTTATATTTCTCAGGTTTTATTGTTCATATTTTCTTATTGAAGTATACAAAATAACAATTGAAAGAACTTCGCTTATGGTAAATTTTTTACATAAAAACGTAATGCAATTATTTCAAAACTACAAAGTAAGAAAAATCTCCTTAATATATCTGTTAAACTCCCTTAAATTGTGCTACTCGTTCAAAAAAAAAAACTATATTTAAATACAAAATTAAACACAAAACCATATTACAATACTGCGATCTCGTTTAGTTCTGAAAGTCGCCCAGTCCTGCCAAGTAATATAGGCGCATGAATGAATTGGCATTTCTACATATCACGTGGTTTCAATGATGGACACACGAAAATCAGCATTTTTATTCCTCTATTTGTATCATTACTCTATGGTGTCTATCACTGAGCTATAATAATCACTGGGTGGAGTACTAAGCGTAGCGACCACTTTACACGTTTTTGAGCCTACACCTTTTTACCTTTTACACCTTTTTGAGATTGTTGGTGTCTATCATTGAGCTATAATAATCACTGGAGGGAGTACTATGAGTAGCGACCACTTTACACCTTTTTGAGCCTACACCTTTTTACCTTTTACACCTTTTTGAGATTGTTGGTGTCTATCACTGAGCTATAATAATCACTGTAGGGAGTACTAAGCGTAGTGACCAACCACTTTACACCTTTTTGGGTCAAGGTAGAAACATATAGTCCTTTATCATAGGATGAAGTGTATGCATCCTAGTTTTAAAACCATATTTCTGGCATTCAAAAATAGATTATGTTACACATTTAATGTTTTACCATACCTGCATTTTTATTACAAGAAAAAAAAATATTAATCAAATAAATATACACGTAATGTAACACGACTAACGGTGCTTGGTTTGGTTGGTTAATTAACGTCGCACTAGAGCTGCACAGTGGGCTATTGGCGACGGTTCGGGGCCTATCTCGAAGGAAAGACCCGGGAACGATGCCTCGTATTTTTGAACCATGGTCAGATGACGAGGACAACGCCTGAGCTGGCACCCAACGCTTTCAATAGACGTCGGGACTTTGGACCCCGATCAGATGTATCGTGCACCAGTCCCGTATACACGCCGTTAATTTTTTGTGGATGTTCTGGACGACATTCTAGTATTTTGGTATCGAAGTTGGCAACCCTCCGATCGCAATATCACTACTTTTTACTATTCTTTAGTCTAGTCCGCGCAAAGGTTCGAACCGGGGACCCTTTGGATTCCCAGCTGACGCCTTAATGCACTCGGCCACGGAGGCCTCCGGCTAACGGTGCAAAAGCCAAGGTAGAATCTTCTCTTTCGAACAGTATTCATCCGCGCGTCCCGGTAAAGTACATTTCCCCCCAATGAGAGTCCTCATTCCAGAGTTAATTAATTTAGCTCAGTTGTATCTATGGATCAGTGTCGTTGGCTTAAGCATAAATTATACAATGGTGAAATGAAACAAGTTCTGTTCTTAAAGTTTGGGATCTTTATTTTTATTAAAATCAAAAAATGTTTATAATTTAGCCAAGTTAGCCTTCACCCTCGTTTAAAGTACTTTGTTCTGTAGCAAATACATTTATCCGAGTGATGTTTCCGTTTATGAAAATGTACAGGATTGTACAGTACAGTACACATTAATATCAAAATGCTATGTTATTGTTATAGAAAATTAAGGTCGTAAATGAAATTGAAAATATGGCTGTTTAAACTATAACTTGAAAGTTGAAAGTCTGTATTGGGTGTCCAAAAATCTGAATGCGTGGTTTAGTATTAATATAATCTGAAGATAGAAATTCTAATTTTCAAAAATACTTCAAAGTAAAGACAATATCAATGAAAAATTCATAATTCATTTAAAAAAAATGAAGGGAAAAAAATATTATGTAGTCTCTTTTTTTCAAAAAGTTTCATTATAGAAATTTAATTTATTTAATTTCAATCAGGATAAGATATAAAATAAATTCCTATAGTCTACATATTGAAGGGCTCAACCATTTTAACGACTCAACTAATTTGATACGATTTCATGTTTCTTTGATTAACCGGTATTAAAATTTCAATGTCCCATTTGCAGAGTTTAGTACACCCTAATAATCTTTTATGGTATATTTGATATTCTTATCAATGCCAGATAAAGTACGGCGCATTTTATGATATATCATAAATTATTAATAAAAATATGGCATATAATTGAACTCTTCAAATATAATTTAAGTTATTCAACGAATAAAAGCTTGTAAAGCTCAGTTTGAAACATGGAGGTTTACTCTTACCTCCATGGTTTGAAAACACTTATACTGTATATGTTTATTTGCTAAAATTGACTAGAAAATAGCGAAAAAACTGATTTAGTTGTGTTGCAACCTACGAAGATTTCATTTCGTCAAATAGTTTTAGGCTGTTTTGGCTTAATTGACCTAATTGTTAAATTCGTTTTTTCCCATTGCAAAAAGAAAGTGAGAGAAAATTAGAGTATGCAGAATACAATTATACCAATATATAAGTTTTGTAAAATCTTTCAATGAAATATATTTTTAATAAATTTAAAAGTATAATTGAAACATATATAAACTATATGGCGACATTTTTATTTATTTGGCGACATTTGGTGATATATTGACGATATTTACTTATCATCCAATCAGAATGCATCGTTTGTCCATCCTGATATCTAACTATATAAAATATGTTTATGTTACATTATTACGATATTGAAATATTCCATTGTTACAGTATTGTATTATTATAATTAGTTTTTATTAAGAAGTCAATGGGCTTAAGCGAGTTAAGGGGTAAGAAAGGGGAAAAGAGGTGGTTGTTTGAAATTTCATGTAGACAGTCATCTTCCCCTTGTTTCGAAGGTGAAGTGTACAAAATTTAATCAAAATCAGAACAAAACCGTAGATTTGTATATAATACAAACATACAGACATTCTTCTTTATATATATAGACTTATATAAACAATGTAAAGGTATCTAACGTTTGAAAAATCATTCTCATATAAATGTATGTAATAAAGAGCATTCAAACATTACATAATTTTATGCTATTTTTGTAAAGTTATTGAAAAAAATAGACAATAATGTTATAAAGAATCAATTAGAACCTTGTGTTTACATTAACAATCTGAATAACATTTCCTTTTATGTTAAAAAGAAAAACACCTTGAAATTGGCCTAAACGTTCCACAGTTATGCAGCATAAACATGTCAAGAATACAAAAAAAGGCGACATATGTCTTCTAGAATTTTGTAATTTTTTACTTAAACGTTTCCTCTTACTGCTTCCTTCCAAGTGTAAAACTTCCTTCTGTGCTTTAACACACATACTACCTGAAGACATTCTTTGTTTAAGTTATCTCTTTACGTCAGTATAATCTCAGTTAAATTATTCTTGTCTTTTTGTTCGTATTTTGACACTAATGGAATCCGTTTTATCAACTAAAAGTCTTGTTCGATGTCAACGGATGAACAACAAGCAAGAAATGACCGAATAGAATTTCTCTTGACGTCACTGCATATCATTAAAAAAGTCAAACGATATTTCCATATGAGCATGTTCATGGAAACATCTCTTTGTTCGAACAATAACATTTTGTTAAATGTACTTGTCTTTTAACCGTCTTAGGGAAGTTCATTTCTCATGAAAATCATCGTAGTTACTTAGATTAATGGTTCGCTTTGCTGCAATATTTCAGAAAAGGCTAATAGTTTTATGTGCATATGTTTAGTTTTTCTTTGTTGTCTTATCTTCGAAATGCCATCAAAAAATGATAATTCAACAAGTCATTATTATTGTTATGTATGACGTCATTTGAGATATTTATTGCTGAGAATGGTTTCAGAGCATTGACTGTCAATTAAGTAAGCGAACGATTTTTTAACAATGCAATTTTTGTTTTTAGAAGTAAGAGCATCTTTATGCAATAAAAACATACGACTTTAAAAAAAGTCTTGGGACACTTGTCTTCGGAAGTTTTTTTGCAAAAATTATTAAAAATACTTAATTTTTTTTTATTTGAACAATTCTATTTATTGGGTCACTCGTCAATCACTTTTGGAAGATAACTTCTGCGCGTTGGGCATCTCGAAAGGGTATATAATATATATATATATATATATATATATATATATATATATATACGTATTTTCGAAATTCAACTTGCCTATGTGAGCAAAATTGGTCCATCTATTCACCCCGAAAAATTAAGTTCATTAGCATAATAGCTTCCACTGCCGACACGACAATAAAAATTAGAAAAATTAGAATAAAATATAATTGTTTGGAATTTAACACTCAAAGATAACGTTTACCAACATAAATAAAAATTATTTTATCGTGCATAACATAACAGTAAAAAGCTAGGTAAATAATATAGCACAAAAAATATATTTATAAATTATTTGAAAGTATTTAAAAAGTCTGATTTTGTAGCCATTTTTTGAGAAAAAGAAATCCAGGATCTATTAACGCCTTCACTTGCGCCTGGTCGATTAACACTTACAGAAGCTTGTTTTTACAATTCTTACACATATTTCTACTATTTGGGAATGACAGGTCAGATCGTCGCGTAAGTTCATTGGCTACATATTACAAACTTTACTTGTGTGGCAGCAGTAGAAGTTATAGTCCGATTTGTTTAAAATTATTACGTACCAATAGGCTAATTTTCCGCATATAGGTTCATTAAAAATCAAAAGATTTGGTTTTCGAGCTGCCCTAGAATCGTTGTACTATATTTAGTACGATTCAAAAGCAGGTTCGTCCTTAGGTATGTGCGACGCGTACCATCGCACAGGGCCATCTCGCTTTTGGTGGGGCCCCTGGTTCATTTAAAGAAATAACAAAAGTAATTTAGATGATATGTCGTGGTGTTTACCGAAGATTTTGCTTAAGTTCTGAGTCATAAGATCCCTAAAGACCAATTGAATAATACTATTTTATTGTTATTTTTTCTTCTTTTAATTTGTTGCGTTAAGCTTGGCGAATATATTTATATAATCATGTACAAGTATACATTCGTACACAAATCGAATATTAATTTTATTTCAATTTGAAATTAGAACTTAAATGTTAATTGACCCCGATATACAGACATATTATGTAAAGTAAGAAGTAAATGGTAACAGAAGTAACTTTGATTTTGAAGTACCATTTTATAAATAATTAAATTGTTACGAAATTGTTCCTTAAAATGCCTATGTCTCTGTTTCCAGGTGCCTTCGACGTGAATGCAGCCACCACCCAAGAGATGGTGTCCACCATCCTGTTGGTAGGCGAGATGATATTGGACTGTGAGGCAACCCAGGTCTGCGGAGGCATCGTCATCGTGGACATGGCCGGCATGTCACTACACCACTACAGACAGTTCCTCACCGTGAACTTCCTGTCCTTCATGATTAATTTATTACAGGTAAGAATGTTTAACCGTGAAGCATCTTTAAAATAATTTAAATGGGGTATCTGGTTAGAAAACCTATGTTAAGTTATTAGAAGAATCCATTCCTCAAAATTATAATACAAAAAAATATGAAATGAGATTTCACAAGATAATTTCGCCTATTAAGAAAAACTTAATCGAAAAGGGAGAAAACGTAGGATTTGATTAAACTATTGAAAACAGAATCAAAGGTCAACTTATAATTCCTTCTATGATGTGATATATTTGGACACATTTTAATCCATTATATCTTTTAATAACTGTAAAATCTATAGTGAAAACAGTCTTAAGAGAGGTTACACTTTATTTCAGTGCGTTTGTTTTACAAGTTAATCAGTTTCAGTAATTTTGCAACTCTTTGTTTTAATTATTTCCTCGTGACTATTGCTTATTTTGTAACTCTTGATTTTAATTATTTCCCCATGACTATTACTTATTTTCTAACTCTTGGCTAAATTATTTCCCCATGACTATTGCTCAGTTTGCAACTCTTGGTTTGAATTATTTCCCCATGACTATTGCTTATTTTGCAACTCTTGGTTTCAATTATTTCCTCGTGACTATTGCTTATTTTGCAACTCTTGTTTTTAATTATTTCCCATGACTATTGTTTATTTTGCAACTCTTGTTTTTAATTATTTCCCATGACTATTGTTTATTTTGCAACTCTTGTTTTTAATTATTTCCCCATGACTATTGCTTATTTTGCAACTCTTGGTTTTAATTATTTCCCCAAGACTATTGCTTATTTTGCAACTCTTGGTTTCAATTATTTCCTCGTGACTATTGCTTATTTTGCAACTCTTGTTTTTAATTATTTCCCATGACTATTGTTTATTTTGCAACTCTTGTTTTTAATTATTTCCCATGACTATTGTTTATTTTGTAACTCTTGATTTTAATTATTTCCCCATGACAATTGTTTATTTTGCAACTTTCGGTTTTAATTATTTCCTCATTACTATTGCTAATTTTGTATCTCTTGGTTTTAATTATTTCCCCATGACTATGGCTTATTTTGCAACTTTCGGTTTTAATTATTTCCCCATGGCTATTGCTTATTTTGTAACTCTTGATTATAATTATTTTCCCATGACTATTGCTTGGTTTTAATTATTTCCCCATGACTATTGCTCAGTTTGCAACTCTTGGTTTGAATTATTTCCCCATGACTATTGCTTATTTTGCAACTCTTGGTTTCAATTATTTCCTCGTGACTATTGCTTATTTTGCAACTCTTGTTTTTAATTATTTCCCATGACTATTGTTTATTTTGCAACTCTTGTTTTTAATTATTTCCCATGACTATTGTTTATTTTGCAACTCTTGTTTTTAATTATTTCCCCATGACTATTGCTTATTTTGCAACTCTTGGTTTTAATTATTTCCCCAAGACTATTGCTTATTTTGCAACTCTTGGTTTTAATTATTTCCCCAAGACTATTGCTTATTTTGCAACTCTTGGTTTCAATTATTTCCTCGTGACTATTGCTTATTTTGCAACTCTTGTTTTTAATTATTTCCCATGACTATTGTTTATTTTGCAACTCTTGTTTTTAATTATTTCCCATGACTATTGTTTATTTTGTAACTCTTGATTTTAATTATTTCCCCATGACAATTGTTTATTTTGCAACTTTCGGTTTTAATTATTTCCTCATTACTATTGCTTATTTTGTATCTCTTGGTTTTAATTATTTCCCCATGACTATGGCTTATTTTGCAACTTTCGGTTTTAATTATTTCCCCATGGCTATTGCTTATTTTGTAACTCTTGATTATAATTATTTTCCCATGACTATTGCTTGGTTTTAATTATTTCCCCATGGCTATTGCTTAATTTGTAACTCTTGGTTTTAATTATTTCCCCATGACTATGGTTTATTTTGCAACTCTTGTTTTTAATTATTTCCCCATGACTATTGCTTATTTTGCAACTATTGGTTTTAATTATTTCCCTATGATATGACTATTGCTTGGTTTTAATTATTTCCCCAAGGCTATTGCTTATTTTGCAACTCTTGTTTTTAATTATTTCCCCATGACTATTGCTTATTTTGCAACTCTTGGTTTCAATTATTTCCCCATGACTATTGCTTATTTTATAATACTTAGTTTTAATTTTTTCCAATGACTATATTGCTTAAACCCTGATACTAAAAACTTATTTTAACGCTTGTTATTTTATGCCTCTAGGACTGCATTCCTGAGAGAATCAAAGATATTCATTTTGTAAATGAGCCTTACATTTTCCACGTGAGTTATAATGTCATCAAACCAATAGTGAGGAAGAAGCTGAAAGACAGGGTAAGTACAAATAATTTCTAAGTACTTTAGAAACGTGGGTTAAAATTATCTTGTTAAAAAGTTTTTCTACTTAACTTGTATTTAATTCCATAAATTCTATATTTAAAATATCGTTTTATCTTTTATTAGCTCTATCCAGTTTTGAAAGGTGGAAAAAATTACATTACCTTCAAATAAGTGCCATTTAATCGAATAAATTACAATCCCATTTGAATTGTTTTACATTTCTTGCAAACAATAAACTAATATTATAAAACACATCTTGTTATTTGAGGAATTCTAAAGAAGTAAATCCTATTCGGATCGTTTTCTAAGTTTCTAAAATTGTTCTCTTTTGGATTGATTCAAATCCCAATTTGATTTAAAAACTGTTAAAATATCAAATAAATAATTTAGTTAATTAAAATGCGAATATTAAATAAAATAATTTGAAATTTATGTTTCACACAATTGTGTTTTATATATTTAAGTTATTAAATTTTAAAACCATCTGTAAAGAAACTGTTGAGAAAATTATGTGCCTGCTTTTAATGTAGAATCCCTTATTATATAACAAAATAGGTTATAACAAATTTTCTTATTTTCTTGAAAACTTGTTTACTTTCTCAAATGTGTTGAAATCGTTGACATTAGTAATTAATAAAATTTAAATAAACACTGTGTTATCTCATTTTTAAAACTTGAAAACATCTTAAAATTTTGCTGTTGTTTTATTCCTTATTTATGGTATGAATCATCTAGAGTTTGGCACAGCTTGGCCATATTTTGCCCTTGTGCCAATAAACCCTAATAAACTAACCAACCAACCTTATGATTTCGCCTAAAAAATTAAGAATTTTTATTTGAATAACTTAAGTAACCTCTTTTTTGGTATTGCAATCAAAATAACATTCCATTATAAAAATAATTGCTATTTCTTTTCAGTTGCATTTCCATGGAAGCAACTTTAATACCCTGCACTCTTACGTTCCCAAAGATTGCCTGCCAGAAGAACTAGGAGGAAACCTTGGAAGGTTTGATAACAAGGAGTTTGCCGAATACTTTTTCAGCCAAGAAGCCTTCATTGAAAGAATCAACAAATACGGCATTATAGATAAAAAGCCTCATCAAAAATAAACCTCAATGACTAAGAACAATGGAATTGGTGATAGAGATAATTTGCTTTTTTTAGCCATAAGCTCATCAAACTTGGCCGAAAAATATTTATTATTTTTTTAAAAAAATCACTTTTAATTTTTGTATTTTTTCAAGAATGTTTATAATAAAAATACAATGGCTAACAGCGTGGAATTGCAAGCTCAGCCCCTCTGTGATAAATTAACTTACAGGTGAAAGTTTCGTAAAAAATGACGTTTATAAATAACTTTTTAAAAATATTTCCTTGAGCCATTAAGTTGAAATTACAGTCCTTTTCCTTTTATATTGACCACATAAATCAATAAGCAGAAATCTTTATAATGGTATAAGGTAGAGAACTAATGATAAATTTTCGAAAAAAAAAACTAGAGACAAGATTGTTTTTGCAACATAATTACTTCTTGGTTTTCAATTCCTGCGCTATAGGGAAAAACCATGAACTGCGTCGTTTGTTGAGACCGCCAAAGTTAATGTTTGGGAAATTCCCCGTCTAGTTCATAACCAACTACGCAATAACTATTCACGAACTTGCAATCTCTTTTACTTCCAAAAAGCCTTTTCTTATATTTAATAGCTAAAAATTTACTGTATAATAGTGTATGATTTATCTTTCCTCAACCCTTGTGCTTTCATTTTATTCTATTTGTCTTTTTTTTTTAAATAATGAGTAGAAACGTTAATCTTGGTAATAATCTCTATTATTAAACTAATGTTGAATTAATACCTTTCCTTTAACTATTAAATTCGAGTTTAATGAGTTTTCCTCGTGTTATCACGCTAATAAGCTTTCCCACAATCTCTTAACAGAAAAAAATTCAATCCGTTTCCTTTCTAATGATTATTTACTGTTAAAAAAGGTACTTAAAAATGAGTACCTGAACCTAATCGTTTTTCTTTGCGTACAATTGAATCGTAAATGAGCGACGACGTACTCAAATTTCAGCAACCTTACTTTCTCAAAAATTAGCAGTATGATTTAATATTGCTAATCTCAGCTTCTGTTCAAGCCATCTTATTAAAGTGACCTGACAAACTTAAAATAGTTGTTCAGAAGATGGTTTTCCACCTTATTTGATGTCGATTGCTTAAACGGAATCGTACGCCTCAATTATCTTACTTCCCATTCTTTTGGCACACCTTATTAATATTTCTTATGTTTATAAAATCTTCAGGTCACCCTGGTAGTTTAACGGATATGGCTCTGGGTTGGGGTACCTGAGGATCTGGGTTCGATTCCCGGTTGGTCTTAGTTGTAATTGTCGATATTTATTGAAAGTGATTTATGAAGGCATCCTATGTAGGCTAGCATCTGCTCTTTTAATTCCTTTTTACTCATTGTACTCATTTTTAAGTACATGCCTTTTTCAAAATTGAAACTTACTTAAGCATTGATGATTATAGTATTTCCTTTATACCCATAAAGATCAATACCTTGAATCCTTATACCTTAAAGAGGGAAAAGAGCTATTCGCGAACTTCTATCTGAAATACAGAATAAATTTGAACTCGATTACACTGTTGAGTTTGATGTTACACGCCTTTAACCCTGCGGCCGTCCCAATAGACACAGTCTACCAACTTTTTTTTTTTTTTTTAATTCGTGTCATTCAAAATAAGGTGAGCTCAACTTCAAGCCGTTAATGTTTGATTATGATTTCGATGTGTCCAATGCAGGCATTGGATAATTGACTATGAAATTAATAAGATGTGGATAAAAATGTGTATTTTTTTAAATGTTTTAATTCTAGTACTATTTTCATGTGCTAAAATTACTGATGCGTTTTGCATGTAACACAAAAGTATACAATTTCTTTTCAGATGTTCTGTCAATAAAAATGTACCATGCAGTAACAATAAAAGGCTGTGTAAAAAGTGTAATATTTATCTTTCACACATTGTAATAATACAAGGTCATGGAATATCATTTATTTGGACATCGAAAATAAGTGAGGCCTCCGTGGCCAAGTGGATTAAGGCGTCAGCTGGGAATCCAAAGGGTCCCCGGTTCGAACCTTTGCGCGGACTAGACTAAAGAATAGTAAAAAGTAGTGATATTGCGATCGGAGGGTTGCCAACTTCGCTACCAAAATATTAGAATGTCGTCCAGAACATCCGCAAAAAATTAACGGCGTGTATACGGGACTGGTGCACGATAAATCTGATCGGAGTCCCGACGTCTATTGAAGGCGTTGGGTGCCAGCTCAGGTGTTGTCCTCGTCATCTGACCATGGTTCAAAAATACGAGGCATTGTTCCCGGGTCTTTCCTTTTAGATAAGCCCCCGAACCGGTGCCAATAGCCCACTGTGCAGCTCTAGTGCGACGTTAATTAACCAAACCAAACCAAACTAGCTGAACGTTATATCTGTCATGGTTCAAACAACGCTAGTTGCCAACTGTGGTCTTGTCCTCGTCATCTGACCATGGTTAAAAATTACGAGTGAGTGTTCTGAGTCTTTTCTTCGGGATACATCTCGAAACATTGTCAATATCCCATTGTGGAGCTCTAGTGAGACGTTAACCTATCTAATATTTCCGGGGATATTGTCCCAAATACGGTATTTATATTTCACTTGGACTGGTCTTTTAGGCTTTATGCGTGGTTTGGTTTTTGTTAATTAACGTCGCACTAGAGCTGCACAGTGGGCTATTAGCGACGGTTCGGGGTCAATCTCGAAGGAAAGACCCGGGAACACATTCACACACACATTCATACATGCACCTCGTTATTTTAGAACCATGGTCAGATGACGAGGAAACACCTGAACTGGCACCCAACGCCTTCAATAGACGTCGGGACTTTGGACCCCGATCAGATTTATCGTGCACCAGTCCCGTATACACGCCAGTATAATTTGCTGGATATTCTGAACGACTTTCTAGTATTTTTGTAGCGAAGCTGGCAACCCTCCGATCGCAAGATCACTACTTTTTTGGCTTTATGCGTGTTACGGCTAGCAAATTACAGTAATTTTTTAAAGTAGTTTAAATAGGGGAAATATATAATTGTTTTGAACTATTGATAACTATTGATTGCGCCCGAGAACTGTTTAGTTAGATGAAAAATTGACGCACAACAACTACACAATGGGCTATTGCCGACTGTTTGGAATCGATTCAGAAAGATATTTTGTTGAATTAATGATGAGCTATTATATTGGCAACGGTTATGGTTGCTTGAATTGGGATATAAGCTGTTTTTTTTTTTTTTAAAGTAATGTGCCATTGCCCAGTCCCCAGTTGCCCAGAGGATAGAGGCGTTCGGCTAGTAATCAGAGGATTGCGAGTTCAAGCCCGACTGATGGACTTGACAAAGAAAAGTAAATTTGTAGTGATCTTGTGATCGGTTTGGTTTGGTTAATCAACGTCGCACTAGAGCTGCACAGTGGTCTATGGGCGAAGGTTCGGGGCCTACCTCGAAGAAATGTCCGGGAACGATGCCCCGTAATTTTGAACCATGGTCAAATGACAAGGCATCCGACGCAACCTCAAAAGGCGTCAGGACATTGGACCACCATCAAATTTATCGTGCACCATAGTCCCTTATACACGCCAGCATAATTTGTTAGATGTTCTGGACGACGTTCTAGTATTTATGTAGCGAAGCTGGCAACTCTACGATCTCAAGATCACTCTACTTTTTTAATGTTCTTTGTTTAGTACACCGCACGGGCTCGAACTTACAATTATCTGATTACCAGTTGAACGCCTTTATATACTGGACAACTGGGGGCCCGGCCCTGATTTTGCGATCGGAGGGTTGCCAGCTTAGCTACTAATATACTAGGTTTAGTTTGGTTTTGTTAATTAACGTCGCACTAGAGCTGCGCAGTGGGCTATTCTAATATACTAGGAAGTCGTCTAAAAATATCCAACAAATTATATTGGCGTGTATACGGGACTGGTGCGTGATAAATCTGACCGTGGTCGTTCAATGTCCTGACGCCTATTGAAGTCGCGTCGGGTGCCAGTTCAGGTGTTGTCCCCGTCATCTCACCATGGTTAAAAAATACGAGGTATTGTTCCCGTGACTTTAGATAGGGCCCGAACCGTAGCCAATAGCCCACTTTGCAGCTGTAGTGCGACGTTAATTAACCAAACCAAGCCATTGCTCAGTCATAAACGAACCTAAACTAATCAGACTGCTCATGGCAACGGTGCGAGTTTACACAATTTGAAACGTGGTAGGATCCCATTACCGATTTCAGTGAGTGAGATTAAAATAAGTGCGTTTGTTATTAATCGCTATATTTATTGATATATATATATATATATATATAAAATTTAATGTGCTGTTGTGCAATAAATTGCTGAAAGAAAACTAGACGAAAGTCCATTCTCGAGTAAGTACATAAATTAATTTTTAAAATTCGAAATAAAAGTTCTCTGTGTAAATTTTTTTTAAATTGCATGTGCTTTAAGAAATGTTTTTTATTTCATAAAAAACGCAATTCTTTATTTTTATATATTTTTTTTAATTCTGAGGTATATAAATATTTTTAATAATTGTACCGAAACCGACTTTGATTTTCGTCGTCAGGTGAAAAAAACAGTTCACTCATGGAATATTTAAGTACGTCATTATTAAAGCAAACTGCTTAGTCAAATTAGTAATTTTAATAAAATAGAAAGGAAAACAATAATCAACTCTTCAAAAGCAATGTGTTTATAGATTATCAAGGGAATGTTTTTATAACAGTCTTTTTAAAAGCCAATTATAACCAGCCATTGAAAGAAAATCGAATTTGATTATCGTCGAAAAAGAACACTTGACAGTTAGTGGTTTCCATGTTCTATTTTTTTTTTAATCCATGTTCTAGTTCTATTTATGTTATAATATATTTCACAGACGATTTTTGTTTCATTTAAAATATTTTTTACCTTTCTTTAACGGTTATTTTTTAAAGAGAGTGCTCATAAATGTTACGAAGAAATGTTCTATTTTTGAAAATTTGCTTAAAAAAATAGGATATATAATTTAATTACATTAACACATAAACACTGTTTATGTAGGAATTCTTGTTATTTGTATGAGTTTATAATTTATATGTAGTAAAATATAGCAAATTTTACTAAGATAGTTGTTTTGAATTCGAATTTATCTGTACAAGAAATGAAAAATCGCTGTACGAAGTTAATAAATAGTGTTTAAAGAATATTTAAAATAAGTGACAATGCATCAAATTATTAATAAAAATAAGGCACAAAGAATATTTGTAAGGATATTTCTATTCCTTCAAATACATGTATCTGCACGGATTTAACTTATAACGAAGATACGTTTGATGTGCATATAAATATATTCTACTATAATTACTACTTTAAAAACTCCGGTTAATTCCTAGTGTCCGGTGCCCTCGCCAAATGGGATTTGGCGACAAATGATTTGGCGATAAAGTTTATATTTTGGCAAATTTTTTACCCACGTAGCTGCGTCATGCTGCACTTGATGATGCGAAGATGCATCTAGTTAGATGATGCGTGCGCACATCTAGTTTAGACTTGGTTTCACGCATTTCTGCCATTTTTGAATGGACGTACGACGGCTACGTGATGATTTAAATTTTTCTGAGCTAACGATGTATTAACGATTATTTGAATAGCAAGTATTTTTGGAAATTGGTGATGAAAGGCAAGAGTGCCATCGAAATGCCCCAAACAACTGCCCGAAGGATCGCCTGTAAGCACCATGATCGAATGCCCGGACCAACGCAATGTCCGCCATTTTGAGTCATCTGACCATGGTTCAAAAATACGAGGCATCGTTCCCGGTCTTTCCTTCGAGATAGGCCCCGAACCGTCGCCAATAGCCCGCTGTGCGGCTCTAGTGCGACGTAAATTAACCAAACCAAACCGCCATTTTGATTTGGCGACAACAAAAAAAAACGTCATTTTTACCTTGGCGCCAATTTTCGGACTTGGCGACAACGGGGCACCGTACACTAGGAATTTACCAAAACTCCCTTAAACATATGAGTGTCTTTTTAAAAAAATTAAGTATCTTTAAATTAATTTAAAGCAAAAAAAAGTCAACTAAAAATTATACACATTTTGTTCCGTGCAAGAATTAATTCTGTCCCGGACATTATTGCATGCATACGAAACTTAATGAATGGGAAACTAATGACAGATTTTGATCCTTTCAATTTGTGCACACTGTAAAAAAAAAGCACTTAAAAATAAGTACATGAACCTACTTGTTTTTCTTTGAGTACAATTTGATCGTAGATGAGCTATGACGTACTCAAATTTAAGTAACCGAACTTTTTGAAAATTCAGCAGTGTGATTTAAAATTGCAAATCTCAGCTTCTGTTTAAGCCATCTTAGCAATACGACTTGACAAACTTAAAATAGTTGTACAGGTAATGGTTTTCCACATTATTTGATGTCGATTGCTTAAATGAAAACTGAGTTATTACAACTCAATTATATTACTTCCCATTCTTTAAACCTTTTACATTTCTTCTGTTTATAATTTCTTCAAGTCGTCCTGATAGTTTAATTGATAAGGCTCTGGACTGCGGTGCATGAGGATTTGTGTTCGATTCTCTATAAGTTTTGGTTATATTTGTTGATATTTATTGAAAGTGATTTATGAATATTCAGCGTATATAGGCCAGAATCTGCTCTTTTTATTCATTGTACTCATTTTTTAGTACACGTCTTTTTCAAATTGAAACTTATGTATTCAAGTCCATTATAAACATCAAATGTACTAAAAAAAAAAAAAGAGCATATTTTGCTTTTGAGTACCTATTTTTAACAGTGCAGGCGAAAGCTTTCTGGCAACTTTGGTATGCGAAGTCTGGTTAGTATAGAATGTCTATAATTACCGCGCATACACACAGTGGCGGCGATTTTGGGGGTAGGGGGGCAGGGGAAGGATTTGCCCCCGCACTTTTTTCGATTGTTGCCCCTCACTTTTTTAATATTGCACTTTAAAAATAAAACATAAAAATAAACAAAAACCCCTACCCATTCCACCTTTCTGACGTTTTTGTACCACGTAAGGGCAAGGAGGAGTCGTCGTCAACTGTAGTTTTCCGCTCCCATAAATCTCCGTGGAATCATTTTATTGGGATAAATAGCATACCATCATGTAGAGGACGGTGGGCCACGTCAACCAGACCTATTATAAACCCATTACGACCTTTGAATTTCGTGAGTAGAAAGTCGCTCTTAACTGCAGAATACGATTTCACCTTCAAAACTCCACGGGTTTAATGGCAGATCAAGATATGGTAAGATCAAGATATATAGATATATAAAAATTAAACAGAATAGCGGGGTTTTCCTCATAGGACATCGCCTGAAAAATATTGCAAATCAATAGAAACAGCAAACAACGGTTTGAATCAATACAGAAGCAATTAAAAAATGCAGTTGTAAAATAAAATTTCAAATACCACTTATAACTTAGTGCCTTGTTTCTAAACTTCCAGTATATGTATATATAACTTATTACGTGCTAGATTGATATTTGTTGATAGAAGATAGTGGCGTAACAATTCAAAAATTATGAGTATAAAAATTATACTTAACTAGTTCAATTCCCAAAATATTTGGCAATATAAAAAATAAACGCTACTTATGCTAAATATTTAGTAATAGTAGTTTAGTAATTAGTCATTAATAATAAGCAGTTATGCTAATAAGCAATTAGTTGTTAATTAGTAATTGTTGATTATTAATAATTTATTAATTACTGAAGTATTTGTATATATTTCTTAAAATCTTTATATATTGTTCTCTTACGCGGTGATTGAAAAACACTGTTTTTCTCTATGCGGAATGGCAACAGCTACTTTGTTTACAAAATTCTGTTGCGCCCGCATTTTTATTTTGCCATTATGTAAGCCATTTTTGACGATTAACCTCTTCAATTAATTGGTATATAATTATTTTAATGATGTCAGTTTAAATTAGGAAGAATGTAAGCATTATTAAATAAAAAAATAGAAGTTGTGAAAAAAGCTTTTCCAAACTTTAAATGAAGAAAAAATAGAGTTGGCGCCATCTGTTGGCAATTTTGAAAACTAGATTTCTATGAGCTTCATTTTTATGACGTATAAACTCAGTAAATTACACACTTCTGGTAGGCAAGATTTATGGTAAGCTTAACGTCAATTTTGGCCAAAACAAACTACCAATAATGTTAGAAATTTAACTGAAACGCGGGTAAGGTGCGAAAATAACATGGAAAATAATAAATAATGGTTGGCTTGCCAGTGGTACCATTGTTTTCATTTGTAGTTAAAAATAAATTAGTTTAAATGATTTTATATTGACTTACATGGCGAAAAAATGTACTGATGCCAAGATGAATATTAATTTAAATTTACAATTTCAACTTTTAAAGTTTTTAGTAATATAATCAAAAAAGGATTGTTACTAGGACACATTGTCATTGCTACCTTTTAGCGAGCGAAGCGAGAAGAGGTTTGCGAAGCATACCTATGAGGATTGCGTAGCAATCCTCCAGGGGTTGGCGGAGCGTCAGCGGAGCAAGGGACGGAACCGCCTAGTATTTATAATTTTTGGCAGAACATTTTGACTATGGGGTGAGGGCTTTGAACCCTCTGTACGGTGACAGTTTGTGACCTAGTGGGGAGGGAGCCAAAAATAAGATGAAACGGTGTGACATCATTTATGGATGGGTCCATATTGTATTGCGCAAAATGTAAAATACCAAAGTAATACCATTAGGACATAGAATTCTGGACAATAAGAATTAAGGATAGAAAGAATATAAAAATACATTTTTTTTTCTTTAAAATAAACAGAACAGAAATTCGTGGAGAAATTATCAAGAAGGGGTTACGATGAGAAAAAGCATTACCTAATTCATAGAACAAACTCAAATTTGCATAAATGTATATTGGAGCGCTCTAAACAAAAGTTGATGCTGCCATCTGTCGATAAAATTAATAAATAATTTTTAAAACATAGCCAGTTTTATGTTAGTGCTACCATCTAGTTTTAAAAAAAGGAGTTGTTTTTGAATATAGAACAAGGAAACAAATGTTTTCTTTTAGAATACTTCCCATCAAAATTTTGACAAGGATACTATATTTATGTTCTGCGTAGGAGATCACAAGATTAAGCGGTATGTTGACATGAAGTGCCTTTAGAATATGATCTTCTATCAGGCGTATTTAGCTTTAACTTCTATAATATTCAAAATATCAAAACTATATTAAACTATGTCCCTTTTTTTCATATTCCACACCAAACATTAGGTGTTTTTTACATTTTAATAGAATGTATTTTTTTTAAACTGTTAATTTCCGTTCAATATCATACAAAATGCATAAGAGTAAGAATTTTAGTTTATGTTTGTAACTTGTTTAGATATTATGGAAGTTGGTACACATCAACTGTGATTACGGTCTTGAGTTTCGTAAACCAGGCTATAAGCATTTTTTTAGAAACTAATTTTATCCAAATGTTGTTATTAAATTATAAATAATAGTAAATGATTAGGATAAAAAAAATCATAACAATAATTTCGTTAATATACCTTCCTATTCTAATATTTAAAAAAAAAACTTGTTTAAAATGCTCATTTTGTTTAGGAGTTAACATCATTTTACTATTATCTATAATATTATAGTGTCCTGTATTATATTTTTCTGTACTGTACTGTACTTTCCTGTATTGTATAGTCTCCTGTATTAGAATCAAAGGTACAACTTTACTAGTTAGAATCTAAACGTAAAAGTAATTCTAGCATAATGCGATATTAAAGTAGTTGTTGTAGTAGTGTAGTAATAACAATAACAATAACAACACAACCATAATAAATGCGTAGAAGATTCACACGTACACCTTCCCTTTAATAAGATATTTTTTTGTGGATCTAGGTTCGATTCCCGGTAAGTCTTGGTTTACAACCATATTTATTGAAAGAGATTTATGAAAGTAGCCTATGTAGGCAAGCGACTGCTCTTTTTACTCCTTGTATTCATTTTTGAGTATATGTTTTTTTTCTTCAAAAATGAAACTTATGTATTGGGAGCCATGATATGCATCGAATGTATTAAAAATGAATAAATTTTACTTATTTTTGAGTATCTATTTTTAACAGTGTAGCTTTTAAATTATAGACAAATATATTCTCGTCCTTTTGTCTACGGACCTCTCCGAGATTATTCCCTTCTTCCCATTGTGATCCCTACAAAAAAAAATTGAAATTGTTTTAAATAACGTCGCACTAGAGCTACACAATGGGCTATTACTAAAAGCTCGGCACCAATCTCTAGGAAATACTCATAAAATACTTCGAAATACTATTCGTAATTTTGAACCATGGTCAGACACCGGGGAAAACTCTGGCAATGGTCGACCCCACTTACCAAACGTCTACACCAAGGCCTAACAAAAAAATTCCGATTACGATCTCGGCACTTTTTCCATCATTTTGGGGACAATTGCTGCAAGGAAAGAGAAATTGTATTTAGAATAGTTATTAAAACATTTTGGGGCGCCAATGTTAATGACACAAGCTTTTTTTTAATTGTAAAAATATTATTTTGAATAGAAAATATCCTTGGAATCTAAATTTCTGATAGTAAAATAACTATTGAAATAAAAGTACACATATTTAAATTGTATAAATTGGTGTCATTTATGTAAAAATCCATTCGTTATAATCCATCCATGTTAAAATTAACAAAAAGATTACTTCTTTCATGAATATTGGATTGCATGAATAAAGTTTGGGGATATTATATATTAAGAGTTGGAGATTAGCAATCGTTAGTCGTATTTTGTACCTAAAAATTTCCGTTTAACGACAGTAATTTTTCACCCAGTTGTCATTTTTGACGTCTAACTTTTCATAAAAATATAAGTTTGACAACTGTATCCGTCATTTTTTTACGTCTAACGTTGATTTTCAATAATTGCTTTCATACTTTTGAGTAATTTGGTCGATAATGCGGTTATATTTTTAGAGTATGGAAACATGCTTCTAATTTTATGCACAAAAGAAACTTTAACTATTACAAAAATCTCGTTTAACAGTTTGGCAGCTCTGCCTAAGCAATTTGAATTATTTTAAAATTACGCCTACGCAGAACATTTTCGCAACTAAAAATAATGACTAGGTGCCAAAGACGCCTAACTTTTATTTACTAATATCTGATTAAATAGGAGAGCGCATTCCACAACAAACACAACCACACCTGCATAAAGCTTCTCAAACTCTCACAGTTTACCAAAAATATCCTTCGGCGAAAGTTTAGTATCTTCTTCGGCCTTTATCTACAGCAACTGACCTTTGGTTCGCTACGAACAAAAAGCTTGAAAGGACAAGATCACTTGAGACCGGATTTTATAGAATGTTCCTTAGACGTCAAGTTCAAGGAAAGTCAACTCTTGAGAATCATTATTTCATGCCAAAGGAGCAGGTTGGACAATGGATGAATGGAGAGTTTCATTATTATGTTATGCGATCTAGAGTTTGTGTTTTTGTTTAAAGTTTTGATGAGTGATATGCATGGAATTTTTTATGAGTAGGCCATGATATAGTCTGTGATTCAGAATTGGAAAGAATCTGTTTCTTTTTTACATGTGCTTTAAAATGAATGCTTTGATTTCTGAATTGTGTTGTTAACTTAGTATCTGGCATCGTTAATTCCCATCAATATCCCGTGATTAGTAACATTGGGACAGGTGTTAGAAACATTTTTTGAGATATCAAAATCCATTTTTTAGGTCATGCTTTTTATGAATTGAATAATTATTAAGCAATAATTTTTTACAATGATTTTTTTTACTATTTTTGTTAATAATTGTCCATTTTTATATCTATTTGTATATGTTTCTACGACAATCTAGATGTTTTTAAAAGTTACTGTATAAATAGTTTTTTATTTTATATTTTTACTACTTTTTATATTAGCAATAAAATGCGTGAATGAAATTTAATATGCTTGTTATTTATTTTATATACAAACTACCCGAAATACCCGTTCTGTGCACGGATATCCCAGCATACCCCAGCTTAAAACGTCATAACATAGAAGCAAAAACACACAATTTCTGCGACTCAAATACTTTCACTTTTAAGATATCTTTAAAACATTTTTAATTTAAAGTTAACTACACTTTATTTTTAATGATTTATAACTTAAATAAGTACAAAATAGTATTTCCAACATTTGATTACGAAAAGCCCGAATACATTCCAGGTTTATTTTAGAAAGTAATTTTTAGAAAGTAATTTTCGGGTAGTTTGTATACTTGTAAAATACCTACTAAAGCTAATAATTACGTTTTAATTCATTCCGCTATACATCAAAAGAAGAAAAATCAGCAACACATCAGGTTAAAATCAGAAAGCTTCAATAGAAATAATGTAATGTTAACCCAGTAATTTTTATAAAATTGAATTTTAACATTTAACTTACTTATTTCTATGATACGTCTTTTTAATTTACCCCGTGCGAAGAACGGGTATTTCTGCTATTCTTGGAAGAATAAGTTTTAGAGAAATCCACCCAGAATTGAAAAGGTTACTACACGGAAGTCGCTCTCGTTTTCGCAGACAAAGAAATCGCCGTTGGCGGATGAATCCATCCCCTTTCGTCACTTTGGCGGTCGAAAGAAAACCCTGACCGGTCAAGGTTACAATACCTGTTGTGACTGAGGGGTTCAAGTAGGGTCAAGATTTCAGATTAGTTCCAATGGTTATAAGAAAGTTATATCGAATCTTATTTCTTGTTATTTGTGTTCTAGTGACGTACTTGTATTTACTCTAATGTTAATAGTAATTACTTGTCGTAACTAGGTCGTAACTTATTTGATTTATTTTGATTGGTTTTTTTATTTTGATTGGTGTCGTATACCGTGATATCGTAAAAGGTGTGAATATCGGGTCGGAGACTTTTAAAGTACCTATTATAAACGTCTGTAATAGTAATTTTGTGAAATAATTGAAGACAGTATTAGGTACACAGTGAAAAGAAAGTATTAAATATGTCAATGAAAGTTGGAATAAAATACTTTAATGAAGAGGAAACTAGTGAAAGCGATAGGTACTGAATATATTCAAAATGTGTACTAATGAGAACAATTATAGTAAATGCAGATATATACTGAAACTCGAATAATCAGTTTTGTGATACCTTTTAACTTCGAAATTGTGATCCGCCATTATTAACCTTAGGTATAAGGAAATCAATGTAACGAATCAATGAAATCAATGAATCTTTATATATATTTCTCTTACGCGGTGACTGAAAAACGCTGTTTTTCTGTACATTGAGTGGCAACAGTTAGTTTGTTTACGAAATTCTGTTATGTCCGTATTTTTATTTTGCCATTATGTAAGCCATTTTGACGATTAGCCCCTTCAATTCATTAGTAAATAATTATTTTGTTGATGTCAGCTTAAATTAAGAAGAATATAAACCCTATTACATTAAAAATAGAAGTTTTGAAAAACGCTTTTCTAAACTTTACATGAGCGGAACATTGACGTGGCGTCATCTGTTGGCAATTTTGAAAACTAGATTTCTATGACCTTTATTTTTATGACGTATTAACTTAGTTACGTACACACTTCTGGTAGGCAAGAGAATGGTAACCTTAACGTCAATTATGCCAAAATAAACTACCAATAATGTTAAAAATTAAACTAAAACGCTGGAAAGGTGTGAAAATAACGTGGAAAATAATAAATAATGGTAGAAATAAAATGATAAATAATGACTTGCCAGTGGTTCCATTGTTTTCATTTGTTGTTTAAAAGAAATTAAATTAAATGATTTTATATTGATTTACATGGCGAAAAAATGTATTGATGCCAAGATGAATTATAATTTAAATTTAGTTTCAACGTTTAAAGTTTTTGGCAATATAATTAAAAAAAGTATTGTTACTAGGACACATTGTTATTGTGTCCTACCTTTTAGAGAGCGAAGCGAGAAGTGGTTTGCGGAGCAAACTTATGAGGATTGCGTAGCAATCCTCCGGGGGTTGGCGGAGCGTTAGAGGAGCAGGAGGCGGAGCCTCCTAATATATTTGAAAAGTGTACTAATGAGAACAATTATAGTAAATGCAGATATATACTGAAACTCGAATAATCAGTTTTGTGATACCTTTTACTTCGAAATTGTGATCCGCCATTATTAACCTTAGGTATAAGGAAATCAATGTAACGAATCAATGAATATACTTGAAAAGTGTACTAATGAGAACAATTATAGTAAATGCAGATATATACTGAAACTAGAAATCGAATAATCAGTTTTGTGATACCTTTTAACTTCGAAATTGTGATCCGCCATTATTAACCTTAAGTATACGGAAATCAATGTTACGATGTGTTGCCATTTTGGCATTATAAATATTACAAGTTTTTCTCAAATATTATAAATTATACTTGTATCCATACGAATCCGATTTTGTTCCACGATTTACACAGTTTATCTTCAAGAAGTTTTCATACTAATCAAGCCACATTTTGGCACTCTTCCAATGGCATTTTGGGGTCACTAATTTCGACGTTCAAATTCCATATTCGTGAGACAAGTGACACCAGATAAAGTTCTCATGTAGGTCAGTAGTTAAATGTTTGGAGATAATTTTTTTTATTGACTGTTGAATATTGATGCCAATGCAGAACGTCGATTTCAGCATTTTTGAACTTTGCATCTATATCTTATTATTTCGCATGCTTTTATCTGTAGAGATAAGGAAATCCGAAGATTTCAATTTAAACTTAAAATAAGTATTTGGTATTTGGAAACATTTTTACTTTCTTCATTATAATCTGTATTATATTATCTCCACAACTGTTATTTTTACAATAGAGAAAAATACAAAATGAGGGCTTCCAAATAATCTAGCTCAGTGTCAGGAATTTGTCAAAGGTTAGATCTGAGTTTATGTCTGAGACTTTTCATACTTTGATTGCACACATTTATATATTTTCTCTCAATATGTACAAAAAGTTAACAATGTATTAATGAGGCATAAATATACCAAACTGCTGCAAATAACTTTACTTAGAAATATACTTTTTTCATTTATTACCTTTTTATTCTTTTATATGGGGTTTGAAACTCAAAACCTCTGGTAAAACATTATTACACTTAAGTAACGTAGACTTTTCTAAATAAATTAACAACAAATATCTAGGTCTATTATTACACGAACTTCCAATATCTAGGTTTTATTAAGATGACATATCTACTTTTATATGAGTAGCTTTCAAACTTCAATGCCCTTTCTCTTCATAACGTTTTTTTTAAATTTTGATTTTAAATTTATATAAGTTTAAATCTATTTGCTATGATTGCTTAATATTTTCTACATATACTTTTACATACTTCATCAATTGAGTATACCCATTTCAAGTTTACTGCTACATTTTTTTAAAATTTTTGAATTGTATTTTTGGGTTTTAGCATATTATTAAAACTTTTTAATAAGGGTAAAGAAATGTTGGGAATAAAGTTAATAATATGACATCTTATATGTAAACTAATTTTAAAAAAACATGCTATTTGATGCAAAATGTTTTAAGAAAAAAATTATATTAATTAAAAAAAAAATTTCAAGTAGAACTTTGTGGCATCAATTCAAAATGAACACACACTTCTTGGGGAGCGAGCTACATTATCGTACAATGCGACGCGAGTAGGCGTGGCCAAGGCATACCTTCTGAACGAAAAGTGGTAAAATCGCAATCACGTGACATAACAACATCGTGTAATGATATATTTTGATGCATATTCAACAGAGCTGTCGTAGCACTCTGATTATTAATAATAATAGGTTGTAATTTAAAAAATATGTATTTAAATTGAGCTGATATAAAAAACATCCAAATTTGCTACAAGAATAAGTATATAATAATTTTCAATAGTTTTCATGACAATTCAAACTTTTTGAAAGTTGCATATAAAAAAAAAATTATAAGCACTTACGTAAAAATTAATATAAAAAATTAGATTATTAATTTAAACATTAAATTTTAATATACGCTTTATTTTTTTTAACGTGCCCTGAGTTTGTTGGTTGGTTGTTAAATATTCACACTGGAACTACTTAAAAAAATCCGAAATTGGAAACATGAACCTTTGTTCTGTTGTTTGGCGAGCAAAGATTTCACAGCTCAAGTCTCAATAATAGGACAGAAATGGGCAGCCGGTAAATGTATAAACTAAATAAATAGATTAAAGAAACTCTGTTATAAAAAGAATTGGTAATTTCTGCTGTTTCTTGCTGATACATATATTAAAGGTAAATAACAATAATTTTAAACAATATAAAATACGACAGTAACATTTGAACATCCATGTATGTACCAGTGCCTGCTAAACTGCTTTGGATATGTGTTCAGTAATATTTTTATAATGTAATAGAGATTTCGTTCAATTAAAATCATTATGGTGCATTTTGAGTTAAAAAAAAATCGTCCAAACACATGTACAACAAATATACATATTTTGCAGTCCCTTCTTATCTCTTGAATATTTAACTAATGTCCATATTTTAGAGTACTACATTTTTTTTTACATCCATCCAGTGTAAAGTCTATTTCTAGTTGTCGTAATACTGATTTTCTTAAATGGTAGGGTAGGGCTCAGTAAATTGGTAACTTCGATATTTTGAACCATCCTAGGACACAGTTACAGAATGTTCATCCTAAAAGTATAACATAATATTTCTATTGTTCTACCTGATTTTAGAAAAAATCTGCAATTTGGTCTTTGCAGACCTTTTAATTAAGAGTCTAGTGTGCTTACAGTTTCAACACAAGTTAGATTTAAGTAAAATAGCATTCTTATGTACGAATGTTCTTATGTTTTCAATATTTAAGGCAACAATTTTGTCTTTAGTACCTATTTTGGTAAATGCCTCGTTTGCTGTGCACCCTTGGCACTATTCTGGAAAATTGGCGTCAAAGTTCAAAATTATGTGTTTTTTGTTTACTGCCAAGTCAAAATGGCAAACATAATTGCTGGTTGGATAATTAAATAATGTCGCACTACAGCTGCACAATTCGCTATTGGTGATGGTTTGGATTCAACAATTATGCAATTAACCAATAAAAATACGACAAAATCAAAAGATTTAAGCGTGCACACGTACCATGCGCTAATGTCACAAACTCTTACCTCGATTAATTCCAAGCACATGTTGATCTCCAGCCTGGGACTACTCAGTGAAGCCAGTACCCCCTTCGAGCAGTTTATTATGGTGCTTACAGGCAGCAGTCCCCGAAGCAGTCGGTTATGTCAAAAGTCGTCACAAACATCTTTGGCGGGTCAAGTTCCATGCCCTTTCCACACTTAGGGCAGAAACAAGTCTTTGCCAGCAGTTAAACATTCATACAATGATGACACGTTTGCCTTGCACCTCCAACTTCTGAAAATATTTACTGTTAAGATACACTTCCACAGCGAAATCAACAGGACATGTCAACAACCCAACTCTTTCCTCCATGTCAACAACCATGTGAAATAATTTTAAACCATCCGTGTGCAAGGCCGAGAACTTAATATTCCTCCGCATGGTAGAAAATAATAAATTTAAAAACGGTTTATTAATAAATTATTTTTGGTTTACTAAGTATTACACATTTATGAATGCATCATTACTTTTGCTTGTCATACTTTATACTAATATATTTATGATATTTTGTTTTAGCATGATGGCTGTACTAAATGGGAAATTTTACTAGAATGTCTAGTTTAGACATTCAGTAAAATTTTCTTTTTGGTTTTTTCAAAGATGCTATTGAATGGCTGATGATTGTTTGACAATATGGAAATATTTTGGCGTTCTCAAGTCCAAGGGTTGATCTTGAAGAGGTGGTTCAAATCCCAATTTCATCAACATGGCTTCATCCAATATCGGAATTTCATCGGCTTCATATCCAAAGAGGAGTTCATTCAAAACAAATTGCATAACATCATGAGTCATGGGATCACAAGTTCAAAGTCCATTCAATCTGGCATGCATGGACAGCTGCAGAACTGGAGGAGTTGGTTGTTGTACAACTGGAAGAGTTGGTGGTTGAAGAACTGGAGGTGACACAACTGGAGCTGGTGATTACACAAATGGAGGGGTTGGCGATGGCTCTATGAATCGAGGTTGATGCACAACTGATGGCTGCACGACGCAAGCTGGAGATATTCTCAAGTCCACGCAAGGGGTTTCCGCCAGGATGTATTTTAACACCAAGAAAAGCCCCAGTAATCACGTGGATTTTACACCCATTTATTTTTTATTCTTATCCTACATATTTCCTACAGAGAAAAGTATCAATCATTGTTGTTAAATTAAGTAAATTAATTTAGTTTGAATTGACAAATAAATAATTTTTTGCATTTTATGCATTCAGTTTTTGTTAACCTTTACATGTAGGCTGGGACAACCAAAGATAATGAAGAAGAAAAGATGGGCAATGTACATGCGTAGTAGCGCACAAATGAGGTATTCGGCGTAATGCATTTTGGGAAGCAGATAAAAGTTTCTTTTTCAGTGATAACAGGTTTGTAGACAGCTAGCAAGCGATTCCGATACAGGGAGAAGAGAGGAGGGCGAAAAGCCGTCTGCTTCACACAGAGAGGATCCACACGTGTGAGCTTTCTGTATATCTTTGGTATGTTCACAGAGTACATAAGCTCATACGCAAGCTCTCGAATAGGATTTCAATTAAAAATTTCTTGGAGTATCCCAAATAAGATCTTGGACACAAAAACTCATTCATAAATTTAATACGAAATTAATTAAAATTTTAAATTTCTAACTTTAAGTATTGATGCAATTAATAACGCATTGATAATTAACAATTGCTAATCGGCATAATTACTAATTTCTGGTAGTTTTTATAATAGTAAATAGGGTATGGAAATAGTATACCCCCCTCCCCCACACACATAATTTTTTAATTGCACTGTACTAGCGTTTCAATTTTAAAATGAGAGGTAATATGAAATTAATGTTCAACACATATTTCATTATCTCAAATACTATTCTTTTTTAAATCAAATTATACTTTAATTCTTCAATTATTATAAAGTTATTTAAAAATTAAATTATTCATGTTATTTTTTTGTTAACTTTTGAGTGTTTAATGAGAAAATATTGGCATTACATTTTTTTCTAAGATTTTAACGTTTATATCTTAATTATATTTCAGCTTAATGTAATGTAATTGCACAGTTTTGCTTTGATACGAAGTGATTTAGTTTTTCTTCTGAAATCTTATTTTTTGTTTAACGTAAACTTTTGAACATTGTTTATATTATAAGTATTAATTACTGGTTCAAAACAAGTTAAATGTAAAACCAACATATAATTTTACTTCATTTTTAAATAAATATTTTATCTTCTTTTAATAAAAGTGAAATTAATGTAATATATATAGTAGTAAATCATACTTAGTAGTCTAAAATACTTAATCTTTCCAAGGTATATTGATAACTAAAAATTACTTATTTTCCTTTAATTCTTTCACACATTAATTAATGAAAATATTCAATAAGCATTTATAAATTCATTTGTTTACTCCAATTATAATTTTTATTAAATTTGAAAACTTACTTTAAAATGTGTTAGGAGATGAGACTATGATGTGGAAGCATTTTTAAGTTTGTGTAACAGAAGAAAAAAAAGGAAATGACAGATCATAGTATTAATATATATATAATTTTTTATTTAGATAGACAGGACAAAAAAAATGCGCCTGTCCAAATGAGATATAGAGAAATGCTATTGCTTTTAGATAATTTCATACAGCTAATGAATGCAAGCAAATGCGAAAATCAGACAAATAGTCTTAAGTTGCGATTTACAGTATTTCGACACCTGAATGACCCTATTCCGGAAACTGCGTGCTTTGCAGAATGATTGTTAACGACCCCTCCGTCAGACAGTTACACGCCTCTTATTTGTAAGGCCAGTCATCCTTCCACAAAGCAATGATAACTGTTTTCCCTGCCTTCGTACTCGAAATTCCCCCACACCCCCTTGTTTTGGAATTAGCTCACAGCCATAGTGCAATTTATTGTTACGGAGTCCACGAGAAAAGGTTAACATCGAGGTTCAGCTATCTTATCAGGATTTATCAATCATCCTATCTCTGACCACAGAAAAGCATTTGTCCCACCAGTGAAAATTCTTTAAAATATCCTCTGGTTTCCACCCACATGCTCACAGGTAAAAGAGCTGGCGCGGTGACTTTTCACGAGCTCCAGTTGTACAACCGCTGGCTCCTCCAGTTGTGCAACCGCTAGCTCCTCCATTTGTGCAATCACCAGCTCCAGTTGTGTCACCACCAGTTGTTTTTACCATCAACTATTCCAGTTGTGTAGATGTTCATGCCAGATTGGGTGGACTTGAAACCTGTGACCCCTCTCTATTGAGGTTGCGTAGGGTTCCAGATTAGATGTTGTCCTCGTTATCTGACTATAGTTCAAAATTACAAGGCTTCGTTCCCGGGCCTTGACTTTGAGAATAGGCCCCGTATTATCGCCAACAGCCCACTGTTCAGCTCTAGCGAGACGTTAATTAACCAAATCAAGCCTCGTATTGTTTAACCAAAGTTAAGATGACGAGTTCAACATCTGAGTTTGGTAGTCGGCGCAACCTCAAGTGGCGTCAGGACTTTTAACTCCGATCAGATTTAATGTGCATCAGTCCCTACAAGGTGAAAATTGTGTTTGTTCACGAAAGGATCAATTTTGATAACGATTCGATTTCCAAATCGTTGCGCACATGATGATGATCAAACCCGCCCACACAACCAGAGACATCCTCTGAACATCCCAATTGCCCCCAAAAATCCCCATTAACGTCCGGGTTCTACAGCGGGATCATATGACTTCCACAGGTTTGGTTTGGTTTTGTTAAATAACGTCGCACTAGAGTTGCACAGTGGGCTATTGGCGACGGTTCGGGGTCAATCTCGAAGGAAAGACCCGGGAACACATACACATTCACACACACATTCATACATACACCTCGTTATTTTAGAACCATGGGACTTCCACAGGACTTTCGATATAAGATGGTTCTGGGATCTTCCAGAATTAAGACAGTATGTTGTGCAAAGGATGTCTTAATATCCTAAAATGTTACTTTTATTGCAATTCAAGAATAATTCTAAACAAACTGCCAGTTACCGAGATATTTCATTCTTCTCCACGCAAAAAACGCAATGCATAATAAATGAATGAAAAAAAAAATTTCATTTGTAAAACCATATTTAAATTTGAATACAATTTTTTATTAAAAAAAAGCTTACATTTTTTTTTAAAACGTAAAGTTTTCCCATTCAAGCGATGAATTTTGGTCCATATACTATAATTCACGCAATTGGCGAAGTAAGTGCATCGTTTTACCTGTCTGTCAAAGAAGCTTGTAATATGAAGGAATGGGCAGGGTTTGATTACCGAATAGGCCCAGTGAAGCCCATTATAGTCTTACCTTACATTTTTGAGGGGCCCCCAACTCGCACATTTTATGTAAATATTGAACACCCCCATAGTTTACTATTAAATTTACCTTAACAAAATTGGATTATAAACTTTATAGTAAACAAAAATTGTAACTTGTATTAAATTTGTTCAAATATTAAAAAAAAAATCAAATTATACAGAATATTAGGAATTCCATTACTTATTAATGTATTTCTTTATATAATTTATAATGTGTTATATTAGACTGTCATTGAGGGCAAAGGTTAAGTTTATAAAAGTTCGATTTGATGTTCCAGGGTCTATTTGAGAGTAATTGGGCCTCCATTTAAAGGCGGGCTTTTCTTAATGTCTTAATCGGGCCCTGGGAATGGCTGACAAATCAAGTGGAACAAAATATAATGGAATTATATAAAACAAAATGAACATTGATTTGATATAATTTTTTTTATTGAACTGTTACTTATAATTTATAGGCAATATATCATAAATTTCGTATTATGATTTAAAATTTAATTTCTATATTTTATCAATTTAAAAAAGTTTTTTAATGCATTTGTTTATTTTCTTTTCCCAACATGTTTCTCCTCCCTCCATATTGCGATTAAATTTTCGCAGTCATCGGAAGACCGAATCTATCCTTTATAAGCAGCAACGAGGTTAGGCAGAGACTATCTGAAAGATAGTGTCATTTTTTTTTGTGTCATATAGTCTGTATTTTTTCATTAAATAGTCTAACTTGTCATTTCGTTTTAAGTTTGCTTTTGTGTTTTTTCGTCTGACTTTTCTTTTTTTTAAGGAATTAGTTTTCCAAAAAAAAAAATATATATATATATATTTATAGAAAACGTTTTTTTTGTAAAATAAAAGTTACAATCAATTAATTACCCCAAATAAAAACATTAACAAATTTTTCCCAAAATATTCTGTGTAATGAAAAAATTATTTAAGAAATTAACCAAATTCAAGGAATATTTTGGAAAAGTGCCTTATAGATTAAATTTTTATTACGTTGTACACTCGTTTAACTAACAATTTTGTTTTGAATGAATGTCCTAAAACTCATAAATTAATGCTATTTTAGATATGTATAAATAACACATTCCCTTTGTTATTTTAGTAACCAAATTTGCAAATATAGATAAAAAACATCAGCATACTCAAACGATACAATTTGACTGCTTACAATTGAAAATTTAATAACAGAATCTTTAGGGATATGAAGACTTTACAAAAATTTATTTACAATAAACTTTTTAAAAACGTATGTTCTTTCCTTATTTCACTTTGAGCTACTTTTCAAGGTGAATACAGTACGTTATCAGTTTTAGTATTATTCCTGGATTTTGTTACTTATACCAAACATCTGAATAATGAATATTAGAAAGATCCCGAGTTAAGAAAAGGGCAAATATGAATCGTAGCAAAGCATATTTTAAGGAATTTTAATTGGAGGAGCAAATTAAATTCTGCAGAAAGCAGAACTCCAGAAGTTAATGATAACTTGTACTTAAAATAGCAAATTTTAAACTAATTTAATAGACTTAAAGTTTAAAATTATATGTTCTATAAAAAGTTAATTAAAAAGAAGTGAACGAATTCATGAAATTTTCTGACGATTCCTAAAAGTATGTTTTATTTGTTTTCATAATGCAAAATTTTATTAAATTTTTAAAAAAAAATATTTTTTATATTTTTTCGGTGAAACTTGACAGTTCCTTTCCACTAAGAAATTATTTTTATAAAGATAATTGAAATAAAATAACTCATATAACAATAAAAATATTTTTTTCTTATTTATTACAAATATTTTTGCACACAAACATTAATTTACAATGACATAAAATAATAAATTAAACATTCTTCAATATCTTTTTAAAATCTTGATCGCAAGATGTATTTTTCTAATCCAAGGGAAATCTGAAAAAAAAAAGCAAAAAAAAAAACACACAAAAATTTAGTAAACAAAAAACACATTGAGTGCACACTAATATTTTTACGGTTATTAACAGACAGCAAATGAAAATACTTCAAGTTTAGATTATTTTTGTCGCACCCCCCCCCCCCCCAGATGATATTTATGAATGCAGATGCAAGACAGACCACTGTGTGATGGACCTTTCCTAATATTTCTTAGTTAGTCTTTCTTAGCATTACAAGCAGTAAAATTAAGAATTGAATAATTAGCATTACAAGCAGTAAAATTAAGAATTGAATAATTAGCATTAATATTTAAATTAATATAAATAGATTCTTAAATATATTCAATAAGAAACATTTTATTAAACAAATTTTAAACATATTAAAATACTTGTTATACTATTACTGCTACTGTGTACCATGTATGAATATTCTAAATTTATCTGTGTTAAAATCTTTAATGAATAATTTTTTGACTTATGAAATGCATCATTAAAACTCCACAATTAAAATAATCATTTTGTGTAATGTCAGGAGGAATTAAAATCTTAAAATTTACTGATGGTTTTCATCTATGTAACACTATGTGCAGCTATTTAATATAATTGATCTTCATTTACATGGTAGCAGATTTACAAGATCTAAAATTTTCAATACAGCATTACAAGCATCAATTATTAACAATATCCATTGGAAATAACATGGAAATAACTTATGAACTTAATTTCATTTAGATTCTCCATCAGAGAGTTTAATTTATCATATTATGTTATAATACATTTTATTATAGTTTACTGAAAATTATTTTTACTACTTAAGATTTGGTGGAAATCTGAAGTCATTTGTCAACTAACTAGACCTTTACTGGTACTCATACCTCCCCCCCCCCCCAATATACGAGGGTGGAGTAAAAAATTTCCAGCCTGAGGAACAAATTTTTTTTTAAATTTTTCCTCTATCAAGTAAAATGCACTTTTTATAACGGTGCTCTAATGCAGTGATACAATGATTTTGATGAACGAAGTGACACAAATTATGTAAAAATAAAAACTTTGATTTTGAAGGACTGTCAATAAGTACTCAAAGTCATCATCGATATAAAAGAAAGGGAACAAGTTTATTCATCCCATACGACATTATGCAGAAACCTAATATTGTTTCAACTAGCTATGAGTCCGGGACAACAGGCAGCATATATAAAAACATTACAGAACTAGGAGGAGATACATGTACAATTGCAGCATCTTGTGCAACAGCAGACAGAACAAGAATAGGCAAGTTGCAATGGAAATTTTAACTGTTGCAAGTAAGAGTGGTGCTTTCTTAAATATACAACTCTGCATTGGAATAAAAAACTTTCAACAGCAATGTCCAATAAGTACAAAATAAAAAAAACGTTCACCAGCAAAAGATTCTTGGTGTGCCTGCATATCCCCAAGGAACTAATAGTAAATGCGACTCAATCCTTGCCGACTTAATATATGAGCAACCGACTTCTTAGCAATGTACAAACAATTATGAACATGATATTTGACACAACTTCTTCCAACACAGGCCATGTTACTGCTGCTTCTGTCAGAGAGCAAAATAAATTGGGACATAAATTTCTTTGGTCAGCTTGCCGCCTTCATATAAAAAAAAGTCATTTTGTCTCATGTTTTGGTGACTTAAAGGTCGAGGCTTCTAAGTTACTAGGTATAACCTTATTTAAACTATTTTGTAACAATTTTGATCAAGATGATGGTGAATTTGAACCATATGACCCAAAGTCAGTGAATGTGCAAGCGAGAAGCAAAATTAATGATCTTGGAGATAGTGCAATCTATGCAGCAAAATGTGCTATCGATTCTGGAAAATAGAGATGATTATATGGAGTTCACAAAGCTTTGTCTAATATACCTTGACTTTCCCAATATTACACAAGCAGTAAAATTAAACTGACCAGGAGCTTTGCACAAAGCATGTTGGATAGCTAAACTGTTATACATGATTAAAATTTGTCTTCTTGAGCAGCAACTACCTACCGGCACAACAACATGTCAAACTGTGTGACTTTGCCGCTCTCACCTACAGCACATGGTATTGTGATTCTGCCATAATATCTCTTTGGAATGTCCTACAAATGCTATGTTCTCTTATAACGTACAAGGTTGTCCATCCCATCATATCTGAAAGTGCAATTAGCACTTTTGAAAACCATTACTGTTAGTATCTTACATGAGATGGTTCCACTTGTCCTTTGGAGCAACAGAGTTCCACCACAAGAACGAAAAGCTATCGCTGATGCAATGCTAGCTACAATACTAAATTCCACTGATACTGCTTTTAAATTTCAAGGTTGATATGGTATGGATTTTGAAAAACCCATATTTCCCAAAAATCTCACTGTAAATACAACTATTTCTAATTCAGTTGAAACGGATTCTTGGATTTTATTTTATCTATTTGAACTAGACTAAAATTTTTTAATAGAAGATGTTTCTGAATGGTTTAGTTCTGTATCCTACACCACACACACACAAAGTTGCAAGCATTGAATGTTGTCAATGACTGTGCAGAACGAGGGGTGAAGCCAAGTACTGATTTCATAGAATCAGCAAAATATGAAGATCACTACCAACATGTTCTGCAGGTCGTCGAACAAGATCGACAAAAACAGAGAAATCTGCGAAAACGGCCGAAATTGACTATAGTTTAAATTGAGTGTACTTGTACGAATTAAATTGATATTAGAAAGTTAATAGTATATGATTATATATTCTTTTATTATATCACAAAACAATCTTAATTGCATTGTTTTATTAAAGCATACATTATTATATATTTTTTTTTCAGAATTTTTATTTTTGTTGTACATTCCTGGGACTTGAGGACCACATAGATGTTATTCAATTTTTACAAAATTCTACGTATATAATTTTTTTTAGCATTTCGAACAAAAATAACATAGGGACAGACAATTTCCATGAAATTTTTTAAAATATGGGGCGTTTGATGCACCCTACCGTACACTATGAATTTACCGAGAGAGGAAATGTTCTCTGTAACCCATCTTGGAACATAGAAAAGGTTTAAAGATTATATTATGTTCAATAATCCATGACTCAGGTGTAATCCCATGCACTTAACAATAGAATAGCCTATAAACTAGGACCCTCATTAGCAGTGCAAAAGAGTATACAAATCAAATTTAGAAAAATTTAAATTAATCAATTAACTCACTACAATGAATTGAACAAAGCAGAAGTAGCTTCCCAAATAAATATAAATTAATAAGTGCAGCAACGGAAACTAGCCTAACTAAATAAACAATTAACTAACGATAAAATATTTTTAGAAACGAACTAATATAATTTAAATACTATATTCTGGATGTTTCATTAAAAACTGACAACAAATTGAAATAGCACAAATTTCAACGTTAAAATTTGAAGTTTAGCGATTTAATCTAAAAGAAAGAATGAAGGACAAGTAAACAATTATAAAAACGTCACGGTTAGAGAGGAAAATAGGTAAATAATAAATATACTAATACAAAATATTATTTTGCATCAATGTTCGAAACCAGAAAGTAATATTCATTTTTACAACTTTACCACTTTTATGACGTAGGTATGCCTGGCCACGCCTACTCGCGTCGCATTGTACTATTTTGTGTAACCTTCCTTCTTGGGACTTGGAATTTTTTTGCACCAACCTCTACTCCTGGATTGGTTATGATAGTTTGTTGACATGAAGCCAATTGAAGGAGATTAACAATTGTATTACACGCTTTTAATCACTACAGCTATATGTCGTATATGCTTCATGCTAAAATAAATCGACATGCAGTGAAGTACGCTGTTTTTTTTTTTAAATTAACATATTTTGAATGCAGTTTGCGTTTAAAAAAGATAGACATTGAAAAGTCAAAGTCGAAGTGCATAACAAACAAGAACAAACACTATATTTGTGGAAATAATAAAAATTAATTCTGTAAGTAGAAAATATAATATTTATACACATTTTTACAACGCCATGACATTAAAAAAAACCACTAAATCTCTTTAAAAAAATTAGTTGGGACATAGTATATGGCTGCATTTAATTATCTCCCACAAAGTACATAGGGGAAATCGGTTTCTGCCTTGATATTTTAGCAGGATAAGATAAAATAGTGTTGTATTGGATGTTAATTCAGTGTTTATTAAATATACAAAAATATACAATACATATATTTATTAATGCTACAAAAATACAGTTTTCATTTTATTTTTCTAATATATATACAACAATTTTATAACTAATTCGTCGCGCCGCGATAAAATTACTCCACTGAATAAAATATTCACACAGTGAAATTAAATTTTCTTAATTCGTTCAAAGTACTTCACCGAAAATTCGAACACTAACAAATTCAAAAAATCAAAAATTCCAAACAAGATATTCGGGCATTCACATCTTGAGCTACAATAAATATGAACTTGCTGGGATTTGGATTTAAACATATATATATATATATATATATATATATATATATATATATATATATATATATATATATATATATATATATATATATATATATCCGATTCTTTTTCGGTGTCTCATGCGTTTCAAATTGTGGTTCTTACATTTATATTGCCACAAAACTGCAAGAGCTTTTCTGGTTCGATCGATAGCGCACGAAATTTTTTTTTAGTTGACGATATATTTAATCGGAGATTTTCGCAGATAACTGTTTGGTCTGAATGGTGAAATTTTCTTCGAAAATGAGCATCCATTTCTTAATAGTGTCAAAATTTTATTCGTTAATTGTCATATCATCAGACGAATCGTCCCTTCCTGTTCTTTCAATAGGTCAAAGTTGAAAAACTAAAGTAAATATACGAGCTGTAATATGATCATCGCGCATGCGCCGTTCAAGATTTTAATACTATAAGGCCGGATTAAGAGTTTTAATACTAGACTTATCTTGTACGAACGCACACTGAATACTTTCTGACGCACGACTACATTTATTAATATTTCACACTTTTTTCCAGTACCTTAAAAAAAATTAAGACAAATTTATTGCATTGCATTTTCTTCTGAACTATAGTATTCTACTATTGCAAGCATTATTCCAACCAAATTTGACATTTTTTAAAAATTCCATTTGATAAATTAAAAAAAAAAAAGTTAGTAAATTTGTGCAAAAATATGTTTTTTAATCATTTTTACGTAATAATAGCATGTTTTTTTTTAACTTTTTAAATATGGACCTAGATTCCTTCAAATTTAGTAGGGATGCTACTATTATAGACGGAGTTCATGTTTTAAAACAAAAGTAAATCGGAACACAATATCTTCATCACATTAGGAGGTACTGAGTATATATAATTACAATTCAATTTCACAGTTGCGCTTGCTATTTTTCTGTCTTTCCGAACCAACTCCTCTTTTACAATTATTTATGATACAATGCATTACTATAAAATAATAAATATTTTTATTAAAAAGGAATATTAAAAAAAAAAGGAGAAAAAAATTAAAAAATGGCATCAGTATAAAATAATATTTAAAAAATATATAAAGGAAAACCGACTTCAATGAAAATAGGGATAAAAAGTATAAAATAACGTCGTTTTGTCGTTGCGACCCAGCTTAAGTTGCAATCAAAGAGCAAAATACTGTGCCATTTTGCTTGCTGGTGTCACTGTTTCGGATTCATTTAGCCAAATTGGCATAAGAGGGTGGTTCTTACATTTTGTACTTCCACGCCTAAGAAAACCCAATCTTCTGGAGAATTTTTAGCCCCTTTTCATGTCGGTAGACCTGCTTTAAAACAAAACACTAGTAAAATATTTTAATGCCCTCACAAATATCGTAAAACAGAGATAGAAATGAACATGCTGGGCAATCAGAGTCCTTTGAAAATAAGACATATACTTACTGTTTCTATCTCTCACACACAACGTTACTGTCATTTAAACCTTTTATATATATATAATCTCACAGTAATAATAAATACTTTATACTAAAAACACAATTTCGTCTTATCTGCAAACAGTTCAATTCGTTCTAATAATAAGCTTAAATAAGACTGTTGTAATTTCTAATACTTCACGAACTGTCCTGTCCTCATGTGACTTGCAGTGCTTTCGGTATGACCAAAGTGGTGTCGCCGTCCGTGGCGCCGACGTCGTATTTTGGCGATTTCACACCCTGGAAAACGTATTTGTTAATGTTCCTCATGATGTGTTCGTTTTCTTGTATCACAGTTCTGAAGTTCAGGAAATCTTTTTCGCCAAGAGTCCCGCCGAGTCGCTTGGGTAGAGTGTCTGGAGGGAGGAACTTGTGTAAACTCTCCATGTTATCTCCGTGGAAGTACACCTGTTGAAAGAAAAAGAAAATCATCATCGATGTATGAATGTAGGAAGGTAGGTATCTATCTAAGTGTGCATGCAGGGCCGGATTTAGACATAGGCTGTAGCCGAGGGGTCCGCACCACACGCACAGAGTCAACTTGTGGAAAAAATAATTTGGAAGGATGACAATCCAAATCCTAACGAAAATAGTAACAATCTTTTCATGTGTTCTTTTAAAAAAATGTGTTTGTAGATACTCATACTTGGCTACGCTCGGTTTTGAACCGAGGAACTTCGGCTTGCTACGCCGATACTCTGCCAGTCAGGCCAAAGTGATCACTCTCGCCTAATCGGGAGTATTGGGTAGATGAAGTGAACCCCACAGTGTTTAATTTGTGATAATTACAACGGCATCATTTTGCTTTTTTTGGGGGGAGGAAATCAATTGTATTTATTTTTCTTACATTTTTATTTTGTTTACAGCCATTTGAGGGTAATACAAAGACGAGTGCAATATTTTATTATCGTCTTCATAAATTTCAGAATGCCGTTGCACTTGGAGATTCCTTGAAACCGTTGAAATCTTGTAACATATTATTAAAATTTTTACAGTGTATCCCAAATTCGTTTGTACACTTGAAAAGAATTAATTTGTAGTTTTGTTTAATTAGTTATATATATATTTCAAAAAAATTCCGACCCCCCTCCCCTGTCCTTATTTTACTGTGGGTAATCCAAACCCAGCCCCCCCCCCTCCCCTGCCACATATAGTTCGAGGGGTGAGCGCACCACATATTCAACTTAGGGTTCCACTAACTCTATATCCGGCTCTGTATGTATGCTTGTAGGTACCTATGTAAGTATGTATGTAGGTACATATGTATGTATGCATGTATGTATATCAAAGGATATTAACAATAAAAGAATGTCGAACTAAGAGCGATATTTTTAAAAATGACTTAATTGAATCGTTATTGCTTTCATTCAATAAGATCATAATAATTGATTATATATTACAGGTAAAATAAGGGATTTTCAATGACAACTGGTGTGCATTCTCGGAAATTTGGAAATAACTTGCGGGGGCCGGATTTTGTTTGGTTAGGCCACGCGATACTAGACTCCATTGATAATCAGAAGGTTTAATTAAATGATAATGGACTAATTGATGATATCCATAGTAGTTAGAAAACAAATGATATTTAATGATGCAAGTTTAACAGTTGAATATTTACAATTAATGGTGAAACCTATGGCATTACAGTTAGGTGATGAGCAAGCTGAAATATGCTTGTTGAGGGTTAGAAGGAATGTCTGGGAATGAGCTCCTTTCAGTCCGTATTTTGGCCGCCTCCTGCGTGGGCCTCATGTGCTGGAGCTATGTGATTGGCTCTTGGTGTAAACAGTGAAGTGGAAACTCCTTCCTGTAATTGCTTGTTAGAGAAAGAAAGAGGGATGAACTCCATATCGCTGCAAACTTTATTTTGGAACAATAAATGAAGATCCGATGAATTCCCAAAGAAAAATGTTGTTTTACCAAGTATTTTTTGGAGGGTAGGGTGAAGAGGGGGGGGGGGGGACTCTGCTGTTTTGAACTGTGATGTATCGTTTACCATGTATTTCTTAATGCTGAATCGAATGACACCATTTGCAAGTCGATACGATCACTTGTTACAAAGTTAAGACAGGTTTTATTAATAAAAATAATCGAATATTACACTTTAAGAGAAAGCACAACTTTGTTACATTTATTTTATAGTTCAAAAACGTATTCTTTATATTGAATCATCTTAAACTTATTAAATGTCCTCCAAATAGCAACCATCAAAATTAGGGTCCTCTGCCTCTTCTTTGGTCATCGAAGATCTCAAAACCTTTGTTACTTCTCATAATATTGTAATACTGCATGTAACAAGATCAATAAAAGAACACTATGCACGACCTAGAGTTTAGATTAAGTGGAATTGGATAAAGAATTGCTTTTGCATTTGTGAAAAAAAAAAACGGAATTTAGCAAACGATATTTTTTTAATACACCAATAGACGCAGAGTTCATAACACTTGTTTTCGTTAACCCGATTGATGATCTCTTATGCATAGTGTATTAAATAAGTTTTCATTTATAGTTTGACGAAACGTAACTTTTCGAATTGTTTTCTTTCAATAAATATATTTTTAATTTTTTTAGTTTTACAGTAGAAAATAATCAATAAAAAATAATTTTTTTAACAGTGGTCGACTAACTTTTTTTATTATTCTTTATTACTTAAGAATCTTTTGGAGATCACAAAAAATCGATAGTGTGTTTGAACTCTTAGATACGACAAAAGTGCTAATACGAATTTTAAGATTAGAATCCAAACCATTGTTTAATAGTAATCGTATTAACCATCAGATCCATTTTAACAGGTTCGGGACAGACACATTATTTAACTTGGCATATTTGCATATTTGAATACTAATCAACAAAGAAAATCTCTTGAAGGAACAATGAAACCGCAAGTGACATGAAGTAGTTGCTACAATTTACAAAGTGAACCTACATGAAATTTTGTCTGAACTCTGATAAAGTAAAAATTAATTCAAAACACGTACAGACTATCGTTTGAATTTACATTCGTTTATTCTAAACGATCGACAAACTTTTAAAAGCTATGTTTACCTAAATGTTGTACGAAATTTAAAGTTTTGAAAAATATTTCGTGTAAATTGTTAAAAAGAAGCATATTTCGATTGTTAAAGACATATAACATAATAACAATATTTATGTTTTCATTTATAGATTTAGATGATTTGAAAGAAGGGCCGCCCTTATCTGCGCCTTAAATGCGTTTAAAAGAATTATTACATAAAGATGTCCTAGGTCTAACTGGAATGTTACTTGGTAGCTTGGTCGGTGACTTCAGAGCGGGTTTGAATCCACTCAAATTTTTTTTAATGTATATGTCTTAACGGCTCCTCAAACGTCGGGCAAAACAGATACTTCAATATAATGCACAAAAATTTCGAATTTTATGCGATAGAAAATAATTTCACTGAAAAAAATCCTAAGAATATCGGACAAGCTTAATAGACGGGCATGTAACCAGTGCCGTCACACAAAAAGAAATTTGGGGGATTGAGACAAGACATTTCCCAACTTAACGATTCGAAATTACCAACTTAACTGTGTTGGTGTCAGATCAGGTGTTGTTCCCGTTATTTGACCAATACGATGAATTATTCCCCGGTCTTTCCTTCGAGATAGGACCCAATAGTTCAATGAGCAGCTCTAGTGAGACGTTTATTAAACAAACCAAACTTAACGATTCGAAATTCCAAACTCAGCAGTGCTAAAAGATCCCAGTTCCAACTTATCAAAAAATTTCAACTTTTTTTTAATATTAAACAGTTTTCACGAAAGCATTGATTTGTTGCACGCATGTTCCAATGTAATGTCCGTTCTGAGGTCTAATTTCAGTTTAAGCTTACAAGTTGGGCAATTTCTAATCTTCCCTCGCTTTCATTTGCTAATAATATTAATTTTCTTCATGCATACATTTTCCCAACTCGAGGTTTTTAAAAGTTGAAATTCCCAACTTTCAGGGTTTCCAGATTATTGTGGGGGTCGGTACCAAAACAGTTAAACATACTTAAGATGCGGCCGTTCCAAATCCCTGTACAATGTCAAGATTATATACTTATATTTTGATAAAAACAGTTTGATGTACAATTAAACGAGTTTTTAAATATAACTTATTCAAGAAACAAACTATTAATGTACACGTAAACACTCATGAAACTTAGACCTTAGTGTTAGAGTACAAATAATATTACATAAAAGCATTTCGCAAAGTTATAAAATGAATGAGTTGAATTATTGTTTTGTATTAAATAGACTATGATACAATAATTTTGTACTTACCCTGTCTCTGAGCTTTTTCGACAGCATTGTTCTGATGATGTTGTAGACCATTCCATAATACGAGGGCTCATGCGTGCTGTGAATAGCAGTTACCCTGTAAGGCCAGCAGTCCTGAAAAACAATATACATTCTAAACTGGTATGTGATACCAGGCTTATTTAAAAAGTCGAAATTTTATATGTTTTAAAGGGCTGTAAAAACGTCGATTGACCATAATTTAACTGGCATCAAAATTTATTTTCTCACAAATGTTTTCAAAAATGCAATGTTAAAAATAGTTTTATACCGCCTGATTTTCTTTTCTTTAAGATTTAAAAATATTCAAATAATTTGCTGAAAATAAATACAGTGGTCCTTGCATATCTGGATTATCATCAAGTATTGGTTGCAATGGTCCATATTTATTAAAAGTGATTTATGAAGGCAGCATATGTAGGCTAACATCTGCTCATTTTATTCATTTTCACCCATTGTACTCATTTCTGAGTACATGTTTTTTCAAAATTGAAACTTATGTATTCGGAGCCATGATAAAGCATAGAATGTATGCATTCAAAAATGAGTACATTTTACTTATTTTTGAATACCTATTTTTAATAGTGTAGAATAATGATAATTAATGCCATATAAAATCCCGTGTTCTGTCAAAAATTGTTGGAAAAACAAAAAATCTGATATTTTCACGATGTTAAAACTGAGGTTGATGGTGGTGAAATCCACGTTCTCTTTACCTGCAGTCCCCTGAACAGCCTTGACAGGAGCACAGGGCTGGAGAAGTACTTCATTTTGTTGAATGTTATCCCCTGACAGTCGATGACCATCTGGCTGCCGCACACCTGCGATCCTTCGGTCTCGATCCCGATCTCGGCTGACAGAACTGCCGATGCGATCAGCTTCTCCGGCGTCAGGGTTTCGACGTCGTACGAACCTTTAGACGTTAATAGACGCTTAAATGTGGGAAATATATGTAAAAAAACTTTTAAAAAACAACTCTGTAAAAATATTGTAATTAAAAATGAGTACCTGGACCTACTTATTTTTCTTTGAATACAATTGCATCGTAAATGTGCGATGACGTACTCAAATTTAAGTAACCGTACTGTTTTAAGTAACCGTACTGTTTTAAGTAACCGTACTGTTTTAAGTAACCGTACTTTCTCAACAATGAGCAGTGCGATTTAATATTGCTCATCTCAGCTTCTGTTCAAGCCATCTTAACAAAGCGACCTGACACACTTAAAATAGTTGTTCAGAAGATGGTTTTCCATGTTATTTGATGTTGATTGCTTAAATGGAAACTGAGTTATTACAACTCAATTATTTTATTTCTCATTATTTTGGCACACCTTTTTAACACTTCTGTTTATAACTTCTTCACGTCGGCCTGGTATTACAACGAATAAGGCATTGGGCTGTGATCCCTAAGGACCTGGGTTTGATTCCCGGTAAGTCTTAGTTGCAATTGTCAATATTTATTGAAAGTGGTTTATGAAGGCAGCCTATGTAGGCTAGCATATGCTCTTTTAAATTAATTTTTAACCATTGTACTTATTTTTGAGTATATGTTTTTTTCAAAATTGAAACTTATATATTCGAGCTGTGATAAGCATCGAATGTACTCAAAATAAATACATTTTACTTATTTTTGAGCACCTATATTTAACAGTGAAGCTTTAGTACATTGAAGGTAGTAAAAAATAAAGTAATATTCTAAATCAGTGGTCCCCAACCTTCAGATCTCCACGGACTATTGATTCGACAATTCGGCAAGTTGCGGAACACCGCCTTTAAGCACATTAAAAAAAAAAAGGTAATAAATATAATTCAGATATATAATTCTCACAACTGATTAGGGAATTTTTTATGGAAAAACTATCTAATGAGAAAATCACAAGGTTTTTTTTTACATAAACTAACTAACATTTTGTGCATGTCGCTATTATGGATCTGATAATATATTGTATTTATGAAGCATGTGTTTTTGGAATGAAAAATGTAAACGGAATCCTTCCAATTGCAGCTTTAAAAGCATATTTTTAAGTACATTTTTAAAAGTATGCTGCATTACCGAGGAATATAGAAGTTGGCGAAATGATGCAATTTCGAATGTTATTCATTTTTATTTGACATCGAATACAGATGATTCCATTAATTTCAAAAGCTTCCTAAAAAGCTAATTAAATTAATCTAAATAATTTTTTTTATTAATAACTTTATATAGTACTTAATATATGAATTATACATGTATATTTGGTCCCTTAATAATTTTCACTGTTAATAGAAAGTGGTGGTCCGTAATGTCTAACTTTCAACTCGATGGTCCGCGCCATGTCAAACTTTTAAGTCGGTGATCCGCAGCTTGTCTAACTTTTAACTCGGTTATCCGCCTCATGTTTCCTCTCAACTCGGTGGTCGCGCCGTGTCTAACTTTCGATTCGATGGTCCGAGCCATGTCAAACTTTTAAGTCGGTGATCCGCACCTTGTCTAACTTTTAATTCGATGGTCCGAGCCATGTCTAACTTTTAACTCGATGGTCCGCAACATGACAAACTTTTAAGTCGGTGATCCGCACCTTTTCTAACTTTCAACTCGGTGGTCCGCGCCATGTCTAATTTTGTGGTCAGCGCCATGTCTAACTTTCAACTCGGTGGTCGCGCCGTGTCTAACTTTCGACTCGATGGTCCGAGCCATGTCAAACTTTTAAGTCGGTGATCCGAACCTTGTCTAACTTTCAACTCGGTGGTCCGCGCCATGTCTAACTTTCAACTCGATGGTCTGCGCCATTTCAAACTTTAAAGTCGGTGATCCGCACCTTGTCTTACTTTCAACTCGATGGATCGCGCCGTATGTCTAACTTTCAATTTGATGGTCCGCGCCATGTCTAACTTTTAACTCAGTGGTCCGCGCCACAAAAAGATAAAAAACCACTTCTGTGAACAAACATCTCTCATCCAATCAAAATCAAAATAACACATAAGCCTTATCGCAACACTTTTATGGATGGAAGTTTGACAAAAACGATGAATGAATACACTTTCCTCACCTATAAACACCAACAGTATGCCGCACCCTGCTGGGCATCTCTTGGGCGAGACGAAGACGTTGTCCGTCTCCAGGATGTGCCTCACGTCGGAGGGCATGAAGTCCGTGAGCAGCCCGGAGTACCTCATCTTGTAGTTGTAGTAGTTCTTCAGGGTCTTGTGGGCCCGCTTCACATCGTACTTCTTGGCGCGGAGGAACCGCAGGAGGAAGGCGTCTGTCGTCAGAGGCTCGAAACCGTCCTCCTCTGGAAAAGAAACCAATATTAACCCTTTTCACTCGTATGTCCCCATATGGGGGACATAACTCGTTTTACCATCGCGCTCGTATGTCCAGGGGACATCGCATCTGTAACGTTGCGTTATGTCGCCATAGAAATAGGAATAGGAAAAACACAGAATTATAAAGTGTAATTGTTTCTTTATGTTGTGCTTTTTATTTTGTTTCTTGTTTGTAGTTTTTGTTGTTGTTTTTATTGTCTTTTAGTTAGTTTTGTTACAGTTACTTACTTCTTACTAGTTATAGAAAACAGAAATTATTTGGGCAAACTGTGATAACTTAACCGAAACATTTCTGTTCGAAGTATTTCTAAGTTGATTTGCTATGGTGGAGGTGCCGGCATTACGTTCCGCCCCTAAATATTGTTTATATAGTTTGTTTATATTATTACATTTCTTAGATTTTTAATGCGGTGTAGTGTAATATACTTAAGTATTCTTAGTACTTTCAATAAATTATTTTGATACGTTGAAAAATAAAATATTATGTGGCTACATTTCCATCCTAGGTCAAGGGGTGTATTCAGGGGTTATATTTTTAAATTTTTGATTTAAGGATGGTAAACCTTCTAGTTAAATTGGAACACATTTCCATAAAAAATTTCATCTTGATCGAACATAAAAAAAAATTTCGAGTTATTTGCTAGCTTTCAAAAGCATAATTACGAGTGCAAAAGGTTAAGTATGGTTGTTAAATATATCATTTAAGTTATAAATATTGATAAAAAATACCTAAAATAATTTAATAAAAAATATTAATTCAAGCTACGTTTTATATATAAAAAATATATTAATTAGAAATATTTTAATAAAAATGCTCATTTAATGTTTTTTAAATAAAATATAATAATTAAAATATTTTAACAAAAAATGCTACTGCAACTTATTTTTTAAAAAAAAATAACAATTCAAGCTATTTTTTTAATAAAAAATGCTTATTCCAAATATTGTAATAAAATTAGTAATTCAAAGTTATTTGATAAAAAAATACTTATTAAAAATATTTTAATAGTAATAATAAATCAAAGTATTTTAATAAAAAAACAGTAATTAAAATATTTGAATAAAAATATTGTAATAAAAATAATATTTCAAAGTATTTTGATAAAAAATATCAATTAAAAATATTTTAACATAAAGCCTTAATAAAAAAGTATTCAAATATTTTAGTAAAAAACATTAATAGAAAAACTTAATTAAAATTATTATTTATTTAATGCCATAAAAAAAATCAAAACCATTTCCCAGATATCATATGAAGTTTATTAGTTTAAAATTTTATATACTAATTGCATATCAACCAAAATATTATTTAAAAAGTCGACAGTGGCTGTTTCGGAGTACAAGAACGGTTTTACGTGACTCTTCATTTCATAAGATTTTAGAAATACGAATTGGTCGTCAACGCAATCCTCACAAGCAGAAGGAAGATGCGCAAGATATTACGTTAATGTCAGTGGACCCCCATCCTTGCTCCGTATGTACTTTGCATTATTTAAAGATTTATTTAAATAAAGCAACGGTATTTTTTTCATTTAGTTCTGTGTAGATTTCGAAGCGAACTAGAGATCTATCACCAAATCATGTCACTGATTGAATTGAGTCTATATAATTCGAAATATAATAAAGCTTTAGTGGAAACCAATTGAAAATTTTCAAACATTAAAAAATTATATAAATTCGTTTTAAAATATAATAATACGAGCTTAGTTTTTTAATTACTTAAAAAAAATTAAAAAGAAAATATATTCACTGTCCATAATTTAAACTATAATTTATAATTTTTTTTTAATAATTTATACCTGTTTCCGCTTAACACAGGTAAGTAAGATAGACAAGCTCTCAACATAGGTTGTAAACAGCGTTTTGAATTAAAGATCGCTTTAAATTACAATTTGCACTCAAGGCTTCTATTATCAAGAATGTAAACGTAAAAATACCGACAATATCAAAGTTAAAATGAAATTTTTTTGATAAACTAAAAAAAAAATTATAAGAAAATTTGCCATGCAGCCAACCGATTTTTTTAAAATTTTACTAGTAACATAAAGTATAAGGTAATAATAAAACTCAAGCAATTTTTTTCCTTATTATCATTGTATCTTAATTCCTTGGTATACTAAACTTGACTTGCATAACCTTTATCTAAAATTAAACTTTTCTGCCGAACAACTAGCTTTACATGCTGCAATATTTTTATACCAATACACAATTTTAAAAAGATAATAATTTTGGAATAATCGGAACAATATTTTTTTTATTGTAATTGATTGGTAATCTAATCAAATCTAAAAGCGATATTAATATATTTGTTTGATAATTATCTTAACAAACTTTGAACTTGTTATGAATAAAGTGTTGTAAACTTCGAGTTATAACCACTGAACTAGAATATAATAAGCACTGGAGCGAAGACTAAGCGTGGTCGACCACTTTACTCTTTTTTTTTAGCGAAGATAGAAAAAATAATCCTTTCGCATAGGTTTCGTAGATTTAAAAACGCATTTTTGGCTTTCAAATATACATTAAATGTTACACATTTAATGGTTTTCAATACTTACAAGAAAAGAAGACAAAAGTCACCGAAAAAACCAGTTTTAAACATTTTTTTGACGTCTTCACGCCAGTACTCATACAAGTAGTTCTATTGTATTCTATCACAGTGGTCTTAACAAGGAAATATAAGTATAGCTACTGAAAGAAGTCATATTATTAAATTAAAAGTATAATATCCAAGTAGTAATTTTTTTCTAAAAAAAAATCGGTTTTTAATTTATTCAGCAGCTTGCAGTTTTCAAAAATGTATTTATCTTTTTATTCTTAAAATTAGTTCGATTGTAAAAAATATTTAGTACTAAACCATGAAAACTTTCATATAAAATATAAATATATTATACATAAATAACATCTTTTAATGCTTTAAAGAAATATTTTTGTATAAATAATATATTTTAATGCTTTAAGAAGTATTTTTTTTTGTATAAATAACATCTTTTAATGCTTCAATGAAATATTTTTAAAGAATACATGTGTACCTTATGCACGTCTTTGTGTCGAGATTAAACTAAGTCTCTATAAACGCAAATGTTATTAGTGGATGGTGACCACGTGGTTTGTTATCCACCAATCACAAAGGCTACATTACTTTAATCTCGATCAAGGTCGTGCATATAATGTCCATTATTTCTTTCAAAAAAATCGTTTGCTGTTATTTTTCTAACTAGACGTTCTACAACTCAATTCTGGAAAATTTATAGTTTTAATGTCTTAGAACTCTTTGCTTATTATTTTTTAAAAAGCTGAAATTGAATGGCTGCACTTGCATAACGTTAAAATTAATTAAAAGCTATCAGCTTCTATAGGCACAGTAAATAGAACATGACTTTTTGCAATGTTAGAATTACTAAAAGGAAACCGACATTTTGAAATAAAAATAGCATTGCCTTTCCACAAGTCGTAGATCTTTTAAAGTAGAGGTTAGTATACTTCTTCCTTAGTTTATTTTCAATTCAGTTGGTCATTTAGTTTGAAATTAATAAGTATAAAGTAAACATTAAAATAAAATATTCTTTTTCCAGAAGAAATTCATTAGAAATTAAAATATTTTTTTAATTATATTTGAATTAATCAAACACTCCAAAAGAAGTCATTTTTCGATTTTAACGTTTCAGGAATTGTTCAAAACTGGTAATTAAGATTTTCTACGGAATTGATGTTGTAAATTATTTTTGTGTTATTCATGGATTGATATAAATGAAATCCGTGTAGCAATTACTAAAGGGGTTCGAAATGTAGAAAAGCGATTTGATTCTTAACCAAGTTGCATTTTCCAAATTTGTCACATGTCACACTTATTAAATGATACTGACGAATGCATTATTAATTCTTTTGCAATCCAAAATTGAAGGAAATTTAAACATTTGTCACACATTCTCATAACTTCCTTTTCAACTCAACGTTATTTTCAGTCATCCGAAGTTATTTATATTTATCGAATATTTTTTTTTCTTACTCTAAACGTTCGTTAATAACGTATAATAGATTGAGGATAAATTTTCTTACAAAACCTCCTAATGGAATTGTCTACAGGAAAATCAACAAATGTCTTAATGTGGGTACGTGTAATCTTAATGCATTACAATTTTGCACAAACAACCTAAATCATCAACGTTAACCGCGAACACGTGAAAAGAACACGCAATATTTGGGCCGAATTTCTCTTGTCGCACATGATACCAGATGAATATAATCAGAAGAGACCTTGAGTAACTAGGCTTAACCCGATACGACATCAAAAAAACGTTCTAAAAACATTTTTCATTAAAATTGCGTTCTTTGTGTAAATTCATTATCAGCAACAATTATAACATTTGAGATATGGATTTATCTTTTTATGAAATATTTCTGCTATCAGTTGAAATATTTCTGTTTCTTTATATTTTCTGTTATCAGTTATTTTCAGATGAAATTATGAGAATGTGTGTTATTGGCAGATATTGCTCATATCAGTATATCGTTAATTTTAATTCGATAGAGAAGATTTCGATAATATATACGTGTCAAAACAATCAGAAGTATCGATTTGAAAATATACAACGCATTAGTTTGTTATTTTAAAAGTTACAAAGTTAATTTTTTAAATGCAAAACTTAATGTTAAAATTTCAGAAAAGAAAGTGATTTTTAGTTAACGCTATGCTCGATTTGGTGTCTAGTTTAAGTGTCATCGTCATTTTGAAGTATAAGTGACGTCATGTGCATAAGTTATTAGTTGGTGGTGACCATGATTTCTTATTCACCAATCACAGAGTCTAATCAATCATGTACTTTTGTAAATGCATCAAAATTTAAATTTCAAAAGCAGGTTGTCTATAGTGTCCGTTATTATTTTTAAAAATATATTTTAATGCTATCAATTGTAAATTAAATAAAGTTCATGTTGAATGCATTTTATATGTAATTTTTTTATGCCTTGTGAGTGATGATATAATACGAGTATCTCAGATACTAAACGGGTTACTATTCGAAAATACATATTTTGATATTACCACCTACAATTTTATTTTGGCTTCGATTTTTACCGTTCAATAAAGGAGAAAAACTATTTTTTACTTATAAAAGCCTGAAAAAAAAAGTTTCACAACTTTTTAAAACCAGTTATATCGGCTCCGAAAGGTTTTCGTGAAATAGTTAAGAGACAGTTTAATTGGAAACTTTCAAAAAATCTTAGTTTTGATTTATAGTTTCGTGACGTGGATGACCGATTATTTGTTTGCAGATTTTGTCTAAATGGATTTTTCTCTATCCAACAAAAAAATAATTTCGAAATCGGACAATATTTTTTTTCAAACGGTCCGGTTAATTGAGAATTCCGGATAGTTAAATACCGGATAACCGGATATTTTTTTCAAATTGCTCCCAAGTGAAACATCCCCTATCCAACAAAAAAAAATTGTGCAAATATCTGAATTAGAAACGAAATCCGGCGCGAACATACATAAAAAAAATACATAACAGTCGAATATATAACCTCTCGACTTGGCGCGCGATTCGGCGGTTTTAATTTTTAATTTCTGACGTTTTTATTTTGGAGTTTTTGTTGGCGCGCTATTCAGTCGGTTAAAAATACTATTGACTAGAAAACATACCCGTTATTCAGTTACAATAGCACAGTGTTAATAAAAGCGACGCACTATATAAATAAATAAAATGCATTTTCTCAGTTTATACTTTCACATTTAAGATTCCAATAAATATTTTTATATTAAAATTTAAACACTCTTGATTTGTTTTGTATATAATTTTCAACGTACGTACAAAATCTTCTTTCCAACACTTGGTAATAAAACACTTGATAAGTTATAATTTTATTAAAATTTTGATAACTTACCAATATCTTTTAAGTTAATTTTTAGAAAAAACGTATTTTACAACTTTTGAAACAAAGAATTACGTTTTAAAGCGTTCTGCTACAAATTAAGATTAGATACATACAAAACCCATTAGATTATAAGTAGAAAACTTTCTTAGAACTAATGTAAAATGAATATGTGCGCCCTCATATTTAATTGTTAGATTTCGACATTGTAGAAATGAATATAGATATTTTCAAATTTGGGCTACCAAATTTATAGAACTTGCCACAATAGTTTATAAGTTGAACTTAATTGTTCTTTTTTTACTTTAAGTTACTGGATTTAGATGCATAAAAATTTAATGCAAATAAAAATAATAACAATTCGAAACACAAATATATACAATTTGTTTAAAATAAAAAACACGGCATAATATTAGGGAAATCTTTCTTTCTTACTATAAATACAAAAAAAAAGATAATTTGTTAATTTATTAGTATTTTTATTTCTTGGAAGCATCTGATAACAATGTTAAAAATTGCTTTGCAAATTAAAATTTCAGAAAAATGTTCTATAAATGCTAAAAATTCGTTTAAGAAAAACTGAATGAAATTCTGACACTTTGGTGTAAAAATGGACAACGTTGAATAGTAGTTATGCATTCAGTTTCCTAGTTTTGTGTACAAAATAAGAAGGTCTCAGGCAAATTCTTTTTTTATTTTATTAATATCATTTATAAGTTTAGAGTTAACTATTTTTTATTGATTATCCTTTTTACACAGCAGGGACGGTTTAATGCCGCTTGGGATGCCGAACTAAGCGGGGAGGGGTGCTATATTTGAGTCTAAAAATGTTGAACTGCAGATTAACTTTAGAACATTGATCTGTATATTTAATTACTTAAAAAAATTACTTAAAAAAATTGTACTTAAAAAAAATGATTACTTAAAAAAATTGTGCATTTCAAAGAGGTTTCAAAGTTTATTTCTTACCGAAGAAATATCTTCCATAGTCAATAATCTAAAAATATAGCATTTGAGGAATTTAACAAGTTAAATACAATATGTCAACTTACGAGTTTAAAGTATAACACAATACATGACCAGGTTGCCTGATTTCCTACAAAATGGTGTTTTATGCAAAAAGGAAGGGATGTTAAAATTATACTTGTTTGTGCTGAAAAAAGTACTCGAAATCGGCCCCTATACAAAGCCACTCATTTTAAAAGTAGTAAACAATTCCCCCGAGAGTAATCCACACAGATCAGAGAGAAACGAACCTGCAATCAGTTTCCTGAACTTGGTCAAGCACTTGTTCTTAAAGTCCGGCATCTCTCCCAACTCCTCTTTGGCCTTCGTCACCATCGCAGAACTCATCCCCCGCATCCACATCAGATCCAGATCCATTTTAAAAACAAGTCCAACTTTTCTGCGAGCTTCTTCCGAACCTTACCACCTCGAAACTAATCAGAGAAGACGTCCGATTAGACGTCCGTATGATACCGATATTGAAAAGTCGAGTGAGGTTCAACTGCTGTTTCCGAAATCGTCTGGTCGACCCTCGGAACCTTGGCGCGTTCAAGGTCGATAGCTGCGTCTTCGAAATGTGGGGAACCTTCCAGGTATCATCAGGGATGAAAACTTGTGATCTCGTAGGAATAGTGGGGAGGAGCGAATTTGTTGTAATTGAAGAATTTTTCGTTAATCGGTTTCTGTATGACGAAACGCCTATTACGAGTTTCTTATTACGGTAAAGGTATGTGGATGTGTTGGAATATGTGATTAAGGTTTTAGAATATACAATGCACGTATTTTTGATGTGGATCTTATTTTAATAGAGTTATTATACTATCTGCATTAAATTTTAATTTTTTTTAAACTAGTGAAAGTTTAAAAAAAATTCAGAATGCGAATATATTTTTATTTAAACAGCATTATTATCCATTTTATTTAATATTATATAATAATAATAATTAATAAATATATTATTTTTAAATGAAACTACAATTATAGATTTTTTCGGAAAAAAAGGATCGTTTAAAAAAACTATACTTATGATAACGTCGCCTTCGGTTAAATTGACGAAAAAATTAATAATGTAAATACCAATAGTTAAAAGAAAATTGAAGGAACATTATTTTGAGTTCCTTGTCTTAAAATTTTTAACGTGACTCGAAGTATTTTCAGATCCTAAAAGATGTCCTCGAAAAACATACAATGTTCTTCAAAAGCCTTTATATTTTTTTTAACATCAAAATAACCAGGCCATTATAGGCTCTTTATTTATTGAGCTTTTGAGCAAAGTGGTTGTCGTTTTTCTATTATTTTATGTAAAAAATTATTTTACAATCACTATGTGATCCCCTCTACTATGCGGACGGGGCCGTTCATTTATTACGTCACCACCCCGGGGGGGAGGGGGGGGGGGGATCTTATCATGTATGACTGTAGCATCACATAAGGGAAGGGGGCCTCAGTAGTTTCGTGATTTAGCAAAACTTTGTAGACATGATGAAATTTCTTTAACTTTGATACAACTTTTTATTGAACTCACAATTTTTCTAATGGGATGTTTGATTAATACACAGAATGGAAGTTTTAATGACTGTTTTTTTACTGCCAAATTTTATAATGGTGTGACGTGGGGGAGCGGGTATAGCTAGAACGGAAATGCGTGACGTAATAGATTAATGGTCCATTAGCATTAACAGCAGTTATAGTATTATAAAAACACGTTATATACTTTTATCTCGGTTGTAATGCGCACGAAATTTCTAAACATCTCACCAACGTAAGTGCTACGATAACCTACACTCTCAGAAATATTACTCTCAATTTTGAGATTACTGGGATCGTCAAGGCTACTTTCGTCATATTTCAGAATAGTTGCGTCGTTTTTATCACGTTACTTTTGAGGTCATGCTTTTGACAGAAGAAGAATCCTTAAATTTTTAACGAAAGTAATTTACTCAGATTCCTTTACAGCCCTTTTCAGAGGCATTAATTCATAATTGGTTCTTATACGTACATAGCCTCATTTTTGACGAAATAAATTTCGTTATAAAAAAACGACAAAATGAATTTCCTCAGTTTGACGAAATATTTAATCGGAGCATAAAGCAGGCGTCTGTTTCGTCAAAAATGACAAAAGTTTCGTCTAATATAAGAATGGAATTTTAACAGTGTAATGAGATATTTAAACTGTTTCCTTGGAATGGACATAAAGAGCGACAAATACACAGTGCATTCTCTGCAATTTCGATATTTTAGTACGCCCTATTCTAACGGACAGTCTATTGGGCAGTCGTAAATAAAAAATGAGCAGTTGCGGAAATTTAACAAATAGGTGTTGATCAATGACAAAAATAATACGATTGGATCGAGCAGGGAAATATGAATATTTGTTAGTTATGTCGTTAAATATTCTAGGATAGGATTTACACAAAAGTTAGCGTTTGCCATCCGTTAGTTTCTCTAAGCACGAGGCTGGGATTGGGCGATGATTCGATATATATCGAAATTCCGGAAGTAAAAAATCATCACGATTTCGATTTTGTCATTTTAGATTTGACGATTAATCGATTTTAATATTAAGCAATTTGCCGATTACTCGAAAGAACACTCGGGATAAAAGTAGCAAAGTATCTAAATTTTTAATAATAAATGAAAAACACAAAATTGTGCTAGTCTTTGATTTGAAAACAAAAAGTACTGTCCCTTACATAAGTTTAAGTTATACGTCTTTGTATTATTTACTTATTGCTACTATACCTATTTTACCCATAAAATATCGTTATATCGGAAATATTGGTATACTAACGATATGTATATATATATCGATATATTAGAGTATCGATTATTCGGAAATATCGGTTAATCGGAAAATATCGATTATTGACTGGCGATTAATCGCGATGGCTAAATGTCGTCATCGTCTAAGACTATACGAGACACAAACGATTTCTGCAATCAGCGTCTATAGAACACTACTTAATTTTAGTTTTCCAAGGTGATCAAAAGATTTACAAAAAGTCATGGGATTGCTGCGAAAGTTTTTAAAAATTCGATCGCAGTTGAAAAGGAATGTTGTTGACATTTAATTGAATTGAGTGTAAGACATGAAGAAAGTTAAGAAAAATGCCCTTGTTGTAAGATGTTAAGCACACATCAAAAATATATAAACATAAAATTTAAATATCACTTAAAGACGAAATTGTACATATCGCTTTCAATTTATTAGTCGTATCTTTAAGTCATAATACTTCTTAAAAATGCAACCCAAAGTATGTAGTATTTTGTTAAATAAAACTTAAAGTCAGGCAAATGTACTGAAACATTTTCCCATGGTCATTTTATACATTTGAAAGGAAAGGTTTTAGATTTATTATCGTAGTCTATTGGGATGCATGATGATTATACCATTCTAAAGAACAATGTATATTTTATCTTCAATTTATGAATAACTTTGTTTTGACAAAAGAAACAGTTTCTAAAGTGCACCAAAACAAGTAACACGCATTAGGACTATAAAAATATTTTATCCTATAATTTCGTCGAGTATATCCCGAATTCAACTGTTTTTTCCCCCTACTACTTTACTTTTTAAATAGAAATTAAAGTTTGCCCAATTATTGACAAGCATTTATCTCTACTTTGTCGCAATTTTCATGTTTTCTTAAGCACTGGACATCGATGTAATGCTTTGATTATCTTAATCTTTTCTTTTCAGTTTCCTGTGTTTAACCTGATTACACCTATTACATGCGACTTGAAAATATTTTTTTCTTCGTATTTTTTTATTGAACAATGGTGAATAGTATAATAGCTGGGGAAAGTAAAACTAGTAATAATGATGAAAGTTCATGTTAAGAGTGTAATACATAATAATAACTATTTAGATTTATATACAATGTCTGTTATTTAAAAGGAGATCCCGTGTAATCATAATTATTTTCAAGGTAACAATTACATTACAGTATTTTGACGATGCTTCGCTTTTATAATATAATATATTTATTCCGCACACAAAATGTATTGTTTCGTGTGAAAATGTGAAAATAAAAATCGGGTGTGATAGTGTCGGAGCACGTTCAAAAGGTTTTTGCATGATACACCATTTCAGAAAATGATAGAAACACGAATTGATCGCCAACGTAAGGAAAATAAACGAGCTGATCCATGTGACACCCCAGGGTCCCATCCACACCCCGTACTTGCTTTGCTTTATTAAAAGATTTTTCACGCAGCGGCGCATAATTTTCTTTTGAACTAGACTAAAATCATGACAATCGAGTTAATTGTCATTGATATTTAGTGTCGGAATGAATCACATGCGTAACATAGTGCTTTTCCCGTGATGCTATATGTTTCTGGTTTTAAAGGCAAAGACATTTCACGGCAAAATGTAGGAGTTATATATGTATTCATGGGTATATGTGAACCCCCAAAAAAACTTTCGAAAAGTAAAAAACGCTTTTTTTGGGGGGGGATATCAGTCCTTATTTTCAACCCACCTTTTGGAGAATGTCAGACCAATCACCATTTAAACATTTTAAAAATTACTATTTGTTTTCCCATGTCATTAGTTAAATCCGATAATTCAAGGAAAAATTAATCACACGCGCCATATTAAAAGACTCGAGTGAGAATAAATATCACCTCGCTTCCCTTGTTGTTGGGCAATGATCATTGTTTGGCTGTATAACATTTAGCTGTATTGTCATAAAAAATATTTTTCCCAACTACTTCGCTTATATTTTAAACAAGTTGCTTAGCTTTAGTAGCAACAAACAAAGTAGTTAAAGCACAGTAAAAATATGGGTTTATTATGTGTAGTTAAAGAGCCATACAATGTCCATCAGATAGCAATTTGTGATCAACCTGTATATTAGTGAATCATACACCTTGGGTCAAGACTTATTGTTGTGCAGGGTAGCTTTTAATAAAATAACTAGCTGTTTGCCCCTCGTTGCTGGGGAACCCGTTGCAGCATATAAATATAAGTTATATATCATATCTCTGGAAGTATTTTGCGTACCACATTCACACACAGACACCTTCTTTTATTATTATGGACAGGAATATAAAATAAATTAAATGTATGTAGTGTTTATGAGTGGACTTTTTTTGTAAAAAAAAATTAGTACTGCGAGCCGCAAAATATTCAGCTTTTTAAATGATAGTCACAATGATAGCGAAAAAATTCTACGTATTTCTATAACATTTTAAATTTATTCGCATTTGTTTATCTGCGTTAAACATAAGATTTCATGTAAAAAGGCTTAACTAATGTAACGGACAAATTATAAATGTTATATGAATTATTTATATAGAAAATTTGTGAATTATCCTTTTTCACATTATATAGTAAATATTTATAAAATAAAACTGAACGATCATATTTATAAAAAAAAATACTGAACGAACAGACAGTAATCAATGCCTGTCTTTTAAGAAAGTAATCAATGTATCTTTTCAGAACATCTTTATTCAAGACCTATTCCTTTTAAGCAAGAAAGCTTTCAAATGCTTTATTGTATTGTGTTGGGAGGTATTGATATTTGCTATTTTCTTGTCAGCATAAAGTTTTGTGGTCGTATCTCATAAAATGATGCAGACCCCAAAACGTGTTTTGTATGTTTATAAGAGAATTTTAATATGTTTACTTATTTCCTTACAAACTTTAAAAGAATAATCAATATACTGTTTCGGGATATCATGTGTATAGGCTTCTGCATTTCTTTAAAATGTAGGTATGATAATTTTCGACGTTTATGGGAATTTTACATTTCTGTGTTTTATTCAATTACTTTTTACTATTTTTATCTATTTATTTTTTGCTCTTTTATGCAATCATTTTACACTGCGGTTGGAAATTTATTTTTTTCTTAATTATGTGACTATGATCAGGATTGCCATTTAATTGAATGAAACAAAAAAATAACTTATTTTATTGAGGAAATTTATTAAATGAAACAATTCTGAGTTATTTACCAAATGACACCATTTGTCAATTTTTAAACTTTAACCCACTACCAGCGAAACACATTATATTGCATTCCCCATACAGTACGTCACCGTTAACATTACTAGTCACAGTACTTGTGTTTATTATACTTTTTATTACACTGAATATTCAATAAATGTTTTTCAAGTTAAACGATCAGACAAAAGTTTGTATAGTGGAAAATCAAACAATCAAAAACACTCCCGAGAAAATTTTCCATCCAGTAACAAACTCACTATACTTTTGTATCTCACTACAAACTCAATAAAATAACAAAGGGAACAACAAAAATTTTAACTTTCATTTAAGCAATTCTAGATAAAGATATAGATTTACATTGGATGAAAGTTCATATATAGGAGTCGAAAAAAATAATTAAAAAAAAACCAGCTAATTAAATGAAAAAAAAATAGGTACAACAAAATCTATAGTTGACAAATCCTTTCCATTCCACAGGGTACATACATGGAAACAAATTAAAAATATTTTTATTCGATCTAAACGCAATGGGGTTATTTTTTATAAAGTTCAAATTTTTTTTATAAATGGATCACAAAACGTTCAATAAATTATATGAAAATCATATTTTTACGAATGATGGTGGTGTGCACAAAGTATATCAAAACAGATTTCACAACAAAAGTTCCAACTGCCCCCATGTGTAGATATAGAAGATACAATTAACCATATAATCTTCATATACAATAATCGGACCTAATATATATACAAGAATATAAGCTTCGTTAAAGTCATAGCGTTTCTATTCTGATACCCCGTGAAGCTGATTTTAAAGGCGTAAAAAAAAAACGTCAAACTTTTCACCCCTAAAAAATACAAGAAATTTTTTTTATCGTGACATTCTCATTTTGTGCATTTTCTCAAGAAGCGGTGGGCCCTGCGCTGTGGCACACTTCGCACACCCCTAAAGGAGTCCCCAAAGTCCTCAGAGTTTACACGAGTGCGTGGGGTGCCATCTCAGGTGTTGCCGTTGTCATCTGACCATGTTTCACATGTTTCTGGATAGATCCTGAACCGTCGCAGCAATAGCTTATTGCAAAGCTCTAGTGCGACGTTAATTTCAACCAACCACCAGGTGTGAGGAGTTTTTATCGCAATGGCGGTCATGCAGTTCAAAACAATTTCATATACCTTTTTATGGTAGTTATTTAATGTCTAACTATTCCAATAAGCCATTAACCGATTGACCGGAAAATTAATTCGACACATGCGCTGCCAAAAAGGACTATTTAATTTCTGAATTTGAGAAGTGTCAGCTGATTGGTTTGGTTTGTTTAATTAACGTCGCACTAGAGCTGCACAGTGGGCTATTGGCGACGGTTCGGGGCCTATCTCGAAGGAAAGACCCGGGAACGATGCCTCGTATTTTTGAACCATGGTCAGATGACGAGGACAACACCTGAGCTGGCACCCGACGCAACCTCAATAGGCGTCAGGACATTAGACCCCGATCAGATGTATCGTGCACCAGTCCCGTATACACGCCAGTATAATTTGTTGGATGTTCTGGACGACTTTCTAGTATTTTTGTAGCGAAGCTGGCAACCCCCCTATCGCAAGATCACTACTTTTTTACTTTTCTTTGTCAAGTCCATCGCACGGATTCGAACTACAAATCCTCTGGTTAGTAGTTGAACGCTTTATCCACTGAGCAACTGGGACTCCGAAGTGTCATCTGAAGTGACACGAGTCAAATACGCATCGAAAAACAATGTTTTGAAGCCGTACAAATAGTCAACTGCCATACAAACACCATGACGAATACTACTCGTCATTATTCATTAGGGCTAGTTTCAAACAGGATGATTGACACTCGTCAATCCCGGTCAAAGGGTTAAGTGCCGGACTAATAATTGTTCAACACATTCTCGGTCGGATTTTTTTAAATTTCCGTTACATTTATTTTAAATAATTTAAAAAAATACATTTTCTATGTTCTATACTTAATTATAATTATATGGCGTGTAGGTCTCTGTCTATTCAATCCTGCTAATCCTCTGTTTGCTCTATCCTTCTCATTGTCTGGCATTGTATGGTCGCCCAGAAGAAAACGCGGGTCGGAAAATGTTAACTTATCACATGCGACATTGACCAAGAAGGGGTTTAAAAAAAAAGAGTAATTTTTAAACTAACCATTTATCAGGTGTCTTAGTTCCTTAAGTGCCATAGTCCTTGTTTCGGGCGTCTCGCCCAGTTCCACCTCGGCCTTTCTTATAAATTGCGCCGGCAACCCGTGCACCCACGCATCCGTCAAATCCATTCTCACAGCAGTCTCTATCAAATGCGTATCCACCTAATCAAAATTCAATCGCTCCTCTAGCCTATTTCTCGATTGATCGCCCCGATTTATACCTTCTCTCCCGATATCTGTTGTCGTCAGAGACAGGCGGGGAGTGGAAACCTACCCTGTATCTCTCACACTTTCACCACTGCGAACGTATTTTCAATTGCGATAAAAAGGTTTCAAAACACGTGGGAAGCCTTTCAAGGACGATTGTTTGATATCAATATTGCAGGGGAAATAATTATATTTGTATTTATTTATTTTTTTAAAAATAGATTATGTTATGTTCCGGAATGGGAAGCTGATTGGAAGTAGAGTCTGCTGGTCTTAAGTTTAAAGTCCCCTTGAACTTGAATCGTACAGATTATTTTAGATTTTCGGTTGCATAACTATCTATGTGTTTCCAAGTTGGTTTTAGATATTCTCTATTATCTGTAGTCTTGGATTTTTTTACAATCAAGATGGGTGTTCAGCATTACCAGGATTTCCACTGACATTTAATGAAAACTATGAGTTTGAAAGCAGTGAAAGTCCTCGTCACATGACCGCGCGGTCATGTGACGAGGACAACACCTAGGTTGACACCTCACTCTCCAAAATTTCACGAGAACTTTTGAGCCAGACAGGTTAAAGGCCAGGTACATGTCCTCGCCTTTTTCATCTCCAGACGTCGCTCTCGACGTCCGTCAAGAATTCCGACACTGGATTGGTTGGAATCCGTGTCACGGAGCAAAACTAACCAATCCAGATGTCACGAACGTAGGTATGAAAAAAGCGGGAACATGTATCAGTCCTTTAGCGCACACCACCTCTACACGGTTCATTGCAAGAGATATTCCGTAATATTTACTGTTTAAAACCGGCATCTGGTTCTCCAGTGTATAACCGTAAAATATGATTTTAAACTCCATGTAAAAACCTTCGAGCATGAATGGTCTGTAGTAGAGATAATATGACGTCATAATCGTGAAGCCTACATCTCAGAGCGAAAGGCCCATATCACGTGCCATCTCTTCAAAATTATGAATTAAAAAATACTCGCGATTGGCTGATGAATTGGAAAATGTGTAACAGTGAAAATTTATGAATGGAATGACGTAATTAACCACGTATCTGAGGCCATACATGTTGGCTTCACTTTGATGTTAGCGAGAGTGACGTCATGACTCCTCTACTACAAAGGATCCCTGCTCCAAAGTGAAAACAGTTTAAAACTGAAAATGAATGGTTTTCTCCCGTTACTTATATACGGATTTTTTCAGCAATATTAACGTATAACCGTTAATAGACAGGCTGGATCTGACAAAATTACAGAAAATGAATTTATGATTTACCTTATTTAAGATACTTAACACAGCTAAGTAACACCTCGTATTTCTGAACCATGGCCAGATGACGAATTCCATACCTGAGCTAGCGCCCGGCCCAATCTCAATATGCCCAGAACAAACCACGATCAGATTTAACGTGCATCAATCTCTTATACACGCCGGAAAACTTTTGCAGATGTTTTTTTACGATGTGGAACGAAACTAGGAAACCTCCAATCACGAGCTCGCTACAATGTCAAGTCGAAGGAAGATATTCGAGCACACTACCCGCCGATTATGAGCCGAATACTTTAACGCTGGGCTATCTGCGCTCGAGCATCTTTAAAATCGCTCGTTTTATTTTACTCATTTTGACGCCATGGGTAAATTTAAAATTACACGTCTGTTGAATGTTTGGTTTGGTTTGGTTAAGTAATGTCGCACTAGAGCTGCACAGTGGGCTATTGGCGACGGTTCGGGGTCTATCTCGAAGGAAAGACCCGGGAACACATACACATTCATACATGCACCTCGTTATTCTAGAACCATGGTCAGATCAGTGGCGTACGCAGGGGGGGGGTTGAGGGGGGTCACAACCCCCCCCCCCCCCCCCCATCGATCTTTTGTTTAATTTTTTTTTTTAAATATAATATTTTTTTTATTTGAAAAAAAAAAGAAAAAATCAGAAAAATACAAATGTATTTTTTTAAATTTAAGAATCTACATTTGTTTGCAGAAAATTAAAACAAATTTATTTTGACTGTTGTCTCTGAAAACATTCAAAAGACCCAATTGGAATGTGGTTGTAGCTTTCACAATGAAATCGCTTGCAAACCTTTTTCAACAGTTTCCTTTCAAAGACGATTTGTATATATCATTAGTCAAATGCCCATCTTTTCCAAAGAAAGCAGTAATTGTAAACGTTCTGCCACCTGAAAGAATACTTCGAATTCTGAAAGAATACTAATTCTGAAAGAATACTTCGAATTCTGAAAGAATACTTCGAATTCTGAAAGAATACTAATTCTGAAAGAATACTTCGTTTGAAAATGTACCCATGCGTCGAAATTGTAGCAAACACGTCTCAATACATATATCAAGAGCCACAAAGAACGGCTTTTCTGGAATTGTAATATATATCTACTTCGCTTCGTCCTAGTCTTTTCGTAATTATTGACTGTTGGACAGGCGGGCATGGGCATGGGCATTGGACATGGGCATTGGCATTGTATGCTTGTGGAGTAAGTTTTCTACGGATTTTAGAATGGACCCTACACTACAACACTACATTGCCCCGAGAAGATAGTTCATGTTCATATAAGTTCAATGTATAAATGCAAAAGACAATCGAGTTTAGTTGCGTTTTTTTCTAAAAAAAGCAAAAGAAAAGAAAAAGACAGAAAACACGCCGAATGAGAATTCTTGTGTTTCCGGTGCCACATCCCGAGTCTCCAAGATGCCGGCGATTTCGTCTTCATTTTCTTGTGGAGAGAATGTTAAAGACATTGGAATTGTTGCTCAATCAGGAAAGGTAAGATGAATACAGTCAATAAACTTTTTTTATAGATAATAACAACGTTGATCTTTTTTAATGTTTTAATCCCATTGTCAATTTCCATATATGCTTATTTAGAAGAGTTGAGGAGCGTGCAAAACTAAACGTGTAATTTTTTTTTTTATAAACATTGAATTTTGTAAAAAAGTGTAATCTATATCCGTTTTTGCAAAAAAAAAATATTTCCCAAATTTTTATATAGTTATTTTTAAAACTTGAAAATTCCGGAGATCTGTCCATAGAAACAAATAAAACCAAACTTTTTTTCTTTTGTTCTCGATTTGCGAATTTATTATATGTTCCATTTTGATAGCACGTTCCTCAATTAAAGCAATTGTGCTACTTCTACTTAGTTTAAAATTTAATTGATTAAATACAAAGGACTTATACTTTGTACAAATATAATGCTTTAATTTATTTGTAATTCCGGTTCTCCCATTTTTCATACTCACGAGCCACCACTGTTATTCGCATACATTTTTAACAACCTTGATGTATATATAACTGTGTAATTAAAAAATTATATGGCGTTGCTCTTTGCGCTAACGTCACACAGTGTTTGTTTTGCTAAAATAACTTTTCTATTTAAATGTTTTAGGTAATTGTCCAAATCAAAATCCTCTCCTTTTTATTCAAAAACTTTTGTTTCACATAAACCTATTTGTTCAGTCTTCCACAATGTAAAATTTCTTGGAGCATAATTCAAACCGACAGCCCTGTAGTAAATTATTGTCTCGTGTCTAGGATTGTTTTTCTTGCTTCGTTTTGTGATTGGTTGGTTGAATCAACCCCATATTTTATAATGTTGACGCAGTGCGTTTTCTTTGTATTTTTTTTTATAGTTTTTACCGGTTCCTGATAGAAGTTTCGAAAACTTTCGATGGGTTCTTTATTTTAAATCACCCCTTCGGTTGAAAAGAGAGAATAATTCTTACTTCGATACTATTCCTTGTTCGCTTAGGGCTCACTCTTAGTCTCTAAAACATATAGCAAATTCAATACATTTGGCACGTCTGCTCAGAATTGAGTGACGATGCAGCTTCGACTGTCTTAAAATGTCATATTTAACTTAGAGATTTAATCTTATGACAGTTTAAGAATACGACGAAAAATGAAGTCCAATCCTTTGCAAACAGATTAGTGTTGAATCTTTTTGGCATTACTATAGCCAATACAGCACGAAACCATAATTTTTCGGTCACATATAAAAGAAAATCGAGAAATTATAATAAATTTAATAAATATTAACTGTTATTAATTGTTATTATTACTGGTATTTATGGATCATTAATTCCAAGGCTATTTTACACACATGTTTAAAGACTTTTATTGCATGGTAATGTATAAAAAAAAAGGAAAAAAAAAGCATAGGAATAAATAACTTGAAAAGCTAAACATTTCTTATATAATAGTTAACATTTTAATAAACACTAAGATTACTACAACTGCATCAAATAGTTTTACTGCAATTTCATTAAGCATGCATTAGTAAATAAATTCGGTTTTCTTTTCAGCTTACGGACGCACAAATACTTTCGCTGATTCGTGATACATGGACACCGGATTCTTCGTACTCATTTCCTTCATCAGGAAAAAGAAATTTGAAGTTTCAGTATAACTGGTTGAATCGTTGGAAATGGCTTTCCTACTCTGAGAATTTAGATGGGGCGTTTTGTAAACCATGTGCACTTTTCAGTGGAAGCTGTGCTGGTCGTGGTGGTCAACCCCTTGGAAAGTTAGTAAAGACAAAATTTAGCAATTGGAAAGATGCAGTGGAAGAATTTCGGAGACACCAGGAATCAAGTTACCACCAAACTAGCACACTAAAGGCAACAAACTTCCTCTCTGTAATGGAGAAACGGTAACAACCTGTAGACCTGCTGATAGATGAGGGACTTAGAAGCCAAACAGACACCAACCGCAAGCGCTTAATGCCAGTCATCGAAACCATCATTTTATTAGGAAGACAAGGTGTTGCATTAAGAGGTCACAGAGATTATGGACCTATAGATGATATTTCTGAGCCCGTTGAGAATGACGGGAATTTCCGAGCTCTGCTACGCTTTCGAGCAAGAGCTGGAGATGCTGATTTATACAAACATTTAACAACGGCAAGTAAAAATGCAATGTATATAAGTCCGAGAATCCAAAATGAAGTGATATCGACATGTAACAAAATTATTTTAGCGGAACTAGTGAAAAAAATCAACTCTGCTGATGGGTTTTGCGTGTTGGCAGATGAAACGACTGATATTTCTGGAATTCAACAGCTCTCTCTTTGTGCCCGATTTTTGGGTAGCACTGATGGGCATGCTCGCATACATGAAGAGTTTCTACAATTTGTCCCTGTATATGATTCAACGGGTTCTGGCTTAGCGTCCAGCATTTTGAATAGTTTGGAATCGTATGGGGTCAATACTGGAAAATTAAGAGGTCAGGGATATGATGGCGCTAGTGCAATGAGCGGAAAATTTTCTGGTGTTCAAGCGCATATTAAAAAAAAAATTCCGCATGCATTATATGTTCACTGTAGTGCACACTGCTTAAATTTAGCAATAAGCCACGCCTGCAATGTAGTTTGTATTCGAAATGCGGTCGGAACTCTGAGTACATGTATTAATTTCTTCTCTTCTTCATCGAAACGACAAAATGTGCTCAACAACTGCATTACGTCTGTGTTGCCTTCAGCATCAAGACATTTAAAGAAACTTTGCCCAACTAGATGGGTAGATCGACATGACTCCGTCATTATATTTGTAGAACTTTTGCCTGCAATTTTACAATCACTAGAAATGCTTTTTTCAGATGGTGATAAAGATACTGCCACAAATGCCAGTATATTATTGGTTGCAGTTAAACAAATTGAGTTTTTAACAGGAATATATTGCTTACAGCGACTTCTTTCTGTCACCCTTCCGCTGAGTAAATATTTGCAAACTGAAGATATGGATTTGAGAGACGCACTGAATTACGCAGATCATTGCCAAAGTATTGTTCAAGACATGCGAGGAGATGCAGAGAACGAGTTTAAATATATTTTCAGCGATGTAGTCAAACTTTGCGAGGAAGAAGATAGTTCTGTGACAATTCCTCGTCGGGCTAGGCGTCAAATCAATAGATGCAATATTCCAAGTGAATATCCAGAAGACTATTATAGGGCAGCAATATATATACCATTGTTAGATTGCTTTCTAAAGGAAATTCAAGAACGATTTTTAGAGCATAAAAATGTGCTTTCAAATTTTAAATGTTTGTTTCCAACAAAGGTTGACGTTAACATAACCGTGAAACAAGAAGAAGAAGCAAGAAACTTGCATTCAGCTTATGCAGATGTTTTGGACTCAAATGAAGAAATACTAATAGGCGAACTACGGCTGTGGTATCGACATTTGTCAAGTTTAGATTTAGTTCCGAAAAATGCCCTTCGTGCACTTGACAAGTGTGATATTCAGTTTTTTCCTAATATTTACAAATTGTTAAAAATTATCTGTATTCTTCCAGTATCCATTGCTTCCAATGAAAGATCATTTTCTTCCTTAACACGGTTAAAGTCATATTTAAGGAGTACTACGAGCGAGCAACGACTAAATGGTCTTGCTGCACTCTATATTCACCGAGAAATAACTGTAAACCCTGAGAAAGTAATTGATTTGTTTTCAGAAACACCACGTCGACTTGAATTCCGTGTTTAAAATTTAATATTGTAAATGATACTACAAATGCAATGGTGTTGCTAACATTGTCAAATGCAAAAAACAACCGATTTTAAATAACATATTTCCTTTAATTTTTTGAATTGCAGTATGTTACCTACATCCTCTCATTTATACTGTTTTATAAAAAAATGTTTACTATGGTATTTGTTTATTGTGACTTAAAAAAGTTTGATTGAAATATTTTTTCATTTTATAATATATATATATATATATATATATATATATATATATATATATATATATATATAAGCTGTGTGTGTAAAGTAATCTGACATTCAACCCCCCCCTTACAAATTTCCTGCGTACGCCACTGGGTCAGATGACGAGGAAACAATTGAACTGGCACCCAACGCCTGCAATAGACGTCGGGACTTTGGACCCCGATCAGATGTATCGTGCACCAGTCCCGTATACGCGCCGTTCATTTTTGCGGATGTTCTGGACGACTTTTCTAGTATTTTGTAGCGAAGCTGGCAACCCTCCGATCACAAGATCACTACTTTTTTACTTTTCTTTGTCAAGTCCATCGCACAGGTTCGAACCACCAATCGAACGCCTTTAACCGCTCGGCTACGGAGGTCTCACGTCTGTTGAAAAAAAAAAAGACGATATTTGTTTCAAATTCGGACCGCCACCTTTAAACCAATCACATCTTGAGTAACGACAGTGGTTTGACGTCGTGAGTTAAAATTTTCAGGTGATGCGGATTGACCCGTAAAAAATTATTGCGTTTTTTAAATGTCGAATATACGATAATTTTCTGTGAATATAAAGTTTTTTTTTACAGTGTGCGAGCCTTCGATTTGACGACTGATTTCAAACTTTATACTTTCCAAATTGGAGTACGATGCACTGCCAACCAGGCTATAACGGCTCCTATACGACTTGTAACAGACGAACTTCCCTCAGTCACATATAATTTCAATATGCTAATAACCATTTAACCTACAACACATCTCAATCCTAAAAATAACGACCTGTTCTTTTGTTCCCTGTTCTTCAAACTGAACAAGAAGTGCATGTTCTTGAACATAAAATAAGCTTTTTTTTCGTCAGATTGTTCTTTATATAACTTCATTTAAAAGTATGACATCACTTGAATATCAACATATTATAATAACCCTTACACCCGAGTGTCGTCTTTAAGTCACTAAAATAACGACCTGTTATATTTTAGTCTCTGTTCTTCTAAATCAGCGGTTTTCAACCTGTGGTACGTATACCCCTTGGGGGGAACGTGGCGGTCCGGTTGGGGAGTTCGTGAAAATAATATTAGTAATGGCGGAAAACACCTAAAATAATAAATAAATTTCATAAGTAAAATCTAAAATAAAAGCCAATCAGTTTCATCCACTTGAGTTGTTTGATTAATTTTCCAACTAACCTAAGAACATCAATGCCTTACAAAAACGAACTTCGTGTAGAGGTTTGGGTGAGAGAAGGGGGTACTCGTAAATGAAAAGTTTTGTCAAAGGGTGCGTCAGAAATAAAAGGTGTTGAGAACCAATGTTTTAAATAAAAGAGACGAAATATTCTCGAGTTTTAAAGGTTATTCTGTCACAAATATTAATAGAAATAATGTTTGTCATCTAGAAGCACTAAGTACAGTGGTGATCCAAAACTTTCTTTGGATTGAAATTCCTCGCACCCCCTTTTTTCCTTCTTTTTTTTTTTAGCATTTGACAATTGTCATAAACCACTAAATATATGTTTAGCATACGGACATTAATATTTAGCTTCAAGCGTAACTTTCTTATATATAATTATCTTATTTTTAACGTAAAAAGTAACGCTATAGAATACCTCTTTAAAAATAACTAGAATAGGATGTAATTATTCCATAAAAAGAACCTAAATATCAAACATGTTCCTAGAATGCAAAGAGTTAAAATAAAACCAGAAAAAGAAAGAACCGTAAAAAACATATATATTAAAAATACATGAAGGGTTAAAACCTATTAAGCGGTAAGAAAAATAACAAAAGTGTAAAGTTGTTTTTTTCTGAAGAAAGTTCATTTTATATTTCAGTTCCAATGCATATATTTTTTAATTTTTAAAAATTATTTTTATATATCTTCTATATCGTCGGTTTAATTCACATATCACGTAATTCCAAATCAAGGATTCAGCAGCCTTAACGAAAGCTGCTTGGCTACGAAATTCAAGCGATTCGCTTCCAAATGAATCGTTTAAAAACAAGAAGTGATCTCAAAATCTGAGCTTAGATTGTAGTTGAAGGAACGGCTTAAAGAGTCACATGGTTTCTCAGTTTGAATTTCGTCGCCAAGTAGCTTTCACTATGGCTGCTGAATCCGTGGTTTGGAATTAAGCTGATGACATATATTTAAATTTGAAAATTATTTAGAACACAGAGTATTTTTATATATTTTAAATGTATGCGCATTGCCGGAAAATGTGGAGATCTCCAGATCTCCAAACCCTTTAGAAGGCAGGGACATTTGAAAATTGTAGTCTATGGCAGTTTGACACTCCTGAATCACCCTCTGCTCAAAAGTTCAACTCTCTGACAGAACCGAACGACTTAAGGATTCCCAATTTTTCTATCAATTCACATAATCATAAATTCCTAAAAATATTCGATGTTGATTTTTTTTTTTAATCTAAAGCGTTGATGTGTTTTATGGAAGCTATATACATTAAAATAAAAAACACTAAATTATATGCATAATATACATACATGCCTTGTAATTAAAAAGTAAACCATTCTCAAAAAAACAACTTTACAATTTTGCCCTTTTTAACCGACTGAACAGCGCGCAACCCAAAACTCCAAAATAAAACCGCCAGAAATTTAAACCGCCAAATCGCGCGCCAAGTCGACAAGTTATAGATTCGACCATTATGTATTTTTTTTTATGTATGTTCGCGCGGGATTTTGGTTCTATTTCAGATATTTGCACAATTTTTTTTTGTTGAATATGGGGATGTTTCAAAGGGGAGCAATTTAAAAAAAAAAATTCAGTCATTCGGCATTTAACTATCCGGAATTCTCATTTAACCGGACCGTTTGAAAAAAAATATTATCCGATTTCGAAAATTCTTTTTTTGTTGGATAGAGAAAAATCCACTTAGGCAAAATCTGCAAAAGCTAATCGGTTATCCGGTTGTTATATACCCAGAAATGTCGATTAACCGGAGTATTTTTAAACAATTTATCTGTTTCAAAATGTTTTCATTGTTTAACAGAAGTTGTACAACAATGACAATTCGTTTAACCAGCATTTATTGCCATTGATATGGATTGTTTTACAATATACATTATTCAGCACAAGTTACTACTTGAATTTCTGGGTGAATAATAATAGGTGGCGAAGCCCCCGGCTAAATTTAAAACTAAAAAGGGAAAAATAAAATAATATTTCTAAAAAATAAAAAAATAAAAAAAACGACTTAAAGAAAATGCGCTAAAAAGTAAAAAATAATTTTTAATTTTACGAATGAGTTGAATTATTAAATATCAATTTTATACTTAGTACAACTTTTTGAAGTTGGTGCCAATTTACAAATCTCATACCTAAACTTTGGCGCCGATTTCAGAAAGTTGTACTAAGTATAAAATTGATATTCAATAATTCAACTCATTCGTAAAATTACAAATTATTTTTTACTTTTTAGCGCATTTTCTTTAAATCGGTTTTCCTTTTTTTTTTAGAAATATTATTTTATTCAATCCGCTAAGAGAGTTAAACGTAATCCAAACATTGTCTAAAATCGGTCTTGCAACTCTTTTCCACGGGAGGTGTGATTTATTTTTCCTGTTTTCCTATCAAATGCTATTTGTAAATATAATTCATTCGATGTCAGTCAAGTACTTTGATCGAAATTCGACCTTCCAGTCGCACAATGGCGGGACGATCATCTGTGCGCATTATCTAAATAGGCCGAAAGACCGGTGAGTGGTAAATATTTGTTCGCGGTGCTCCACATCACGACTTCTCTTTTTTTTTTTAACTGGAAAATAACTGGGATTAAAGACGAATATCTTTAAATGGAATATAATACAACACATTTTTTTTTAAATATGGTTTTATATATGTTATAAATTGAAATTGAAGTAGCTAAAAACACCCAAATATAATTTTTCGTATATTTGGTATGGGCGGTTTGTCCTCTGGGCTACTTCAATTGCAAATTTTTGGAGCGTTTTTCTTCCAAGTTAGGTGAACAGGGCAAAACGTGCTGTATGGGAATTATAAGTATACAATGTACGTTTACTCTCTCTTTTAAAAAATTTGCAATAAATGTGACTAAAAAAATATATTAATAAGTTATCTGGAAAAGAATTGCTTTATGCATTTTAGAATACCACATTTTTTGCATTTTTACATTGTGTTGCTTTATTTTCGTCATAGATGTCTGTTTATTGACCTATGTAGTATAAAACACATGTCCGAAAAACAGATCATTCATTTCTAGAATATTTTTCATAGTGACGTTTGTTTATTGACAGTTTTATCAAAGCATCTTACCACTAAAAGCATTTTTGGTTCGGAAGAGAAAAAAAAAACCTGCGTTATAGATGATAATAAAAATAACAAAAACCTATCAGGTGTTTTACTAAAACTTGCATAAAAAATGCAATTTTTGTAATAAATACCTTTATTTCTGAACTTTTCAGCATAAAACCTGCATATTTACAAAATTTACAAATTTTCTTAAAAAAATTAATGTGCTTCTAAAAATCAAAAAAAAAAAAAAAATTAAACTATTTACTTGAAACTTTATATTTCTCCGAATTTCAAACTCTTATTTAGAAGAATCTCTGAAAATTTTATACTTTTTTTTTTATCATTTTGTTTATTAGGGTAAATAAATTTTCTAATTATTGCAACTATTTCAAACTCATATGTGAATGGAATATATTTATTTTTAAAAACTTAATTTTAAAGTTTTGTCTCCTGCAAAATTGAAATTTTTGAAAAAATCAGGAAAAAAGTTTAGAATTGACAGGTTCAAATTGTATAGTCGCATGAACACATTTTAATACTTTACACTATATATGTCATATTTTATTGCATCTTCTCATCAATAACAATAGCCTAAATAACTTTGTTTTTACTAGTGATAATTACATTATAGCAATTTATAATTTGATAATTTTCTGGAATGTATAAAAAAAGGAATTGAACAAATTTGAAACAGTATTTTTAAAATTATTTGGTTCACATATTTATTGGCATATAGTGTTCTGTCATAGCCAGATGTTGACCAGTTCAGTGTTAATGATTATCATTATGATAATAAATGATTATCATTTAACTCAAAGTTTAGTAATTAATTAAGAACTATTTTGTTAATAAAATATTTTTTTTCCATCTAAATTTTATCTACTTAGCACGCGAAAGAAAATGAGATACAGATAAATGAGATACTACACTCGACTTAGTTTTGAGTTTCTACGAGATAAGATTACTTTCGATCGTCAAAAGGAAATAAAATATAAAGCAAAAAAGTATTGAAAAAAGTTTCTTCTTGATTGTTCCGAGCATGACACCGAACCACGCGCGTAAAGAGTTAAAAATAACTGTGACTCTTTTTCTTTAGTATCTGTGTCGATGTGCTAATTTTATTATCTTTTGTTTAATTTTTTACACATTAAAAACCGTTTTTCACACGGTGCCTTTTTCACATGCCAGAAAAGTCGAAGGAGTTCGCCGTACACCAATATACACTATACTACTCAACACCTTACACTACGTGCAATAATGCTTTCAACCACTTAGAGACCACGTGGCTTTTAGGGTTAGCGCCCACTTTCCTTTGTTTTGTGCTTCTGGCAAAGTTTTATTTTCTTCCAATTTTGTCAGAGGGGAATATTTTTTTTCTGGGTTGAGGTAACTAAGGTGACGACCATAATTGTTACGCCACTGCTAATGAGCATTGGCAATAACATTAATGTCTTGTTTTTGTCTCTTTGCTGAAAATCTAAAATGCATAAAATAATTTTCCGATTTTTTTCATTTTTAGATTCTATTGTAAACAATCAGTTGTTTTTCAACACGTAAACAATATTTACTTTCCTCAAGTTCTATATAATGTCGCAACATCATTCTTGAACAATTTACTCATTTTTTTGCAATGGGGGAGTTTCACGCCGAGAAGAAGAAGACCGCTGTTCCAACGGAACAGGGAGAAAGTTCCGCTACGCCGAAGAAGTTCCGTAGGGTTAGCATGGAGCTTTAGCTCCTGTACTATAATTTTAAGTTTTAATCTTTAAATAATACCTCAATATAGAAATTTTTACTACATACACTGAGATAGATTGTACTCGTCGTTTATCAAGTATTTTTGTGTTGAAATAAAAGTATTTTTCCGTATTTTTTTGTAATTCTAATTATATACAAATATAATATGAGTATTTCTGTACTTAAATTTATTCATATAGGGAATAAAAATATTACTTATTTCGAAAAAACAAATATTATAAACAAATTTCCCATAATTGCATGCATAGCGACTAAGCAAACAAAAGCAAAGTTGTCTGCTGTAGGGAAGAAATCGAAACTAACAGTAAGTTACCATGTTAATATGTCACGTGAAACTCTCCCATTTTAATGTACAGAAATCGAAAACACTTCTCCGGCCACGATAAATCTAGACCTACGTGAAAAAGTATGCATAAAGAAACATTGAAATCGACAAATTGTAGATCGACCCTGCATCCGATTAATTGAGTTCAACACCGGCTGCATTTTCCAGTGCCGGCTGCCGGTACGGTAAATCATGGTTAACATTGCATGGCTCCGGTTTGCCGGTGTGTAAAAACACGGCCTTAAGTTAATAGTCATATAATAATAATGAAGTGTTTGTCTATGTATCACATTACGACATTTCATTTTTGGCATCTAGAAGTTGTTATAAATGTTGACACTGATGGATTTAGGGTTTTAAAAAATGAGATTGAAAACTTTCTTCGCCCTTTATAAAGAAAGAAAAACTTATTTTTAATTGTCTTCTACAAATGGCAAAATTGTGGCGTAAAGTCGCAGAGCCTTGTCCATGTCAGTTGTTTTCTAGAATGCAAAAGCATTATCGTTATTTTGGATAATTCAAGTTGCGGAATTGCACTCCACTTTTTAAAAAATATGATTCTTAAATATTATATTATACTTAAAAATATTTGTTTGTAGTTGACAAGTTTTAAAACGCAGCTATTGCTTTATGACGGTTACAAATTGAATTACATAAGTATTGATAGTACAACATATCAGCGGAAAACAGCAATTTTTGAGAGAACAATGCATTTGGATAAGACTGAATGCACTTTGAACAATGCCTTTTGAATGACCACTAATATTTTCAATTCAGTTCTAATAGTTTAAAATCTGTTATTAAGTTACGATCTCTAAAAATCTGTTATTTTCAACGATTGAACAACTTTGGGATTAACATACAAGCATATATATTTCTAGTTAAAAAACCTATGCTAGTTTACTAATGTCACTACTTTTTAGAAAAGTCCTCCAAAAATGCAATTTTCGAAAATTTCACACTTCTTATTCAGAATATGCCTTAATACAGACAATTCTTATATAACAAGTATTACGAAAAAGTCCATTCATGTGAAAACAGAAAAAGGTGTATGTTATCACCAAACAAAATTCCTATTAACCTTAAGGAAATGCCAGCTGAGACGTATTTTTGTGTAAAGGTTTATGAGAAGCAAAAAAAAAGGTAATTGGATGTAATGTAAAAGAGATAAAAACTTAAGGAAGAACATTAGCGTTATAACTGTCAAGAAAATTGCGCATAACTACCTTTGCACATGTGTGTGTGTGGTTATATAATGGCGATTACACACTTTGGAGACAACAACATATTAATAAATATTAAGAAATATAAAATAAATTAAAAATATTAAATAATGCTTTATCTTCATATTTCCGCAAACATATAGTATAATACACAATATGGTGTTACATAAGACTCTTTCACTAGATATTATCAAATTAATTTATTTAAACAAAAATTGTCCCAGTATCTGAATTAGAACCGAAATCTTGCGCGAACATACATAAAAAACAATACATAACAGTCGAATTCATAACCTCTCTCTTTGGCGCGTGATTTGGTGTTTTAATTTAAAGTTTTTGGCGGCTTTATTTTGGACTTTTGGTGGGCGCGTTGGGCAGTAGTAGTATATGCGTGTTATATGTGAACCGAACTACTTATAAAAAGAAATTAAAATACAAAATATAAAGTTGTCCAAAGGTTGTTAATGCTTGACTTCCCGATTTTGTAGAACAGGACAAAAACTTTGCAATTTTTTTAAACCTAAGTATGTTATCCACGAGATTACATGGGGGGGGGGGGATAGGAGCACCTGTGCACCTCTCCCTCTAATGCCACACCCAATTTGATAAATTTGGAAAGCTGAATAAGGTCCACTTTGATCCTTCTCTCCTCGAGAATACATATTTAAAGTTCTAAGCCGATTTCCATATTTTATTCACGAATTACCCTAAGTCATTATTTTAGTCCTGTGTTGAACCCGTTCTAACAAATCCATATCTTTTTTAAGATAAGGTGACCAAAATTATACTGCATATTTAAGATGAGGCCTAACTGAACTCTTGTACTCCTTAAGAAACATAATAAAATTACATACCTAGATGATAATTTTTTTTTAATAAATCCCGACATTCTGCTTGCCTTTTTACTATAGCTGTTCCACATTGATGCCCCCATCTAAAAGTCCCAGTTTTCAACACGCCAATGTCTCAATATGTATAAAACTAGAAGAACACCAGTAAAAGGTAAACTTACTTTTTTGAACAAACAATTAAATTTCAAAATATTGCAAATATCTGCCTTGTAAGTAATGTTAATGTCATTGAGATTCAGATTATTTTGTTTGGAGCCTTCATGCATTATAACGAACAATCGAATTAAGGAGTAAAAACAGATTGATAATTAAACCTTTATCTATATATATAAATGCGAAAAACCCACTCATCACTCATCACTAATTCTCCAACTTCCCGTATACCTATGAAGATGAAATTTGGCAAATTTGTTCCTTATACCTTAAATAGGAAAAGTAAGCTATTTTTGTTCCGATCGAACGGATTTAAGGGGTTGTAAAACCCCTTTTTCGAAACTTTTCCATAGGATTAACATGGAGAACATGTAACAATGCAAAATATAAAATTTAAACAATGGAAATTTTTAATATTATGTAACGTACGAGGAGCATTCTGATTGGCTGATGACTAATTATAGCCAAAATGTCGCCAAATAACTAAAAACTGTCGCCAAATAACTAAAAACTGTCGCCAAATAACTAAAAACTTTCGCCAAATAACTAAAAACTGTCGCCAAATTAATAAACTTCGCCAAATAAATTAAAATTTCACCGAATGAATAAAACATTTCGCCAAATTAATAAAATATCGCCAAATGAACTAAAATATGATCATATATGTAAAAATAATATAAAAACCGGCCCGTCGGACCGAGGGAGATTTATATGTGAAAAAGAAAACAAAACGAAAAATGCTACGACCAAAAGTGCAAGCCATACGAAAAATATATTATCAAACTGAAGAGAAGTATACAGTATGACTAATATAAAGGTTCAAAACATGAAACCCATCGCTAAATAAAAGTTTGTAATTTAGCCCCGGGCACTCAGTTAGTTTTGAGTTATCCATTATTTATTACTTTGTCTGCCGAGAGTTATGTTACCACTCTACCTGTGAGTGAAGTTCTGTTAAGCTCTGTAATAAAGTTATAAAGGCAAAGTAGCAAATCTTTCAGTTGAGTTCAGATTTTAAAACACGTTGTCGCCCGTGGATGTTGGTTCGCAGCACGGTTCGCTCGGGTTCATGGTCCGGGTGTTCGCCGGCGTCTTCTCGGTTGGGCTGGGTTGCCTTCACGGTTGTCGAAACTTCAGTTTCTGTGAAACATCTCGCTGTATGCCTTCGGGCGGGCCAGTCGTACAAAATGGACATAGAAAAAGTAAGCTATCGGGCCCTGGACAATAGGTACAAGCCACACTGTACCGTAATAATTGGTTCATGAATACTTTGAACCCCATGTGGTAGGAATGTCAGTGGGAGAGAGTATAAATGGTCAATCTGGTTGACGCGGCCTACCTTTCTCTACTCAATGTTATGTCATTTATCCACGAAGACTGATTTCCCGTAGAATGATTGGGGTTCCCTTAATGCGGTATAAAGATCAGAGGGAAAAATCGGTTAACAAACGACCTGATCGACGCGACTCGCTATCCTATACGACGGTATGTCATTTATCGCCAATAGCACGATTTCCCGGGGAGTAATGAGAACGAAATCGCCTGCAGTTAAGGGCGACATTCCCGTTACGGGGTACAAAGGTCAGAGGGCGGAATGGGTTAATAATTGCCTTGGTCGATGCGGCCTACCTTTCTTTATATGATGGTATGCCTATACGATGAGTTATGTGGGCGGAATCGAAACCTGTTGTTGTGGACTCCTCCCCCACGTGGTGCAAGTGTCAGAGGGTGAATAAATTTACGTCCATTGTCTGTAGTAGCCTGTAGGGGTTAGGGTTTCGAATTTTTTAAAAAAAAATTTAGTATGGAAATGCAATAAAAAATTTGATTGTGAATATTTTTTTTATTTTAAAAAGTTTAATATTAAAAAAGTGCGGGGGATATCCGAAAAAAAAATGCTGGTTCTCCATCCCCACTCCCCCTCGACCCCCCCCCCCCCCCCCACCCCCGCCCTTCTGCATATTGATAGGCTATACCGCACATTAGAAAAAATATGAAAATCTTGAATTTAAAATAATTTTTTTTTTTTACTTTTCATATTCTCGCCAATTTTTGAAACTTAACGACAAATGTTGACATAGTTGTTTAATAAAACTTTTTCGGAGATAATTATTATTAAAAATATATGAGTTAAAGGTTAAAATATGGATGTTAATCAACGGGAGTAAGGTATACATATATCCACGTTATTGCATAGCCAACTTCTCCATATTATTAATCTTTCCAGTTCTTGCATGACCTTTCTAATAAAATTTCGTTACAAATTGGAACTTTTAACACTGTGGTACCCCTTAATGGGTAAGAAATTAAGAAAATATTTATTTCGCTATAATATTGTATTTGTATCAATTTTGTAACTTATTTCCTTCCCGTGCGTAGAACGGGTATTTCAGCTAGTTAGATTATAAGTCGCAATATTGCTTTTATTGAGATGCAAGTAGAATCTGTGGTTCTGAATTTCAATATCCCATACTGCATTCTTTAAATCTTTCATGTTAACTATAAAAACTTAAACATTTAATAAAAAATGACAATTTTAGCAATGAAAGATATATTTTAAAGTACAAATCAAACTATATTTATTAATATTCCAGCAGATACATAATTTAAAACAAAATATACAGTCACAAAATACTAATCTAAAATAATAAAATTATATACATTTTTCTTTAATAAAGAAACGTTAATGAATTTTGATATAAATGTATATTAATACAAATTATATATTTTTGGCCATAATGGAGCAAATTAGACAAATGGTAATTAATTTGAAAGATAAATCTTCATTAATAAACAAAATATTTCTAATAACATCAAACCATTGTTCATTTTTTGAACGTAGAATTTTGACATTTAAAAATACATTTGTGTTCATGTCCTTTGATGTATTTAAATAAAAAGCGATTACCTTTAAAATTCTAATACAAATTATACTAATACAACTACTATTCCTTTAAATTGAATTTCAATTTGATATGAACTTTACAAGTAGTTCAAAATTTTAGCGCCAAATGTCTAAGTATACATTCGAATGCTTAAATTTCGAACTATTGTTCTATAAATCTAGCTTTTTAATTGTTTTGAAGATGGATTATATGAATTTGGCCTTTTTCTCTTTCGAAGAACTCGTGATGTTTGTGGGGAAGCCTTTCCGATTGTCAACTGAGTTCCGTTTTTATTTTCATTATTCTTTTCGATCCCAGGATTTTCTGAGATATCAGAGATTATTATGTGTTCATTAGATCGTTTTGACTTTCGCCTTCTGGAAGCTACATTTATAGAAGAATCAGAAATTGGTCTTGAGGAATCAGAACTTGGTTGAACCGACATACTAGTAATTGATTTCCCAATTTCTTCGAAAACATTCGGTTTCTTCCTTTTTCTTAAATTCGATTTCAAGGCGGGTTCCGCTAGAAGCATTGCACTAGGTGTGTCAGCTTGTTTTCGACAAGTGTCAGAATCACTAAAGTCTACTTCTTTTACCGGATCATCCATTGACCCTTCTTCATCAACTTCAAAATTTATTGCTTCCATTTTCGGTAATCTTGCCTTACAATGTCTAGGCTTCGTGGACGTTAAAAAGCTTGAATTTTCACTTGTTTCCTGTTCCTCCTCTGATTGTAAAGAAGGCAACACATTTTTTGAGTTTAGGACATCTGAAGCCACCCATTCGCTAATCGGTTTCAATTTCTTGTGATCACGTACGTTAGGATTCTGTTCTATAATTTGATTGCGCTGATTTATTGATTTGTTTTGAATTAAATCGAGGTGGTTTGTATTGCTCTCATTTTCTACAGCAGTGACTTCTATAAATTTCGAACTCTGTGGACAATCTAAATAAATATCAGACGCTTGTGTGACATCGTGAAATTCTGTCGAATTAGAATTGCGTGGAATATTTTCTAAGATTGAATTAGGATCAAGCTCACCGTCAATTTTTGCACTCTCTAAGACCGATTTTACTGGCGTTGTGGACTCAAAAGCTAGATTAGCTCTCAATGGCGTATTATTAGTTTCTATAGAAGGTTTTTCTTCCGCACCTACAGTACTCGTTTTCAAATGAAATGCATCACATTGTAAAGAAGGATTTAAAGGAAATTCTGCTTCATAGAGAGTTTCAAATTTATGCAATTCTTCATTTAATAGGTATTTTGAAAGTAGTTCATCTCGGAAGTGTTCATCTTCTTTCTCCTTTTCAAAATAGCATCCTTGTCCCAAACTATCAACTTTTTCTTTTTGCTTCAGAACAGAACCGGGTGCGACATGTGAAGATAAAAAACAGTCAAGATCTTCATTGTCAAGGAATGATAAAATTGGCATTTTGGCAGGTTCTTCCAAGCAATAATTTGTTACCGAACTCAAATTCCATTCCATTTGATTTGTGAAATAATCGGTATTTGTATAAAAATCATTATTAATTATCGTGTTATCTCGCATGTCGGATGAATGAAATGGAACGTTTTCTACAATTTCGTTCAATGAAAAATTATCCAATATATCAAGTTCATTTGTCATATTTTCGAGTGTTTTAAATTCACTACAACTGGTACTAACATTATCTTGTGTAATATCATTTTCTAAACCTGATATGTCTTGTAGCTTTTCCACTTCTACTCTTGAATATTCAGTATTTTTTTCATTTTTATCTCCAGAGCTCTCCACAAAGTGTTTTGGAAATTGATTTTCCGATTTGTTGAGTTTTTCTATGAGTTCATAGGTCAGTTGGGTTTCTTCACAGTTTGAGTTATCATCTTTCTGATATTTAATTTGCTCATTGGTTATTGAAAAATTCTTTTCGTCTGTTGCAATATCATCAGAACTAGTACCAATTTTAATTTCGCCGCATTCATTCGAATCTAGCAATTCACTTCTGGATAAGTCTGATTCATTTGCGTAAAGATCACTAGTTTGCCTATTTGGTTTTTGCATTTCATGTATAACTACGGGAGAATTTTCGTCAGAATTCTCGCTGGAATTGCGTACCTCGTCCATATCTTGCTGTGTATTTTGAGTTTGCCGTTCTAGTTTTTCGGAATGGTTGCATTTGGCAAACGCCATATTAACATATGTACTACCATGCTCCACAGAAGTTTCATTCTTTTGAAAATATTCATGCTGCTCTTGTTTAGTTGGTTCATTTTTTTCAGTCTCAGGTGTCCAAATAGCATCTCTCATAATCGATTCCAAAATATCTAATAATGGATCTTGTCTATTGCTACTCGAAGATGCAATTTTCGAATTATATTTTGTGCAAACATTGGCTTGTGATGTTGTTTTGCGAACAAGATTTGCTCTTGGCGAATTATTTTGATGATCAGCGGTTACGCTGAGTCTAAAATCGGAATTTATCTGGGTTTTGGAAAGTTCAGAGTCGAAATAGTTAATTGGAAATTCCTGACTATTTGAATAAGAGCTATGTAGAAAGTTATTTTCTTCCTCAATAGCACACTGGTTTGTGGCGTAAAATAATTTGTTAATATCGTCGTTATAAGAGTTCATTAACTCTTCTGCAGGAAAGGCAGTTGGAGAACAATATTCAAGACACCTTCGAACAGGTGTAATTTGTTCCGAATCCTGGTGAAAAACGAAATTGCTGTTCCTTGAACCTGTTCCCCAACCAGGATCCTGAAACGGTGTCCCGGGACCTCGGCATTTGCTATCCGGAGAACAACAGTTGTAGAACAACGGAAATAAATTCCTTCTTATTCGAGGGGATCTTGCACAATGGAAGTTTTGAAAGTAAGGTCGGTCCATGGATTTTAATGCTTCTTCGTTGTTTGCATGGCGTCTTGAAGAAGGACGGTGCCACGTTGGTGCATAAAAGTACTGCTCCGCCATCGAATGAGAAGGATCCTCGTATGCTAGCCAAGAACAATCTTTAAAATAAGATGAAAAACTTTTATGAAGTTATTAATTGATTTATATTATTTTTAGACATATTGGATGTATTATTAGACATATTTGAGTTTTGTTCAGGAGCCGATCAAAGAATTTTTGGGACATGATCGAAAATTATTTTGGTGGTCCAAATTGCACAAATTAATTTTTTTAGAGGGATGATTCGACAAATAGGGTTTTATATTTATATTTTGGATTTTGTAATTTTTTAACTTTACCAATGCCGATTGAAAAAATTATATCGATTTCACTAGCTTTGGGATCAATCTTTGTTTTGCACAGTGTCAAGAGTATATTTTTTAAGCGAAAAATAAAATCCAAGCGATGCATCGTTCACGGAAAAATATATAGATAGAAATAATGTGATGTACGAATCTCAATGAAATTAATTTACTTAAATGTAATTACGATTTAATTAAAAATATAAATCTCAAAAATAATAAAATAGAAACTGAAAATGGCCAACTAAAATCATTTACGCTTTGCCTTTATGACGGAAATTTGGCGCTCTTCTTAATACGGCTGCCCAAGCTGCCGCTTGGGCTTTGAACCGCCCCTAGCTTTGTTAGAAAATCCTAATAACTAACAGTTTAGAATGTCCAGAAAATTTCGAATAGTAAATTTATGCTCATTTGACAACTTTTATTACTACACCCAGTGGCGTACACTCATATATTTATTTTAAAGCATAGCATCGTCTCAACATTCATAAATCCATGAAGCACAATTTCCTAATTTTAGTAATCAAAACTATTAAAATTTAAATTTGATATAAAATATTTCTGATACAAAATTTGACTAATTAAGTACATACAAACCTTCTAGTTTCAAACCCAAAATGATCCACATGTTCTCAAAATCGTTTTTTAAAAATTATTTTTGCAAGTTTTCAATGCACTACACCACTTTGCAAAGCGGTATTGACCAAAAGTGTCTGAATCCAGTCTAAAAATGCAATCAAAGTCATGCTTGTTAATGTAAAAGTACTTGGCTGTTAATCGGTTTTTGTGTCCCCTGTAAAATTTATGAAAATGAACCTATCTGGTTTTGAAACTAAAGGGCTCACACATAAATATACTAAATCTATATATGTAACCAGTGTTATTCATTTATGTTATTATCTTATATGTTTGTCCTATTATCATGTCCCCGTCACCTGTATATATTTTCATGTTCCCGTTACGTGTCTATATATTGTTCCCGTTATTACGATTGTAACGCCCTCTACATATTTATGTCTTTCCCGCTGCACGGGAAAGCTTCAGTCATGTAACTGCCTCTTACGGTGATGCGTATTTAAGGTTTCGTTCCTCCCCGAGATTATTGTATGTTAGGCATATGTGATTAAAGATGTTTATGTTCTATCCTTGAATAGTTATTTAGTCAATACGCCTTATAAATGTCTCCCCAACGTGGCGCAACACTGTAAGAACAGCAATTGCATGGCTCGCTTTTTAGGTTTTCGTTCCGATTGATGAAAATGGCGAGGGCCGCCATTTTGAAGTTCGTTTCTAAACGAACTATATTTCTGTTCTTCAGGCAAGAAGGAATGTCATCGGATGTTTAAGATAAGTGTTATTTTGTTTTCTCTTCAGTGTTATAATTTTTTAATTTGTAGGCTAGGTTAAAGTTTTGAAACGCAAAGTTTCGTTTTCAGTATACATCCTGTTTACTGTGAGGAGACAATTTTGCATAACACGTATGCTGTGTCTCGTTTGGAGTGTTATCTCTATTGATTTAAATTTAACTAGTCTTTTAAAATTAAACCGCAATGGTTTGCTGTGTTTTTCACTGAATTTGAAATAAAAAAAAACCACCTTGGTTTTGTAAACACTGATTCTGACAATCGTATTCGCATTGCGAATTCAAATTCGTACGCTCTGAGAAAAGCAATTTTTCCCCCCTCCTCTCCACGTAACTGAGAGTGTTTTATTTCTGTTCTCTTTTATTTGAAATTATTGCTGGCCTTGAAAATTCTGATTGTGGGTTTTATCTATTTTATTTTGTTCTTTTTCGGAAAAAATAAAAGAATGTGGTTTTACATGCAAAAATAAGAAAATTTGTGTTCTTGAGTGTGATTTAGAATAGTAGATATTTTATTGGCAGGAAGTTTTATTTGTGATAGTGCTTATTTAATTTAATTAGTGGCATTAACTAATTATTAGTTATTTAATGTTGTTTTTAAAATTTATTTTGAAAGAACACTTGAATTGATTCCTCATTAAATGGAAATTGTTAATGCTATTGTTTTGATTTTATATTTAAGTACTTCATAGATTTCTAAATAATTTAAACAAAAGTGATTCTTCTTATAAATTTGTTCAATCATGTTAAAATATATTTTGGTATTCTGGTAATCTAATATTGAAATGGTACCATAGAAATAGTGCTTTTTAACTAGAGATCGGGTGTTATACAGTGTCATCTACACTTGAAAAGATTTAATACTGCATAGTGTTATTTGCTTGAATAAATGAATAGTTGGAATGATTTTATAATGGTTTACAATAAATTTATAATAGTTTAAATGATTTAATATTATTTTAACTGATATTAATTGGTTTTCTGAAAAATAATTATAGACGATTTGAGTGCTAATATTTCATGGTAGGGTAATTGTAGTGAGTTTAAGTGCATTGAACTGTGAAATAGCTCTAGGACTTTGAGGTAATTATTTTGTGTGCCTGTTATCTACTGTCATAATCTGAACTCACAAAGAACTAGACTGAAATCCCACGATGGCTTTTCTCGCACGAGGAAAGAAGATTGACCTGGTCCGGCTGGCAATTGAACTGGACTTGGATGGTATTGATAGTCTGAAAGTTATTCAACTGAAGACGAGAATACAAGAGAGTGAAGCATATAAGGACGATTTAGAGTTTGTCCAAGCAAGGTTTGAAGAGATAATCGCTGAAAGAATAAAAGAGGAAGACCTTGAAATTAAAGATAAAAAAAGGAAGGAAGATCTTGAAGCTGAAGAAAGAAAAAGAAGATTGGAACTGGAGTACGAAGAGCGGAAAAGAAAAGACGATTACGAATTCCAACTTCAGAAGCTGAAACTCCAGGATGAGGCAACACGATCCCAAGTTCCTCTTACTCAGAACGATGGTTTTCAAGCAGCCAAACCAAGATTGGACTTGCAGACGCTGATCCAGAGATTCGATCCAGTAACGAATGACATCAGCTTATACCTCGTTCTCTTCAAGCGACAAGCTCACAGAGCTGAGATTCCAAGGACTTTCTGGGCCTCTCATCTGATTGGTCTGCTGCCATATGATATTGCTCAGATCATTGCAAGAGAAGTCGAAGAAGTTGCACAAGATTATGAAAAAGTGAAACAGCTGCTTCTAAAGCGCTATAAACTCACTCCAGAGAAATTTCGTCAATTGTTCACAAAACATTCGAAATGTCAAGAAGGCACTTGGACAGATTTCGCCTACGAACTTAGGAATTACTTTCAAGGTTGGATTACAGGTCTCGAGATAACAACTTTTGAAGAATTGTCTGATCTGATGGTTACAGACCAGATTAAACGCCGTGTTCCACAAGAAGTCAAAGAGCACTTCATCGATGACTGGACACAAATAAAGACTACTACAGATCTAGTACAAAAGCTAGATGACTACGAGACGGTTCGTCCAAACAACAGAAATGACTCTACGTCGAATACCAAGAAGTGGTCCAGTCCAAGATTTAATACTGGAAACTTCAGAAAAGTGGCGCAGAATCCAAAGCCAAGGCAAAATGAAAGAAATCCTAATCCAGAGAACAAGCCTGCCATTTACTGCTATGGATGTTCCAGACCTGGTTTCATAAAGGCAAAGTGTCCGACATGCTCTCCAACGGCGAGAAATGAGAATTTCCCTGCAAATTCACTTACCATGTACACTTGCCATTCCAAGATGTCCCCTATTGCACTGATTGATGTGTGCATATCCGGTGTACGAGCCAGAGTTTGTGCAGACACAGGTGCCAGCAGATCAGTCGCTGGTGAGATCCTCTACAACCTGCTGAAGAGAAAAGGAGTGGAGTTCCAGGAGACTTCAGTAACCATGACTTTGGCAAACGGTTACCAAACTACTGAAGAGGCTTGCACAGCCACGGTGTCCATTGAGGTTGAAAACAAAACAATCATTCTGGATCTCCTTGCCCTTCCAAATGCAAAAGGAAATCGAACTCTCTTAGGAACAGACTTCCTAGAAAAGTCGGAAATTGTTCTCGACATAAGAAACAAAAGGTGGAACTTTTGTGACAACCCTCGCCGAAAGGTTTATTTTGGGAATGACATCACATCGACGTCTCAGCAACCTGTCGAAACTCTTCCCATCAACAGCTGTAATCTCCGTGAAGAAGAAGGCGAGAGCTTGAACATCGAGCAAAGGCTCCAGGTCAATAATTTGCTTCAGGATTTCGAGGAAAGCTTCAAACCAGGGGGAGAGAGCACGACTTTCATAGAGCACCGCATTAATACGGGAACGCATGCTCCAGTCGCTTATCCACCCTACAGAGTTTCTCCTGCGAAGAAGGAAATATTGAAAAAGGAACTGGATGACCTCTTGCAAAAGAAAATAATCGAAGGATGTGAGTCGCCCTGTGCTACTCCTCAATACGTTCCAGGTGATAAAGTGTATATGACCCTGCATCCCGTCAGCAAAGCTGCCACTGGACAATCCAAAAGGTTTATGCCAAGACGAGATGGACCCTATGTCATCCGTACACAAAGATCACCATCCACATTCGAAATTGCCAGCCTGGACAATCCCCAAGTGCCCCTGGGCGTGTACCACACTTCTGCCCTGAAGGCCTACACCCAGGACCCCATCGAACGTCCTTGCAATCAGTTTCGAAAGCGAGGACGGCCACCAAACTTACCCAAAAGAACTGGTGCTGGCCCCTCGTCGGGACTACGTCGGAGCCAGAGGGGGAGGATGTAACCAGTGTTATTCATTTATGTTATTATCTTATATGTTTGTCCTATTATCATGTCCCCGTCACCTGTATATATTTTCATGTTCCCGTTACGTGTCTATATATTGTTCCCGTTATTACGATTGTAACGCCCTCTACATATTTATGTCTTTCCCGCTGCACGGGAAAGCTTCAGTCATGTAACTGCCTCTTACGGTGATGCGTATTTAAGGTTTCGTTCCTCCCCGAGATTATTGTATGTTAGGCATATGTGATTAAAGATGTTTATGTTCTATCCTTGAATAGTTATTTAGTCAATACGCCTTATATATATATATATAAATGCGAAATCCCCACTCATTCACTCATCACTAATTCTCCAACTTCCCGTATACCTATGGAGAAGAAATTTGGCAAATTTGTTACTTATACCTTAAATAGGAAAAGTAAGCTATTTTTGTTCCGATCGAACGTATTTAAGGGGGTGTAAAACCCCTTTTTCGATGTTTGTAGCGACGTTAGTTCGGGAATCTACAGATCCAAAAGACCTAGAGTGCTGAATATTGGAACACAGATTCATCTTGTGCCCTAGGGGTGCACTACGAAAGGATTTTTAAAAATTCGAACTCGAAATGCCAAAATAACGATTTTTTAGAAACCTTCCCATAGGATTAACATGGAGAACATGTAACAATGTAAAATATAAAATTGAAACAATGGAAAATTTTAATATTATGTAATTAGGAGCATTCTGATTGGCTGATGACTAAATATCGCCAAATAAATAAAACCTACGCCAAGTTAATAAAAACATCGCCAAATAAATTAAAATTTCACCGAATGAATAAAATTTTTCGCCAAATGAATCAAATATTGCCAAATGAACTAAAATATGATCATATTTGTAAAAATAACATAAAAATGGCGAAATTAGTGTCAAAAAATTATAAAATATATGTCAAAATGGTGAAAATATGATTGGATAACGGGATATTCCGTACTACAACAACTATGAAAATTAAATTTGGCATGGAGCATGGCATTTTAAGCCAAAATTGCTCACTAAAAAAGGATGTATATATTCAAAAATTCAAACTCTAACTGCCAAAAGTAAAAATCCTTGCCACTTATCCACTGACTCATCACTAATTTTCTAACTTTCTGTAAACCCAGGAATATGAAATTTGACAGAGTTGCTACTTATATCTTACATAGAAAAAGTGAGCTATCTGGTAGGTAGAAGCCACTCTGTACCGTAATAATTGGTTCATGAATACTTTGGACCCCACGTGGTAGGAAGGTCAGAGGGAGAGTGTATAAATGGTCAATCTGATTGACGCGGCCTACCTTCCTCTACTCCATGTTATGTCATTTATCCACGAAGGCTGATTTTCCATAGAATTATTGTTGTGGAAGTGTATACTGCATGTCGCCAAGGGTGACATTTTCCGTCATGCGGTATAAAGATCAGATGGTAAAATGGGTTAACAAACGACCTGATCGACGTGACTCACTTTCCTATACCATGGTAGGTCATTTATAGCCCATAACACGATTCCCCTGGGAGTAATGTGAACGAAATAGCCTGCAGTTAAGGGCGACATTCCCTTCACGGTCAGCGGCGGAATGGGTTAATAATCGGCTTGATCGATGCGGCCTACCTTTCTTTATATGAAGGTATGCCTATACGAGTAGTTATGTGGCGGAATCGAAAACTGTTGTTATAGACTCTGCCCCCACGTGGTACAAGTCTCAGAGGGGGATTGGGTTTGCGTAAATCTTCTGTAGTAGTGGGTAGGGGATTGATGCGATTTTTTTTAAAAAAATTGATTTAAAGTTCAATGAAGTAAAAAATATGATTTATTTTTTATTTAAAAAAGTTAAATATTTAAAAAGTGCGGGGACAAAATCTAAAAAAAGTGCTGGGGAACCATCCCTCCTCGCATATTTGATAAAATTTACCGTACAAAAGAAAAAATATGAAAATCTTAAATTTGGCAAATGAACCTTTTAAAATTCTTTTTCGTTTTTCTTCTTCTTATATTTTCACCAATTTGTGAAACTTAACGACACATGTTGACATAGGTGTCTAATAAAACTTTTTCAGATAATTTTTATTAACATTTATAAGAGTTCTTCCCGTTTAAATCTTTGGGATGTTACTAAAGGTTAAAATATGGATGGTGATCAACGGGAGTAATGCATATATATCCACGTTATTGTGAAACAACTTCAAATTATCAATCTTTCCAGTTCTTGCAGGACCTTGCCAATGACATTTCGTTTCAAATTAGTACTTTTAATACTGTGGTTCCCCCTCATGGGTGACAAATTAAGAATATTGTTTATTTCGCTATAAATATTGTATTTGTATCAATTTTGTAATTTATTTCCTTCCCGTGCGTAGAACGGGTATTTCAGCTAGTGACTTATATGTTTTGTGCCAGCGAAACAAAATATAAGATGGAGTTGAGTCAACAAATTTTTTTGGTGGGCGCATCTATAGATTAGTAGCTGATTTACCGCCAAATTATACATAGTATAATTAATTTTTAACCTACTTCTTGCGCCAACTGAGAAACAAAATAGGATGTTATCAATTTGACTGGTTTTTGCGATTTCATTATATGGAAAAACAAATTGAAGCCAAATTAATAATATAGTTAATGATGACAAAACTCATTTTTCGTAAAAACAACAACTTTTGCATCTTGTTAGTTAATTATTTTCTTTTGGTTATTATTACTTAAATGCTTATTAACACTTTTTATAATGCCAATTTTAAAAAACAAAAGTTTTAGGAGTTATAATAGCCTTAAATTTGACATGAAATATTTGCTTTCGTTAACCTACATTTTATAACCTGACAGTTTCCGAAGAATACTGTAATATGATACAATAATGATTTGAAAAACTGTTATTAATGTCGCCTGGATAATTAATTATCTTGAATATTTTAAAATCAAAGCTTCAATTAAGTTAGCATATTAATTATCTTCTGGTTATCATTACTTAAATGCTTATTAACACTTTTTAATGCCAATTTTCAAAAACATAAATAAGTTTTAGAAGTTATAATAGCCTTAAATTTTACTTGAAATATTTGCTTTCATTAACCTACATTTTATAACCTGACAGTTTCCGAAGAATACTGTAATATGATACAATAATGATTTGAAAAACTGTTATTAATGTCGCCTGGATAATTAATTATCTTGAATATTTTAAAATCAAAGCTTCAATTAAGTTAGCATATTAATTATCTTCTGGTTATCATTACTTAAATGCTTATTAACACTTTTTAATGCCAATTTTCAAAAACATAAATAAGTTTTAGAAGTTATAATAGCCTTAAATTTTACTTGAAATATTTGCTTTCATTAACCTACATTTTATAACCTGACAGTTTCCGAAGAATACTGTAATATGATACAATAATGATTTGAAAAACTGTTATTAATGTCGCCTGGATAATTAATTATCTTGAATATTTTAAAATCAAAGCTTCAATTAAGTTAGCATATTAATTATCTTCTGGTTATCATTACTTAAATGCTTATTAACACTTTTTAATGCCAATTTTCAAAAACATAAATAAGTTTTAGAAGTTATAATAGCCTTAAATTTTACTTGAAATATTTGCTTTCATTAACCTACATTTTATAACCTGACAGTTTCCGAAGAATACTGTAATATGATACAATAATGATTTGAAAAACTGTTATTAATGTCGCCTGGATAATTAATTATCTTGAATATTTTAAAATCAAAGCTTCAATTAAGTTAGCATATTAATTATCTTCTGGTTATCATTACTTAAATGCTTATTAACACTTTTTAATGCCAATTTTCAAAAACATAAATAAGTTTTAGAAGTTATAATAGCCTTAAATTTTACTTGAAATATTTGCTTTCGTTAACCTACATTTTATAACCTGACAGTTTCCGAAGAATACTGTAATATGATACAATAATGATTTGAAAAACTGTTATTAATGTCGCCTGGATAATTAATTATCTTGAATATTTTAAAATCAAAGCTTCAATTAAGTTAGCATATTAATTATCTTCTGGTTATCATTACTTAAATGCTTATTAACACTTTTTAATGCCAATTTTCAAAAACATAAATAAGTTTTAGAAGTTATAATAGCCTTAAATTTTACTTGAAATATTTGCTTTCGTTAACCTACATTTTATAACCTGACAGTTTCCGAAGAATACTGTAATATGATACAATAATGATTTGAAAAACTGTTATTAATGTCGCCTGGATAATTAATTATCTTGAATATTTTAAAATCAAAGCTTCAATTAAGTTAGCATATTAATTATCTTCTGGTTATCATTACTTAAATGCTTATTAACACTTTTTAATGCCAATTTTCAAAAACATAAATAAGTTTTAGAAGTTATAATAGCCTTAAATTTTACTTGAAATATTTGCTTTCGTTAACCTACATTTTATAACCTGACAGTTTCCGAAGAATACTGTAATATGATACAATAATGATTTGAAAAACTGTTATTAATGTCGCCTGGATAATTAATTATCTTGAATATTTTAAAATCAAAGCTTCAATTAAGTTAGCATATTAATTATCTTCTGGTTATCATTACTTAAATGCTTATTAACACTTTTTAATGCCAATTTTCAAAAACATAAATAAGTTTTAGAAGTTATAATAGCCTTAAATTTTACTTGAAATATTTGCTTTCGTTAACCTACATTTTATAACCTGACAGTTTCCGAAGAATACTGTAATATGATACAATAATGATTTGAAAAACTGTTATTAATGTCGCCTGGATAATTAATTATCTTGAATATTTTAAAATCAAAGCTTCAATTAAGTTAGCATATTAATTATCTTCTGGTTATCATTACTTAAATGCTTATTAACACTTTTTAATGCCAATTTTCAAAAACATAAATAAGTTTTAGAAGTTATAATAGCCTTAAATTTTACTTGAAATATTTGCTTTCGTTAACCTACATTTTATAACCTGACAGTTTCCGAAGAATACTGTAATATGATACAATAATGATTTGAAAAACTGTTATTAATGTCGCCTGGATAATTAATTATCTTGAATATTTTAAAATCAAAGCTTCAATTAAGTTAGCATATTAATTATCTTCTGGTTATCATTACTTAAATGCTTATTAACACTTTTTAATGCCAATTTTCAAAAACATAAATAAGTTTTAGAAGTTATAATAGCCTTAAATTTTACTTGAAATATTTGCTTTCATTAACCTACATTTTATAACCTGACAGTTTCCGAAGAATACTGTAATATGATACAATAATGATTTGAAAAACTGTTATTAATGTCGCCTGGATAATTAATTATCTTGAATATTTTAAAATCAAAGCTTCAATTAAGTTAGCATATTAATTATCTTCTGGTTATCATTACTTAAATGCTTATTAACACTTTTTAATGCCAATTTTCAAAAACATAAATAAGTTTTAGAAGTTATAATAGCCTTAAATTTTACTTGAAATATTTGCTTTCATTAACCTACATTTTATAACCTGACAGTTTCCGAAGAATACTGTAATATGATACAATAATGATTTGAAAAACTGTTATTAATGTCGCCTGGATAATTAATTATCTTGAATATTTTAAAATCAAAGCTTCAATTAAGTTAGCATATTAATTATCTTCTGGTTATCATTACTTAAATGCTTATTAACACTTTTTAATGCCAATTTTCAAAAACATAAATAAGTTTTAGAAGTTATAATAGCCTTAAATTTTACTTGAAATATTTGCTTTCATTAACCTACATTTTATAACCTGACAGTTTCCGAAGAATACTGTAATATGATACAATAATGATTTGAAAAACTGTTATTAATGTCGCCTGGATAATTAATTATCTTGAATATTTTAAAATCAAAGCTTCAATTAAGTTAGCATATTAATTATCTTCTGGTTATCATTACTTAAATGCTTATTAACACTTTTTAATGCCAATTTTCAAAAACATAAATAAGTTTTAGAAGTTATAATAGCCTTAAATTTTACTTGAAATATTTGCTTTCATTAACCTACATTTTATAACCTGACAGTTTCCGAAGAATACTGTAATATGATACAATAATGATTTGAAAAACTGTTATTAATGTCGCCTGGATAATTAATTATCTTGAATATTTTAAAATCAAAGCTTCAATTAAGTTAGCATATTAATTATCTTCTGGTTATCATTACTTAAATGCTTATTAACACTTTTTAATGCCAATTTTCAAAAACATAAATAAGTTTTAGAAGTTATAATAGCCTTAAATTTTACTTGAAATATTTGCTTTCATTAACCTACATTTTATAACCTGACAGTTTCCGAAGAATACTGTAATATGATACAATAATGATTTGAAAAACTGTTATTAATGTCGCCTGGATAATTAATTATCTTGAATATTTTAAAATCAAAGCTTCAATTAAGTTAGCATAAACACATGTATTAATCCAGAAATTTTAACTCACGATAATCCGTAGATGAATGCATCTTACAATTATCAAATTATAGCATACGTTGAGATTTTATACCAAGTAGCTTTTGAAAATAAAATTCTCGACAAATATCGTGCTAACTTAAACGTAAATTGTTGCCAACTGTTTAATAAAATACTTGTAAATGTTGTTATTGTGTGAATTTAATTTATTAAACTCACTTAACAACTATATCCATGAGCTATGATATAAGAATGCGAATTACAATTCGAAAAAAGACAAATATATATATGCCATGATAAAACTGAAAACATAAGGGGGGGAGGGGGAATAAATAATTTGAAGGGGTAATAAATGGCTAAACTTTTTATTTAAAATTAGTCTGTGTCAACCTTCGAGCATGGATCCTTCATAGTAGAGAAAACATAATGTTATAATATCGCTAACATCAAAATGAGGCCAACTCGTATGGCCTCAGACACATGGTTAATAACGTCATTCCATTCATAAATTTTCACTGTTACACATTTCCCAATTCATCAGCCAATCGCGAGTATTTTTTAATCCATAATTTTAAAAAGAAGTCACGTGCCTGAGGTAATTCGGTGTGAGATGTTGGTTTCACGATTATGACGTCACATTCGCTCTACTACAGTCCATTCATGCTCGAAGGTGTCAACTGTGTATTAAGAACGAATTATGCTACGGTAAATTTTTTTTTATAGTTTTTTAATAGTGTATATACTTTTAAACAGTTGGGAAAATTATATTTTTAGGTGGGACGTAAGGTATCAGGATACAAACACCGTTTTAAATGTTTAGGGTGATCCATTCCGACACTATAACTCCTTGACACGTAGCGATTGACTAAAATATTGTGGTTTGGAACAATAAGGACAAATATCCTTATATTAATTCTCATTATATGTTAATTCATTGACACATTCGTTCTTCTTGTTGCAAGCCACAGATTTGGTTTCGTACCTTAACTTTAGTAAAGTGCACACCGATATTTGTTAAATCATGAAATGAAGGAAAGCACGCATGGTGTGTGGACGATGCCCGCGGCATCAGAGGGAATGAGTGTTTTGTATTTTCCTTTTTATCTGTTGAAATGACATTGCACCTAAAACTTTTTGGCACCAAAACTTAGGGGGAAATTTTGGCGCAGAAGTATAGTGATATAAAAAAATACTCTTTTTTAATGTACAACATATTAGTACTTTAGCAAATTTCAAACACTTGCTTTCCTCAAATATCGCAAATTTAATAAAAGGACTTTTAACGAGATTGTGCAACTCCTCTTGAAGAATTAGAACTGTCAAAGACCTGTAAGACTCTCTATTGTATTTATTTATGTCATGGACAACTTTCTCAATAGATACCAGACTTTAACAATAAATTTACCTGTCTCGCCTCTCTTATCTAATCAGTGAAGAAAAAGGTGGAAACAGAGAACAAGATTTTTACTAACCCCTTTCTGAACGCATTTCATAACACTCACTTTCTACAAAGCGATTAGACTCTTACTTTCAGAATCTTTAGTTAAAATTAAAAAATCAATTACATTGCATATTTGAGTAAAAATGTATTGTATTGTTCATTGGAGTAAAAATTAATTATATTGCAGATTTCTTTTGTATTCAAATTTTCATTCTTTCACTTTTAAAAATAGTTACTTAAAAATAAGTAAAATGTACTCATTCATTTTTAAGTACATTCGATGCTTATCATGGCTCCGAATACATAAGTTTCAATTGTGAAAAAGACACGTAATCAAAAATGAGTACAGTGAATAAAAATAAATAAAAAGAGCAAATTCTGGTCAACATAGGCTGCCTTCATAAATCAATTTCAATAAATATCGACAATTACAACCAAGACTTCCGAAGAACCCAGATCCTCTGGCAGAGTCTTATCCGTTAAACTACCAAGGCGACTTGAAGATAATAGGTATGGCAGTGGCCATACCTATTACTCCTAAACATGCACTAATAAAAATATTAAACGCGAAAAAGAGTTAAAAAAAGTACTTTCCTAAACAAAAATGGGCGTAAATAACTTCAAATTAGCTGAAATATTTTTATTTATTAGGTGATAAGCTACCGAATATTGAAAATATAATAAGTATAATTTAAAAGATAAACAAACAACCAAAACGACACCCATTCTAAAAAATGTTGTTTTGACTTCAAATCAATTAAAAGAGGACCTTAAAAGAGAATTCTTAAAATAGTATACTGTACGGGCACGAATCATTGCACTGTTAGCATGAGAAGATTATAATTATAATTAGAAAAAAAAAAACACAGTCCGCACTGCACCGTAAGGTTTGGTTCGTGAATATTTTTGAATCCCACGCGGTACAAAGGTCAGAGGGGAAGTGGATAAATGGTCAAAGTGGTTGACGAGGGCTACCTTCCTCTACACGATGATAGGTCATTTATCCCCGTAGGCTGATTCATTGTGGAGTTATGGGAACGGAGCGTATGCTGCAGTAAGAGTGACAGTCGTCTCTTCGAGGGAGCTGGTTAATATACTGCCTGGTCGACGTGACCTACTTTCCTCTACACGATAGTAGATAATTTATCTTCATAGGCCGATTCCTCATGAAATTATGGGACGGAATTGTATACCGCAGCCATGGGAGACACAGCCCCTCCCACGTAGGAAAAAAAGTCAGAGGGGTGAATGGGTTAACAAGCGGCCGAAACAGCTCACTTTTCTCTACACGATGACACGTCATTTATCCCCATAGGCTGATTACAAGTGGAGTTATATGAATATGAAAAGTGTCGTGTTTTAGGATTCCATTCCTTGCATACATGTACCTCTACCGATTTTATAGACGCGTTCACGTCAACAGTTTACGTGATTATTGCCACGTTGGCAGTAATTAAGAATACTCAAACACTTCAATGTATCGCGAATGATGCGTTACTGATAAATCTACTAATTAACGAAGGCAAACACTTGACGCTTCCGATCCCTTAATGAAAGCGATCGTTTCCTTATAACTAGGATAATTAATTGCAATTAGACCGTAATTCAGTTGGCTTATATTTTAACATTGCGTAAGAGGAAATATGGAGAGGAAACTGAATACATATTTTGACATCTCAATGCGATGCCAAGCTTGAAGTATAAATAAATTTGAATAACTTAAACACTCAATGGTTTAGCTTAATGAAATGTATTATAAGTCAATTGTATTAAAAGCTATTTGGACTTCAAAACCGGATTCTAATTTTTTTTTTAAATCAAATTTGCAGTATTTTACAAATATTTTGTTCTAAATAAAAAGAAAGATTAATGTAGTGGTGTCAAAAATAATGTTTAACTATAAAAGGTTCTTTTTTAAAATGTACGTTTTTTTTATTGCCTTAAAAAGTAAAAAAATAGAGTAGACAGTAGAGTAGTCGTATTTTATTCAACTTAAAATTGCTCTAAATTATTTAATATTTTTATTTAAAAAAATTTTACTACAGTACTAAACATTTGTTATGATTATTACACTTCAACAATTTAGTTTCGTATAAAAAAATTCAAATAATAAAGTTTTTTTTTCTTCTCAAAACTGATATTTTCAGTACATTGGTACACTTTTCTCAAATTCTATTCAATATTTTCATTTAATTTTTTAACAATATATAAGTAAATTTAAAAATAAATAAGTTTTACATAGTGAACCTAAAATATTTCCTAAATTATTAAAAACAATACTTTATATGACATTTTATGTTGTGAAAAATATAAATTTTTGTATATGGAAAATATTTTTTTTTCCATATATTTAAAAAAAAAACATTCGGTAAAAAATTAGGTTCACTGTTTGAATTAAAGTGTTCATATGCATTTGGTAAAAGTTTTATGTGAAGTTACTGTATATTTATTCTGAAAAGTGTACCAAATCAAACGTTATCAAGTTGAAAATTCTATTCTCCAAAAAAGGGTTTATTATTAAAAATTGTTTATACAAAACTAAATTTTTGAAGTGTAATAATCATAACAAATATTTAGTTATTGACTATACTAATTTTTTTTTAAATAAAATATTAAAAAATGCAGGGCAATTAAGTTGAATGAAACACGACTGATTTCTATTGTAGAGGACTACATCTACTCTTAAAATAATTTTAAATATATTAAGCCCATACTCGTGTTTAATAGTTAGTTACGCAGATTTTTGTTACATTTATTCCAAGTTGGAATATTTTATATGCAATATAAATGTCAAAATATTATTTTAAAAAGTCAGGTTAGTTCTGATTTTCGTAGTATAATTATCCGCACATTAATTTTGTTTACATCATGAAATGTTCAGTTGAGCAATAAAATGCCAACATAAAATCTACTAACTGTATTTTCTGGTGATATCTGCAATCGCTTTAAAAAATAATGCAATTGTTAATAGACAATTCATTAGTGGAAATTTATTCGTTGCGATTCACATGCATCCTTTAAAACAGCATCGTCGACAATTTATTTATAAAAAGTGAAATTTTCCATTTAGTGCTATATTTTTAAAATTCTCGAAAACTGCAGGCAGTAAAGTTAAAATCTAAAAATCAAAAATTCTATTTCTAATGGAGTGATGGAAGAAAAAAGTTATTGAAACGGTTTTTGAAAGTACTAGTTTGCCTGTCAGATTTTTTTTCTTGATGCTGCTGCCCTCTATCGTATTTTTGAAATAATAATAGAACTCGAGAAGAATAGCTTTTAATAAAGTCAATTTCTTTAAACTTGTGAAATATCCCGGAGAAAAAAAAAACCTCTTCAATAGAAAAAAAATCTTGCAAATAAAGAGATTATAAAAGTTGAAATATTAAACGAAATTACGAAATGCCGCTGTTAGTATATATTGGGTTGGAGGGAAAGTTCTGTCGTATTTTAAATAGGCAGGTGATTTTGCTTGTAAATAAAAAGTACATCTGGCTAGTGAGTCAATCGGATTTTTTTTTGTTTTTTTAGACTGCTGTATAATATAAAAGGTGCCCTTTTTTACCGTTCATCATTTACTTGTGATATTTAAAGTGAAAAACATGTCAGTAGATAAAATGCATTTACGACACTGCATTTTATATGAATTTCAAAAAGGAAGCAATGCATCGGTTGCATGTAAAAATTTATGTGCGCAATTTGGAAAAGATATTGTAAATGTTCGTACTTGTCAAAGATGGTTTGGCAAATTTCGTTTCGGGGATCTGAGCCTCAGAGAAAGTGATCGATCTGGACGACCATCCAAGATCGATAATGATGTTTTGCGATCCATGTTGGAAAATAATCCACATTTAACAAGTCGAGAAATTGCAGAAGAGTTTGGCATTCATCATACAACTGTTGGAGATCACATTAAATCTCTTGGGTTTGTGTTAAAGCAAAGTGTTTGGGTTCCACATGAATTAACAGAAAATAATTTGTCTGATCGGGTAAGAATGTGTTCTTCACATCTGATTAGACACAATGTGGAGCCGTTTTTGGACAGGCTGGTTACTGGAGATGAAAAGTGGATTCTTTACGAGAATATTAAGAGAAAAAAATCTTACTGCAAAATTATCTAACGGGAAAAAAAATTCACGTCTTTTGAAAGTGTTTCTAAGGCAGTTGCTGACTATTTTAACTCCAAGGATGAGAACTACTACAAAACATGAATCCACAGGTTACCTGAAAGATGGCAACAGGTTGTAACAAATAACGGAGCATATATAATTGAGTAATATTAAACACATATTTTTATAAATGAATTCAAATATTTTCTTTAAAATACGACAGAACTTTCCCTCCAACCCAATATATCACAAAAGATTTAATGTAATTTTTTATAGCAAGAGCAATACTTTAATATATATATATATGAAATATTAAGATTGATTTAATAAAAAGAGGGCCAAAGGTTGTATTTATATTCTTTATTAATGATCACACCAGGAGCCCGTGAAGCACACGTCCTTGCGGTTTGAGAGTCGAAGCCAGAAGAGAGCGAGATTTCCCCCAATAGGGAGAACCTCAGCTAACATAGGGAAAAGTATAATGTGTAGGGATTTGTCAAGGCGGAGCACACACATGAAGTTTTAGGAGGGGTGCCAAAAGGGAATTCAAAGCGCGGGTGATAGGGAACTTTCTGTCGTGGGAAAGGTTGAGAATGGCACGTAGAGAATGCAGATTGTTAGAATGAAACAGCAATGTCAGCAAGAATTAAAAGGACTGTTAAAGACGGGGGCAGTATACAAATTAAATGAAGGAAGTTAAAAGGGGTGGTTTTGTAAAAGGAGGTGGAAAGTTAAAGGGGGTTGAAATTATCTTTCATCTCCCTCCCGCAAAATCATACACATCGGCCAGCGATGAGCACAAATGCGAGAAAAAGATAAAAGTAAGAGAAGAAGGTAATGTCAGCCAAATGGTTGATCAGACCATCCGAGCAACATGAAGAGCTTGTAAGTGATTGGAGAAAAGAAATATTATTGACAGAGGTACAATTAAAATTTTGAAATACTGCTGTATGTGCTCTCCCTAACACATGCTCTACAAATAGTTATGAAACTAATTAAATTACAATACTAAAATAAGTATACCATTATAAAAATCAATATTGTACATAGTGAAAATTAAACACAAACATATGTTGTAAACAATGAAATATAAAACTGTTCTGTTCTATTCATATAAAGACATATGACGGTAAAAAAATATATGCAACTACTACAACTCTTTAGTGCAACGCAAAAAAAAAAAATGAAATTTTGTAAATGGGAGTCTAAAGAGACCCGAGTGACGCAAGTCACTGGTGAAAAAAATGACTGGTTACAGCCTGACTAAGGTGGGATGGCAGGTATTGACCAACATAATCCTTGAAATGTAATTCAGCTATACTTCATGAACCTACGGTTAGTATTTCTGAAAACAAAATCAACTAATTTTAATACATTTGATATCAAAATAGCATTTTCTTAGAAGACGAAGTCAAACCTCCATGTGATTGAACCAAAAATGGTTGGAGCATGCTCGAGTGATTTGTTGACATGGGAGGATCCTCGATTTGATTGATGTAAAAATGGTAAAATGGTCGACCATGGTGGAATGTTGCACAAAGAAAATAGTCACAAATACTAAAATTGAATTGGTGGTAGTTAAATTTTGATCAAGCTGGTTTGTTCTTTGAAAATATACAATTATACTCTTTCAACAAACAAGTAATCATGGTCAGGTTGGACAATCTGCAGATTACGATTTCTCAGAGGTCGATGGCACATGAACTCATTCATCTCAATTATACAATGTAATATCCTCTTAGTTTGATTATATTACTATGTTGACATAATTTGATTGGGTTTTATAAAAACAAAATATTTGACTAAGGAACAGTGATGAACCAGTAAGGTTGTTTGACAAACAATATGAAATAATTAATATAAGTTATTAAATTATGAAGTATTCAAAATGCACTTTTTGATTATAAACAAGAAACAATACAATTATCAAAGTATAAAATGAAAATGTACAATTGACGTACAGGTATACTGGGGTGAATAAAAGAACAAAGTGAAGCTGTTGAAATTGAAGGAAAATATATGATTGATTGAAATAAATTTCCTTTGATTGAAGAAAAGGTGTGTGGTTAAACATGTGTGATGTCGAATTCACCTGCAACTTGCTCATAGTAAAGTGTGTGTCCAAATAAATTTGTGGGAAACTTATCTAGAGTTTACATGTTGTTAAGCCAGAAGAACATATAATAATAAATTGGAAAAAGTTATTAACAGACTCAGAGAGGGTTAAATGTGTTCCAAGAAATCAGTGAAAAACCTTTCGTTAAAATTTTGGCTACAACAATGTAAAATAAAAACCTTAATGTAATATCAATATCACCATTATAATTAACTTTACCATTAAAACAATTTACTCAAATTTCATCCTTCAAAAGCAAATACACCTATATTTTCCAAAACAAACAGGGTACGCAATTCAAATGAAGATCTACAGGGTTTCACGTAATAGAGCCAATGAAGGGTTCAGTGCACTCTATCCATTTTGGTCGTATAACATGACATTTTTCAAAAAGGACGAATTCCAGTATTTTATATTCTAAGACCCATTAATTTAGAAAAACTTCTCTCGAACATGAATTATAAAAATTGTACATCCACAAAATATCAATTTTAAGTTAACACAATTATTTAGATTCCTAAAATTTAACAAAAATTTATTATGCCAACTCAAATTATTCCATTAAAATTTGTTAAAATTAAAATAATTATCTTCTCTAACTAGTTACTACTCATTATCACTGAAAATATTAAGTTCAGAATCTGTAAAAAAATCAATAACAAAATCAAAATTCATTATGCACTAATCAATAATTAATTTAATAATTATTATAATTGAAGTTAATCTCATTTCACTACTAAATTGTGATGAAAAGCACTGTAATAGAAAACCAAACTATCTCAATAGAAAACCAAACTATCTCATAAAAAATGTAAACAAAACTAAATTTCAGAATTTTAAAATTAAAATATTATAACACTTTTCATTTATGAAAATTAAAATAATTAAATCATATTGACAATTAACACTTTTCAAAGTAGAACTTTCTTTTTCACAGTATAACTATTGAGGCGACGCTGAAAACAAAATAATCATAGTTAAACGTTTCTTGCAATTTTTTTATTCTGATCACTTAAGATTTATATAGCTTGAAGAACTTTGCTTTCGCGAACATTGGTACTGGCGAATGTTTTGATTCGAATCGAAGCGGCACACAAATCGTAGAAATGAACACAAAAGGAGAATCGAAACTAGTTTTCGTGGTGCCCATTCATTAATTCTTCGTGTTTCACTGATCACTAGGTAACTTGTAGAACTTTGATTTCGCGATGGAGTACTCACTAGTTTCAAGGCACTTTAATTTTGAACGGAACTTTAATTTCTCAGCAAGTCGGGAGAACACAACACACAAGGAGAGTCGGCGGTGAGTGGGTGAGGGTAGGCCGGGAGTCTGGCTTCGTACGTCATGGCGCCGTGTTCCGTCAGTTTTCGTTTCTGAAGGAGACGTGGTTGACGAGAGTCGCTGCCGTTGCACGTTCGGTCGTCGCATCTTCTAAAAGGTAGACGGGCTTCTGTTCTGTCGGAGCTTGAACGTATACTGGTGTTTGCGGACATCAACTTTCGGTTCGGCTGGTGGATAATTGGCTGGCTGGGCGGATGGTTCGCTGGTTGGGCTCCCGGTGATCTCAATTAAATTTTTTAACTTTAATTAATTGTTAGGGGAATTCCGACATAGGCATAATCCTGTCGACTTTTGAAATATTAAGATTGATTTAATAAAAAGAGGGCCAAAGGTTGTATTTATATTCTTTATTAATGATCACACCAGGAGCCCGTGAAGCACACGTCCTTGCGGTTTGAGAGTCGAAGCCAGAAGAGAGCGAGATTTCCCCCAATAGGGAGAACCTCAGCTAACATAGGGAAAAGTATAATGTGTAGGGATTTGTCAAGGCGGAGCACACACATGAAGTTTTAGGAGGGGTGCCAAAAGGGAATTCAAAGCGCGGGTGATAGGGAACTTTCTGTCGTGGGAAAGGTTGAGAATGGCACGTAGAGAATGCAGATTGTTAGAATGAAACAGCAATGTCAGCAAGAATTAAAAGGACTGTTAAAGACGGGGGCAGTATACAAATTAAATGAAGGAAGTTAAAAGGGGTGGTTTTGTAAAAGGAGGTGGAAAGTTAAAGGGGGTTGAAATTATCTTTCATCTATATATATATATATATATATATATATATATATATATATATATATATGCTTTTAAAACTAATTTAAAAAACAAAAATATGCACATTCGTTTTTTTTGTATTTAATAAAGAAGGAATCAAGATTTTTAACAATGTTTACAGCACTTTAATGTGCATAGCATTTTTGCACCTTTAAATTTCTTTTTTTTTAATAAAACCACATATGGTGTTGTGTTCAAAAACCTTGCAACAGCCACTATTCAAGTAACAGCAAAGTAACAGCAGATTAGGGGTGACGAGCGGAAGCAAGTGCCAACCTACTTTTTGAAAATTTTGAACTAGCTCATTGTTTTTTCGCCTGGTTCATTGTTCGTTTGGTTGAATTAACGTCACACTAGAGCTGTACAGTGGGCTATTGATGACGGTTCAGGGTCTATATCGTAGGAAAGACCCGGGAACGATACTTCGTATATTTGAAACATGGTCAAATGACGGGGACAACACCTGAGCTGGTATCCGACACAATCTCAACAGGTGACAGGACATTGGACTTGGGTCATAATTAACGTGCACCACTCTCGTGTACCCCTCGCCGGTATATAAGAATTTAAAATTTTATGCCAACGCGATCACAGCGCTTTTAATTGGCGGAGATTTTTTTTAAGTACTGTTGATTTTAAATTTATGTAGGACCCATGAAATGATCATTTGATGCACATTTTAAAATAGCAAAAAAAAACTACAAAGAGGAAAATCACGAAATTTTAGATATACATAAAAAACGTTTTTCTGAATCCATCACTATCAAAATATAGTATGGTCTATTCATAAATTTTATGAATATTAATATCCGAATTTAAATAAAATTAAAAAATATACATATAAGTAATGAAAGTTAGTGTATTTTATTTGGGCCGTTTAGAAGTAACACAGATAAAAATATAAGCTTACTAAAATTGTTATTTCGAGAGATATGATTAAAAGTTTTAAGAAATTCATTTAACATTACGAGTTCTAAACTTTCGATATTCATAATTAAAAAACTACTTGACCAAATGACTTGCAAATTCATATCCAACGATAAATTTTGTCGTAGATTCTAAATATTGAGTCAAAATTGGGTGTTGCTATTGGAAATTTTAAAGTTGGTGCGGATTTTAATATGAAGATAGTCCCCAATGCCAATTTTTGGTATATCAATGTGTAGTAGACTTTATTCCTTACCAAATGGTATATTAAGTTTAACCCTACAATAAATAGTGGTCGAGAAACCAGGGGTGGTTCGTTTTTTCCCCCCCGGTTGTACATCCTGGGTTAAGGTCAAAATGGTTATGAAAAGTGCAAATTTTTCATACAAAGCTAGTTTTCACTTTTAGAAAGTTATTAATACGAAACTTTATTTGGTGTATTTATGTAATGGGTTCCTCAATATAATCTTTGGATATGTTTCATAATTTTATTTTTAAATTGCTACATTTTTTTAGTTTCTTTTAATCCTGTTTTAACCACAGGTGGGGTAAAATGGGTAGTCAGTGGAAAACATGGAATTTTTCACGTAAAAGGCATTATTTAAACAAATCGTTTATTTAAATTAGTAACGAGAATAAAGTAAAATAAGTAATCATCAACTCTTACGAACTCAGTATATTTGATTATTAGGGACTGTTATTGTAACAGTCTTTCAACAAGTTATAAAGTTGAAGTTTGAAAAATTGACTTTTTTATTATTGCATTTGGAAAAGAACGTCTGATAGCATAAATTTTCTTTAATTTTGATTCAGAAATCTATGCTGCATTTACGCGATTTTAATTTGTTCTGCAGCCAATTTTTTATTTAATTTAAAAACATTATAACATTTTTCACTTTTGAGCTGTAAACTAAACCAAAACATTTTTTTTTCATTTTAGTTAGTAGTTATTTACTATTTTTACCTAGCTGAACTTCATAAGGGTTTTTTACGAAAATTTTTGCAGTTTGGAAAGTTCTTACTTAACAATTAAATGGAGACGTTGCGGTCACAGTGACTGCTAGCATGTACCGCAAGCTCACTTGACAGTTAAAGGATTCAGAAAAATATATGCGAGGAACATTTTTGCACAAATAGAAACAGATATTGAAAACGGTATCTAAAATTTCCCTCCCATTTTTTTTTTTGCTATGTGGAAATTGTCAAGTTTTTAAAGGAATAAACTGTGAATTTCAATATGAATTAGACATAAATTGTTTATTATTATATGGGGGTGGGGGGCGAACCATTTTTAATACATTTTCAGGATTTGTAACTGGTCTTTTCCTTAACTATTTTTAAAGACAGTACAAACAATGATAACATGTTTGTAATCACAATTTACAATTAAAGTTTCAAATCGAAATGTCTTAATATCAAAAGTTTAGACAGAAAAATAGCAAATAACTTATATTAAAAAACAATACCCAAGAAATGTGTATACATTTTATTGCATTGGTTACTTTCAAATTTGTACAATATTTCCGAGTATAATTAAAAAAAGTTTTTAGACACTTTTATTTGGTCTTTATATGTAATATAAGGTATTTTTATATTTACAAACAATCTACAATACATACGAGAAAAAAGTAATAGAATTATAGAAATTTCATAATAATTTAAAAGATAATAGCATAATACATTAGGATTGCAAACAAAAATACATGAAACATTAAAAGTTGATTGAATTTTTAAAAAAAAAACTACATTCAAGTATAGTCCAACCACTAAAAGATTATATACTACTTTTAAAAAAATACCCCAATAACAGAAATTGGATTTTTTTTTAAAAATTGATTTGGATTATTAGTTTAAAATGTATGTGAATTGATGGAAAATTGCAAATACAAAAACGCAAAAATACATTTATAACGCTCAGAAGACTAATTTGTGCTAGATGAAATTTGCTGTTTTATGTAGAGATCATGCGAAGTTTGGAAAAATTAAGTGTAATTATATATATTGGTTTAAAAAAAAATCTTTCTTAAATTAAAACTTACTTTGAACTCCAAAAAAAACTAATCAACAATTAAAAATTGTTGAATACTTGTATATTGGTTGAAAAAGGGCCTATCTTAATGAAACTGACACAGTTTTTATTTCATAATAAGAAGAGCTAAAAGGGGGAATAAATGATCCCACTGATGTTAGTGTCGATTCGAAACTTGTTTGCAGGAAGACTAGGACACTTTCACATAATGTATATTTTATAATAGTCAGTTAGACCTTGTCTAATATCTAAATTTACACAGGCAACATAAAACAACCTCGTTAAAAAAAATTATAGCTATTAAGTTATAATTCTACATGGAGTCACACCCTTGCAAACATTAATTATTTTAAGTACCAGTACACTTATATCAAGGCAAAACGAATATCAAGAGTTATCTATTTGAAAACTTTTGTTTGCCTTTTTTATATAACATTTCATTTATGGTGGTTGGACTATAAGTAATGTGGAAAACAGGCATAAATAGTAAAGTATAATGTGTTCTTTTTCAATGTAACATAATAATTGTAGAGTTCTAAATTATATTCATTATACTTTCCAAGACATAAATGGATGCATTAACGATACAAAAGAAAAGTCAGAACATTAAGTTTCAAAATTGTCAATAAAAAAATTAATTTGGGAAAAAATATTATAAGACAAAAGTCATAAAAATATTTACAAATCTACAATATATTTGAATAAAGGTAGTGAAATTGGCAACACCATAATAATTATAAAAAAATAATAATATATACACTATTGTGATTCCTAACAAAATATATTGTAAGGTTATCAATACATATCAAATAAAAGCTAGTAATCAGATTTAAGTAATAGTATGTAAAATAAATTTGTCAACATATAATATTAATTGGAATATAAATTCATTTATGTTTTTTAAAAAGTTTTTTTTTCTCATATATAAAAACTAAAACTAAAAAAAAACTTTTCAGTATTTATAATGGTATTCAATTATTTAATTCACTTGGATTACTACTGTAAAATTCTTCCTTCTAATATGTACACTTCCTAAACTCAACAAAAATAAACTAAATTTAGTTTTAAAAAAAAATTCATTGCAGCAATATATTATAGAAAATTGTTGGTTAATTAAAAAAAAATTAGATTACACATTTTTAAATGTAAATTTGAAATAATGTTACTTTATTTAAAGATACGAAGGTAAAATATTAACTAAAATAAAATTAAGCATACAAGTTGTATACATAAATCAAAAGGTATAACTCGAAAATTGAAAACACACGTCACAATTAAATATTAAGTTTGAAAAATTTTAAATATTTTTACAATTTGTAAAATATCAATTGAACTCTCTACAAGAGAAGTATAGTGATAGTACATTTTTGTTAAACAATTACTTGAAGGCAGAATGTTTGTAAATGCACATAAGTTTCGAGGAGCTTTGTTTATTTAAAAATGAAACTTTTGATCCTGTGAAACTCATCTACTCAGCAGCTTTTCAACCGATTCCCATCCAGTTTTGATTTCAAACCCTTCACCATGGAGGAAAAAAATAACCGTTGCACACATTCAACAACTACCGCAGTTGCGCCGAGTTCTCACTGTGGTCCAAGCACTGCTCGCGATTTTCCGCAACCGATTCATTTTTACAAAATGTTTGTCCTGGATACAATGACAGAATATGAAGATGGGCGAAAGTCAATGAAACGCGAAGTGTCTCGTAAAAAAACAATATGGCATAGAGTGAAAACGCACGGGGGAATGCACTTCAGTTTTCCGGAAATCACTCCGGGAAGTTGTTGAACATTGTCAAGTCTTCGAAGTTGGTCGTGCAGGTTCCCCCTCCATCCAGCATCTGGAGCATGTCCGAGATTTCGTTCTGGTGGGGGCCACTTCCACCCGGGCCGTGCGTCTGGGGGTGGTTCCCTGGAGCACTTGATGAGGGGGGACCATCTGGAGTACCCGGGCCTTGCCACTGACCCCACATACCTGAGGATTAAGAAAACCAGTAAGTTTATATATATATAAATAACCTTTTTATTTCCGGCATAAATTACAATTTTTTTTCGTGATTTGGGAGCTCTGAATATGTTATATGTGCCCAAAATTCTAAAATTTCACAATTTGATAATCTGCATGCCATCATGCAAAGTACAAAAGGTTGTATGTCTAAAAAAGTTAAATTTTTCTAGGGAAAACATAAACAAGTTAATTTTTTCCTTATGATTTGCTTCTATTTATTATATACTTTGCGATTTGCTCTAGTTTAGTGTATATTATTGCATACAACACTAACTTAGGTACTACAATATTTTATAAGAGATTCATCAAACAAAAAAGATTTTTTTTATATACAACCTTTTGCACTTTGAGGGATGATATTCTTTATTTGTCATACAACAATATTATTATTTCCTATTAGACAAAATTATAAAAATGAATATTATGTGTACAAAAATCCAGAAAGTTGTATTTTTATATGTGTATATTCTTTATTTTTATTTGGCATTAAAATATATTTCAGTTTCTATTGAACAGAACTCATTTTAATTTTGACCTAATTTTTTTTCAAAGGATGGGTAAAAGGGTTAGATATAAAATTCCTATTTATATATAGAAGGAAATCTAAGATTATTACTGGGTCTGTAGCAACATATAAGACAAACACAGCTACTATTCAAGAATATAATAAAGTTATTTATCTGTACAAACTAACTATACAAAAAATTCATAATGCTCTCTCATCTTACAAAAAAAAAACGTTTGTAGTTGTGTTTAGGGGATAATTTGCAATAAAACATTTAAGTAATTTATTATTAATGAGAAAACATGGAGGGCTTAAAATTTTAATATGAGTGATAGAACGAGAGGCCATGGGTTTAAATTAAACAAATCACATTTTAACTAGTAAGGGAGAAAACTCTTTATATAATAGGGTAATAGACAAATGGAACAACTTGACAGTGAATATTGTTAATTGTACAGGAGTAAAGGATTTTAAGAAAAAGTTAAGATATTCATTGGGGATAGTTAGGACTGCTCATCCTTGAGCCTTTTGTCAATATTGTATTTTTATTTATAAACAAAGTTAAAATTTTATTCAACTGTAATATTTTAAACAACTTATTACTTTAAGAGAGGATTTTGCAGCACTCCACTAATTTTAGTAATTTGTTAAAATACTACAAAAACAGACCATGTGATAGGACTCTTACTTCCATACCCAAGTATGGGGGTGCTAATATTATTACAAGTTCATTCCATACCAATTATATAACGCCATTTAAGTATACAAATATTAATTACTAAAATAAATAATTTCTTTGAAGCATATGAATTTAACAGAAATAATTCAAGCGAAATTTAAAAATAAGAATGTTTAAAATTTGAAATAAGAAATTTCATTAAAGACTAACAAAATGTGTACAAGAATTATAAATGCTGTATATACTGACCTCTTGGTCCAGGTGCAGAACCCAGCTGCGTATAGGTTGGTCCAGATGGGCTTCTAGCTGGAGAACTCATTTGATTGTAGTTTTGGCCGAATGCTTCCGAGTTTGCCTGGAATTTAAGGTTTGCAGCATGAATATTAAACAGAACTTTGAATGACTGTTTTCATTTAAGGAAATATAAAATAAAAATGTACACCATCTTCATCATCATATTGATATTAATAATAATGGGCCAACTATTTTTAATTTATCAAAGAATGCTGTACTAACAAAAGTAGTATTGTGAAGTTCTCTCGATACGAGGAGAAATTTATTAGACTTTAATAAATTATTTTAAACAATATGCAATTTAACATGTATTGATAATCTTGATAGTAATGTTTTTAATGTAACAATTTTGTTTTTGTTTATATTGCGTTAAGAAATATTGAAAATCCAAAAATTAACTTCCTAAAATTTGTCTCTAATACATACTAATTTAGTCTTTAAAATTGTTACAATGGACAATTTTGTCAGAGGAATAATTTTAAATATGCAAATGTCATTCATGTGTTATTAAAAGTGTTAAACTAATTACAAGTTTTTCTATTACATTACAATATAACTAAAATATAAAAAATTATTGAAGGAAAATTAGAATATTTTAATTGAAAAGTTATAGTTTATCTTTTATTAATCAAAGTTAATAAACTCATAAAGGAAATTGAAGTAATCACTAAGGAAGGAAATGAATATAATTATACCAGATTTTAAAATATAGTGTATGTCTTAACAAATGCAAGTTATTGCTAAAAAGCAGGACATATTTATATTAAAAACAATATGGTAACACTACAAAATTTTAAGTATCCATCAATATATGTTTCAATAAGATTTTATCACTTAAAAACGATTTTTTAAAAAAAACTCATAAAATTAATTCTAAAAAATTTCACTAAAAAGGGGAAGTTTTAAGGATTGTTACATAAAAGGATCCTAAAATGAGGAAACAAATACAAAGATCTTTAACAAAAGGTAAAAAACATGGGATCTTGGAATCGGAGAGACTTGTGGACGAAACAATGTTAAGCAATCCTAAGCTTAAAGAACACATCACAGGCATGTCCTTCCCGAGACACACACCTGTGCTAAATGCCGCTGCACCCAGACCGCCTGTGGGGATGATGAAGATGATGTTGTGGCGGAGGGTTTGGTGATGCGGGTTAAAACTCCTCCGCTTGCACTTACGACTGCGGATGGAGGGGTCTGGGCCATGGAGGCGGCAAGGCTCCCGCCGCCGACGCCGGTGCTCGGGTAGCTCAGCCCGGAGTGCTGGCCGCTCTCGTAGCTCCCATATACGGCCTGGCCTGATCCCGGGCGCCTTTCTTGGAGGCCTTGGGACCCTATGAAGTAAGAATTCTGTTTTAAGCATTTTGCAGTTCATTAAGGTTTAGAGTATTTATAAACAACAAATCAATGGTTAAAAGCACAATCTGTATATCTACTTTTGTAAACTTTCGGAAAATGCAAAAAGATTTCGAGAATGGTAGATAACTATGGGGATTTGTTTTTTAAGAACCTGCACCACACATTTATTATTTGGAAATGACATATAACTATGTCTATGCAGGATATAGCTTGACTCCACCTTTACATTGATACAGTAATCTAACCCCCACTCCCAAATGGACATGCAATGATTGTGCTTTGAGCCATCAAAATAAAGTGTCAGCAATTTTATTTGATAAAAGAAAATATAGTAGCACATTATTTTCTGATTACACCATAAGTTTTTTTTAAGCTTTAATTGGTTAAAAAAACTTGCAAATGGTATTTTAACAAATCATAAATTAAATGTAGAGTATTTTTATGAATTTAAAAATTAAATTATTTGGTGGGGAAAAACTGAATATCTCACAATGTAAGCCTTTAAGCATCAGCAATACCTATATTATTACGATGTTCAATACAAATGCATAAAATTGACTTCACACTTTTGAGAAAAACTCAAAAAAATAGTGAAGTTTTATAACTGATTTTGCTGCTGTGGGACTCCATTTTTTTTTTAATGTTTTAATAAAAAGTTTTTACTCTTTTTATCAAAATCACATTTTTAAAATTTTTGGACCAAAAGCATTTTGTGTCCGAGATACTTATTAGTTATATATAGCTGTCATTGTTCATATCCATAATTACTATAATTATATTGTGAATTTCTAACACTATTATGGATAAAAATAATTAAAGCATTGCAAATACTATATAAAATATTGGTCTTATTTCTAAGCGATGCAGCTGAACGTACCTGGGTGTTGAGAGTGAGATCGAGGCACCACAGAGGGATAAACTTCATTGGAGCGAGGCAAACTGTAGTCCAGACCTTCAGGTTTGGAATCAGATGACAGCATATTTCCTGGTCCCATTGGATGACTGTACTGGTTCATGGCATTCTCCCCAGAACTGCCTTGGTCAGGACCAGAGACAGGAACATCTTGCGGGTGATGAAGGCTTCTACTGTAAAAGAAAATAGAGATGATTCTACAAAATTCTAAAAATTATTATATTTTACAATCTCTCTCTTATATAAATTGAGACTAACATTCTGTTTCGAATTCCATTTTACTTAGTTACCACTTTGACTGCTGCATGAATTATATGAAACTTGCACTACATTGTATTTAACATTGGAATTAATCTGCTTGGGAAAGTGTTATATTAAAGTGTGGGTATAAATGCAAACAGTGGGTAAATAAGCATTATCTTGTTACATACATAAGAGTGACCTTATATAACTTAATTGGATTTACCCTTCTCCTCCTGGAGTCCACAATGTTTAAAATGTGCTTATTGACCAAAATGAATTTAGTCTTTGTTCGATACATTTTTCATAAATTAAAAGAATGGTTCATATTACAATTGTTACTATTTCTAATTAAAAATAGCAATGTGATTTTTGCAAGTTTGAGAGTCACTAAAATATAAACATGGTTTGTTCTCTTAGAATAGATACATAATTAGTCTTTTTAATGGTTTAAACTTTATCAGGAAGCACATAACACTACAAAGTAAATATATGCTTGGATAAATATTTAAATATTTCTTTAAAGTGAGAAATAGCTACAGCCACAACAAGATTTTTATTTCACATTAAGCAATTTAGTATAATGTAATAAAAACCTATTCATAAAATTGTAAATGACTGTTGCAAATTTTATTACATGAAAAAAAGGTGGATAATGCAGACTTGAAGTGAAACTTAATAGGATTAAGTTATATATATGTGGTAAACCAAATACTAATATTTTTATGTCATAAATATTACAAAAGTAAATTGCATGATAGCTTTATAACATATTAAGGGTCCGTCCACAAATGATCTCACGCTTGCAGGGGGGAGAATGTAGGTGTGACATGGGGAGGAGGGGGCTTATAAGAAGTGAGACATCACTCGCATCGCCTAAAAAATATTACAAAACAACAGAAAAATCTTTTTTTTTTTAAAAATCAGAAAAATAAACCCCGTTAGCTTCTAATTTGATTCAATTATGAAGTGATGTAAAAAAATTACTCAGTTTTTAAAATGAAAACAATTGTTCATTCATGATGGATAAAGAAAGATAAGACTGTCAGTATATGCATATATAATTTATTATGTTACAGATTGATATTGTTGGTAGAAAAATTTGATAGGGGGAGGGGGTATGGTGAAGTGTGACAATTTGTAATATGGGGGGTTAAGAATAAAAAATACGAAGAAATGGTGTGACAATGTTTATGGACAGCCCTATAGCAAAATGAAATAGTAATAATAGTTATTATTTGACAATAAGTCTAACAATATACAATTAGTAGTATTTAATAATACATGGTTACAAATAAAAACCACATTTTAAAGAGAATATATTTTATAATAAAAATAAACACACATTAACCGACTATTTTTGCAATTGTAAAGTTGTTTTTATTGGGTGGACATTCAAATATTTTTCCAGGGCATTCTTATACACACACAAAAAAAAATTTCATATAGAATTAAAAAGTATTCAACAAAGAAGTTAAACAAATAGTTATTAATGCAAAATTACATAACTTCATTAGAATATTCCACTTACTTGGCGGAAGTATTTGTGCATACAATGAATTCGACATCACTCGTATAGGGGTTGAGGAAACTGAAACTGCTCGTTCTCAGCCACACCCACTCGCCGTTCTTGGCACGGAAGCGGTACATGACGGACATCACATTGCCCTTCAGTTTCAGCACCTGCTCGTAGCTGTCTTTCATGTGGGTCTGGTCCTCTGGGTGAAAGCAGTCGAAGCAAATCTTCCCTAGCAGCTCCTGTGGTTGATAGCCGAGAACTCCTTGGACTCTATACAAAACAAAATAATATTTTTAATAAAACAAGTTATTTAGTTTTGTTAACATGAATATATATGCTCTTTTTTTTTCAGGTATGAACACTAACACAGGTATTTAAATTATTTCGGGGTGAAGCTCATTTTTTATACATAAGTTAAACACAAAAAAGACAGGAACAACCAGAAATTTAGCTCACCTTTGGTCGACAAACGTAAATTTCCCTTCGATATTGTGCCTCGATATGAATTCGTTCGACGAGTTGGATCCCATAAGGTCGCTATTATTGGGCGTGCTGGTCACCTGCAGTCGTCCAATGGCCACAAGGCAGCAGTGGGAGGTGCCGTGAGCATCCTCTGCATCCAAGCGTTCTATTTGAACACCTGGAGGGAAAAGATCTAATCAAACGACACCACATGTTTAGTCTGCTTTTGGAAATACAGAATGCAACTACAAAAACACACACAGAAGAAGTTGCTGGATACTGTTCAACACTCACCTGTGGGAGGCCATGATTTTATATAACCTGTAGAGTGGACCACGGCGTAAGCGGCCCCATCAGCACCAGATGGGCCCAGGCTGTTGCGCTGCCTTAGCCGATGGAGGTGGGAGGGGCCCGCGTGGGAGCACATGTCCGACTGGACCTTCCCGATCCGCATTCTACAGATGAAACCTCTCCTTGACCCCATGCAGAGTCTCATGGATGCTGCAAGAGAAGGAAATTTAAGAAATGGGGTGTGCTTTGATGTGAAATTTATCACACAACAAAAATGTAGCCTAAATACCGGAATTTTTTTTGATAATATAATCTTAAACACAGTGTTTATTCAAGAAATGAAAAGGGGCATGGTGCTACTTTGAGAAAAAAGGGCACATCTATTCCTAAGGACACTTTAGTAAAGATGCTAAGTCAAAGTAATTGCAGTGTCAAATTGCTGATTTTTCAAAATCTGAAGTTAAAAAAAAATAGCAATACATTTACTTTGTTCATTTACAAAATCAGAAAAATTCCATTATTGATTAGGGCAAATTCTGTTCTCAAAGAAACGAAAAATGTTTTTTGCTACTCAATGTAAAGGACATGAGAACGGATTTTTTTGTTAAATAGTCGGTGATTTCTGGGATTTTGAAAACGGCAAGAAGGGTGGAGATTCCATGGATAAAAGGGCAGATAGTGCTGGCCACCCCTCGAAAAACAATGAACATTGTAAAGCATGCAAAAAAAATCTGTACCTTAGTAGAAATAGTTACAGCATCCGACATCACGTTATGTCCATCAAATGCTTAATATTTTAAAGTACACTATTGATGCAGAGCACTTTCAAATGCTTGCATTACCAAGGTACTTTACTTGGGTGATAATTAACATATTACAATGACTATTTTTTATCATCTTGTGACTGATTATATTCAAGTAATTGGTGGGCATAACTCAAAATCAGTGATTTTGTTCTTTGGTTATTTTTTTTATGAAGGTACAGAAATATAATTATTTTTTTGTTTCAATTAAAGTAATATTGTACATCAAAAACAGAATTTCAAATATACTATTAAAAATAATAATTCGAGAAAATTTGCATAAATATTCTACTCTACTTACATTGGTGACCTTCCTTTTTGACAGTTCCAGCTGAAACATAATAAGAATAATTAATTAAAATTTAAGAAAATATTAAAGTCATATATATATATATATATAGTTAAAAAATTCATCTCATAAACTACTTAAAAAACAACAACTCACTCTTGAGATCTAGTATTCTTCCTGCATTTGGCGATTCTTGTGTAGAAAGCTGTTCTCTAACTTTCTCTACGTCGTCTGGGTGGACCAAGTCAAAAATACAGGCATTAAACCAATCAGCCTTAAAATAAAAATATATAATGTTTAGTTCATTTCTATTCTAGATCAGAACACATTGAACATTACATTAACTCCACATTTTTAAGACTTTTTTTTGAAGCCCAAGTTTTTAACAGTAAACCTGTCAAATACTTTTGCATCTCGAATACAGTTAAAATGCAGATTTAATTTCAATTTTCAAAAAGATGTAGAACACTAATAAAATTGTGAAATAGGAGTATAGATATTCTAAAAAAACGAATGGTTCAAATATGAATAGGGTAAATAGTAAAACACATGCTGACAATTTTGTACTAGTAATAAAAATAAACTTAAAAATAATAACAAAATCATGTTTTAACTAGCTAGGAATGAAACTGGTTGCATTATAAGAATACCAAAAACTTCAAAGAAGAAATATAAAATTTATTAGATTTGTTTATGTATATCTAATTTATTTTTTCTAAACATAAAAAACATTTTAAAATCACAAAATTGAGTTATTATAAGGAAGATCAAATTGCTAAATAGTTTATCAAGAATACAGTGCCTTTTTTATCATAAAGGAGTTATTTCTATGGTTAATAGTTCTTTTAGCAAAATACATCTGGAATATTATAACCAGGAATGCCCCATTTTATTTGAGAAACTCAAAATAAAATAACAGTTGTAATTATTTTTAATAAAATTATACTTTTTTTTTGAGAACTCAATAATTATACTTGTTATATTCCAGAATACAATGACTGTAAATGTACAATTACAAATCAAACAAAGACATCAAAAGACCCCATTAATTAATCATAGATTATTTTAAACTCAGTTTCTACAAAAGTCCAACTCTTATACACAAGACCTGTAATTAATACTGCACAATACCTATATATCCGATTAGGCAACTTACTTGCGACTGATTAAGCACAGGCGCTACAGAATCTGATACGTAAATCACTCGACCAGTGTCACAGGCAATAACAAACAGGAAACCATCTGCTGCCTGAAATAAAAAGAAATTGAATTAAAATATTCTAAAAGTGATTGCAGAATAAGACAATAACTAAATTGTAACAGGTTAAAAATTTTACATATTTAGACAAAATAAAAACTAATGTAACTAAAACTAAAGGAAAAACTTTCAAAATTACCTAAACCACATTTTAATTAAATAACTATTCGTTTCGGTGTTACTCACCGAAAGAAAATATTAACTAAAAAAAGTTGTTGGTACACAATTATTATGATTAAAAATTCATTATATTATACTATACAATATTTTAAACTAAAAATGTACAGTTCTGACAAGAAATACATGTTATACAAAAGAGAAGTAATGTTTCTTTTCATATTGCTTTGGAAAGTATAAACATTAAAATAGGCCAAAGTCTTTTAAATGAAACGCTACCCAGTGTATTTGATGAAGAATTATAGAATTTAGCAATACATTTTAAGGGAATTGCTACTTATTAAATGCAGATTTTTTACAACTAGAAAATCAAAACATTTAAGTTATGTTTAACACGCACATATATATATAAAAAAAAATCATGACAATTAAGATAAAATAAAAAGGTAAAAAGACTTGTAATTCTGATTAGTTAGAATTTCCATGTTTAATAAAAGTGTGCATACTTCTAATATCAAGTGCTTTAGTTCTTGATCAGTTAAGAAGGAAGGTTTGTAAGTGCCATCAGAGCTTGTATTTCCTGTACCTGAAATATCAATTCAATCACTTAATTAAAAAAGTTTTCATAGAATTAAACTAACTCTGATAATGACTATACATTTATTTAAATTATATATTGATAATAAATAGAATTGATAATATATTTGGATATTCAATAGCAAAATGAGATAACCAATGTAATAATAATCAATAAAATATATTTCAGGTATAGTGTGGGATTCCATTCAGCGAGCAAGGTACACATTTTTAATACATTTTGATATATGGTGCACGTACAACTGACCTAAATTTGCTTTCACTAAAAGTAAAATTATTCTTGACAGCATACATTAGCAACATATTATATAGTTATTTTTTTTTAATGCAACTCAATGAAACAATAGATTTAGGATTAAACATTTACTAATTATGTGTCATTAAATTTTACTAATCTCGGTATTCAATACCAAATTTTGTTATGCAAAAGAGGAAAATCTCTTAAAATTGATTAATGCATTACATTTCTGAAATAATTTAAAATTAGTCTCAAAATAAAATTTATTACTAATAAGTTTATTTTCAAATGAAATTATACGCTCATTGTAATTTTTTACTTCCAAGCTGAGATGCATTTGGATTATTCTTATGAATAAGTGTCTTTCATTAATATATTTAGAATTCAAAACTTATAATTTCAGTTTGTCGACATTAGTATTACAGTGAAAGAAGAGTTTTCTTAAGCTAGGATTAGCAATGGGACAATCTTCTTAATAAAATAATTTCAAGGTGAAAACGATTAATAGGTTATTTTAATTAAGTGATGAGCTTTAAGTGTCCAGTATGGACAGGGATTTTTTACTCTCTGATTAAAGTGAAATTATTTTACAACTATAAGCATCACACGTATGAATAAATGAGTCAAGTTCAAATAGAATGAAAGGGGATGGTAGACAGTTCCATTTTGGAAGAGTGTCATGCTTGGGGAATTGCATCTGTTACAACAGGATATTAAATTTTAAACTGGTCTCACAATAAGACAAGACTAAAATCGCAAACAAGGGAATATCATCACATAAAACAACTTAGATGAACTTATTCTCTAAATATATGTCTGATTTGTTAAATGCAGCTCTACGGAGTTGTATAATAGGCCAATGGCCTATATGAAAAAAGTCATAAGTATCAAATGTGTTGTTAATTTAGATAAACTAAATATGGGATCTGGCAATGTGTATTTTCGAGTAGAGAATAACGAGGAGTTTCAGTTCAAATTGAGTTAGTTAAATCAAAATTAATAATAATTTAAATAAAAAAAGTGTACATTTTCAAATTGTGTCCAACCTTTTCGTGCAACAATTATGTCAAAATGCGAGTTAGAATAAAAAAAAAACATAAGCATATGCAACTCAGAACAGTTTATTTCGGCAGTTTCAACCTAAATGGACTTTTTCCACTTTGAAGGCAAATTCCTCTCACTCCATTAACTCACCAGTTCTCAAACAGTTTTTTAAAATACTTTTTAGTTTCTTAGGTATCCTAAATAAGATAGAACAACACTTGTAAATTTGTTTGTACAAATTTACAAGTTTAGTACAAAGCTCAAGAAGCTAATAAATGGCAGTAGCTGGCTGTCAGCATTATTTTAAATGTTAAACATTAGAGTTAAAATATTAGTTGCACACTGGAATGTGCATCGGGGAACTTGAGGGTTAAATAATCGTATGAGTACAATATTTCTTGTACAATTTTAATGAAAGTCATTTTCTTTTGGTACAATGCAATTCCAGTATTAGTACCAGCCTTCAGCAGTTATTGAACGTGCAAGACAAATCTATATTAGGCTACTCTTTGCAGAATTGTTCTTAACATATCTCAGGATGTATGACAGCCTATCACATGGAAGGCCAAACAACAAAAACAAGTATGGCGTTTTAAAAGAACTAAACACAATTTTACTTTTTTCACAACGTGGTTTATTGCCGCATCTGAGAAATGTAATTCCACAAAAACTGTACGCTAAAAAAAAAAATGCCATTCACGCACAGTGGGGCAGGTCACTTAAAACAAACCCTCGCCAATTGTCAAACAAAAGCAAAATCACGAAAGCGCGTTCTCCCTGCCAGCTTAATAAATGCTCGCAGGGTTCGGACCTATAATCAACGCTCCCAACTCCCGTCCGAAAAGAAGAAGAAAGCAAAGCACAAAATGATATTGAACAAACACTCGCGTTCAGAAGAGCACGGCGAATCCCAAGAAAATGTTTATTTGGGTAACTATAAATCAGTTGGCGCAATTTGTCAGGGGGAGAGAAATGGTCAGAAACTAGCAACCCATGTCCCCATGGCAACCATAGCTGGGAAGATTGATGAGGCAGTCAGTCGGATAAAATCATTACTGATCTTTTATTCGCATGTGTGATAAAACACAGGGACTGGCAACATTTATTGTACGGCAGGAAAAGAGAGAAATAGGTTCCATGCTAAAGTACAAAGTACAGTAAGCTAGTTAAACGAAACATTGTTCTTTTCTGCCCAATTATCCTGCTGCAAGAAAAGATTTTCTCCGTTTCGCAATACTTCTTATTGAACTTTCAATGCGGTTCTTTTTCTCCAGATAAATTACAGTGAACAAATAAAAAAGAATAAAGATTACGATCGAAAAATACATCGTGTTACGGATGTTTGGATAAGAACTATAGACGGATAATCGAACTGAAGGTAACTGATACTCATTTCACTAAAAAATAAAGAACACGCCATTTTTTTTTTAATATTTGGTCAAATGTGAAGAAATATCTCGTATAAACAAATTACAGAAATGATAAATATTTTCTTTTGTGAAAACTATAAAATGACAACAACAATTGTACGCCAAGGATTTAGTACTTCGTCTAGTTCTAGAGCGACGTAAATTCAACCAACTAACTTAATTTAGTATATTCTAGACAAGTCGAATCCGTAACAAAAGCGACCATTTAAATATAACTTTTTAAGGTGTGCGTGATCTTCAAAGCTGAACTGGATTTTTAAAAGGAAATCAACACTTCTTCAAGTGCCTGTCCAAAAGCTTTAAAAAAAAACTACATAATCTGACATTTTTCGTTTTTTGCATAACTTATTTAGTTGGTAGCATTGCGCGTTGGAACGCAGAAACTTTCGTTACATGGCCAGCTACTATGCCGATCGCCATAGTAATGTAATCTTATCTGCTATTTAAAGTAATAACCACACTGAAAATATGGTTAAAAGTATTCGAAAGGTTATTTATAAAGCAAGTGCTTTCAGTAATAATTATATAAGTACTTGATGCATCTAAAAATGAAATTATGTTTAGTTTGGGAAGCTTAATGTTCCTTGGGGTTTAACAATTTGCAACTGCGAAACATATTTGATTTTTACGTTCTTCTTATGGAACAGTTACCATCCCGTTCCTATTCTTTTTAAAGATGAATTCTTTAATTTAGGGTTAATAAAATATGTTAATACCCAAGTTATGTGATACTTTTAAATGTAGTTAGATAAAGAATAAGTTAACGAAAGAAAAGCCTTTATTCTACTCAAAAACATTAATTTCTCGTTCAATTTGAAGAACAGGGACCAAAGAACAGGTCGTTATTTTGATGTCTGGGAGTCATCTTCGTGTCCTCAAAGGGTTAATTAGAAGGTTCAGTGAAAAATATATTGCTTTATCAATTTTAATATATGGATGAACCCTGAAAAGGGGTCGCATTAAGCCTAGCACGCTCAATTCCCTGTCTTTGAACAAGAAGATGAAGCGCGACCCCGGCAGGGTTAACTTGGAAGATTTCCATCGACCACAACCATAACACAACATCGATAAACTGAACGCCATCACACGTCCAACCAACTCCAACATAATATGCATCCATTACACTCCCCCCCTGCACAAACAAACAAGCTCCCCAAGAACCTGAAGCGCGTCACACGACATATAAATCGCCACCGAGACGACAATTTATAAATCCGGCGGATGTCTGCAGAGATGAGTCCCACAGGGGCAGGCAGAAAAGGCATTCACGTTGTGCAGATGGCATTCGAATCATTAAATATTGAAGGCAGCAGCCCTCTTTGGGTATCTCTGACCCACCAATGGCAAAACTTGATTCCCCCCCCTCCAATCTCGCCTGCTTCACGGGCCACGTCATTGCCGAAATGAGCATCGCATCAATAATTTAGCGCCACTGGAGAAACAAAGAACGCCCGTTGTTCGGAAGGGGGGGGGGGGGCAAGATCGATGGGGCATACACGGGGATTGAGAAATCCGACAACAGGCCCGCGGTGTTTCTGACCGATTTGTCAGGGGCGGAGAGATTTTTTTTCTTCTTTTATTTATTTCTTCGGTGGTCAATGGATGGGGTTTTGTTTCTTTTCCTCACTGCTTGTTTATTTGTTTTTTTTCTTCCACAAAATTGTTGTTCGAAACTTTTTTTTCTAATATGTGTTTGCAGAAAAACTTTTTTTTGGTTGTCCTAAAGCAAAACGATTCCAGAAACTTTAAAACTTTTTGTACTTGCATATTTTTCTCTGAGGTTAGGTGGAAATTTTTAATTTCCACTGTTATTAGTGGATGCTAAAATGCTACGAAAGTCCTCGTTAAATACGTTCTCATTAAATTTTTCCTTAAACTCACGAAATGTTTCCGTGACTTGACGAGGTATTTTGTAATTTTTAACAACTTACGTCACATGAGAGTTGCACAATAAGTTATTAGCGACTGTATGATGTTTATCTTGAAGAAAAGATCTGGAAATACTACCCCGTAATTTTGAACCATGGTCAGATAACAGGAAAAGCACCTGATTTGGTACCCCACTCTCCAAATTTCCATATGAGAGATTTAGAGAGCACTACCAACTTTAAACGGAAAAAATTTGGCGAACGACGAGGTTCAAACTCGCAATCCACACTTTACATTTTTGTATAGGACACCCCAAATCGCCCATTCTATAAATTGTGTTTGTTATTTCGAAAGAACTTTAATGGGCGATGTTTCACCGCGCAGTTTGTGTGAATGAAGAACGGAATGCCCGTACCTCGCAGTGTCTTCATGTGGGCTACTGCCATCCTTAAAATGGTCAACTTGTCCGGTTTGCGAGCCAGCGCAGAGCAGGTGGGCACCATGTCTGAAAGCTCGGTGATGTAAGAGGTCATCTTGTTGCGTCGTCTCCTCTCGATCTCAGAGTGATTCTCCCTGAAAAGTTTGCATACAATTAACATAAAAGATAAAAAATTGTCAAAAGATAACTTTTTTATATATATACAATGATTCCTAACATGCAAAGCCCAATTTCTACTTTTTTAAACTCAAAGAGTGAACTTTTACACTACGACCAACGTAAAAGGTTATTTGAGCCACGAAAGATTTCAACCCTTTGCACTCCAAGAACACTTTGCGATTTGTGTTCTTTCCATGGAACAGTTATTCCTCTTTATGTTCTTTTCCACAGATTTTTTTATACTCATAAAGGGTTTGGTTTGGTTTTGTTAATTAACGTCGCACTAGAGCTGCACAGTGGGCTATTGGCGACGGTTCGGGGTCAATCTCGAAGGAAAGACTCCCATACACACATTCATTCACACATGCACCTCGTTATTTTAGAACCATGGTCAGATGACGAGGAAACACCTGAACTGGCACCCAACGCCTTCAATAGACGTCGGGACTTTGGACCCCGATCAGATGTATCGTGCACCAGTCCCGTATACACGCCAGTATAATTTGTTGGATGTTCTGGCCGACTTTTCTAGTATTTTTGTAGCGAAGCTGGCAACCCTCCGATCGCAAGATCACTACATTTTTACTTTTCTATGTCAAGTCCATTTCACGGATTCGAACCACAAATCCTCTGATTAGTAGCTGAACGCCTTACCAACTGGGGCTCATACTCATAAAGGGTAAAAAAAATCCTAATCTGTTTTGTATTTGCAAGATAACAAGTTGAAAAAAAGATTGATGTTCTAAACACAAGATCATGCTGTTCTCGTTTATTTTAAAGAACAGGGAAACAAAAGAACGGGTCGTTATGTTGGCGCCTGAGAGGCGACATCGGAGTGCAAAGGGTAAATAAAACTCGGGACCCTCCAATAATGAAATCAATAAGAGCCCGCTATCGCTTAGTTAAAAAAAAAAAAATCGGCGATCTCCGATTGAATGACAACGATTAAACTTGCAACCCTCCGATTACGAAACCATCGCTTTTCCAACTAGGCCATCACTGATCGGGTCCGCAGTATATGTAACTATTAAACTTCAAATCGTAAATGAGAAAAAGGCTCATCTTGTAAAGATCGTTTTAATGTGATCATTAAACTACTATTATGAAGCAATCATTAAGGATCACCAACTCCACATTTCAAGTCAAAATACAATGAAATTTTTTTTTAAAAAAACTAAGTATTAATTTATACTATGATGCATAAAAAAGGTCTTTAATATATAAAACGAATATTTTATATAATGTCCTACAAAAATTTAGGTGACATCCCTGAAATTATCTGTAGAAAGAATTTAGATCAGTATCCAGAAAATGGCAGATCAGGGATTTTGAAAATAGTAGTAACTTAACCCATTATAACCAAAATTTAATATTAAACCTCCAGAAATCGATTAGTTTGTTATTTTACTTTGTTGTATACATAAATGGTGAATTTATTAGCTGTACACAATGAGTCACTCCAACCACCCACATTCATCCTAAATAAAGGCTTTGCTGGTTTACGTACTGTAAAGGTTGTTTTACTGCGACTGTTCCCTTAGTAAAAGGAAGGCAACCCCCCAGCCATGGCCAACTCCCAGCCCCCTTTAACCGCAACTCTAAACATGGTTCCTAGATATCTTCAAAAGTAAAAATTTAAGTAGTTCTTAAAGACTGTTCGACCATTCGACAACGTTTTAAGGGCCTCTTAAATATGTTTAACAATAGTGGATATAATATAGTAGATATGTTAAAAAAAAAGTATACATAACAAATTATGATCAAACTTGAATTGTTTGGAAGCAAATATAGAATAGTAAAATAATTTATTTTGAATATAATTAACGATTTCTTTAATTAGTCATTAAATATCGTTAGTTATATTCTAATTCAAGTGTACCTTAACATTCCAAGTAGAACTATAATGGAAAAGGAAAGCAAAGTTTAATGATAATATTTTTAATTGAAAAGTTTATTTGCTGCCTGTACTAATTTTTAAAAAAAAAAATTAAGGACATTAGTTGAAAAATAAGGACTTTTATGTACCTGCTAAAATTAAGTACTTCTTAAGGATTTTTTTAAGGACTTGGTGAAATCGAATCAAATAAACTGCCATTTGTATTTCTTGTCCAAACTTAACATCGCATTTTCGAACGTTTTTTACCAAGGAAATATGTTTTGAGTGTAATTTATTAAATTATATATTTTATTAAATTTCGTTCAATTGACATCAATTATATATATCCTTTATAAGTTCACTAGTTATCTTTTGACTACTAAGGATTGGTTGGAAATATGGGGGTAGTTGGGGTATTGCTACTATTTAGTATAAAATATACTTCTTATCATAACAATAATATAAAGTTGAAGTACTATACTTTGTAGTATTGACATTTAGATATAATAAATATTTTTTTAATATTCTCTATTCAACATTATGTCGATTTCGCGAAACTTTCCATACTTGTGGAACAAGTACAAAAACAAACATGTCAAGTTGTATTAGTTTGGTTCGGTTAATTTACGTCGCACTAGAGCTGCAAAGTGGGCTATTGGCGACGGTTCGGGTCTATCTCGAAGGAAAGACCCGGGAACACATACACATTCACACACACAATTATGTCAAGTTAGATAAAAAAAAAAATAACGGAAAACATCCGAAACGCGTTTGGCATGTATTTCTATGGACCTCCGGATTTTTAATTTTTGAAAATAAAAGGAAAATATGGAGATTTTTTTTTGCAAAAATCCTTTTTTTTATATAAAACTAATACTTATTTCATTTTTAAAAAATATTTTTTTGACATGTTTCGTTTGTTATGAGCGCTCCTCGTGAATTCCCTAAAAACCTCATGAGTAAAATATTTATTTTTTATGGTGATGTGATAAAGTTTTTTTAGAGTATTTTCCATTGAAGCGTTGTAATATTTAAACTTTATCAATTTTACATTTCTACCTGTACATCCTTCTGAAAGGGACAGGAGTGGTTTTTATAATGTGTAAAAGAAAATATATTTGTAATTATTTATGCATTGGATAACCTTAAAAAAAATGCATTAACTGTTTAACTTTGTCAACTTAGCCGCTGCGTAGCATTCGCAAGAATAACTGCTAAAAGTGGCGAATATATCCTACAGGCAGTCAAATAGTAATAATTGAATTACAATGAACTTGTAATTATTAAAGTTATATATCTATATATTTTTTTTTTTTAGAAATGCTTTCTAATGGTCTAAGCGATGTAATAAAATCGGAAGGTTGTTTTAAGGTTAAACTACATCAAAATTATTTTCATGCAAGTTCTCAAGATATAGATTTGAAGTAAATAAGCGGTGGCAATTGCAGAACCTTGATAATCCATTCAATGCGTGTCCTATGACAATACGGCCGCATTCCAATGAAAATGGTTGGTTAAATTAAAATCGCCCTAAAGCTATAACATGAGCCATTGTCGAAGGTTTGGGATTTATATTAAATGAAATATTCGGGAACATTGCCTCGTGTTTATGAACAGTGGTCAGATGACGAGGACAGCGCCATAACTGAATTCCCAATATTCAAACCTTCAAAGTGAGGGCATTTGAACCATGGTAGTTTTAACGTACACCAGATCACTCCAACGAATTTCGTTTGGACGACATGAACGAAGATCTACCTTATAGACAGTGGGTTGCAATTTTGACCCCACCAAACATTCGCCTTTTAAAGGGTTATTGCAGTCAAATCTGTCGTACTCCAAATGTCCTCACGGTGGCCGTGGCGTGGAATTTTGGAAAGTGGACGCGGCATTGTCCTCAACATCTGACCACGGTTGAAATGTACGGGGCAGTATTTCCAGGGTTTCCCTTTGCGAAATCAAAAATCACCGATAAAAAGCACACCGCTCTTCCAACCAGGCCACACGGATTCTCACAATGAGAATAAAAAAAAATAACTACATAAAATATATACCTTCTTCTCCCCCTACAAATTCAAGGTTCACAAAACTAACTTATCTCTTCTACAGTTCTCTCTATCTACCTTATATTTCTTTCAGGAAAAGACTACCTTTCCTCAAAAAATCCCCCCCTTGCAAGTCTCTTCCGTGATTCGGCCGAAGATAAGGACGAGGGGGGGGGGGGGGGGAGGGGGGGGATCGATTCGCAATATAGGCGATGTGGTCGGCGGAGGCATTATTGGAATGGGGCATTCGGACGACGATAAGCAGCAGCAAAAAAAGACGAGGGGGGGAGCATGAGAGAGGGGCAGTTCCGCCGTCGCAAGCCCCTGCGACAAAAGAGGAGATCGGATAGCGATAACGGACACCCCGTTGCATTTGTGGGGAGATTAACGTGGGATCCCGAAGAGGAAAAAGAAGGAGAACCCCTTTCGAAGTGGACTGCTTCTACTTGAGATAGGGATTGGGGAATACAGGAGTTTGGGGGGCAAAAAATCGGGATGGATGGAGGTAAATAATTGATAACTATCTTTGAGTCGGAAATAGATCAATGGAAATGGATTGAAATACCAGAGATGGAAAGATGGAATAAAATTGTAGATTAATCGAACTATTTTTTTGTTGTTGCTTGGCATATTTGAATCGCTAGTGTAAAAAGGGGTCGTCTCGTTTTTTTTTCTTTTCTTCTTCATTTTTTATGTTTTGATGGATTTGTGTAATAGAGACCCCCAACACGCCGTGTTATGGTAAAAAGGGTCAAGTCTCTGGATGATGAGAAAAAACGAATGTTAAATGCTACAGCAATGGTATTGGCTCACACTAAGAAACCTTGGTGTAGCACTGATAATATCCCAAAGGAAGGCTTATTCACCGACAAAACTTCCACTAACCGCAGACAAAATGGACGACTTGAATAATACAAAATACATTCCAATGATTTTTGGGACTTTATTTTTAGTGCACAACCGTTAATTCAGAGAGACACCTGGAAGAGGAGTAATTTTGATCCTTGTCGAATAAACATTTTGTATAGTACAGTTTCATAGTAAAATAGTTTGTAAGCTTAATAAAGTTTGTTTCATTGTGTATATTTGTTTATTTAACTGTTTTCCTGAGCTTTTTCATTAGGGAATTGGAAGCTCTAAGATTTGCGATGGTGTACTCAACGCCTTAACGTGTTGGTGTCTCTTATTACACGAATTCATCAAAACATAAATCACTCTAGCGTTTGACGATCGTTTTGGCCGAGATTGCTAGGACACTTTGCTATGGATCATGAGGTAACGAGTTCAAGCTCAACTAGAAGCGCGACAGCTTAAATGTTTAATTGTAACAAATGAGAGTGTGTTTAATTGTAACAAGTGATGTCCGTATGAGACTTGACTCCTCATGGCTATTCTTAAGCAAATAAAATTTTAAATCCTGCCTTAGTGTTTCATTAAATGTATTCCACAGGCACTACAATTAAATTTTTTACTAAAAAGTACTATTGGAGACGTTATAAGTTTTTTACCCCTCTTCTGAAAACTTAGAAAAGTGAAATAAGACTCCTTTTTACATTTAGCGATTCATATGTGATGCTCAATTTCGACGGGTGTTACATTTTCCCTTAAATACGTTTTATTTATTAAAAAAAATTGAGCTGTAGGATATTGAGAAGAAAAAAAACAGTAAAAAAATTTAGTGTGGCTATGTCGAAGGGTTTTATGTGAAACGTCATGCCAACACATTCTAGAAATCGAGTTTGATCACCAACAACTTCCCATCCATGCTTCGTACTTGCTTTGTTATATTTCAATATTTTACAAGCATCGGCGTCTAAATTCCTCACGAACGAGACCGAAATCACAATCGTGCGATTTGTTAAGTTGTTATTGGGTTGGGATGGATCACTATAAAAGCATAATTGATTGTTTCCATTTCGATACTTCATGTAGCTTGATTGTAAAGACATTTCACGTCAAAAATTCTGGCAGAAATTTTCTTTAAGAAATAATTTTAAATTTACAAGTTGAGGGTTTCAATTTACTCAAGAGTTAAAAAGTGTTCCAGAGTTAAAAATGCTTATCCTACTAGCTAGGTAACACAATGAGTTTATACAAGTATTAAAAGAAATCACAAACAATCACTAAAGATAATCCTAAAGAAGCTTACTCTTAAGTTACACGATGCATTTAAGGGCTATTCTGCAATTTTCGTATAAAAAACAGTATTGAAAAATAATATTTATTAAAATATGCACTTTAGTTTAACGCTGAGTTTTCAACTAATAATTTCATCGCAAAGTTGCACCATTAAAACTAACAAAAATAAATAAATTCGGTTTGACCAATCAGAATCGCAAAAAGGAGAAAACTGTTCCGTCGCCCCTATTGCTAACACATCGATGTTAGTTTTTCGTAATATTTTATAAACTTAGTAAAATACTTAAATTTGTTTTAAAATTTAACACTAGATTTTTGGCTTAACTTTAATTCAAATAAGTTTTATTAAATATCACATGCATATTATATAACATGGATTATGCATAAACTAACATGAATTATAAACAACTAATAACATCCAAATATTTGCTGTCCAGCATATTTGACAGTAGCGAAAAAGTCGTTCATTTCTAAATTACAAGAAAAAATGAGTTCCTAGGGCTATTAGAGTAAACTAACATCAACGCTGAAAATAAAGAGTTCTTAAGTACTCGCGAAAACCCTTTTATCGTTCTTTTTTCCTTTTAACCCGAGTTAAATACCCACATTTTTTTACAACAGTTTAATGAACTTAACATTAAGTACATTTGATAAAGTTCAAATTCAACGAAAATATCGAGGGAAAGTTTAATAATAGGAACTTTTATTTGCTGTCACCTCAGACGTAAATACATCAATCAAAACCAAATAAGTGAATGAAGCTAAGCCAATACTTCTACCCCTTTTCCCCCTCAATCATTTCCTTAACATCAAAATTTCAGGCGCGATGTACATTTGCCCAATTAGCAAAGATATTGCAACAGTTTTTCATAGTTGTCAGCCTACTAGCGTTACAAAGACGTAACTTTATGCTTAAGTATGTATGGCCAGATATATCTGTCAAATTTGTTTTATTTTTCGCTACACACACAACTTTACAATTCTATTCGCCAATCTTTTGGAATTTTATCCAAATCTTGACATTGAACACCCTCTTTGCAACGTTGCTAAACAGTTTTACATTTATTACAAAAAAAAGTTTGCAACCTTCACGGCGAATTTTTCAATGTAGCTACAACATCATGCACTATTTGGACAATAAATATATTTTTTATTGAAAATTAAAAATAATGTTTTTGTCAGGTAAATAAATGAACAATTCTATGGGGATAAGGACTTTGGAAAATAATTATTTTCATTTGACTTCTGCATACAGTGTTTTTCAAAGTCCTAGAAGATTTGATAAAAAATTAAATTTTAATAGAGCAATCAAGAAAATAAATTTCCGTAAGATAAAAAACTTCACAGTAGATAGAAAATATGCTCCCACCATGGACACATTTAGCAACGTCTAAGGGAAATTTTCAAATTGCGGAAAATTATGCAAAATTGGACCAAAAATTGAAATTTGTATTCTAAAATCAATCATTATCAATCACGTTTTGATAAAGTCACTGCCTTCACGTTCTTCCAAATGCCTTCTCCCACAGAACTGCTCATTACAACCCTGATTAAAATTTCACTTTGGGAATAAGTTTGATTTCTTACTTTTTAACTGCAAAAAGCAAATTGTCCACAGCGGGAGCATTGTCCATAGCTGGTGCGTCCGCCCTAAGAGAAAACGAAAGGTTTGAATACCAAAAAAGTACTGTCACACCGGCTACTGCATTAGAGTTAGTCCAACAATAGAAAAACAACAATGCTCATCAGAGAACAAAAAGAACGGACATTTAGAGGGCAGTCGTTCCTTGTTGCTACAGCCCTTAAGAAATGGCACGGGATTTGTTAGAAACATGTGACCATTTCAGACAACTATCTTATCACTAGTAAATAGAACATAAGAAATGTGGCTACAGCAACTTAATATTTACTCCAATCAACAAAAGATATCGGTATCTTTAGTCTAGTATAAGAGCACTGTTGGGCAGTTTGCAGGGACCACCCTAACGGGTTGTCGAACATTTCAGATGGGCAGTGGTGATGTGTAAAAAGTTTTAGGGTTAGTCAAATGAACACAAACAATTGTATTTATAAGGGAAATCAAATCGATTGAAGACATTTGAACATTTGTTATTTAATTAAATTGTTTTAATTCCTTAACAGAGAAGAGTTGAACGTTTGTCATCATATAGGTTAGCAATTCATAAGACACAAACGATTACAGCGTATATAGAATTCTACTACAATGTCAGTTTTCCTTGGTGAGCGATTAAATGTTTCCAAAATAAAGTTAGATAGCTGTTAAAAGTTTTTAAAAATCGCATACAGTTGAATTAAAATGATGCTGATGCGACTTTTTGTATAAAGATTATTTTTTTTAACAAATACAAAAATTTCTTGAAAAGTAAAATTTTTCTTGGCATTTTTTTTTAGTGCCGACTCTTAATTTTGTAACCACAACTGAGCAGTCGCCAATTTTTAAAGAAATTAGCCAGCAGTAAACTTTGCTTAGAACAGACATATTCTGAAGTGTTATTCCCAATAGCGGTTTGGTCACTTTAGACAGTTAACCAAAATTCAATTAGTTCTTCTTTAAAAAAAAAGTTTTTTTTTTTTTTTTTTTTAGAAAATTCGCCAAGGGACCGTTCATTGCATTTTAACCATTTTTCTTTGGACCCCGCGGACCCCCCAACATTGACCCGCGGACCAGAATTAAGGAACCACTGATTTACAGAATAACACTTAAGAGAATGAGAGCTATCCACTGTCATATGACCTTTTTTCATTGCTATTATGAGTGTGAAGCTAACACAATAAATTAGATTACTTTCAACCGGTTAACCTTCTGAGAGATAGCAATGGATGTAGCGGTCTGTGTATCGAAAGTTTGACCAGAAAAACGATAACTAAAAAAATACTCAAGGAATGTGCTGAAAATATAAATTCCAACTATCTTGGGGGGGGGGGGGGGGGGGGGGGGAATAGACTTCGATATTTTGCCCGCCCGTCAGAGGTATTAAAAGTGTTAATTTTTGTGTTCATTACCTGCATCAACTGGAGAAAAAGCTGATCTGTTTTATTGCGGAAATTTTTCTGATATTTTTGAAACATTGAAGAAAACAAAATTTTCTAGGACATTTCAATTTTCTTTAACATTGACGTATTATAAATCTCAATTCTAATAACGACCTTTTGGTTGTAAATTTTAAATATTTCTAGAAAGACAAACATGACTACTTTCATAAATAAATAACATACTTAATTAAAAATGGGCGAAAGTTTAAGATACCATCTTGTAGATCTAAAGTTTGTGGATTAAACTGAGCCGCAAACTTTAAAACTCAAAAAATACCTTCCACGTTGGCCAGGTATTTTTTGAATTTTTAAGCACTTTTTTCTTTTAAAATCTTTAAAATGTATATCTATTGGTAACAAAAAACACAGGTGAACAGAAAAACTGTAAACGGAAGTTTCTGAAAAGATTCGAAAAAGTACTGGTGTCTTTGTTGCCATTTTTATTTCTGTCTTTACAAAAGGATTTTAGCAGTCTGCACTATGAGGGTCGAAAAACGATTATTTTTTTTCCGAATCGTTTTAGTGTAAAAAAGTTACCTCCTATAACTAAAAGAAAAATATTAAAAATCGGTTGATACCTTCCGATCGAGTATTGTATTAATAGTTTGCAAAATTTGACGAAATATAACAATTTTCGTCCATTTTTTCTCTCTCGTAAAACCGTTATTATAGACCAGTGCTACTCAACCTTTTACCTCTCGCGTACCCCTTGATACAACTTTTCCCTTATAAGTACCCCCTTCTTCTCATAACCCTTCTCACCACACTACGCAAATAAAATGTTTGTTTTTGTTAGCCAATAAGGTTCTTAGATTAGCTGGGAAGTTAATCAAACGACTTCTGCTGTTAGCAGAAAAAGGGCACCCCGTTTTTGGAAAGGCACTTCTTGTTTTTAAAAGGGCACTTTCAAAAAAAAAAATTGGGGTGAGCTTGGCCACCCGTTGACACATTGGACCCGTGACCAAACAAACAAAAATTCCGATATTTTAGTTGGCATTGCGCTAGAGCTGCATATTGGGCTATTGGTGACGCATCGGGGCTTATCTCGAAGGAAAGAACAGTACAAAATTGATGTCACTTTGTGGAAATACTACTTGAAATCCAAAATTTGACATTTTAAAATTAATGTTTTCGCTAAAAACCAAATCGGTAAGTAGCCAGAATTACGCCCCTTACAAAACTGATGAAGAGGCTACTAAAATCCAAAATTTGGTAATAAAATGTGTAATCTTGCCCCAAACCATCTTACAGGCAACCAATAGGATTCGTGCAATGCCCCGTGCTCGAAATTACCGTGGAATCATCACGATTTCACAACAAGCTTAGTTAAAAAGAAGTTTGTTTTTCTAATGCCATAATTCATTTAATTCCAATTTACACAAAAAAAAGTTTAATCGATGCCTTTTTTAAAGACAGCTCGGAAAGCAAGGATGCTTGTGCTTGACTAAAAAGGCCAATAGGCGCGGAATTTCTTTAGAAAGAGGGCGGTATTGCTGAAAAAGGGGTATGAGGGAGCTATCGAGATGAATAAAGGGCGGGCAGGGCGGACCGCCCTTCAAAAAACGATTAGAGTGAACACTGACTTTATTGAACCATAAAATAAGCATAACAAACTATAGAGTCCCGATCGAAGAATTTTATGCAAAATTAAAAAAAAATTACGAAAAACTTTTAATTTTTGTCAATTTCTATACATTTTTAGAACGATGCGTGATTGGAAGACGTCGAATCAATTTTTAACCCACCCCAGTGTACGTATACATTCCTGACTAAAGCAAACTTCACAATGGAGATCGTGAGCTAAGCGGATTACTTTAAATTTACATTGAGTCGAATTGCGGACGATCCATTGTAAGCTGCTGTGTATTATTCAATGGGCTCTCTGTAGCGGTTCACAATCTCCGATGTGAAGTATCTCTAAAATTATAGGATATACATGAAAATAGGTAATTACTAATTTTTAGAGAAGAAACATCAAAATAGTACGGGCACACATATTCCGAAAACGAATGCTTTGTTTGCTCGTGTGTTCCACTGTTACCTTACGAAACTCGCCCCAGAGCTGGATATTCCGATTTTGGTAAGATTCGGTGAAAAAGGTGCAAGTCAAACAAACATGAGGGGTGTACGCATTTATTAATTCAATTGTCTTTTCGCATTAAATGGATGGTTTTCTACGACTTTTTGATTGACTATTTTCATGTTTGTCCTATAATTTTAGAAATAGGCATGCTAACTTTGTAAATTTCTACAAGGGGACGCTGTCAGCTGTCTCATCGTATAGCTACTTTACTATACCTATACTTCTCTACAACTTTGTGATTGACTATTTTCATGTATGTCTTATAATTTTAGAGATATAAATATTAACTACATAAATTTCTGCTAGGGGGCGCTGTCAGCGGTCTCATCGTATAGCGCATAGTCACTTTACTATATCCATAGTCCTATATACCACTTTTATGATATAGCCTGTCAGTGTTCAATAGTTAAGAGGGTGAAAAATGACTTTATGAGAGCACACTGTATAACCAAATTTAATAAATGACCTCGCTTTGAGAGATATGTTTCAATCGTGAACCGATGACCAAAGAGTGACAATAACAATTCACGTTTTATCATTGACGTTTGCACAGTGTTGAATTGCATAATAGGCTCGAACAACATACAAATGAAACTACAGCGAGCATTGTAAAATATCTTTTTTTTTTGCAGCAACAATGAATGAAGAGAGGTGTGGTTTCTCTACTCACTAAAAAAATTAAATCCGCCCCCACAGTAACGGCCATTCCAGTTTCTAAAAAAAACAAAAATCGATACAAGAGGACATTTTTTTTTTCAAGTGGGGCGTGGAGGGAGGGGGGAGGGTGCTGCATGTCGTGCGTGATGAAAAGATTGTGATACAGCGTTATTCGATACGCTCACCTGACAACACTGAACCAGGATGTCAATTACGGGCATACAGGAAATTTATTTTGTTCCGCCCATATTATCCGAGCGATTTGGCATTATCTGGGGGGGTAGGCATCCGTTTTTCCCGAGCCTCAATTATCAATCTGGCGGGGTTATTACGAGCGCATAATAAAGAGTAATGGGGAAATAGGGTAACAGAAGCGGACAAAAAAGGGGGGAAGTAGGACAGAATGACACATTTTCCGGAAAACCGGGATGGATGCCGCGGTGATACTCGGAAATATTTTATGGACTAATTTCCGGAAAATGGGGAGATTTGTTTTAATAGCCCCGTGTGGGAGGTTTACAGGGAGAATTGATCACGTAAAAAGATGGGCTGAGTAAATGGTGAAAGAAAACAATACGAAAAAAGATGTATCAAATTTGGGTTGGGATTCAATTCACAAATTTATACTTGGAGACAAGCTATCTTGGTGCTAATCATTCATGCTGTAGAAATGATTCTATACACAGTTATATAAAAAAAATACATCCAATATACAATCGGCGATGAACAAAACTTTCAATGGAATTCTAATATTCTTAATACTATTCTGAAATTAACTGTTTTTACTTTTAAATTTTGTGTATTTTGGTAATTATCTATCGGATGACGTAATGTCAGCTTTAACAAATAAAAAGCTCCAGATCGTCAGTGTCCATTAACCTTTGAATTTGGCGAGGAAGTTCAATCTTTAAGGGAGGAAAGGTTTTGGTTAATCAACGTCGTACTAGAGCTGCACATCGACGGTTCGGGGCCTATCTCGAAGGAAAGACCAGGGAACGATGCCTAGTATTTTTGAACCATGGTCAGATGACGAGGACAGCACCTGAGCTGGAACCCGACGCAACCGTAATAGGCGTCAGGACATTGGACCCCGATTAGATTTATCGTGCACCAGTCCCGTATACACGCCAATATAATTTGTTGGATATTTTTAGACGACTTCCTACTATTTTAGTAGTGAAGCTGGAAACCTTCCGATCACAAGATCAATACATTTTTACTTTACTGTGTCAAGTCCATCAGTCGGGCTCGAACTCGCAATCCCCTGATTACTAACCAAACGCCTTTATCTACTGGACGATTGGGCGCCCACGGAGGGAAGGGAAGAAATAGTTTGCGAAAAGGGCAGCGATAAAGACGCCAAATATGACGGCTTTGATACACACTTTTTCGATTTTTTTTTAAGGCAGCAGATGAATTATTTTTAACTAATCAGAGCTATAGATTTCTGCAGCTGACACTTTTTACAGATTAGTGTCTAGCCTAGCTAGGTTGTTTCCGAAAAAAGAGTTAGATGAATCAATTTTTAAACACTCTTTGATGTTGTTGTTAGGTAACATTCAAAATACAGTAACCCTTCTTATTGGTCGATCAGTTTGTACGTAAACTTTCGCCATTTAAGTTAACGTTGAAAATTGCATAAAACTGTACACCTACTTTTCCTAAGGACCCTTCAGCGCGAATTGCCTGGTGGGAAAGTATCGGGGTATTTTACATTTTCCTTAATTAAAAAAAATTAAGGAAAATGTGAAAAAAATGCTAAGATTGCAAGTAATAATAATAATTCAATATTATGCACTTTTTCAAACATTAACCTAACTAATTTAAACTTTTACTGCCAAAAACAGTTCAATTTCTCAAAATCTTTTGAGAAAAATAATCCAATTAAAAATTAAAAATCAGTGTTTCAATCAAACAGAATCAAATCAAATTTGCGCACCAAAAATCCACGTATCGTCCATATCGACCCATTTCATTGTAACAGGTTATTTTAGGAAATAAGACAAGAGATTTGACCAAAAGTTAAGGACCCAATGTGAATTTGTTATGCGATGATAAAATACACTAAAGCCGCATTTTCAAACACCGAGAAAACCGGTGACGGCGCCGGATGCAATGTTACGGTATATAATGCCGGACCGGACAAAATTAAAAAGTTTCAATTTGAATAACATTGCCACCGGTGCCGTCACCGGCTCTGCCGGTGTATAAAAAGGCGACCAAACAAATGGCGTACAATTTCTTTCAAAATTCATCATCCCTCCTCTAAAAAAATACAAACACGTCCCCTCCTTAGGCTCAAATAATGTAGTTCGATCGCTATTCGAATATTACAGAAAAAGGACATCTTATCACGGCATCGTTTAACAAAAACAACGCAACTAAATACACATTTTTAGTCTTTACTAAATAAATAAAGTTACCTAGAAAAAACACCACCCATCTACAGAAATAAACAGGTTTTAATCACCCAAACGCGATTCAAAAGCAAATTAAACGACGACACGATTCGGGGCGCCACTGCAAAAATTCCCTCGAACTTAACACCCATAAAAATTACCCGATCCGCGTTAATTTTTTTTCTACTCCGAGTGTAAATGACAACGATCCGAATGCATGCACAGCATACAAAAACAAAGACGCATCGCAGAGACCTTTAAGCGAGAGAATAATTTTTTTAATTGGTAGCCAGTTTATTTGAAAACCGGGCAGAATTGATTTTTCTCTTCCCCTTAATGGTGGCATTGCATGCAGCTAAACGCACTACCCCGAAACCTCCCCCCATCTCCTCTGGGGTTAATTCCCAAGTAGCCCAGTGCAGTAATTGCACCCCCCTCCCCCCCCCCCCCCCCCCCCCCCCTCCCCCCCCCATTAGCCGTTCCGGAGCCGCACTTAAAACACCAATCTTTGAATAAGCGACGGACCGAAAAAAATAAAAAGTCGATAATGAGATTTTCATACGGACACGCGAGCTGGTTCGAGATTAATTACGAAATAGGGAGGGGGGAGGAGGAATTAATACAAAATCCCGTCCGTTTACAATACGATAATTTTTAGAAGGCTTTTCGCGGAACCAAATGGCTAGTACAATAGACATCATTAAGTAACATTTACAATTGAGAAGTAGGATTTTTTTTCCCCATAGGGAAAAATTATACTAATTTATAGCCGAGTGGACTCGCCATTCCACGTGAGGTGCATGCACTTCTGTTATTTAAAGAAACGAAATAGTAAAACTGTGGATTTAAAATTATAAAAAAACGAATAGTTAGAAAATGGATTATACTACTGATACTTGAGTAGCCCCAAGTGCAAAACAGGTTATATACAAAAATTATATTTTGGTATCATTAGCCACTTTATCACTTTTGTTTCAATTTCGTCTTACAATGAAGATAAAAAGCCACTTATATCTCTATATAAAGATGAATGCGTGTGTGTTTTATGCAAATCTACAGTTTTATTCCGAGCTTGATGAAATTTCGCACACTTAACCTTAAAAACAAGAGGAAGGTCACTTACAGGAGATTTTTAAAAACTGCCCCTCTCTCTCCCCCCCCCCCCCCCTTCTTAACCTTTACGTGGGGGGGGGGGGTGATTTTTACTAAAGCATGTAAGGTCTGAAGTCTGCTGTTTGCAGCAGAACAGCTCAACTAATGGTTTCTACATGTCGTCTTCAGCTTGGCTTTTCAGTTTTTCAACCCCTCAAGAGACCCTACCCGCCATCCGCGAATCTACCTGCGCTTTGAGGACGAATTGTTAATGATTCGTCCGTCAGACAGTCGCACGCCTCTTATTGTAAGGGAAGTCTTCCTTCCATAATGCTTTAAAAATTCTTTGTCCTGCCTCCCAATGCGACATTTTCTCCCCCCGTTTAGAAAGCGGAAAGTTCTAATTGCGGCCCATGGCAACCTTTTCTATGGGCGATAAACAAATGTTTTCTTCTTTGAGAATATGGCAAACCTGCACCACTTCGGCCGCAATTGGGCTATTGCCTTAGAAAATTAACCCACGTGAAAAGGTTAAAGCAGAAATGACTTCGGTAACAAGAAGAAAATGGAAACTCTTGAGTAAAGCTCGGGAAACGCCGGGTACTTCGTCTAGTTTACTTATAAAAACCTGAAGAAAAAAAACTCTCACAACAAAACCAATTATGTCGTTTTAAGGTTTTTTCACGACTTTCTGAAAAATAGTTAAAAATGGATATAACCTTTTTTGCATCTGTGCAACTCGATAAAAAAAACTCTAATAAATCGTAATAAAGGATTTACTCGTTATGATACATCGCGATGTTAGTAATAATATCAAAATACTGTTGTGTCTCTTATGTTTAAAAGTGAGTTTCGATACTTTTAAAACTGGGGCTACTAAATATTAAGAAGGCTTTGATAGTGCTAATATATTATATAAATATGTGACTTCTAAAAAACATAGAAGGTGAAATATATAAAAAATATAATAGAATGTCCCGTTTGCGTGATAGCGTGGATTATAAATTGTGAAATACAAAGGAATTTGCTTCACAAAATGATAATTTCTTTAATTGCAAATTGTTTCATTGATGTATCACACCAATTGCAACTAAACAAAATCCAGGTTTTGAGTCAACTTTTGATAACATAGTGACATTTGTTTAGAAAGCCAGTATGAGATTATTTGGAATAAACATTGTTTCGTAACATGGAGATAGAATGTTATAACATTTGCATTAGCATAATTACGTGGTATTGGTAAGTATGATTAAGATGCGAAGATAATTTACACAGTATATACACCCTACTAAAATTTTCAATTAGTACGATATGAAGCTATTCCCTTTAATAATACAATGAAATAATTGAGATTATTGAGTGCACAAAATTGAAGACATGTATGCAAGGACAAGGCATCTTCACTTTTTTTCTAAATTACAGTTTTTCACTTAATTTTATAAAGAAAACAAAATCGCCTATCAGGCATCTATAAGCCAAGTCTATAGAGATATAAAGGAAAAGGAGCTGTACTTTTGTATTGTGCGAAGTAAGAAATGTTCAATGTTTCTCGTCCTTCCTGGACAACTGTGAAAATGGAGCTGCCTTGTTCTTGCACCCACGTCTTCAACTTTCCATTTACAAGATATAGAGACGAGACACACTAAATGATATTTTTTTATCTTTGCAAAATAAATATAAGGCTCAGTAAAGTATCTTGTGATAAAGTTTCGTATTTTTTATCACTAATTTCATTCCAGATGTATGGCATTTTGAAGCGACCGGAGTAAGGCTAATTGCAAACTGTAACTTTAAAATGGTCGCCAGTAATTTGCGGAAATGAATCTACATCTACAGGTTTTGTGATAAGACGAATTAACATTGCACAAAGCAAGCGAAAACAAGATTTCATATAAGAGGGTTAATTGTGTTAATAACAATTACAAACCAAATTTATTTAATTTATAATAAACCGTATTTACGGATTTAAAAAGAGCAATAACGGATATTGTACATTTGAATCGGAAAATATAAAAAGGGTATGTGCTATAAGTCTATATGTAACAGAACCCCTTTCAACATCTTCCGATTCATTTAAGAAAGCGCGGTTATATAAATAAATCAAAAGTATTCACATCGCTTAGAGAACGCCCTAACGAAATACAGTTGACTCTAATTACAACGACTCCTCGATATAACGATTCTTTTTAATAACGACCGTCGCTTCAAGTCCCTCAAAATCAATTGATTAATATCTTAATACAATGTTTCTTTCGTTACAACGACCTTTCATTATAACGACCTTTCATTATAACGACCTTTCATTACAACGACATTTCGTTACAACGACCTTTCGTTACAACGACTTCTCATACTGCTACCATGAGGGTCATTATATCGAGAGTCAGCTGTATAAATATTAAATACTGTATAAATGTAATAAATTATAATATACACGCATAGTTTTATGTGTGAATCCACAAAATGATATAGCAATGGTACAGCTACTCACCTAGCAAATCTCTCCTTGTCTTGCATGTTGTCGTCGTCCATTCTACCGAATTTAGGCCCTTGGCCCTCCTCCTCATCAGAACTAGAATAAAAAAGAACATGTTATAGGCCCGCGTCTGTATAGAAATATCTTTTATACCCATTGATTGTTCATCAATGGTCGATTATAGAATGGTGCAACTATTATCTATAAACAACAAAAGATTATTAAATTGGAGAAAATGTTAAATTTAAGCAAAGGGAAGCACTCCGCCAAAGTTTCTAAGCCATTATCGCCAAAAAAGATTTCAGTTGAATTTTTCAACCATGCGCAATGTAAATTTTAAACGCATATTGATTAACAGTCGATGATTGGTTACGGCCAGCACATGATTCAATTCACGAGTTTAAGAAAATGTAACCCCAGAGCTATTGTCAACGAAATTGGCGATCAAAAACAGCTTTGGCAGAGTGCCCCCTTAAACTTAAGTCATACCGGAAAAAGCAGGTGTTATTAGTGAAAGTTATAAAGAGAGGCATGCAATTTTAGAATTTTATTCAAGAAAGTGGGAGAAATAATTAAAATATATTAGATAAAATAAATTAAAATTACATGATCGAGTGCAAAAACAGAACAAACATTTTGTTATGAGGCAAATTTGGTGTTTTACCTCAGTGGCAATTTGAATAATTTAGTAATTGATATTAAAAACAATTTAACACTGTTAAATCAGAACACTTTTAAAAACTACCCAAATGAACGAAATTTTATTTGATATATTATGTATGATTTTATAATGAATAATGAAAATAAGAAATTTCAAAATTTTCTCATTAGTAGAATATTATTTTCTATTTAAAAATCTTTAAATAAACGAAGCTCCTACAAACTCTGTGAATAAAATCAAAGATTCTTATATATATATATATAAAAAAAAGTATAATTCATACAAATGCTATTAAGATTTTTTTAAATATTGCTTACACGCACTTATTTAAAATTTGACACACTTTATGTTAAAATCCTTTAGAGTTTTTTTTTATATAAAAATAGCAATTTAGAAAAAAAATCGTAAAATTTCATATTTAAGCGATTGAATATTTTTAAACATTTATAAAAGAGAATGTGTACGTATAAACTAAATAGACGTATACAAATTCATAAAAAAACTTATAATTTTGTGAAAATACGTTTTGAAATAAAAAAAAACATTCTTATTTGTGGAACAATATTTAAAGATATACCAGCTATGTTAATTTCTATACTGAAATTCAATATACTTTAGTATATATTTTTGTTTATCATTTTAAATATAATTTTATCTCATATCCTTTATAAACTTTAAGATTGTAATAAATTAAAAGGTTAGGTTATGTACCTACAAGCATTTGTGAAAAAATACACATAATTTTTTTTTTCAAAAATATTTCAAGTTGTACATGTATAAAATACATCAACTGTGCATAAATGAAAAACAAACTTTACGTAAATGAAAATGGACACAATGAATTTAAACAAAACTTCAAAACAAGTTGACTAAACTGACGAAGAAGAAAAATTCAATGTCGACAAGCATAACGCCTAACATCTTTTAGGCTAGGTGGTTGAAATTAACATCGCATTAGAGCTACACAATGGGCTATAGACGACGGTTTGGTATTTATTTAGATTGAAATCTTATAAACTAAGTTTTAAACTCAAATGCATATTTAAATATATGAAATGGTAGATATTTTTGTTTTGTTATTTTTATACTGTATTACTAATTGGCTTTTTCATTTCCTGTTTGCCATAATCGATTTACAATCAGCCATTCAAACATGGTAGAAAATAAGTATCTTTTAAAATAACAGTTTTTAAGGTTCCAAATATGAAAATGCAACAGTTTATATAAACATTCACCTTTTCCATTTACATTCAGTAAAGCAACCTCCTTTTTGTTTTTCAAAGAACGCTTTTCAACCTCAATAGTACTCCCTTACGGACAATAAAACACAGTGTTCTACTTTTAAAACACGGTGACACGAGAAAAACATTTCATTAAAATAAGCAAAGAAACGGTTTTGTTTATCGTGCAATCGGTGTTGAACAGAACAATGACCAGTGCAACCGCTTCGGGGCAAGATCGCTCTTTTGAAATCCACTTTTGGGAAATTACTTTACTAAAACATGAAATAGTCATCTTTTTATTTAAAAATTCAGGAATTTAATCCATTTGTGTATAATAAATACTGTTTATATCAAAGTTGTGTGCAAAGATGGACGGCCATTGACATCAAAAGCGTGTTGGGTAAAGATGGGACAATTAGGGATAAATATGAAACGTCGACGAAAATATCATATTATTTGCAAAGTCATTTTTAATAACGTATTTTTTCTAATGAAAACAATAGTATTTTTGAGCATATGGATGACTTTAATATAATTCGGAGAAAAACAAATGAAACAAAACAAAGTTAGTCTGGCTCCTATTTTAATTGGCAGTCCGGTAACGCTCTCAATCCTGGTATTGGCGAATCAATAAACGAGCTGACCAATCGGCTTATCTAAATCACGTAAACATTGTGACGTCACAGGAGCCATTTAGCCAGAGCCTAATTATATTTCTGAGAAACAAGAACGTGTTTGAAAATGCATCTGAGGAATCTGAATAAAAAGTTGAAATACAAAGCAATTTCAAATTATATATAAACTTTCTAAATCGTACATTGTTAGGATTCAATTAGCTTATAATCATAAGGTATACTCATCTCAAACATCATAAAAAAAAACAAATATAAATTTATTAAAATATAAAAATCGCATTGAAAATAAAAAAAAAAGGAGTTATGGTAAATTAGTTTATAAATTAGCTATAAATTATACGGTTAGACCACAGAGTTGGTTAGACAATAAGCAAAATGTTAAAAGAAAAGAAAAAAAACTGAATTCACCACTGAGTTAATCCTATCATGGTAATTAGGATTTTTTTCTTACCACAAAATGGAGAAAAATCAGGGACAAAAACTCATATTAGTTTAGAATTTTACATAGAATAGGCATTATTTTACAAAATGAGGGGCATATATACATTTACATATAAAGAAAAAAACTGACTAACCTTTTGGGAAAAGATGTGGAATCTGAAAAAAAAAATGTTTTACCTTGCCAAGAACCGAAATCGAAAATAGTGAAATGGCTCAAACGAATCAGTTGACATATTGCAGTCATATAAATTGTACAAAAAACATTAAATACTTCCACATAAAAAATTGTATGCGAATAACTCACTTTAATATTGAACTTAATTGATCCTTAATTGAATTTTGTGAAAGAGAAGGGAGAGATTAATGCCAACCTATCAATGTATTTATGATCAAGAAAGTGGAATTATTTTTAAGTGTATGCTTTTGCGAAGAATATTGAATCCAAAGTTCATCTACATAAATATGGAAGACCTCACCATTAAAAAAAAATCGATTTTTCTATTTTCCTAAAAATTCTAGATTTAATTGCTTTTTGAGCAAGTAACAACGTTATTTTTTACAAATTACTTTACGATTGTATTATATTGTTATTTACAGATAGCCGTGTATACTAAATGTATCTTTTTTTCATCCAAGACAAACCCCCAAATAATAATAGTAAAAATATTCCTTGAATTATGCTTGTCTGCGGTTTGTAGCGCGATTTGACTTCGAGGTATTTATTCATAAATCTGACTCATGTTTTGGAAAGCAATTTATTTTGAATTCCATGGCAAGGAAGCATATAAGATGGTACTTAATTCTCCTAACTTCTACATCGACCAAATTCTTACTAAATCGAATTAGGGTTATAGAATGACATATCTAAAGTAAACAACGAGAAAGGATCGAAAATCTAAATTTAAAACACAAGTCAATTGTTGACATGTTTAAGTAAATATCAAAACATTTTTCTTCCCAATACGCAAGTTCAACTACGCAAATTGTCATTCAATTGATTTTTTTTTTTGTAGATCCGCTACGGTAAAAAATCCTACTTGGACAAAAGCAACACTCATGTGTCATACTACTACAGACATCCACTGAAAAAGTAAAATTAAAAAAAAAACTGAGCCATTTCAATATTTTCGTCAAATAGTCTCGACAAGCCAAAACTTAAGATACACATGAAGTATGACACTGTATACAAATACAATCACCTAATAAAAATTATAACATTTAAAGGATTCACACACATTTAGGATAATAACTAAACCGACCTAACTACAACAAACACAATGAATGCATTTTCAAGAATTTCACTAGGAGTATCTACGGAAAAAGGAGTCATCTGTAAGAGTTATTTACAGGGGAAAAATACACAGAAGTATGTCATTAAAAGGGAGTTCCAGGAATAGGGTCTGCTCTACAATTTTTCTAGATCTTGTAGCACTTAATAATTACTGAGATAACAGCTTTTAAGGGATAATTAAAAATTGCGTAGCAGTTATAAATGACGTTTATAATAATTAATTCAGTGTTTAGTGGCAGAAAACTAAAAAATTTAAATACTGGTTAAATTTGAAATTGGTAGGAGCAATGAATGTATCTTTTATGAATAGTCTTGGCCAAAAAAAAAGAATATAGTTTGAATGAAAGTATTAAAAAAGTTAATGAATTACAGACAATACGCAAAAATATAATAAATAAGTTACAATACGCAAAAATTATTATGTACAAAGTAGACATGAAAACTATTAGACGCCAATAAACTTTCTAATATAAATAAATAATTCAACTTTTTCGTTTAAATACATTTACAAAAGAAAAGAGAGATTATTTTCCCGCATATTTATATAATTTATAAAAACATTACAAAATTATGACCCAGAAATAACATAACCGTTTAAAACCATAAAAATCATCTAAATGTAATACATTTGACATTTGTCCTTAGTAACGAATCTATCCAGATTATTTAAGTATAATTACTTAATGTCGGAATAAAATATTGAGTTTTTCCTTATTATTTAAAAGTTGGATTGAATGCTCAATTTTTTTTCTTCTAAACATCATGTAATGGAATAATGATATATTTTACAAAACACGGAATCATTGTAACATGCAATGTAACGTTCGAGTTAAATTACGAAGTGGAAACAACTCCAACGCATAAACGCCACAGAAAAACACCAGGATAGCTGTTTGCAGCTGTTGTAACAGCCACTATTTAAATAATCAAAGTATGTGAAAAACGTCGTAGGAGCAGAGAAATTATACATGATTGCATATTTACCTCGCATAAAGCAAATTTTCCTCAAAACAATAAGCACTAATTTGAAGATTGTAAACGTTTTCCTGTAACATTTACAATAAATTGTGACTTGATTGTTCACAATTATATAGCATCAATGTATATCAATCGTTTGCGTGTTTATGTCACTGTGTATAATTTAAGATAGAAGTCACAACTGTCAAATAGTGAAATAAAGAGTTGAAATTGATGTCCTTTAGAAACAACTTATAAATTACACTAATTCAAAACGTCTTAAATTCTAACGAATAGCTTACTGTTTACAACTCTGTCAGTCATCCATTTGTACCTTAAGATAGTTCTTTTCCAATATTTACCGCTTGAAATGCGAGTTGCAAGCACTTCTCAATAGAAGATGAACATGATAGAAATAAAGTAGAAGATTTTTTTTTTTTGCAAACTACGAAGGCGAAAATCTTTATTTAAAATAAAACCTGCCCAAATTTAAATGTTACTTTTCCAGCCCAAATTCGCATATGATTTTTAATTTTTACAAATAAAAGTACGTTAATATATATATATATATATATATATATATATATATATATATATATATATATATATATATATATATATATATATATATATATATATATATATATATATATATATCGTGTTTTAAACCCATTGGGGGAAAATTCGTATTTTTGTTCATACAAGTGAGATATACTACTAGCATATGAATAGTGATCTATGTTGCATTCATTGTCTACGTATATTGACCAGCGTATGTTACAGTATAGTTATATGATCCACCCCTCAGCTAAAAAAAAACTATATGCCCAAATAATTTACATGCCCGAAACGACAGAGCATAAGATTTCTTCCAGCTTAAACGTAAATCCCCAACCCCCTCCCCCAAAAAATATAAACAAATAAAAAAAATTTAAATCTTTTTACAAGAGCATGCCCAGAAGCGAATCCAAGACCACAAACACTCGACCTCATGTCAAAGAACACATGCTTTGAAAAAAACATTTCGAACAAAACAAGAATATTTCGAACGCAAATTCCTCCTCGCTTTGTTCTCAATTCCTTCGCGTTGTTCGTTCTGGAACAGACCGCCATGGAAGATCCATCAAGACTAATTAGACACTGACGAAGTGGAACTTCCGCTCAGTGGAACTGAATTAATGAAGGATGGAGGTTTGATACCAGCAACCGGAGAAGCAAACTAGTTACACATGAAGAGTAGTTAGTAATTAATGATCTATAACTGCCGTGGTTGCAGTTAGATTATTGTGAGAAGAATAAATTGAAGAAAAGACGTGAGGCGAAGAATTTAAAATAGGCTTATCCTTTGAAAATAAACTCTCAAATGGAAGTATGTATTGAATGGTCATGTTCTTTTTTTTATCATCACAACTCCTTATGTTCCAAACTATTATGTTTTTGTAAATTACACTCCAAACTATTGTTTTTTGTAAATTATGTTCCAAACTATTGTGTTTTTGTAAATTACACTCAAAACTATTGTGTTTTTGTAAATTATGTCCCAAATTATTTTGTTTTTGTAAATTACACTCAAAACTATTGTTTTTTTGTAAATTATGTTAAACACTATTGTGCTTTTGAATTACACTCAAAATTATTGTTTTTTTTGTAAATTATGTTCCAAACTATTGGGTTGTTGTAAATTATGTCCCAAATTATTTTGTTTTTGTAAATTTTGTTCCAAACTATTGTTCTTTTGTAAATTATGTTCCAAACTATTGTGTTTTTGTAAATTATTTTCCAAACTATGGTTTCCAATCGTGTGACTATTTTGAAATTTTAAAGGTACTTTGAAAGGTATTAATTAACATTCTTACGATTTAAAATAGTTTTCTGTTCATAACTTTGTTGTTAACATTTACAGATAAAATAGCAACATATGTATAAAAAAGGGATAAAAAACAAATACAGTACATTAGACTTTGGGGGACAGAAACATACATAAAAACATTACTTTGTAAAAGAGTTCTTCAAAGTTTACATCGTTAAGTATTCGGAGAAATTGAGAGTTTACTTCAACATGTTACAATCATCATAAATGTTATGTAGATTTCCCAATTTCGATATCATTTACATTTAAAAATCGAAGTGGGTGTAAGTGATTTATGACAAAAGTAAAATGTTAAGTAAAAACTAAAAGTAAATATGGGGTATATAAAATCAAAACAATTATTATGATTTATAACGTTTTCCTGTAAAAAATATATTTTTCCAATAGGTAAAGATTATTCGAATAATGGAATTGTTTATATGAACAATACGTTCGAAACGGAAAAATTAATGTCTCACGACAAAAATTGCATTTAAAAAACGAGTGAAAAAACATTTTCAAGCGTTATTTGGATAAACTTATTAATTTCCAATCCAGATTTTTTAAAACGTGTTACTTTATGATTAATTAAACAATGGTCAGCAATGCATGATAAAAATAATAAAAAATCCAATAGTGCAAAATAAATAATTAAAAATATAATACCGTAAGTAGACGCTAAAGAACAATTTGCTAAAAGCCTCAAAGAGGACATAAAATATTAATACCATACTTACAATTACAATGACCCAAAATAAACGCTTCTGTTTAATGAAAAACTATGCAATTAGTTAATTATAATTATTAAATTTGCTTCCCGTAAGTTAAATCTATTTAGGACTTCACATTATTATTAACAAGTCGGGTACATTAAATAATAATGCAAGGTAGATAACGTTGCTCTTTTCTTCCAAGATACATGTAAATTATCAATAAAGATTGTAATTTTTTAATATCTATAGTAATTTCAGTTTTCCCAAGCTGGAATATTAGTTTATATCAATTATTATCTTTACAGGTACAATTACTATTATTTTAATTACCTTAAACAAAAGTAACTAATATTCATTAAAATGTCTCTGAAGTAATTATTAATCATAAAAATCACAACTCTTATTAACTGTTCAATTGGAAAGCTTTTTAAGACTTTGGATTTTATAATTGTCCAAAATTAGCTATTAATAATTAATTGCGCATAGTAGTTAATAATAGTGCATAAAAACATATTATATTAAAAAAAAATTAAATTCCCAGATATATATAAAAAAGTAATTAAGAACTTGCCAAATTTAAAATTACAGAACGTATTAAAAAATTATATCGTTGACATTCGAAGTAGGTTAAAATTGACAAAATACTCAAAATAAAGTATGGAAAGTATGTTTTTAAAGAATTGGTGTAAAATCAATTTTTTCGAAATGGCATTTATAATATAAATTTTTATAGCCTCCAAAACCAAAAGGGTTCAATTAGAAAAACTTCATTAATCTAAATAATAACATTTCAAAGATTAAATTTAAAATCATGATATATTAATATTGACACAAGCATTGTACGTGATATGACATAAAGCGGGGGAAAGGGGAGTAATATATGGAGAGGGGGGTTAAAATATTAGTGTGATGAAATAAGTAAACGCTTCCTAAGGCTATTCAGTATGTTTCAATAATAAATATTACTAAAATCCAGGCCTCGTATATTAAAAAAATATATGTACTAATTCTGTACGTCTAAAACACACAAAGGAAAAAATTAAACGGGCTGGCTGTTAATTGGTTCAAGTAACAAAAAATATCTAAAAATGAACTAACACCATTTTCCATTTCAAGGTCTAAATATATCACTTCATATACCCGATACCTCCTTTGGGCTTAAGTGATAATTTTATCCTGACTGGTAGAGTATCGGCGTAGCAAGCAGAAGTTCCTCGGTTTGATTCCGGGTGACAGCCAAAAAGTGCATAGCGCTACATCAATGACTTCCGGAGTGCAGATCTACGCAACCTTCGAACGAGCACTTGTGAACCCATATCGAATATCAACCACCACAACTTCAACAATTGCCCACGAGATAACACTTCAACGGGCATCTCAATCATTCGTTCGGACGGAGGTCCAACTTACTGAAAGGGCGGTACTGTGGAGGTCACTTCGTATACTGTCACTAGGTATATCACTTCGTATCATTTTATCCTGACTGGTAGAGCATCGGCGCAGCAATCAGAAGTTCCTCGGTTCGATTCCACGCTACAGACAAAGTGGAGTGCGTCCTAGCTCAATAGGTTGTCATTGTAGTCAAGGCGAGTCGCAAACTTTAAACGCCCTTGCCACGGAACTCTGCTTTCGGATGTACACCACACGGCAACCAACCCGACCCATTATCAATACTCAATAGATTAAATTAGATTTTAGTTCTTAAAGCAATACAATTTTTTTCCAATTATTATCCACTTTCAAAACCCACTTCTTGCCCATCATCGCCATTACACTGCCGATAAATCTCAACGAAAAAAAACACCTCAATCCAACCTCGCTATCTCACCGCTCGTCCATCCCACAAATGGGAAAAGCTCCCCTCTCCAGTTATTAAGACAATCGAGATAGTGCGAAATCTCCCCGCTTTTTCGTTCTTCTTCAATTTCCGAAAAGCCGTCCATTTCCCAGATACGAAGGGAGAAAATACATTTCAATATCGAGGAGGAGGAGAAGGGCGATACACCCTGGGTTGGGGAGCGTACCCAGGTGAGAGGAGCCAAAAGAAATGTTATAAATTATCCAATAGGTTCCCGGGCGGGCTCTGCGCGGACGTGGTTCGAGAGATCCCGCCGCTATCTCGGGGCGTCATTACGGGCGAGATAGAGAAGTTGGTAGAGAGAGGGGGGGGAGATTTTTGCTGTTGTGTTTATGGGGCCGCACTGGTTGGGCAATAAATAAAGAAAGGGATGGTAATAAACACAGGGGTTGGTACACAGATTCCTTTCTGAAAATTTAAACCGCTGTCTGACAGCGGCTATAAAACCGATGATGCATCGAGTTGCATTATCCAGGGCTTGCTAATATCCACTGCAGCGGGTGTAAACAAAAAAGCGTTTCTTCGGACTTTGGAGCTCGGTTAACGCGAAAAAGTTTTCACGCACCGTTTCTTCTGCTGTAAAATAAATTATACTACGAAATTACCTGAAATGTAATACTATACTTTCTTTTGAAAAAAGGGATTTTTATCTTTTTTTACTTATTTTATTAGGAGGATAGGTTTTGGTAGCTTAGGAATTGCTAAATAAAGTTTTTAACAATTTTCAAGGGGAAAACATATTTGTATGTACTCTTACGATTGATATAATGAACATCACGCCCATTTGTTAGTGATTGACGATGACCACGTGGTTTGTTATCCACTAATCAGAGTCACTTTTGTTAATTAATCAAAATTTTGATCTCGAAACCAGGACGTGCATACTACGTCCAATGGAATCAATGTAGAAATTTGTCTGGAGAAGTTTAAAAGTTAGAAGCACGTCTTTCTATATAAGCTACAGCCCATCAAGATTGAGTAATTTAGGCATATCTTCACACTTTCCATACATGCATTGTACCGGCGCCCACTGTATTGAAAGCCGTATGGTATACGCTTTGTACATCGCAAACTGAAGGCCTAAATAGGAAGACGAAATCGTAACTCCTATTGGACACGACACATTCATAAACTGAAATTAGCTTTCAATTTGTGACGTAAACAGCAGTGGGCGTTGATTGTACGTACTTCAAAAGCGTCTAAATAAAAAGCATAGAAAAATAACAATTAAATATTTTGCAAAAAAAATCATCAAGGAAGGATGTGTTGGTTGAAGGGCGTTACGACGCTTCCTTCATGCGAATTAGAGTTAATATATCTGACAAGGACCCAGCTCTACACAACAGTCACAAGTTAACCTCATCAGATAAACAAGTTTGTAAAATATTAATAACATGCAAATCCTCGTTTATCACAATGCATTCCTAACTCTCCAAATACCACACATGAGGACGTGAGAATTTTAAAAAGAAGCGACTTAAAATTCGACCCATGTCTTCGGTAACAAATCTTTTAACTTGGGAGCTGTTCTGGAGGAAAACAAACAATTACTCTGAAGACGTTCCACAAAGACACTCGAGTTTCTTTTAAGTGTAAAACAATGAAGGGAAATACTGTAGGATTTTTCATGATGTAATAGTCACCTCGTACTGAATGAAAATATGCTCCCAAGGAATGAATCGTGTACCCGGAAAGTTCCAATTGCGGCCCATGGCAACTTTTTGTCTGGGCGATAAACAAAAGTTTTCTTCTTTGAGAATATGGTAAACCCGGCTCCCTTTGGCCGCAATTGAGCCATTGCCCGTGCACCTGCAGTGATTATTGTATTTTCATCGAGACGTGTATAACTAATAACCTATACCTTTCCGACAAAAGTTTTGGATTTTTACAGGATCAATGTTGATGATCCTTTTTTTTTTATTATTATTGGAAACACTGATATCGTATACTATACACGGGGACAACCTAAGTTGAACCTGAAACGGAAGCTATGATAAGTATAAAATATTCAATTGCTTTAGGCTCAACTTAGGTTGTCCCCGAGTATAGCTGCTTGGCCCTGCGTTGTTGGGAACCCGTTAAGGAATATAAATAAAAAAAAAATTGCCTCGTCGGGTTTTAAACCTTTGAGTTGTAACACTCTACCGACAAAGCTACAGCAGCTTCACTAGTTTCCCCTCCAAGTTAATCCCTTTCCTACATAAGGCATGCGCAATTCTCCTTTAGTACGGCCCTACGATGTCTATTGGATGTAAACTTTCAATATTAATTAAAAAATAACTAACTAAAATTTTAAAGTCATGGCTCTCAAATGCACAACTAGAGGTTGAATTAAACTTGTGTTTAAAATTTCAGACATTTCCGTGCAGAAGAAGTATATGTTTTGTGTACCACAGATAGACTCTGTCTTTTATTATTATAGATGGGCACAAAGTCTAAAAAGTTGCTATTTTCTATTCACAGTGAACTCTATTTTATTTGCTGTTTATCAATCTTTGGTTTCCATTCAGACTTCTGTGAATATTCAACATACACACAGTTAATACCGTTCATTCTAAGGGTTTTAAGGGGTGACCCAGCCTGCCCATTTATATACGAATTGCTGTCTTTCTCGCCCTCTACCAATTCATTGATCATTTTATGAAATATTCTGTCTCATCCTTTTAATTTCAGTAGTAAGATATTGTATTTATTTCTTTTGAGAACGAAATCTGCGCTAATCGTAAACGGGTTTTTCCGCAGCGATTTATCGACTTTTGGAGATGAAAACAGCTTGCTTCCTTTCAGATTTAATGCTCGATTTTGGCATTTTTTAAAAAGAAAATTGATTACATTCGTTAGGTATTTGATAATCAACAGATAAACGAATGATGTAACGTTTTTGAAAAATCGGCACCTACAGCGATTACTCTGATTTTGATAACAGAAAATTTCGCAATTCACAAAATTAGTCCCTTTTCATTTCAAGAGACAACATTGGTTAATATAAATATTATTTTAAGAAGTCTACAAGTAAAACAATATACGTATTTCATTACAATAATTCTCCATATTACATTAAGCATTAATGCAAAAAAAAAGTACGTTAACGAACAGCATTAAAGTATGAGTACTAATCTATGTTAAGTATAGCACTATGTAAATAATAAAGTAGGCTATTGTTGCGGGGAAGTAGACTCCCGTTTCCTGGAGATTACTGCTGCTGCATATCAAAACGAATCTAAATGCAGACGAGACCAACGCAGAGATTAACTACAACTAATACCGGATTAAAAAATAAAAGCTAGAGTAGAAAAATTCTTAAAAGAACGAATTACATTTTAATAACAGGGTTATACATTGTAGTACATCGTATTCGAATAACATTATAAAAAAATACCGTTTTCGGAGAGTTCAAATTCATGGAATTTTAACTTGTATGCTTTTAAAACAAAAATTAGGGAAACGGATTTTTCAAAATCGGTACACTTTTCTACTGGAGATTAAATTCAGAATTTACAAACTAAAAATTATAATAAAAAAGAAATAAGGGCGTGGCAATTTGAATATTATGGGGGGGGGGGGGGGGGGGTCAACGAGGTCCACACCCAGGACAAAAATAAAAAAAAAATGTTGGAAGCACTTATGCTAATTAGTAATTACCCATTAATTAATAATTATTTGTTAATTAGATTTAACATTAAGTTGTTAATTATATAATTAGATTTAACATTAAGTTGTTAATTATGTAATTAATTTAATAAATGTCTTGAGTAATTAACAATTTTCAAAAACGAGTTTTTATGGTGTTTATAGATGTTCTTGACGTTAATGCATAGTATAACTGTTTAGATGGTAATATTTTTTTATGTTTTACTATCTAATTTGTTGATTCGGTCCATCAGTCGTATTGTGTATTTTATGGTACTGAAACTTAAAAATAATTTTTGCATAATACGTCGATTTCACCAATTTGTATATTGTTTAAAAGTTTAGTAGAATTGAGATAAGAAAGTTGGAGAGATTTCATAAATATTTTACAAAAGAAGAAGAATAAAAACACCTTCAAATGACTATAAAAATTAGATTCAATAAGTTAATATTTTCGAATTGTGGTGAAACAATATGTATGATTAACTTTAGAAATCTGTAACTAATGTATATGCTGTTTTGATATATTTTTCAAAGAAAATAATACTAAAATTAAAATATTATCAAACTCATGCTGCAAATTAAAAAATTATGAAATTCAAATTCTGCTTTTGAAAAAAGGACTTTTCGAGGATTTAAAAACCAAACACTTTTTAACAACACGCATGAACCCTAACAATGTCTGTCAAAAGCCGCAGAGGACTGTTCATTTCGAACAAAACACACAGCGAACTCTGTTCCCTCGTCAGTCTCTTCCCAAAGTGGAACACCACCACCAAGACCAAACCGGGCACTGCGCAGGTGCAACAGTCAAATCACACACACACAAAAGGCGGGACTTCACAGCAGAAGCGAAAGCGGTGGTAAAAACCCTATTTACCAGCCGCATTGTACTAAGAGTCGAGTGTATAATGTACAGAATAAATGGCAGAGGGGCAGCAGCTTCATTAGGCGGAGCGAGTGCGAGCACCGGAGCGTAGGAAAGGGCCGTTTGCCCCCAGCAGCATGGCGGGGTCAGGCGGAACTAGTGAGAAGGTGGCGATCACGCACGCTTCTTCTTCCTTTGTGTGGCGGAGAGGAGAAGACAATGGACCAAGGCAGAACTGGTTTCTAGAGAAACCTTCGTCCTGCCACCACCACAAGACGGGTAGCCGCTTTGGGGGCCGACGGAAAAGAAGACGCTCGACCATTCTGTTGTTGGCCTTAATGTGCGTGGCTTCTTCTCTTGAGAATCAGAATTCAGAATCTCTTACCAGAGGTACACAAAGTGAGAAAATTGTAGACAACACCATCCACTGGACCTGATTTATCATTAAATTAACAATTTTCCCGGCTTTAAGGGCCGCAACAATTATTTAATTGCATACGAATTGTGCAAAAGTTACCTAAATTTTGAAAAATTCGTTGTTATTATTATTGTAAATTTTAATAACTTTTTCCAAAAACTTTATAATTTCATTGTTATTTAGATGAAGTATAAACTTAATAAGCTATGTTTTTAAGGCTTTCCCCGTCAGTAAATGCTGTGCCTATAGTACAAAACTTTTTTAATCAGGCAGTGCATACATCTCGCCAATTTTGATGCCTTAGATAGTGACGGATGATGAAGAGGGCACAGCGTTCCTTTCCCCCACCCCCACCCCCCTCCACCTTCGTCTAATATTTTATACTTATAGACTTAAATGCTATACAATTCATACTTTTATTTTAATTGAAAATCCGATTCAAATGCACTATTTTTACAAAACTTTGTCAAATTGGTATGATAAAAAAAATTAAGAAATTAAGGGTGTTTGAAGAGGAAATTAAGGGTGTTTATAACATTTTTCTGTGCATTTTTCATACGATGAAATGAAGGTAGTAATAAATATGGAAAGTAAAAAAATACTTGTACTTAGTTATTTTTAAAATTTAATACAGATAATCAGACTAGCTTTAGCAGTTTTAAGTCTGCAGTCAAAACTATAAAATACCATAGGCCCTTGAAACCATGGGCCCAATTAAAAAAAAAACATTTAGCATTAAAACCTCCATTTAAAAACATTTATCTTTAAAATCCCACAATTTAAAAACATTTATCATTAAAACTCCCATTTAAAAACATTTAGCATTTAATTATAATTTAAAAAGATTTCAAAGTCCATTGTTACTACTTGATATCGTTCAAATTTAACAGAAAGTGGAAAAGTGGTTTTGATAAATAAATTACTCTGCAAGCTTGTCCCCCGTAAAACTCCCAGCTTCACGTAGAGTCATGGAAAATCCTCTCTAACCGAAAACCACTCGATTAAACACGCGTGTGATTCAAGCAGGGCTCATTACCGCGTGGCGGGATCATTTATTAAAACAGCCTCCGCCGATGCCCGGTTTTAAAAGGGTGAGGGATCTCGGGGCGAGAAAATTAGAATCGAAATTACATTCCCCCCCGATGCGCACGAAAACCCATTCCCGAGCCGACGTCCATCACATAGTAGTTGAGAAAGGGGGGTTCTGCACTATCTGCAGGTCCGGTTCAAGGTTGCCGAATTACAAACTTTAAAATCGCCAAATTCAACAAAACATCGCCAATCATCTTCCAAAATCATTCAAAACTCGAAAACAATCTTTATATTAACATTAAAATCAACAAAAATGAAGTTTGTTGACAAAAAATATGATATTTGCTTTAAAAAAACTCACTAATTTAGGGCTGCGAAAGGAATGGGCATACATTAAAATATCCTGTTTACGCGCCAAATTGGCGGTTTAGCGCCAAACTTGGCGATGTCTGTCCGGTTTTCTATGGCGGCAGCTGCAATCGATCTAGGAATAGATGGATGGGCCATAATTGAGAATAATGGGCCCGGGCAGGTGAGGCTTTCTCCCTCTTTCCATCTCCCAAGATAGACATCGGTACCGGATCTCACCCTTGCGTACGGTTGCGTCACGACCTCAAAGAATAAGAAGAGGGGGGCCTAACTAATTGTTTACCCGAACATCCATCGGAGGCGAATTCATTATGTCCATGGACAGTAAACACGTAGAGGGATACGTGCAAGAGAGGGGGGGGGGGGGGAGTTTAAATAGCGCTCGTATTGATTCAATTGCTGGTGAATTTTAGCGTGTGTTGGAGGGTCCGATTAAACATTGTCATAGATGTCAGTTATTCCGCCGTCATCTTGTCTGGCACATGACCTCAGAAACCATTAGAGACACACAATCGATGACATTAAAGCCTCTTTTACAGTTATATGATAGTAATAGTATATATTCAATATAGGAAAACAATTCAAGTTAGGCAGTAAAAATATAAAGAATAAATAACACAGGTAGCCATAGCATTATTCACGATTATTCATCATTGCATAGACTGGTAAAATATTGGAAAATTGATATTTGAAGATAAAAAGCGTCTATTGTATTTGATAATTTAAAAGTAATTATTGCATGCTTAGAAAGTGCTTTTGTTTTTGAGTTATTGATGTGATGACCATTTTCTCCGTCTCTTTCAATTTATATTTGTAACTTGCTAAGTAACTCGCAGCATACAATATTTCGTCTATTTGTTTACCATGAAAACAAATTGCCAGATGTGTACTTTGTGAGCAGAAAATACGCTCATTATAGCTTTAATGAGCAGTACATATAAGGAGACAGCTTTTTTCATTTCCAAACAAAGTCGAAAAATGTCCGTGGAAAATCCCGTTTCCGATTACCGCAGATTCTGTTCTTAAAGGAAAAACTATTTTATGCTACTGAATTAAAAAGGATGAGAACGGATATTTTATAAAATGGTCGGGTACATTGAAATATTTAGGGAGGGGTGGGTGGGGAGAAAGTCTGCGTTTGGTGCATAGAAGAGTAATAGCGCGCAATTGTAAAGGTAAAAAGGCGGGTAAAGGGGCCCGTCCTTCAAAAAAAGTCTTGAATAAATACTAAAAAACACAATGATGTTGTTGAAGCTGCTATTTTCCAGTACAGATAATTCGAAATACAATACTTTTTTCCCACCTATTAACGAATTAATTTACAGGAGGGAATACAAACCTCAATTATTACAATTGTTTATATATTGTTCAATATACTTTATTAAAAGGATCTCCTTTCCAACAGCACCATAACGAAATAGAATCGAAACAACTGCTACAATTCCACCAAAGAGTGGAGGGGGGGGGGGAAAAAAACAAAAAATTCAAAAGCACCAGAGGTAAAAAACCTTAGGAGATGTTGTCATGGGAAACAAAGTTCGGCTCGGAAAATATTGCGTGTTGCGAGGTAGGCAGCCAGGAACACAAACAGGTAGCAAGAGATTATAGTTCTTACACGCTTAGAAATCGATTGGAAGGCATCTGCAGACGCTTTGGCAAAGCGAAGCAAAGAACACTTTGTAAAATAAGAAAGAGACCGCGTTTAGGGGGACTCGATGGAAAACGCCACTACGGGAAATGATTGGTTACCTGGTCTCTCGTAGAACGTGGGTACACTAATTTGTAAAGATTATGATCGAAATCCTGTCAAACGCGAAAAAAATATTCACGCATGAACAAATGTATGTATGCAGTATTTAAAAAGGTGTAACAGTTGTTGTGCCTTACTAACTAGTACATTGGAAAAAGTTACAATTCCACAAGCAAAATATATGTAAAATTGCAGAGTAACCGTCTTCATATAAATACATAATTAGTACAACCAATGTAATGTAAAATCAATGACAACCCTGGGGGTTACTTTTTATACCGATACTCACACTTGGGCTGGAGTGATCAATGTAGCCTGACTGGTAGAGGGTATCATGCAGAAGGTCCAAGGTTTGATCCCGAGTGACAGCCAAAAAGTGCATAGAACTACACTCAAATAAGTAACCAGTTTGCATAACGTATTTGGTTTCGACAGTTAAAACTAATATTTACACTGACATAGAAGGTGATGCCAAATGAGGACAACAGAGATGAGGAAATACCCAGTTTTATCGGATGGTAAACGTATATGTTACTTTTTGACTTTCATTTGATGTTAGGACAAAGCAATCATTAAGATCACATACGTACAACACCTACGTTTAAAAAAAAATATATCTTCATACACTTTCTCCCATAGCATCTTTAAATAAAGATACAATGAACGTAACACTTATACCTGGCGTCCAAGCAGGAAAACTGATCCAAAACTTTATGAATGTTCTCTGTTCATCGTTTAGATAATTTATTTGTTACGTAGAATGGTAAAATTGACAAAATGGATATTGCAATAGAAGTTAAGAATCCAGAAGAAAAAAAGCTTTCTAGATTATCACGGCACTACTTCGCAGTGCTGATCACCCTAACAAAATAAAATGGATTCACCCATGTTCCCTGAAATTCTATTGTTAACTATTTCAAGATTTCCAAATCATTTCTCCGTCTGATGAAAATAACCCTGTTCAACGCGATTTGGAAACATGAAATGCACAATAAAAACCATTTTAAACTATCTTCAACACCACGAGGTACTATGTACTAAAAAAAGACAATTGAGAGAACTATGGGCTCCCATGCCATTTTCCATTTTTAATACAGTGAAATAGCATTGTGAATGATAATAAAATTGGGGTTCTGGTGTAACACAAAGCTTCCGACGGTGCAATGATAGGGGGAAAAAATATGCGGATAAATCTAAACTTGGGCGTTCATTTGTTTGAAAAGTCTTGAAATTCGTAAATAAAAGGAACTTCAACAATGGCTGCCGCGTTCCTTATTGTTCGGTTTCGAATACTGTTGCATATCATTTCAGTTAAGTAGTCACGAGGATTCGCATACAGCGGTCCGGACGGGGACAACAAAAGGAATCACAAAACAGGCGAACAGCATGTGAAGGAATATTTGAAACGTCGAATACGATAGTAAGGAGGTAATTGCCGAGATGTGGTAACCACTATAGTTTTGGCATCGGCCCTGGAGAAAATTGTAGCAATACACATTAGAAGCTCTGAAAGATTATTATAGATGGTGTGAAGAAGAACATTTTACCATACTTGTCGAATCCAATCTAATACCAAGAAGAAGAAAGTGCAAAAAAGTTTAAGGAAACTATTCATACTAGGAGGCAATAGTGCAAGTAACATCAGCTTATGATAACTTAAATTTAAAGAAGTTGGTATGGTAGACCTTAATGTATAACCTTATGTAGGATATCAATAAGATTTGGAAATATTGCCATTGTAAACTAAGCGCAGTTGCAGTAGAAGTCTGTTGTTATGGAACCAAAACTGCAACAACAAAAACTTTCTCGATTAGGCTTAGTTGGAGGATAACAAAAAGTTTTGAGAAATGTGAGGTCTTAATTTTGTTTAAATATATATACTTTCCTTTTCCTGAAATAAGATATCATTAAAAAAGATATGTCTCCTTGTTATATTTATGACATTAAAGTATAAGCACAGAATTCTCCAAGTTAATCTATAGCAATACCAGCAATAAAATTTCCTTTCAGAAACTCGAACGAAAAAACTAACAAAAGAAATCGCAAAATATACTTTATAAGAATATGTTATTCTGATGTATGCATGTAATTTAAAAGACGTCAAAACACTTCGTTACTTTATTTCACCAAACTTCGTTAAAATAAAATATATGGAGAAAATTTCAATTGAAAACTTATAGTCCCATAAAATACTCTGATAAAGTTTCCAATTTACTACAGCGGCTGTGTCAATACATAAGTTAGTAATCACAAGCATGCATATGTACTCAGTCAAAACGACAAGTCACGATGAGACCATTGTATATCAATTTCCAACCAATGCATATATTGACGCAAGAAAATTAAAGCTATAACGTCCAGTGTTTTACGTTGTTTCAATTTTTGATCAAAACCCACTTATTCTATTATTCGTTCTTATTAACTTTCTGTGATTGTTTAATCTTAGGATATGATATGACAGTTGGTATTGTGAAACAAGCGCCTTCGTCTGATATATGCTTTCGTTGATAATACCAAAACACTCATTTCGGAAGCCTACCATTTTTAATTCATAATAATTTAACAAGTTAGCGTCTCCTTACGTGATCCATTAAAAAAGACTGTCCTGATGGTTATGAAAACACTGATAGTTGTTTGAAAGAAGAAAAAAAAACGAATGAATGGCACTAACTACATTACAGTCAAATTTGACGGTAGCCCGAAGGAAACAGTACTGTGCTGTGATCTTTATTGGATAAACTCATTTAGTGTAAATCACACCATATTATTTAAACCAAGGGGTAGAAGTGATTTTTTTAAAATATAGAGTTAAATGTAATTTTATAGTGTTGTTGTTGCTTATCCTCCATAGTCTGACGGAGTCAGACAAGATCCACGAGACCAGTGACTCTCAGGAAGGCGAGCACAAGGAGAGGATCGCAGTAGATATCTTCCTTGGAGAGGCCCATGCATTCCATTATGTGCTCTGCAGAAGCCTGATGGTCGAGGCACCTTAGTGCAGGTGGTGAAATAATTATTAGTTAATACAAATGAAATATTGGTGGCAAAGGGATATAGGTAAATACCTGTCCTGCTGAGTTCTAGAGGCGTAAGAATCGACTATTTTAAGAATCACCTGTTTTCTTTTAACTTTAAACTGCGTTTTTACAAAATGATCGAATTGTCACTTGTGTACCCCTTGGCCTCTCATCCCCTCAAATATAATTAATGATTTCTTATAGCTTTCTTCAATGGGTTCTAAGGTTACGTTATTATTACCTTTATTACTTGCAATATGGTTATATAAAATTTGAAGCGTCACCAATGCCAGTAGCTTCCTATGAGGTTTCAAAGAATACCTGCAGTAATCTATTTAAAAAGTAGATATTTTAATTGGGTTCCTGAATCAGGGTACAGAACCCTAAAAAGGGTTTGTAAAAAGAAAGCCTCGCCTTGGCATTTAACACAGTTTTTGCCCAGTAATTGAGGATGCTGTGAGATTATGACGTCACATCCCGAAGCGATGAATCAGTCGTCAGAATTAGACCAGTGTCGCAACTCCATTTGAAAATGTGTTCATTGACAGACAACTCCTCTAGAAGGGATGAGTTCAAAATGTAATAGATTTTTGAGTAATCAAAACATGAAAGAATGACACTATGTCTGGGAATCGCAAACTAAGAGATGTGAATCTTGGGAGTGAAAAGGGTAAACAAGAAACAAACTCATTAAACGCACATCCAGAAACTTAGACAATACAAATTTAAATGGTTTCCGATTGGGAAATAGTTAGACAGACAAACTCGTGAAACCTGCGTGACGTTTTTGTTCAACAGAAATCCCTCTTTCAAGGCTGGAGAGCAATTGTTGAGAAGGAATACCCCATTGGAGGAAAGTATACAAAGAAAATTATCGAAATGAGGGGAAAAGCAGATTAGCTCGATGGAACAAGCACAGAAAAACTCACGCACTTTCATTTGTTTCCCATCATACAGAGCTTGCAAAAGCAGACGTAACACATGAGCGCGTACAAAAGAGCAGCACAAAATCTTACGATGAATAATGAATCGAAGGTATCACCCGTTCTGACCCTTGAAAGAAAAAGGTGAATGTTTGGAAAGCATATTGCAAAAATAAGTAAATTGTGTAACATTTCTGGTTAGAGCCAATCCGCAAGAAAAAAAATTATACATATCCAGGGCCCGATTAAGATATTGAAGCAAGGGAAGACCGCCTATAAATGGGGGCCCCATTGCTCACATATACACCCTGAAACATCAAATCGAGCTTTTACATGCACTAAAATCCTGGCCCCTGGATGGCAACGAAACACATTATAAATAATATTTAATAAACATTAATAAGTAATGAAAATATTCCTAATATTCTTTATGTTTTTGAATATTTTTCCAATATTCGAACAAATTTAACACAAGTGATAACTTTTATTTTTGTTATAGTTGGTAACGCCACTTTTTTCAAGGTAAATTTAGCGGCATACCATGTTAGAATTGTTAAATACTTATATAAAATGTGTGATTTGGGGGCCCTTCAAAAATATAAAGTGTAGGCTTGGGCTTCGTGGGCATATTCGGTAATCTGGCAATGAATATATCCAACCTAAAACTTAAGATGATCAATGGGTGAAATAATCGAAAATGGAAAAATTCAGCCCGATTTCCCTTCTTGCAAGTCAAAAGGATTTATCGCACATACTAGACTTTCCATATTGATTCCCATCGCCCACAAAGAAAGTAGAGGCAAATTGTTTTCGACATCAGTCTTTTACTGTAACTTCCTACCATTCCAAGTTGGTTGAAAGCTCATTATTGTTTACGTTCCTCGAAAAATATCTGAAGACTCCAAGTTCGAATTCAATGTGGGGGATTTCTTCAATAAACACAGCGTTATCAACATCATTCTGCTTGTAGCAGAGAGGCGTCGAAAAAAGCAAATTCCAAACGCATTCACATGCAAAACTTGTCGGAGAATATAAAACACCATTTGCTGTTGAGATTTAAATTGATTACGAGGAGGGAGCCCCAATCAATGAAGCCCGTCACGTAAAATAGCTGACTGCATAACAAAGCGACACAATTTGGACTTCTTGCATTCACAAGATATGAAGTCAATTTTATTGAATTTGATAACATGAAGCGAGTAAGACTGCTGCTGGGGTCGTATTCATTGTTGGTTTCGGGAATGCGCAGTGCTGAAGAACGAATCGGCATCGAGATAAGTACATTATCTCGAATGTTTGAATACTTTATTTTGCAACAAAGATGCTGTTGTTGGGATGACGGGATTGGAAGCGAAATATTTTTCGAAGCACCCTGACTGCTAATTATTGTTGTGGAGGGAGTTTTCGAGACTGATTTCTTCTATGAAGATGGTATAAACAGAAATAATAAATTGAATCAACTTAATTCAAATCAGAATAGATATATCCTAAAGATAATTTAAGCATAAAAACAGGCTTCTGTGTATTTCGGAATTTATTAAATAATAAAAAAAGCTTTCGAAGAACCTGAATTATTCTAATCGCTCTTTCTTTTCAAAAGATAATGAACACGAAAATTAATGAATATAAATGTTTCCTGTACCATTAAATCATTCAAAATAAGTTTTATATGAGAATTTTTTTAGCATTAAATACTTCATTTTGATTATTGACTTTCATATTAAAATTAACGAGTTGAGCGCGAACTTTTTTAGGGAGGGAAGTTTGAAGGGGTTCTAGCAAAACAAAAATTTCGTCGAATGCTAATAGTTTCGGAAATATAGAGCTGATAAAGAGAACAGGATATTTTTAATGGTATTCATAGACGTCTATAGTGTAATTCACTTTTTGATAAGAATTAATGATATGTTTGTAAGTAGTTTTATAAAGTGAATTATTTCTACAAGGATCTGTAACAATGTTTTATCGAATTGTATGTAAGTTTATAAAAATTACATTTTTAAAACATTAACACACGCCGCAAGGATATTGCAACACTACTAAAAACTATAGTCTTAATTCTAGATTCCCATCAGAAAACAACATTTTTAAACTGCGTGATGAAACCTCACAATTTTTTATAATGTTATGTAATTGAAATTAGTGGGAAATTATTATATAAGAAAAAAAACCCTATTCGATTGAAGCGAGTCGTTCTAGAAGAACAGCGTGGGAAAATACGTTCCAAAGTTTTTTTTCACAGAATTTCTGCAAGCAGTGAGGTGAAAATGTTACGCTTCGCCAAGCCAACTAAAACAATGAAAATGAGCTCTAAAAATTGTAACACATGAATTCTGCAAATCGCAGCCGTACAACGCACGAATAAAGCTATTTTTTCTTACAATTCGAGGGAATCCTTCGAGCAAATGAAAGGTACGGAACGGTAACTTGCTGCTCATACGGAACACTTAACAAGGGTAATGACAAAGACGATAGAAAAACAAATTTCTATAAGCATAACAAAAACCAAATTATAATAACGTGTATTAATAATATCCTCGAAGAACATAATGTCATAAAGCATATTTTACAGGACAATGTGAAGTGTACTTAAGGAAAAAAATTGTATTGGTCTCAGTTGACTGTGACTTATCCTCTTTACAAATTTTTTTTATGCTTATGATACAACAGGGAGCAATTTATTTTAATTTTGTAAATTGTGTTACAGTAGAAATTAAGGTTATGTTGTCATTTATTTCAAAGGGTTAGAGGTACCGATTATTTAGTAGGGGTTCTGCTAAGATTGACCAAACCAAAAAACGTAGTTTTTGTGAAATTGAGTCTATTTTTCAAAAGGGAAGATTTCCAATGTTCCCAATATTTCCCATTAGGAGGGAGGATTTAATATTTTCTTCCCATTATTTATTATGTAGGTTATTGGTTTTGGAAGAAGGGGAAGTTTCTTACTTAGAAAATTTTGGCAGTACACCTACGATTTGCATTGGATTAGCATGTTAAGTTTTACAAGGTAAACTCACATATGTGGACAGTATTGTGCAACAATGTATCAAGTCACATAATGTACATTTTGAGAAAACTGGCTTTAAAGGTAACCACTGAATAGGAAAATCAATACAGCAACAATTCGTTTCATGTCAGAGCTATATGTCCAGTGCCGCTACTGATATTTTTGGCATAGAAAGTGAAACCTTGGGCTTCCATTTATGTTAAAAACTGCATTCATTTTTTTTTTTTAATTTTTAGGGTTGATACATTGTTGCATGGCACGATTCATGATCAGATTTATAATTACATGAAATATCTTAATCGAAAAATATCAATTTTGAATTAATTTTGTATAAAGGTTTAATTACAAAAGTTGAAATCACTTTTTCAAATCAATAAAACATTTCACAGGCAAACAAGCTAACAATTACAACGAGCTTAAAAGCAAAAAAGACTGAAGATTTTACGACGACTGTACTTAATGAAATATCCTAAGATGGTGAGATATTAATTACTTATAAATAAAAATTAATTAGATAATCAATTGCTTTCCCATATTAAAACCAAAATAAGGTGGTAATGATATCAAAACATAATATATTTCGATATTCCAAAAAATTAAATATTCACAAGTATCATTCATCGAACCAAGTTCAAATATAAATATATAATATAGGAATGAATTAATTCAAATTCCATTTGCGTTCCAAGTTTCGGTTGCAGCCGTCAAAAACAAGTTTTGCCAAAATAATAAGAAAAAGGCATTCATTTTTATAGTTACCCATCAGGGGAAAAAAAATATTCGGACTCTAGAGGCTAATAAATTGTCCTTTTACAAGAAAGAAAAAAATGGCAGCGGATGCATAAAAAAATAGAAAAAGGGCATAAATTCAAATTCTGTTCGCGTTCAGGCTGGTTATTTACGCGAAAAGAAGACTCCGTTTCATTTTAGAACTACTTGTCACATGCTGATAACCAGAAATGCACGAAAACGTGCGGGAAATATTAGACGGTTTCTTCGCACGGCACAAGCGCTTTTGGAAACCCCGCTTCTGTGATACCTACCTACACAAATTTATTAGGTATTTAAAGTCAGTGAGTTTTTTTGGGTAAAAATCAACATCGTTAAAAGTATTTTTTTTTTTTTTCTCTCTCTCTCTCCTTTTTTTCACCAATTCAAATATTGAGTTTAAAGACGAAAATGTTTCAAAAGAAATTTAGTATTGTGAAATTATCAATACAAAATACATTGTTTGTAGTTCAGGAACTAAACAATATGTGAAGAAATGTTTTAATTCATGGTCTTATACAACTATAAATTCGTAAGAAATGAACCGAGTTGCTAAAAAGATTTTTTTCGCAATGTCTAATATAAACTGTTGTTTACATATAAGTCTATGCAATTGACAAGAAAATTAAATTACTCGAATATATTAGCGCATGTGATAGAAAATATTTAAGAATAATCGATCATTTAATGTACATTGAATTAACATAAAACAAATATTTTTTTCGTTAATTAGAAAATATGTTACCAGGAATAAAAAAAAACAATGTTCCCCTTTGAATTTCTTTTAGCATACATAACATATCGATGGCTAAAAGCACAACTCTTATACATCCATTGTATCTCCAATGGACATCAAGGATTGCATTTTTAGCCATCGATATGTTATGCTAAAAGAAATTTCTTTTAGCTTAACATATCGATGGCTAAAAGCGCAATTATTGTATGTCCATTGTATCTCCAATGGACATCAAGGATTGGGCTTTTAGCCATCAATATGTGGTTATGGCTTTGCTGCAAAACCTTGAGTAGCTCTTTTAGAAGTTGCTGTTGGTCGCACGCTTTCCCAGCCATGGTTTCAAAATACTAAAAGAAAATACTACATTAGCCCCTCTAACTTTTAATTGTTCCTTTCATTTTCAAGAATTTTATATTTCTTCAATGAAACACATCTTAATACAAAATAAGATATGAAAAAGGCGCATTTTTTGGTAGTACAATTCAAAAAGATTACCAAAAGTAGCAGAATTCTTACGAACATTTTTACATTTCATTTAAATTTTAAGCCTTTCAGTTCTTACTTTGTTTATACAAACGTTAAATAAATCACAAGAAAATTTTACAATTTTATAAATATATACAACATACGAATAGTCCTATACGGTATTGTAGACAGAACGAAAAAAGTAAATTAATATCGCATTTATTTTATTTGTGTGTGTGAAATGCATAAAAATCCACACAATAGCCATAAAAAAACTTGATAAACCATTCTTTACCGTAAAAAATGCGTGGATAAGTCAATGCCAAGTAATAAAAAAGAAATGGGGACACAGTTTACGAAATGGCAGTATACCGGAAATCCCAATCTCTGACGTGTATTAATTGCAATAATCTTCAGCAATATACAGTCAAAAAAAAAAGGTGTACATCACTTACAGCACAAAGAAACGTGAAAGCCGAAGTCTGAACCCAGGAGGCTAGGCAGGTGCAGAAATCGAAACGAAGGCCGAGCACGCGTATAGAGAAATTCGTGTTTCTCATTCACACAAGGTTCTCTTATCACGTCTTAAAGTCACCAAAAATTAAAAGATAATTACAACTTTAATTGAAAATCTAATTTGAAAAAGAGTTAGAAGTTGGCGAGTATCGATTCTTTATAAAATAAATAATAAACAAACCGCTTATTGTCCGTGCTACTAAATTTAATTTCAACTCTTTGGCGACTTTAAGTGACTTAAGAGACTGTCCCACCTTCGAATCACATTCTTATGCAGGGCGGGATATTTTTTTAATACACCTCGAATACTTGGAATTATTCAGAATACAAAGTTATATATTTTATTGCGGGTTTGCAATCCAGTTTAGTCAAACTAGGAGCTAACGAAAAATCTGTAAATAAGTGAAAATCAAAATTTCAAAAGTGAAATCGGAGTGTTGTGCAACTTGGCCTCTCTTTCTTGTTAAAATCATGTGACTGAAAGAGGAGGTGTGATGGAAGGTGTAAAAAAAAGTGCTTTTAATGAAAACGTATTAAAGAATATATATATATATATATATATATATATATATATATATATATATATATATATATATATATATATATATATATATATATATATATATATATATATATGGAGCCTACCTTAAGAATTGTAACATGGTAACCCCTTTTTGAAACAAAAACAATGCAGAAATATTGATATTTTTATAGCAATATAGGTGTGTAATACAAAATAATATTAAAATAATGCTGATTTTTTTAAGTTTTAAACTTTCCGTTTCATTGGCGATTGGGTAACGTCTATCAATACTTTTTTTAACCAATCAATATGCGAAATTTTGCGAGTGAACCAATCGGCTCATTCAAACCATGTAAACAAAGTGACGTCACAGGGAAAATTTAGCCACAGCTGAACTATAATAAGCTCACTATGTTTTCGTTATATCAACTCAATTTAAACCCCCTTCTAACTGTTACATCAATATCAACTGGAACTTGTTATACTTACAATACAAGAGTTGGATACAATTATTATTAGTTACTAATTCATACTAATTAATAATTTCTTTAGATAGAAAAGTGAAAAGATCAAAAAATTTCCAATCAGAGCTATGAACACAAGCGTCGTTCGCCGGATTTGCTTCAAAGAAATTTTTCAGGCGCCATTTTGAATGCATTGAGAGCATTTAATTGTCTTTGCAAAAAAGTATGTAGTGTGTGGTTTACTAAGGTTAATGTTTTACACTGAGCGAAACATTTGAGGGACAAGGTAGACTGTTTGGAGGTAGGTTTTTTCTCATGGGAAAATATAGGGGGGGGGGGGGTAATAAATAAGTGTGTTGGCGTTTGTGAGGGCGAGCATTCCTGGCCTAAATTGATATTTATCGATATATTATCGGTACAAAAATAACAACGCGAAAACAGAAGAGGGTACAATAGACAACTTAAAAAATGCAACACATTTCTGTACATTGTTTATGAATTATTATGGAAAATAATTGACTTTCAGATATACAACGGTTTCTCTTAAGGTATAAAATTATCGCATTTTAACTTTTTTTTAGGAGGGGAGGGGGGGGGGATATATAACTTCCCTAAATTAAATTTTAAATTTATAATTTGATAAAGAAAATAATTAAATGGCTCACGGAAGTGTTAATCAGTATGATTAACTAGCTTTATAGAAAAAAATTCAATTAAAAATTGAACCTTAAAGCTTATCAAATCTTTTCTGGAAGTTATTTAGAGTTGTTAGAAACTAGAAGTTTTTAATTGGACCTTTAAATCAAACGATCTATAAGAATATGTAACAAAAAAAATAATGAATTTATTTCGAAGTAAATTATACAAAACCGTGATTTATGTTGATTACATGTTTATTTAAACTGCCATTATACCTGTTTTAACATTATATTTCTTTTATGGTTTTTCGTAAATACCATATTAAGTTGAAGTAGCGATACAAACAATAAAGATGGAAGTATATTCTTTAAGTTTTTGGACAATAGATTGCTTACTTTCAAAATAAGAGTAATAATATAAAGATTAAAATGATGTACATCTAAAAATCATAACCTTGCGAATCAACTGTTATTTTCGATATTTAATTAAGAATTGTCAAAGGTTGATTTAAAAAACATCGATTTTAGACAAAGTTAAAAAACAACTTTTAGGCTATATTTTTAATCAAGTTATTTTAAAAATTGCGAAAAGAGCTTGACGCCATTTATATCAGTGGAAAATTAAACCATATGATCTATTGGTTCTCCTAAGAATATATATTAGATTCTATTTTATATTCAGATCGTTTTAGAAACTGATAACTTAAAAAAAATATATATACTGACTCCTCAGTATTCCGATTTTTTGTTTTCGTTGTAATTAGAATACTGCTGGGACATTTTTTTGTTTGGTTGATTTATTGGAATAAATATTTGTTTGTAATAATCAATATTTTAAAGATTAAGTCGAAATTAAGATATAAAAATCACTTGGACATATATTTTGATACATTTGTCCGATAATAAGAATTTCTTTCATTCGACAGAATTGAAACAGTAAAATTCGAGTTTCTTCCAATTTAGATCCAAAATATTTTATCATTAGTAATCGATGAATTGTTGATAAAAAAAACGTTGACTCAAGTTTTCCCCTTTAAACATAGCTTGTTGATTTGCGAAATCGCTCATTTTCCTTCATTATGTTGCGTTAAATAAAGTTGTTTTGAAATCATTTCTTTTCTTTTCCTGGAATTGGGCTACCTAGAATCAACCGTTCAGCAGAACGAAGCATTCTAAAGTCATGAATGTTAGGAATATTATTTTTCTTGTGAAAACACATCAGGGTATCAAAAAACTATGGTCTAAATTGCATTTTCGTTTACGCTCATGTTCAGAATCAGATAAATTATCAAAAAAACATTTCTAATTAAATGTCGAAGTTTCAATTTTGTCGTTTGAATGGAATTATTATCGTTAGACACTTATCTGACAAATATATCACAAGATAATTCCCAATGATTGTTATTTCTTAATATCGTTTTTCATGTTTTATAGATTTTTCCTGTTCACTATCGTTATATAAAACCAGTTATTATTCCAATATGTCAACGCAATTATACATTAACATTTCCAAACGAAAAATTTCATGGCATTAACCAAATTACAAAGAAATCGTAAAATCGGAATAGTAAGTAAGAACAGTAAAAAAAAATAGATATCAGTAAAGTCAATGAAAAAAAAGTAATGATAAACTGTTCTTCGAACCCAACCATACAGTTTTTAACTAAATTAAAGCATTTTTTAAACATTCAAATGGATCAAATTTGTTTTTAAAGATTTATAAAATGTTATCAATTTATTCGGTAAAATACAGACAACTTAAAATACATATATGTATCAAGACTTTGAGCAGCCAATCTGAATTAGCCACCTTCAGATTTCTATTTTATAATTATTTTTTTCCCCATTCTATACGATTTTTGAATTAAAAAATGCATCACCATGAAAAAAAAATATGTAATTGGCTTTTTTTAGAATTTATAACAGATTAAAAAAGACAAACGTTCAAATGAAGACTAAGACTCGACAATTTATCATTAAGACTTTCATTAAGGCATTGATTTTTTTTCTAAATGTTTTTCAAGTTTTTATAATAAGTTTTAATATTACAAAAAAAAATCTCTATAAAACTTAATATTTGATTTAGTTATTTTAGAATAACGAAGTCGAGCGCTACAAAAGAGAGTTAACAAATCAATCTTCGCAATAGAATTTCTTAAAAAGATTTTAGGTGAAAAAAATATATTTAACTAAAGGGATAGGAAGGTGTTAAATCAAATCACAACTAAAGAATAATCTAGTTTCGGTTTCACGTTCAAAATCACAAACAGTGAGGAAGTTCACAAACTATACTCACACAAATCTCCTCCTTTTGCTGTGGGGGGAAGCTGCCCCGGGCATCTGCGAGGGGGGCGGCGCCACCCCCGCCATGCCCCCGACACTAGGCATGGCCCCGACTGTGGGGGCGATATACGAGGTGGGGGGCGTGTAGTGTGGAGGGCCCGCGTACGCGAACATGATGGTCTCCTTCAGAAGCGCCCGGGCCCTTGCAGCGGGGCCAATGTGCACATAGTCCAAAGGTGAAAATCCAGTGGTCAGGACAAAGAACAATAAAGAGAATTCCACAAAATGAGTTTTCGATTCTTGATGACAACAAACGCGACCGCTCTCGGTTAGAGGCAACCCGTCGAATGGCTACAGCGGTACACCGCCCGCAACACGGCGTCCGAGACTTCGGGAGGGGGCGTTCACAAATTAAAAACTGAAAATGTTACCATTCAGTTTTGGTATTAGAGGTACAAGGTCCGCTAAATGATGTTTTTTTCCCCTATGTTTCCGCCACGAAAGAATAAACAATGCTCAAGTAAAAAAAATACATTTATTTTTTTAATTTAAATTCAATTGAATTTTTCAAATTCTCAAATATGTTTTTTATGGGATTATAGTTTTTTTTTATAAATTTAATTTTAATAATTTACTGAAATCGGAAAAATATTTTTCTTTTAGGAAATTTCCAAAAAATGTCTAACTAAAAGATTTTTAAAACTATTAATACATTTTCTTAATTGTTTGTAAGTAGTATTCAAACGTTAAAAAAAGTATAAACGATGTGACTTAATTAACCGGAGACAGACTATAATACCATTGCACTTATAAATAAAATACGTTTATAAAATATTTCAGGAATTTTTTTAAAGTTCTTAAAATCTTATTGTGAAATCGTTATTTTAGTCAACATGAGTACTGGTAATGTAATTATGGGGGGAGATCCTTAACTATAATTTTTTCCACATGATAACACAACACCAGTAGTAAGCCCCCCACTTGGTGGTCAATCAAGGCGTGGCCTATTTTGACAGGTGGCCACGCCCCCTTGTCAAATCAGCCAATAGGAAGCCGAGGGGGCGTGGCTTATGGGTTGTCCTGTCCTGCTATTGGTTGAAATTAGATATGCCTCGCCCCCTGGGATGTCTGTACTCTTACAGATGGAGTTTTTAAGCCATGGGGGCGTAGCTTATGGGCTGTCCTGTCCTGCTATTGGTTGAAATCAGATAGGCCCCGCCCCCTGGGATGTCTGTACTCTTACATGAGGGTATTTTGACCCATCCTATTGGTTGATGTCAAATAGGCCCCGCCCCTGGGATGTCTGTACTGTTAGATGGGGGTATGTTGGGGATGACGTAAGCTGTGACGTCAATGGAACATTCCCAGGGAATGCGGATTCGTCTGTACTCTTACAGGGGGGATGACGTAAGCGGTGATGTGTTTAGTGATTGGCAATCGGAATGTTCTAGAACTTTTGGTAGGGCTATTGTTTGGAAAGCCGCGTGTTTATTGATTGGCAATCGGTGGGAATGGCATGTGTTATCTGCATGCCCAGTGGTCGGGAGTGATGTCTTAGGTTATCTTGGGGGTCGTGACGTTATCGTATACGAAGAGGGTTGATACTGGGAACTGGTTTCTTTTGGTGGAAATGTGGTCTTAGGGAAGGTTCTCGATCTTTTTTGGTTGACGTATTGTTTAAAAAGAAGATTAGTGACGTGTTTAATGATTGGCAATCGGAAAGCGGGCTATTGGGGAGGAAAATCGGTTTTGTGTTTCTTTGCGGGGACAACGGGCCTTGTGGGGAACGTTCATTGGGAATGGTGTAAGTGGATAGTGACGTGTTTAGTATTTGGAAGACTGGCTAGTCACGTGTTTAGTGAAATTGTTTGGGGATGGCAATATTTTATTTTTTGAAGATGTTATGAAGTCGGGTACTAAAGGCGCTATATGGTTTAGTTAAATGGAGACAATTTTAAAAATTGTATTTATTAGTTTTAATATTTTAGTTTTAAGCAAAAACACGGATTCGAACCTCTGACCTCGTGAACCAAAAGACAATTATGATATAGTATTAACGCTTATCCTAACCACTATACTAGAACTGTCTGGTATCTGAAGACGATTTTAAAGTATACCTGATTACGTACATGGCTGTGTTTGGGGAACCGGTTTCTTCTCGGTGGCAATGTAGGGAATATTCGGGAAAGTTCTAGAACTTTTCTGGGTGACGCGACTACTGTTCTCTGATTGATTGAACAAGTTCAGGGAGGTTCTCGAGCGACCCTAGTGGCAACGATGATGTCACATGCGGTATTTTACGACCGAAGCGTCATTTTTGTGCCAAGTTGTGGTGTGTTTGCGACACGTTGTGTTTTATGCTCTGCTATGGCGATTTTGACTAATTGCACGGAAACGTGGTCATGAAGAGAAGACTTTCTGAAGTAAGTGTCTTTATATTTGCCTATTAGTAAAAAATTTAAATAACGTTATGAATTTTAATATAATACCTGATTATTAATTGTATGTAAATAAGATGAGATTTGTACCATGTGTTAAAATAAGATGTGATTTGTAACACGTGTTGTTACTTATATTAGGATTTGCTTTAATTTTTTGTTTTAATATTACACCTGGGTGTGAAAAGATATATATATATATTTTTAATTATGATTTACTAAATTTTTTATCATGTCATTTTAATATGTTTTTGTTGTCAAGGCTTCTTTTCTACAAACGTGTTTTATTCATCTCCTTAGTTAAGTCTTAAATGTTCAATGAATCTTAACATACTACAGAACAAAGTGTTTATTCTATCGTTCCTATTATTTTACATGGTAGTGAGATTGATAAGTCGCAGAGTGAGACGTCTATACTATTTGATGAGAATTCCTTAAGCGATGTATTCGAGGTGTACATGTATAAAGACGATGATTAGGTAATTATCCGATTTTACGAGTGTTGTGAAAATATTTTTGAATGTAAAACGAAGTTTGATCTTCAATTGTTTGTTTAATTTTAGTTGATGTGTACCATTACACAAAATTTTGCTTAAAATCCAATGCAGTATGGATACGGTGTGAATATTAAAGCAGAACCATCTTATGTTGGAGCTAGGCCTTCTCGTAAAGGTATCTCACGGAATGTCGGCCTCTTGACGTACAAATTCCTATGTAAGTATTTGGATGAATACCTTTACAATACATAACCCGTTTTTTAATTAAATTGTATTATACCTTTTTTTTTCATCTGAAGGATGCTATTATCCTGACGGAGAACACTCGTAGGGAAAATAAAACCTACAAAACTCTACAAATGGGGCACCATGCCATGGTCGACACAGATATTTTACCTGAAGGTACTAGCAAATCTAGTTTGTGGGGCCGTCATTGAAATAGTTCTACGTTTTTTTGTTACTATTATTGAACGTATCACTGCAAATTTCGAACCACACGACCTTTATCAGAATAGTTCTTGTATCAGAAAAGTTGGATAGACCATTTCTACAGCTTTGACACGGGTATCTAATTTTACTGCGGAGACCATCCTTTCGTAATAGAAAGCTGTAAATCCTCTTAAACTATAAACTCAACGTGGACATTCGTCAATGCGAGAGTGGTAGTGATGCTACTCCCCTGATGGGGTTGTGTTAACCACTCGAACTTTCCAAGACTTTCAACATAAATTTTCTGGTTGTCGATACCAAATATTCCAAATCCAGTGTGGTATGTAACAATCAGCTTCTCACGTTGTCCAATAAGAGTAAAATAATGTTTAAAGAGAGGAGGTGAATTCCAATCTATAAGACCTGTTTCATTGTGAGCCATGCGTATTGATCGATCAGTCTCATTTTAATCACGACTGTATGACTTTACCTTTTGAGAATCTATTTACAGACGATGCTTTACTGATCATGAATATCAAACGTGTAGTGGAAACATTTAATAATGTAGGTTGTTCTGCTGATTTTTTTTTTTCTTTCTGATGTATGTGTTGTGAATACAAACGTTGGTTCTTATATCTGTGTTGTGATTATTGACATGCTTAATGCAATGACTTATCAAGATGTGTTTATGTAACATGGTGAAAAAGGTAATTTTTAGTTTCACAACATGTTAAAAAGGTAATTATGTGTTATACATTTTATAATACGTAAAGTTGAAATACAAAATGCAGATGATTTTTGGTTAATTCAATTTCTTTATTCACAAAGTTTCCCATTTTGAAAGCAGAAGTTTTTTTTTTAACAATATTCTTTCGTTGTTGAATATTTCTATGTTTTTTTCTTGGGGGAGATGGTGATTTCAATTATTATTTGGTTGCCTATACAATATCTTGGCACATTTTAATTCTTCCAGTTCTTTGTCGCGGTCATGCATTACTTCCTTCCTTAATACCCGTATGGTATTGTTGATAGGTCTGGGTGGATGGCCAGCTTGGTGTAAACCATCCTGTATTTTTTCGTTTACTTCTTGTTGAATACTCGTCTCTTTTTGACATCTCTGGCAATCGTAGAGTAGGTGATGGGGACACTAGTATTTTGGTCCAAATCGGACACCAAACTATCTACTTACTCAAAGTTTAGAGACAGACTGTTCTGATAATTGATGGTGAAACCTCTGATTTTTACATACCATCTTGTTGTTGGAGGTCGAGACCGCATAAATTTTAGGTCCACTTATGAAAAAAAAAAAAAAATAATGAAATACATATTGGTTAAAATGTTAATATTTTAGTATCATCTGTGAAAAAAAATCAATTAAATACTGTTTATAGAAAGTTTGGTGAGATAATTGCCTGATACATATTTGGTTTAGGTCTCCTCCATCGAATTCATCCGTGAATTCTCCAAGATAATTCCAGAGGAGGGTCATTATGTCCATTGGAGGCATAGATGATACTATCGGTATCGAAGTATAGAACGTCCTCAATGTATGTTCTGTGATTATTGTTGTAACTAATGTATGCGTTGTGAATAAAAAATGTTGGTTCATATATCTGTGTTGTGATTATTGACATGTCTACTATGCAATGACTCGACAAGATGTGTTTATGTAACATGGTAAAAAAGGTAATTTTTAGTTTACACAGCATGTCAAAATAGGTAATTTTTAAAATAGTCATTATTCAAAAAAGGTAATTTTTAATTTACATAACCTGTGGAAAAAGGTCATTTTTCCATAGGATTGCATGTTACGAAAACGTAATTTCTATTTTACGCACATGCCAAAAAAGGTAATTTTTAAAAACGTCCTTATTCAAAAAAGGTAATTATGTGTTATACATTTTAATACAAAATTACCATTTTTGAATAAGGACGTACCAAAATACTAGTGTCCCCATCACCTACTCTACGATTGCCAGAGATGTCAAAAAGAGACGAGTATTCAACAAGAAGTAAACGAAAAAATACAGGATGGTTTACACCAAGCTGGCCATCCACCCAGACCTATCAACAATACCATACGGGTATTAAGGAAGGAAGTAATGCATGACCGCGACAAAGAACTGGAAGAATTAAAATGTGCCAAGATATTGTATAGGCAACCAAATAATAATTGAAATCACCATCTCCCCCAAGAAAAAAACATAGAAATATTCAACAACGAAAGAATATTGTTAAAAAAAAAACTTCTGCTTTCAAAATGGGAAACTTTGTGAATAAAGAAATTGAATTAACCAAAAATCATCTGCATTTTGTATTTCAACTTTACGTATTATAAAATGTATAACACATAATTACCTTTTTAACATGTTGTGAAACTAAAAATTACCTTTTTCACCATGTTACATAAACACATCTTGATAAGTCATTGCATTAAGCATGTCAATAATCACAACACAGATATAAGAACCAACGTTTGTATTCACAACACATACATCAGAAAGAAAAAAAAAAATCAGCAGAACAACCTACATTATTAAATGTTTCCACTACACGTTTGATATTCATGATCAGTAAAGCATCGTCTGTAAATAGATTCTCAAAAGGTAAAGTCATACAGTCGTGATTAAAATGAGACTGATCGATCAATACGCATGGCTCACAATGAAACAGGTCTTATAGATTGGAATTCACCTCCTCTCTTTAAACATTATTTTACTCTTATTGGACAACGTGAGAAGCTGATTGTTACATACCACACTGGATTTGGAATATTTGGTATCGACAACCAGAAAATTTATGTTGAAAGTCTTGGAAAGTTCGAGTGGTTAACACAACCCCATCAGGGGAGTAGCATCACTACCACTCTCGCATTGACGAATGTCCACGTTGAGTTTATAGTTTAAGAGGATTTACAGCTTTCTATTACGAAAGGATGGTCTCCGCAGTAAAATTAGATACCCGTGTCAAAGCTGTAGAAATGGTCTATCCAACTTTTCTGATACAAGAACTATTCTGATAAAGGTCGTGTGGTTCGAAATTTGCAGTGATACGTTCAATAATAGTAACAAAAAAACGTAGAACTATTTCAATGACGGCCCCACAAACTAGATTTGCTAGTACCTTCAGGTAAAATATCTGTGTCGACCATGGCATGGTGCCCCATTTGTAGAGTTTTGTAGGTTTTATTTTCCCTACGAGTGTTCTCCGTCAGGATAATAGCATCCTTCAGATGAAAAAAAAAGGTATAATACAATTTAATTAAAAAACGGGTTATGTATTGTAAAGGTATTCATCCAAATACTTACATAGGAATTTGTACGTCAAGAGGCCGACATTCCGTGAGATACCTTTACGAGAAGGCCTAGCTCCAACATAAGATGGTTCTGCTTTAATATTCACACCGTATCCATACTGCATTGGATTTTAAGCAAAATTTTGTGTAATGGTACACATCAACTAAAATTAAACAAACAATTGAAGATCAAACTTCGTTTTACATTCAAAAATATTTTCACAACACTCGTAAAATCGGATAATTACCTAATCATCGTCTTTATACATGTACACCTCGAATACATCGCTTAAGGAATTCTCATCAAATAGTATAGACGTCTCACTCTGCGACTTATCAATCTCACTACCATGTAAAATAATAGGAACGATAGAATAAACACTTTGTTCTGTAGTATGTTAAGATTCATTGAACATTTAAGACTTAACTAAGGAGATGAATAAAACACGTTTGTAGAAAAGAAGCCTTGACAACAAAAACATATTAAAATGACATGATAAAAAATTTAGTAAATCATAATTAAAAATATATATATATATCTTTTCACACCCAGGTGTAATATTAAAACAAAAAATTAAAGCAAATCCTAATATAAGTAACAACACGTGTTACAAATCACATCTTATTTTAACACATGGTACAAATCTCATCTTATTTACATACAATTAATAATCAGGTATTATATTAAAATTCATAACGTTATTTAAATTTTTTACTAATAGGCAAATATAAAGACACTTACTTCAGAAAGTCTTCTCTTCATGACCACGTTTCCGTGCAATTAGTCAAAATCGCCATAGCAGAGCATAAAACACAACGTGTCGCAAACACACCACAACTTGGCACAAAAATGACGCTTCGGTCGTAAAATACCGCATGTGACATCATCGTTGCCACTAGGGTCGCTCGAGAACCTCCCTGAACTTGTTCAATCAATCAGAGAACAGTAGTCGCGTCACCCAGAAAAGTTCTAGAACTTTCCCGAATATTCCCTACATTGCCACCGAGAAGAAACCGGTTCCCCAAACACAGCCATGTACGTAATCAGGTATACTTTAAAATCGTCTTCAGATACCAGACAGTTCTAGTATAGTGGTTAGGATAAGCGTTAATACTATATCATAATTGTCTTTTGGTTCACGAGGTCAGAGGTTCGAATCCGTGTTTTTGCTTAAAACTAAAATATTAAAACTAATAAATACAATTTTTAAAATTGTCTCCATTTAACTAAACCATATAGCGCCTTTAGTACCCGACTTCATAACATCTTCAAAAAATAAAATATTGCCATCCCCAAACAATTTCACTAAACACGTGACTAGCCAGTCTTCCAAATACTAAACACGTCACTATCCACTTACACCATTCCCAATGAACGTTCCCCACAAGGCCCGTTGTCCCCGCAAAGAAACACAAAACCGATTTTCCTCCCCAATAGCCCGCTTTCCGATTGCCAATCATTAAACACGTCACTAATCTTCTTTTTAAACAATACGTCAACCAAAAAAGATCGAGAACCTTCCCTAAGACCACATTTCCACCAAAAGAAACCAGTTCCCAGTATCAACCCTCTTCGTATACGATAACGTCACGACCCCCAAGATAACCTAAGACATCACTCCCGACCACTGGGCATGCAGATAACACATGCCATTCCCACCGATTGCCAATCAATAAACACGCGGCTTTCCAAACAATAGCCCTACCAAAAGTTCTAGAACATTCCGATTGCCAATCACTAAACACATCACCGCTTACGTCATCCCCCCTGTAAGAGTACAGACGAATCCGCATTCCCTGGGAATGTTCCATTGACGTCACAGCTTACGTCATCCCCAACATACCCCCATCTAACAGTACAGACATCCCAGGGGCGGGGCCTATTTGACATCAACCAATAGGATGGGTCAAAATACCCTCATGTAAGAGTACAGACATCCCAGGGGGCGGGGCCTATCTGATTTCAACCAATAGCAGGACAGGACAGCCCATAAGCTACGCCCCCATGGCTTAAAAACTCCATCTGTAAGAGTACAGACATCCCAGGGGGCGAGGCATATCTAATTTCAACCAATAGCAGGACAGGACAACCCATAAGCCACGCCCCCTCGGCTTCCTATTGGCTGATTTGACAAGGGGGCGTGGCCACCTGTCAAAATAGGCCACGCCTTGATTGACCACCAAGTGGGGGGCTTACTACTAACACCAGTTAATAAACTCATTTTATGTCATTCGAATTTTTAATGAAACCCCAAAACTTGCTAGAAATAAAATGCGGTTGCCCAATATCTTACGCAATGCATGCTGTTGAAACGTATTGCAAATAGTACCGATAACAAATTTTGAAAGTGAAACTTCTTTAATGAGTTTTCCCAAATTCGACTTTTTTTAAGTTTGCTAATATTAAGTCCCTTATCAAGCAGATTATAATCACAACGTTTAAAACCTTTTATATATGTTATTGCCTGTAAGAAAGTTTTGATAAATAAGATATAAGATACATTTCATGCAAATTGATTTTCACGGGAAGAAATAATTTAGCTACTTTCTCATCCTTAAATTTAACGCGTTTTGTTTTCATTTGATTCGTCATAACTTTTCACAACGTTAAAAGTAATATTGCAAAAAAATATTCATAAAATACTTCGCGAATTTTTTTTAATACAAACATGACTATTTGGTAATAAAAGTTAAACAAACGTTATTATAAAAAAAAGATAATAATTTTAAATTAAAATTTTATTATGGTATGTTTGAAATATTGCCAATAACGCCTCCACATGGTATCCACAAATCCTATTATTTTTGTAAAGCTATATATATCCTTTCAACGTAGTTTCAATTCATAACATAATTGTCGACTTATTACGAATTAACGAAATATAATTTTTCATATATTAAACATTATAAACTTTTTAAATTACATCTATCCAATTAAACAAATAACGACAAACCACTATCGCCGAAAAAGAAAATAAGACTCGAGAGTTCCTATTTCCCCGACTTCATATGTAGCTGACCCCTTCTCCGAGCATCTGGTCCCCTTACCTGGCGTTCGTAAGCCCCGCCTCCTAGAGCATCCGTCCATCCAATAGGGCGGGTCCGAGGGGCGGGAAAACACGAGGCCAGGTAAGGGAGGGAACCTGTTCCCCGAAGGCCAAGGACGGTTCTCCCGCTCTCTCAGTCCCTTCTCTCCTCGACAAACCCAAATCTCCATCTCTTCTTCTCTGCTGACCAGAGGATGCTTCACGCAGAACGGTAAATGGCATTCTATCTCATACATTGAAATTACCCGTCTTTTGAATTAGAAATGGTGAAATATAAGTTAGGGTTTGCAATGTTATATATGTTTTTTCGAAAGATTATAGTATGTAAATTAGTAATAGTACGTAAATTAGTTATAATTATTAATGCAATTATTTTTATTGATAATTATTTTTTGAAAATTTATAACATGATTATTCATATTAATTTATTAATATGTAATAATAATTATTGTAAAGCTATTTTTATTGATAATTATTTTTTTAATATTTATAAAATGATTATATATATTAATTTATTAATATTTAATAATAATTATTGTAAAGCTATTTTAATAAATAATTTATATAGAAATACTTAATTAATGCTAATTATTGTATATAATAAACTATAAAAACAAAATATTTTTATTAATATTTCACTACTATCGTGGTAGAATGAGAAATAATTAATATTATATTACTATCTTGATTAATAACATAACTATTTTCATACTATATTATTATTTAAATATTTAAAAATAATTATTAAAAACATTACTTTACAGTTAGTTAATATTTAAATAATTAATAATAACCTATATTGTGACGGTATTTGAATAATAAATTTATATTAAAATATTTTAATTAGTGCTATAGGGTATGCATGCATACTAAACTACCTTACAAAAATATTAGTACTGATGTTGTAATTATTCTGATTAATCTTAACTATCTTATTTAATATGAATATAACATAGTTGATTTGTAATAATTACTTATTGTTAAACTATATTTTAGAAATATTTAATATTTTTCCAATATCTTAGTTAAATTTGACTCCGCTATTTTGCGAGGGCAATTGGGTAAATACATATAACAATATGTAATAATCGACCAACACCTTTTCTCTTGTAACATTTTATAGAAAACATGTTAAGCTATTTTATTCAAAATGTTTTTTGCATATAGTGTCATTTTTAATTGATTTTTTTAGAATATTGATCATTGATTTATGAGAATTGAATATAAAAATGATTAAAAATAGATACCATAATTTTCAAAATTTTAATGCTGCTCAACACACTCTTATTTTTTGTAAATACCTGTCCCAACTAATGCATTAAAAAACCCCACCCGCAAACATAACATAAGAATTCTAAAATTAAATTTTAATAATAGACAACTATTTTAATATAGAAAGAACTATTTCTTCCTTACTTCTAAATGTATATAGAAACCCATCTTGAAATTTTTATTTAATCAGATAAATTCATTCGGGAGCAAACATTTGTAACAGAAAATATAAATACATCCTCCGCGTTTACAACATTAAATTCCGTAAGAAATATTGAAATATTCTGCAAATCGTAAATATTCTTAGGAAAATGCTCTTGTAGCCTCCAATAAACGAATTTTTATATCCCATCCATGTTTACTCGGCGATGGCTACGTTCAAAAGACATTTTATATCACAAGTACGTTCGTTTCATAAACGTAATTCCAGCATTTTTTTTTATACATAAATTTTTTTTATATAGATTAGTATTATTTTTTTTATTTATTTATTTATATTATAAAAGTTTTTTACTCGTATTCACCAAAAATCAACGAACAGCTATGGTTGTTTGAAATTGGTAAACATTTCGTTTAACTATTTTGCGAAGTTTGGGATGTCATTTTCGATTTAGCTCTCACATGGGGGTGGCTTAAAACCTATGCAGTTGCTTGGGTCGCCGGAATAAAATGCCGAATTTTCGTGAAAAGGGAAAATGTAAATGATTTTTAAGTTGAAAACTTGTTAGCTACAATTGAAAAAGACATTTAACATGCATTTATATATTCAATGAAAAATATACATACTGAAATAAAATTATTTATTGTAAAATAATAATTTATTAGATTGTTTCTATATAATTATTTTTATAGAGGACATATGGTTTGGATTTTCATTCTTTAAAGAAAAAAAATTACCGGTGCGCAGAAAAGTGATTTCCCCAAATTTTAGAATTTAGCACCATTCAAACTAATGTCGTTTTTTTTTAGTTAACTAGTCGGAGGGAAAATATATAAAAAATATGATAAAGCGCAGTAGGAAGAAAAACAGAGCTAAAACTATGCTTGTGTCGCAAAATATCCTTAAAATTCTAAGAATTTAAAATCAACTTATTGTCGTCGTACGTCATTTGTGTTTTCCAATGAACAAAACGCCCACGAATTCCAAAATTGCACACAAACACTCGTTTTTGATGAAACTGCTGATCTATCATATGCTAAATAAATCCGAAATATATCGCTGTATCAGAAGATGAACCTTGTATTAGTCATTAAAAAATAAAAAATAAATTCTATTTAAAAATTCTTCTATTTATTTGCTTAACTCGGTATAATTAGCTGGTGATCATTTTACTTTTGGGCGGGAATCTGATGCCGGACGTTCCCCTACTTACAGAAGTTTACTGGTAGTTTTTTATGTGAATACCTCTTTAAAATGATTTGAGAACAAGTTGTGTAAATTAGCAGAAACTTCCTCGGCATACAAAGTGTGTTGATAGTCCAAAGCCCCAAAGGAATCAGTCAAAAGGAATCAGATTATGAGGATAAATGACTTACCATCATGTATAGGAAAGTAGGCTGCGTCGACCAGGTTGGCCATTAATTACCCCCCCCTCCCCCCCCCCCCTCTTCGGTTGCTGAACTGTTCAACCACTATTTCCAAACAACGGGTTGTGGCGAGTGCAGGCTTAAATTGAAGAGAGCGGCGAGTTCTATAATTGTAATTGACAGTTTAAACTATATGTGTGAAAATTGTGTATAGTGGAAAGTGTCTATTCGCAGAAAATTTCACAATGAAGCCAAAATATCAAAATTTGAATTGCGACATAGGAAACTTAAACAGGCGACAAAAGAAAAAAAAGTCGAACAAAATTCGACCAAGAAATCGAAACTTACGATAAGTGCGGCGAGATTTAGATCTTATCAAAGACGCAATAAGGAGCAGGCGAGAGTATTCACAAACCAATTATTAAGGTACACTGAGGATTGTGCCTACACGATTTTTATTTAGATTTTAACTTGTATTCCATATACAGATAAAAAACAACACAGAATGTACAAATCAAAAATAAAATTACCAAGGAGTTACGCCTTATTAAGGGTTAAGTGACCAATTCTTCCACATCCGATGTAATATTTCTTTTCCTAGCTACCCAAGAACGAGTTAGTATGCAATTTCTACAAACTTCAGAGACATTAATTGGACTTATAAAACATGAAATACTTCCCCACCAAAATTCTCAGAAGTACAGATACACCCTCCGCCCAAACCAAAAAAAATATCCAAAACCTAACGCACAATAATCAACCACTCAAACCTCACTAGTCATTGCAATAATTCCCGAGCAAACCTAATCCCCGACTTTTCCATTGTCCAACCCTTGTTATTTTCTCCATCACAAACCTGTCAAGGGCTTTAATTCGATTTCAAACCACAACAGATCTCGCAAGTTGGTCTCCAGCCGAGCGAAGGAATGAGAGGAAACCAAGTATGTAATTTTCTGGTCGCCGGACGACATCGTATCATTACAAGCTGTACCCCGTTTCACTTTTACCTAAACGCGGGGTTTGCGTATAATGGCTGGATGTCAAACTCCGGATTTTTCTTAACTGGAACCGCTAATGACATGGGGAAATCGCACGTAGGGGGCTCAGCTAGCAGCTCGTCAATGTCATTGCGATTAAAAAGCGATTTTGAAAGGGGGGGGGGGGGGGGGGGTAAGAAAGAGTGACTACCCCCAAGTTCAAAATTTTTACGCTGATGCGTAAATTGAATGTGAAGTCCAATTTATGTTTTTTTAAAAGAAATGCGACGTATAATTTATGTAATTCTTATAAATTATGCAAGCAAGACATGCGGGTTGCTATTAGAGTAGGTTTCGTTGCTAATCATAGTCTATTTTATGCTTGACGTTTGGCCCCTCGTTGCTGGAGAACCCATTAAGGCATATGCATTGAAATCGAACCCGCAACCTATCGTCCGAAGTGCGCTACCGACTAAGCTACAAAGTTATGTTCCAGCTGGAAAGTGGAAATATTTTTTAAAGATGTTTCTATACACAACAATTCTTTCAAAAGCATTTATAAACAAACCGTTGATATTTATGAGTTGAACGATTCATCAGTGCTTAACCTTCACCATTTCAAGAATGGAATTTTGGAGTTAATGACAAGACAAACTGGCGATGAAACGAGCTATTTTTAACTGACTGAACAGCGCGCCAACCAAAACTCCAAAATAAAACCGCCAGAAATTTTAAATTAAAACCGCCAAATCGCGCGCCAAGTCGAAAGGTTATCAATTCGAGTGTTATGTATTTTTTTTTTCACTCAAGAACATGCTGAAGATTTTACGAAGACGATTAAACCAAAATTATACACAGAAAATTTTAATACTATTTAAATGACATCGTGTTGATCATGCTAAGAATCAATTACAAAATTTCCTAACATGCGTCACGTTTGAAATCACGTAACAACAATGGCAACCGAACTTTGAAATATTGAACCAAAAACAATACTTTCATTCTTCTATGAAGCGTTATTTGTTACGTCATGGAATGTTCCTTCCTTTTGTATCGCCTTTCTCTCCTGTGGTTGGCCACACTCAAAGTTAATAATGAATATACACAACCTTAGAGTTAGCAACAAGAACAGTGCACAGTTCCACCAGGGCCTAATCCAACGGAAGGTTGTAAATTAAAAATGGACAGCCGCAAATATGAAATAAGCAGTGGTAACAAATTGGTGTTAATAAAATGAAGAAACACAATTCACATATCTGATCTAGTGATAACTGTAACTTCTGGATAGTGCAAGTCATTTTGTTGACTTGAAGCCAATTGAAGGGGTAATAACTGTACCCCACTTTCATCGCTACCGCAATACTTTTTTTTCATGTTAAAATAAGCCGGCATATATTGCTTTTGGCTGTTTTTTCCATTTTCTTTTGAAAAACATTTTAAATGCAATCTGCTATTAAAACAGAAAGTCATTTGAAATCAAAGTCGAAATGGTTAAAAAGCAAAAACTATTTGTTTGGCAATATAAAAATTAATTCTATATGAAGAAATTTAATATTTATATACATTATTTCAACAATGCTATGGTATTAAAATAACACCACTAAAATACTTTTTTTTTAAATGTGGGGTAGAGTGTGGCTGCTTCAACGCGCCCATAGAGGAAACAACTTTTGAGCCTTCTAGAAGTTAGAGTTTAGTGATCTGATCAGACAAATCAAGTCTATTTATTTTATCAATAAAAAAAGAACTTAAGAGATGGATTCGCTTCTAAAGTGATGCCGACAAGAGATAGTTTAACAAAAGACGCCTGACGATTTCCTTGATGTTAGAACATTGGACTCAAGTTCGAAGGTATTGGGTCCCATTTTCAGCATATGTGTAGCTATTTAACAATATGTTTACCACATTCCAAAAGTAACCCGCCGTGTGTAGAGGAGACTGGCTCAAGTTAAATACGTTGTTGTCCAAATGTCCTCTCAGCAATAATACTTTCATTTTTAAGCATTCAGCGATCGTCGAAGCTATTTTCGTCAATTTTGATAATCGTTTAGTTATTGAATGACTTCACTTTTGACGAAACAAGAACCATCGCATTTTCGACGAAAGTATTTCACTACATTTCCTTTCGGGTGGTATCAACTCAATTTCGGTTCTTATATTGCCACAATTCTATTGAGCTTTTCTGGCAAAGTCGATAGCACGCGTGACTTCGGACGAAAAGGGTTGTGATTCAAGTCGAACCGTCGATGTTTATTTGAAAGCATTCTTATTTTTGACGAAATAAATATTATGAGGAGAGGGGAGGGAACAAAATAAATTTCTTCCGTTTGACGAAATACTTAATACGAGAATTTGGCGTCGGTTTCGTCAAAAATGACACGGAAGTTTCTTCGGAAATGCATACATTTTTTAACAGTATGGTCAGTCATAAAATTTGCTTACGACAAGCTGTTATCCCCACTCAACAGTTTGTTTAGCTTCCATCCGAAATCCCGACCACAGAGACGGGATGCTATCTCAAAAGCATTTAGAAGCCCCGTTTACACGTGCTAAAATGCCGGGGTAAACCCGGCATTTTTCCCCAAGGAGGGAAGATTTCTGAGAATTGCCGGGGTAAACTTCGCACCTACTCTTGACTAGGTGAAAATGCCGGGTGAATCCCATGATCCTTTGCGAGATTTCAATAATGGCGGCTGTATTCAGTGTTTGTGTGTATAAACCATTACTGATTTGTGGAAAACTTTCAGAAATAGGTAGTTTTAAAAAGCAATTGAATAGTAATCGGGCGAAAGTTATTAAATTACGTTAAATGGGATTGCTTTATAAAAGCAATGTGAGGAAATGCGTAAAAATATTTTTTCAGTAAATTGTTTGTTGCGCACCAGTGTGAGTTTCGAATTCAAATACTAATAATAAAACAAGATTTTTCCGAAATATAGGGGGATGTTTTAAAAGCAACGTGGATTCCCGAAATTTAGTAGGATTGCTTTTTTAAAACAATGGGGATAAGTTAGTGCGTAAAAAGGTTCTTTTCCTTAAATTGTTTGTTGCACACTTTGTATGTATGAGGTTTTTTTTATAGTGTGAAGTTTCGAATTCAAATACTAAAACAAGAAATTTCCGAAATTTAAGGGGATTGCTTTTTTTAAAAACAATGTGGATAGAAATTGCCTAAAAAGGTTTTTTTTTTAATTGTTTGTTGCACATAGGTTTTTTTCCAGTGTGAGTTTCGAATTCAAACATAAAACAAGAAATTTCCGAAATTTAAGTGATTGCTTTTTAAAAGAAATGTGTAAAGAAGATGTGCCTAAAAAGGTTCTCCTTTTAAGTAAACTATTTGTTGCTCACATTGCATGTATGAGCAATGTGTGCAACAAATAATTTTTCCAATTGTTTTCTAATTTTCCAAAATGAAAGCATTATTTGCGATACGTTCCCTATTTTTTTAAAATGAAAACGTAATTACTTCCAATATACGTTTCCTAATTTTCAAAATGAAAACGTTATATTAAATAATTATTTATATATTTCAGATTATATGCGAGTTAATTTTATTATTAATATATAAATTTGTAAATTAAACAAATTAAATTTCCCTCACACCCAATAAACACAAATAAAAAAAAAAGACTGAACTAACAAGTTGTGTGATCAGTGGCGTGGTAAACTTGCTATTTTCAAGGGGGGCTGAACATTTTCTTCATGTAAAAGATGTAATTTTTTTTAGTTAAAATAGTAGGGAGTTGATCCATCAAAAAATAATAATTGTTTTTGTTGAACACCTTTAGAACAATAAGTAATCATAAAATTGTATTGTAAGCTGAAATATGAATTTATAAATGTACAGATTTTTAGATTAGTGGTTGTTTGAAGGAATTTATTTCAATTTAAATTTCGTTAACACAATATAATTTTCTAAATAATAAGAAAATTCATTTGCATAATCTGTTTAGAAAATAAAGTATAAATCTGATGGTTTCATATTTAAGAAAATAATCACTCTGAAACAAATCTCATTTAATAATTTTTTACCGAACAAATTGACTATTTTTTTCCTTTTTAGTCTTTTTAAAAAATAGTCGAAATTAAAAAATGCTAATCTTTTTACTCTAATAAGTACAAAAATTATTCATCTGTCTAATACAATATGTGAGATGATTGGTTTAGGAAATATATTTTGGAAAAAAAGCCATAAAATAGTAAAATGTTTTAAATTCAAACAGACGCAATCTGTTTACCTGCTCTTTAGGAAGTGACGTTTGGAGTGACGTCACTTCCTAAATACCGGCAAATTATGAAGGGACGTGTAAACGGGTGAAAAGTTTTCCCCTATTACCCGGGTAAATACCGGTTCGTTTTGTTGGACGTGTAAACGGGGCTAGAGAGAGAGAGAGAGCGGATCCGCACAAAAAATACCGTACACAAAAGTAAAAACACAAAAAGGAGGCGGGTACAGAGAAAGATAGTCCGGGGTCAAGAGGTCCCCCATCTTGGGCACGTTTTATCCGATTTCCATGGGAGAAAGAGACTCGGAGAGTGGTGCAACAACCCCGAGACGGTAATCAACGCGCGTCTTAAAAGACAAAAAAACTCGTTCTTGGAAACAGGAGCAGGTGAAAATTGTGATGATTAGGGATCATTGTGGAGACTTTAAAGACATCCTTTTGAGAGATACTTAATTTTGAGTTTGAGAAAACTATAGTTTCATCGGATGGACGAGTTGGGTGCCAAGAGGTATAAATCCAAAAATAGTTTTGAGATACCAGGGTTCCCACTCATTTTTAAAAATAAAAAATAAGGAGTTTTAAGGACTTTCTAAGGACAAAAACAAGTTTTTAAGGACCTTTTTTTATTGCACTGCTTCTGAAGTAAGAAAAATTCAAATTATTATGACAACAATCAGCTTTCGTATTAACTTAAAAATTACTTTTTAAATGCAATGCTATGTTTAAAAGGTATTTTAACAGAACCTCATTCTTTGACTTCAAGTTATTACTTTTTTAATTCGTTCATAATCTTGTTTGATCTCTTCACCAACTGTTAAATATGCATTTGCAAAGAAAAATAAATGCAATGCACTAACTTATTATTGAAACGAGAAAATAAATGGCATTCGAGCATCTCATGTGAAAAACAGCCACAAGTAATAGATTGCCAATGTAAGTGAAATAAACTGAGAGCAAGAAATTTTAAAGGAAAAACTAAAAAAAATTAATGTTTCTTTGGCAGGAGAAAAAATAAGGAGTTTCTAAGGATTCTTGGTCAAAATTAAGGAGTTTAAATGGCTCTTAAAAATGCAAACCAAAAATAAGGAGTTCTTAAGGACTTTTAAGGACCAGTGGGAACCCTGGATAAGAATGTGTCGAATAGCATTTAGCCTTTTAATGGGCAATCTAATAAACTTGCGAGTCCAGGGACAGGTCAAGAAATTTTTGTGGCATGCAAAAAATTATTTTAGTGCTCCAAATTACACAAATAGATTTTTTTTATAAGCGATTCGCCGAACTGGGTTCTATTTTTAATATTGTAATTTTTTTTTAACTTCGTGAAATGAAAATATTATATTGGTTTCACTGAGATATCAAAATTTGGGAGAAATCACTTGCATGCAGGGTTTAAAGAATGCATTTTTTGCGCAGATAAAAACAAGCTGTATCTTTCTTAAAACAATATTACAATGTTGTGAACCTAATCAAAATTACTTTAAGCAAAAGTTAGTTACGTTTAATTTAAAGTTAAAAATTTTTAAAAAAAGGCGCTTTTTTTCAACTAAAATCATTTACATTCTTCTTTTTCGCGAAAATTTGCAGCCGCCCCTGAAGGAGCCCCATCACTTGGATTATTAGAAAGTTTTGGTACGTCACACAATCATTGAGACCAACAGTCACGCATGTTAAATCCCCTCCTCCCTCAAAAGTGTCTGACGTAATAAATAAAGTTTAAATTCTAAACGGATGAAAGCAACGCTATTCTTTCTAGGTCTAGGGATTTTGGTGTTTTTCGTAAATTTTACAGACAAGATGGATTGGAGAGAAATTTAACTTAACAGTAAAATTGTTTTTAACTGTAAAGGTGGCTATGGATCGTGAACAAAATGATTTCAACAAATTTAATATAATTCATGACCCAATATATGCTGAAATTAACAAAAATAAAATTTTAATTTTACTTCAAATGGAAAACGAACATTTTTATAGATAAGACTTCGTATCCTAATTTAATTAAGACAACGAAAAATCTAGACCACTGTGTCCCAGACCGTGGTCCGCAGACCACTGGTCCATGAGAGGGTATCAAGTGGTCAGTGGAGCTCTTTTCTTATCACTAAAATATTGTGTGATAATATTTTTTAAAGAGTGTTGTTTTATATTTATTATTTTTAAAGTTCTTTACATAAAAAAAATCTAAATAGAGAAGTGACATTTATTTGCTTGATACTCAGTATTGAAGAGGTATTTGTATTTGGTTGGAAAAAGTAGTTTGATGGTAACTTTGTTGGTCTGCTGATATATTTTTTGAATTTAACTTGTGTTTTTGTAAAGAGTAAGTAAGTTTATATATCAGCTTTGAAAATGTGCGCGTTATTTTCATTTCTTCCTTTATTGGTACGCGTACTGCTTATACTTTTACTTAAAAAATATCGAATTTTGTGAAACAAATACAAATTGAAATATCACATTTTATTACTTGAAGAATGGACAAGCAATTGTTTAAAAAAATTTAAGTTAAATACAATTGGATTTTTATTAATAAATTAATTTTTTGTGACACCTGAATTTGATTTGGTACTATTAGAAAATGGTGGTGCGGGCTTTATCTAAGCAGGTCCGTGACCTTATACAGATTGAAAACCCAGACGTTCAAACCCTCTTTAAGAGAATACTATAATTTTAACAAGTCATCAAAATCGGATCATTAGTTTCTGATACTAATGCTCAGACCAACATAAAACCCTCTGCACAAAAATTATTTTTCTGATTATTTTCTTTATCTTGTTTAAATATTTAAAAATAATAAATTCCAATCACTAAAATAATTTGTAATAGCACCTTTATAAAATAATCAAAAATTCAAAAACCTGGAAAAAAAATTTACCAAACACATTTTTTAGATTTCTAAATTTTAATATGTCAAGATAAACACGAAAATAATTTTATAAAATTAAAATAACCTCAGATTTTAATTAAAATAGAATGTAACACAGTTTTGTTTACTAAGGAAAATACGATTATCAAATCAGTCAAACAAATTAGTGCTGCCCTCTGTGTTTCGTAAATGTAAACATCGCCACCTTCCTGCTAAATTTCAAGGCAAATATTTTTTCAGAAAACAAATAACTGAACACATAATTTATATGATTTATTGATTTCTATAAATAAAACATTAGAAGTTAAAATATTTACCTACTATCAATAAACAATTCAAATTAAAGCAGTCTTTATTAAATTTAATAATCTTTGTTTAAAAAAAAAACGGAATTGGCATTTCTTCATACATATTTTAATTTGCAAAGCTTTTCTGTAAAAATGTCTTAAAAATCTTAATGAAATTTCATACTTAAATCTCTAGAAGTAACTGAAATTAAAAAACTAATTTATCAATCGTAACTTGTAACGAAGCAACTTTCTTAAATATCAATAGTAAAATATGTTACAACTATAAAGGCAGCAAAGAAATATTAAAGCAGATTTATTTTTTGATTAAAATATAAAATATAACTATTTAAGCAATTTCCAGAACCTATAAAAAATGAATTTTGATGAATAAAGTGACATTTAATTAATCACAAAGTAATTCATATTTAATTACGTAATATTTAATTAATCACCTAGTAGAATTTCCAATCTTATTTCACTTGCATGCAATAAAACATTTACTTCTTAAAACAAAAGTCACCACAGCCTAAGATGCTGAATTATAACAAAATTGCTGGTTATTTTGTTACGACAAATATTAATTCAAACCAATTTATTCTTAGTAATTTGTACTCAAGGTTTGTTATTAAGAACTACTAAGGGCCAATCTTTTACATACATAAAATATTTTACGGAAAAATTAGCTTTTGATTATAACCAGAAGAACGTGTAAAAACTATATTAATTTATCATAAATGTTTTTTTAAAATATTTTATAACAAATAATTTGCAAAAATGTTTATCCTTCTGACAGATATATACAAAATATCAAATGTGTAGGTTTGTTTTCACTACATGAGATTTTCAATCTTCTTTCAGCATTCTTTTTAATTTTTTTAAAAAATTACTTCAGTAGAGAAGGATTTCAAAAGTTCACACAATGCTTTCATTTTGAAAAATATCCCAAAGTAGAGTTTTTTTTAAAAATAGCTTGTATGCGAATTATTGCAAAAACTGGAGATACAATAATGGATAAACACATCCATATCCATTAGGTGGTTAACTAATATAATTTAATGACTATCAAACACATTCAAAGTTGGATGCAATTTTATTTAGATTATGTAAATTTAGGTTAGCTAAAGTTAGGTTAGTTAAACATAACTCAAGTGTAAAAAAAATATGTTTCAGAAATACATGAATAAAGTGTGCAACAAATATATAAATCGTATTGAAAAATAGAGCCTGTTCATGTATGTGGGAATTTTATTCAGAATATAATCTGTTATATTTTTAATATATATTTACTGCTTAAGTGATTTTAAATAAAAGTTTTCTGAATTATGAGGTAAACAAATTAACAATGCATCAAGAATTATAATCAAATTAATGAGAAGAAATACACACATATTTGTTAGCTCTTCAAGCTGTAGCCATCAGTAGTAAAGACAGTAGAAAAGATTTAATTAAAAAAATACTATATATAACAACGCACTTTAGAAGTGTTGCATGCAAGTTTAAAATTTTCTCCCATTTCTAATTTGTGTTAATTATTTGTAGCATTTTAGGCTTCAAGCGCGACTGCTTTTCCAGTAAATCATGCTGAGTAGTCAAGCTGGTTGCAAGACGGAATGGTGCAGTCAGACAAGGTAGTACAAAAACAGTATCCTGTTTTAATATGCTTCACATATGTATTCAGTATTTTAATAATCACATAATTTATATCTGTAGCAACAGTGTGCTGTATACCGAAAACAAAAACTTCTATTTTAAAAATGTAAATATTATTTGAATTTGATAAAAAATTTCTTTGCAATTTGTTACCTAAGAAGTTGGCTGGTTAGTGTTCATAAAACTGTTTGACTCAATTCGCATTTTGGCTAATGCATCATGGTATCCAAGTAGAAACAACCCCCAAAAATGATTTTAAGACTAATAACACAAACAGACCAAGTTAAATAATTTCTGTGTTGAGTTATCGATATTGAAAATAGCTTCACACGCTTTATCACAATACAAATTGACTTCGGGGCTATCGAACCTGAAAATAATTATGCACAATATAATACAAAAAGACCGATATGTTGATGTACCAGAAACTCAAAACCTTGAATTATTTCTTGAAAAAGAATCATGGTGCTCAATGGTCCGTTTGCATGCTGAGCTGTCTATAGATGAGCCCCTGACCATATTTTGATAAAATACAATTTTATTGTTTGTATATTTATATTCTGCTAACAAAAATTTTACAAAAGACCTTTCCGGTTGTCAATATAGAAATATGACACTGGAATTAACACTCTTTTTGGTAAACTAGACCCTCATCGGCATATGTAATGTCCTTTAATTCGGAGAAGAGTTCGGAGAAGAGTTTTTAAATTTCATGTAAATGTAATAAGAAATATAAATATAGATATTTGTGCTCCCGAAATCTAATTTTAACATACATTTCTCTATAAAAGAAATTATATATTATTTGATTGCAAAAAGCCATTTGTCTCAATGTTTTTTCTCTCTAAACCGTAATAGTTACATTTCCTAGAATAAACTGCAATAGAAACTTTTTTCACCACACAATGGATATTTCAGCTAATATTTAGTGGGATCCTAAAAACAGTGTTTTATTTTTTTTTAATATACAAGGGTTTTAAACTCGCATGAAACTGTGATCTAAAATTTTTCCCTTTATAGAAGTTTTTCAAAATTGTGTTACTTGTAGGAGGTAGTTTGGATATGGTAACACTGTGCTAATATTAATAATGTTGATAAGTATACAAATCAAAAATAACAATTAAATTTTAATATACAGATGAACATGTATTTTAACATTAATTTTTCAATTTAATTTTTAAAAGTTACTTGAATGAACTCTAATATATCAAGACAAAAAATATCTAGTGTTTTATATAGTTAATGTAAAATATTCAACATATAGTCATTTATAGTTAAATATTTATTCTGTACACAGAATTCATTATGATCAGATGTGTAAAATGTATTGCATGTAAATGAATAAAATGCTTTCAAACTTTTTAATTTCTCAGGGAAATCATTGGTTCATTTTGAATCATCATTGAACTTATCAAGGAAAACTAAATATAAGGCACTACATTTTTACTAAATCTTCATATGTTTTGCTTTCATAATTGGCACTTGACCTAATAAAACTCAAAAAAAGAAGTTGATATGTGTTTAGTTAAATTTGCATATTTGATTATCTCTCCAATTCAGCTAAATGTGTACTAAAATGTTTTGTACAAAAATTTGGACTACTTATGCCAAATTAGAACTCAATTTAAAAAAAAATTCAATTCTAAAGCTATAGTGTTCAACAAATATCACTGGTTAATATAATCACTTGTAATGCAACTGGGTTTATAATGAATTATCAGAATTTTGTTTTGCATAAACAAAAGTAAAGCTTTTAGTTACAAATTATTCAGTAAATGTTTTCTGGATAATATCTTCTATCAACACCTCAAATTAATTTAATTAAAAAACTTTTCATTTATGGTTAAAATACACTTGATTTTTTTAGTTTCTTTACATATGTGCTATACTTCAGATCAAATCATTTCCACTAATAAAAAAACATATTTTGAACTTGCATAGGTTTTTTATCTTTTCAGTTTTGAGGTAGCTTATTTACACACATAGTACATATTAACAGTCAGGTCGACTGGACACTATTTCAACCAGAATTTCATATTATATATAAAACCCTGCACTCTAAAGATTAAAAAGGAATAGCCTTTTAACTTTTTCTACAATATCAATATTACTACATAACCTCACAGCGACCTCGAAATTTCCCACTAAATTATTTCAAAGATACCTAGAGGAAATAAATTCAAAAGCTAAATAACTATACACATATTAGCATACATGGGAAAGACAGAGGGTAAGTTGTAGACGATTTTGTTGTTGTTAAAACTGTAAAAGGAAAAAGTAAGGGAAAATCTTATCCTTCAAACTGACCTCATGATACATTAATTAAATATGGACGCTTGTTCCAACTGTTGCTTCTTCAAGCATATTGTTATAATATTTTTTATTTGCATGTATATATTTTCTCTATACAAAAAAAGAACATTTGATTGTTATGCATAACCAAGGGTCAATTGAAAATGGCTTCTTAAACACTTTTTGAGAATTACATTCCCACGTCGAAACATGCAGAAGAAATATTAAGCGATTGTCTTACTTTTGTATCTCAATGAACTAATTCTCAATTTATTCAACCACATACTATTACTGAAATAACTTTTAGATTAAAAAAAATTATTAAAACAAATTGTTGACAAAAATACAAGACTGCTTTCAAATACAGTTTAATGGAATATCTTATTTCTAAACTAGAATTTAAAATTAAATGAAACCAACGAAAATAAAATCTAAATAAAAATTTATAAGTAATGCTTTGTGTATTTATTTAGAAAAAATAAACGGAATTCTGAATTATTTGTACATTTAAGAAACTCAATCCATCATGTGCTTTTAGAGACAGAGTACTAAAAGAAATTTTAATGAATGTGCAGGTATTTCATTTTCAAAGAGAACGTGCAATGCAAATGTTTAATGTGTGCTAAAACAAATAAATAAATGGATACTTACTCCTTGATACCAGGCTTTCGTTTTTTGATCGCTTTACTAGCGTCAGTACCTGAAATATTGATACTTCAATTAACTATAAAAACTAACTTTCTAAATTAAATAACATATTAAAGATAAATTATACTTAATATATTACACTTATAGTAATACCTAAATCATCAATTTTGTTTTATATCATTATCTATATATATTGTAAAAAACATATTATAGTACGAACCATATCAATGTTTTTCTAACATGCAGTACATGTACTTGTACACTTCAGTGGCAGCTAGTGCATGGGACCAAAGGAGGCCAGAGCCCCATCTCTTTTTTGACTCTGGCCCACAAATTGTAGATATACTTTTAGGGGAGGGAATTGAAAAATAGTATTCAAATAAATTTTTTCTTGTTAATTAACTATAATAATTTAACCTTATTTTTATATGGTGCCCATTGTATTATCAATTACATTTTTGGTGCATTTTTCCTCTGTTAGTCTAACATTTATTTTTTTTATTTTCAGTTACTTATTAAAATTTAGATTAGTTTACTGGCTTATGTATGTTTGCATATTTACAAGAAAGCTTAATTTTTATTATAGTTAATACATATTTACTATTTAATTATGTGATTATGCTTGCATTCATTTGTAATACAGGCCCCTCACTTTTTTATAATCCCAAGCTGCCACTGGTATACTTTATGAGTATGCTGCAAAACAGTTGAGAATAGAAAAGAAAAATTTGCTGAAGTGACATTGACTGTGTAGCTCTGCATTGCTGAGAACATATTAAAGAATGTCTCAACCTCTATAAAATAAAACAATTTTATAGGGATGAAACGGATATCCGGTATCCGGCCTATCCGGCTGATTTTTAACTATCCGGTAACTATCCGATATCCGGAAGTAAAGTGCCGGATATCCGATTTACCAAGCCGGATATCCGGATGAATAAAACATCGAAGATTTTTTTTTGTGGCGATCAATTATCTTTGTTCTTGTTTTAAGTATTTTTCTGAAAATTCTACCAATGTATTCACAGTGTGCAGATTCTCCCTTGAATTTTTCTCGGGCTCTTCAGGTGGGTAAGGAGTGCGTTTCAGACTCAGACGCGGTGAGGCACAGAGAATAGATGGCAAGTAAAATATGCTGCAGACTTTCGAAACACGCCACTATAGTGGAGTAACTTTGAGTTTGAACAATTCACATAGGTGGTAGTGTGTAGAGTGCATAGCTACATCTCTGTTCGTTGTGTATTAGAAATTGTTTTTTTCTCCAGTCTAAAAGTTAGTTCAGCATTTAAGTATAGCGCAATTTAGATCAGCAATTTGGAAATATTTCAAAATTAAATTTTTAAACGCATTGTACACTACAGATCTGGCCGTTTCAAAATCTGTATAAATATGAATAATTTATTAAAGAACTGTTAAGGTACCTTGGATCTAGACCTACACACTTCAAATTTTTTTTTTTAATTACAAATTTTAAAACTCTAGTTTTTTCATGTATAAAAACACTTTAAAAATCACGATGCATTATAAAAAAAAACTGAATTTAAATGCTAATTATCATGTTTTTTTTAAACATGATTATGCAAGTTGTAATTCATTTAGAAGCATAATTTTTGTAGGAATTACTTGAAGTATCTTTCTTAAAGTTATGACCCTCTAAAAAGTTTATAGTATTAAAAAATTTTTATATAATATTTTACCTCGAAAGTCCTTAAAAAACACACTTTTTTTTTAAAAAATTTAACGAATCGTTATGGTGGAGGATCAGAACATCTCACAATTAATATTAAGTTGAATTTAAAAATAAATTTCTCAAAATTTTAAGCAAACTTGAGTTTTTATGTTTGGAATGAAAGGGCAGATGGTAAAAATAAAATTATTCAGAATTGAGTTTAAAGTGTACGAAACATACGCCCATTGCTAGCAGCACCCTGGAATAACCCTTTGTAAATAAAAAAGTTTTTTTTTAATGTTTATTCAATCTTGGTATCACCTTAAAGGTAAGGAATTAGGGAATATTATAGAATAAAACAATATTTTGTAATTTTTGACCAATTTCCGTTTATTCTAGTGTGTATGAGAAGATAATTTCATAAAAAAGAAACTGCCGGATATCCGGCGAAATGCAGTTCGGATATCCGATATGTAATATACGCCGGATATCCGATATCCGGCAAAACCACTATCCGGTTCATCCCTACAATTTTACATTTAGAGGGTGTGAAAGTATATGTAAAACTAGAAGAAGTTAAGCTCATTGCATATATAATATTAGACTGCAAGCAAACTCATTAAATTGAATACTTTATAATTTTTAAGTATGCCAGTCAGTCATCTTGTAACTGTGCTTCTTTGTTAATAAACTTTATTTTTTTAAACCCATTTTGATGCATCATTATTCTGGAGTCTTGCAAATGTTTGGTCAATTGCTCACAACACAATTTATCTCAAATATACTTTTCAACACATGAGCAAAAGATGTTAATAAGATAGGCCAAAAAATGCATTATACTTTATAACATGTAGGTACATCTTCTTACAAAATCTAAAGTAGTTTTTACTAGTCACAAGTAACACCTGTATTAAATTTGTAATTGTATTTCAGATAAGTGAAGGTTGTGTCTTTCTCATTAATTTTTTTTTTTTAAATTCTTTTAACTGTAGAAACTAAACTTGAATATAGTAAAATAAGTTTATTAGCCAGGTGACAAAACAGTAATGGAACACTATAAACAGAAGTAACAACAAGACATAAACTATTGGGCTGCCAAAACTTACATAAGATCTACAAGAAATGGCTTAAATATTAACAAAAAAATGCATGGCCTTGCCCACCCCATGCATGTATGTAGGTTAGATGGACAAAATGGCTATTGAGCATGTTGAATCCTTAATTGTGAAATAGGATTCATCTATTAAAGAATTTAGATTGATTTATATTTCAAAACAGCAGAATTTTTTTTTTAAATTACATTCAACCTGTAGCAACACAGCTTTTAATTAATTTTCAATTTTCCTTCATTCAAAGACACTGTTGAAAATGATTGTAAATCAATTTGTAATGTCCAACACAAGTATATATTTTTTTCAGTTGGTTCTCTTAAGTATTTGTAAGGAGGGTAAAGTATCTCTCCAGCTGATGCCGCCAACGCACGATTTAAAATGTTTAGTTACTATAGGCACAACATCACTGTTGGAGCTCATCTCATAAAAAAAGTCTTGAAGCACGAAAAACATTGAAAATTAAGTTTAATGTACATCGGAAAAGCAATGAAATTATAACACTTTTGGAAAAGTGTTATAATTTTTAAAATTACATTCAACCTGTAGCAACACAGCTTTTAATTAATTTTCAATTTTCCTTCATTCAAAGACACTGTTGAAAATGATTGTAAATCAATTTGTAATGTCCAACACAAGTATATATTTTTTTCAGTTGGTTCTCTTAAGTATTTGTAAGGAGGGTAAAGTATCTCTCCAGCTGATGCCGCCAACGCACGATTTAAAATGTTTAGTTACTATAGGCACAACATCACTGTTGGAGCTCATCTCATAAAAAAAGTCTTGAAGCACGAAAAACATTGAAAATTAAGTTTAATGTACATCGGAAAAGCAATGAAATTATAACACTTTTGGAAAAATTTCAAAAATAATAATGATTTTTTCTAAATATAGGTACTTTTACACAATTTAAATGCAAATAAATAACAGTTAGTTAAATTTTATTGCAGGGACCTCTAGGCTTGAGCCTAATATAAATGGTAGATTTAAATAAGGCCTTGAACAACCACCTGTCAACTAATCCATGAAATTTCCAGCTTTTTCGTTATAATAAAAAGGGTTAACAAGATTGCACATAATGAAGTAGCGGGAGTAGAGTACCTATGATTTCTTCTCAAGCACATTTACAGAAGACTCGGCTCCACATAGATAAAGTACTATCCTACAACTTTCAAAGTGTTAAACTTTGATTTCATTGCTCATTCATATAAAATAAATATGACGCTTGTATATTTGAGTTTTTAGATAGGCGCACAGTGGGCCATTGGTGATGTTTAGGGGTTTGTCCGAAAAGAAAGATCTGGGGACAATGTCTCAAAATTTTGAACTGTGGTCAAATGACGAGGACAAGATTCGAGCTGGTACCAACGCAACCTTACATAAATGTGAGGTTATTGGACCAAAACAGATTTTAATATGCACTGGTCCACTTTACATGGTGGATATTGTTTTGTGTATGAAAGAAATAATTCTAACAATCCTCTGATTGCTAGATCGCTACGCACATGCTGACATTGAACCCGCACCCATCGAATGCTAGTTCATTCACCTTTTGGGCACCACAGGCCTGCTGTCAGATAGGAAAACTTTGACCATTATAGGTTTTTGTGTATTTAGTTATTTTTAACTAAAAATAAATGTTTCAATTTATTGAATACTTTTGTCCTATGCATTATTTAATATAACGTTGAAATGAAAATTTACAAACCAATAACAGCATTCAGCACTGTGACATTCCTAATGATCAAGCCCCTAATGTCTGCTCCTAACAATAATTAAAATAAGGTCATGTGAGAGAAGGATAACGATAGCTTGGTTGGCAATGTAAGAGATTCATGATTGGAGGGTTACGAGTTGGAGACTACCGCAAAGCTAATCCAAGAAAAGGGCTTTTATATTTTAGGAATGTTGATAAAGGACAAGACATGATTTTGTTATATTATTAAAGCTTTTAACACTGCATGAAAAACACCTGCATTGGATTAACAGTGGCATTATTAAGATGCTACTAATGCAGTGTGAAATCAGACTGGAAATAGACAGTTGGATTTGTCAGCAGCATTATTTTTTTAGGTGTAATTTATTATAACTATACTTGATATACTATTAGTATATTATCATTACTAAATTACTGTCAAATAAATTATTTTTAACATTATAATTAACATAACATTTGGAATAAAGAATAGAACAGACTTTAAAGTCTTAAAATAAGTAACTTACTTTAAAAACTTTTGTGGGGAAAAAAATTATTTAAATATGTATTAAAACATTCAGTGCAGTACAGGATCAATCGACCCTATAACTAACTATACCCTCGTTTTGAGCATAACTTTGGGAGGTAAACTTTGAAAAATTTCTACAGCTGATATAGCTTTGAAGCATACAGTTGAAAGCTGTACGGCCATGTGTTAAAAAATCCAATAATCTCTCAAAATGCAATAAAAATTAGCAGGTGTTCAACTGACCCAGTACTGCACTGATCATGTGAAGTTAACAAATCTTTAGATTAATCAATTGATGGCCTGCCTCCGTAGAACACTGGTTAACAACTCTGGAGTGGAAAACATGATTTTCCGCAAATTATCAGTTTCATAGTACCGAATATGTTTTACTAAGGGAAAAGTATGCTGTCAAATGACTCCATGACGCACTTACAAGTAAGTACTGTACGGGGTTACTTGAGTCTGTGTCGCACTTGCGGATAAATACGGATTTGATCATCCGCACTGAACGTGTTAAATAAATATTACTGAATCTTTTTCAGGTAATATCTCCAATCAGGTTGAAAGTCAAAATGGTAAAATATAAAGCCCGGAGCTACACTTGAAAATTTTTGTGCTTAACACAATGCGATTTAACATACAATGAACCCTACAAAAACAACTAGTACCAATATAAATACCAATTGTACTTAAATACCAATAGTACCATCAAAGCCGTTTCAACAAAGAGCACAGAATATATAATCCCAATATGGATATTTTACTGTACAAGAATCAATAATGTAGGGAGAACTGGATTAAAAGCTTAAGAATCAAACACAGATTGTTACAAGCACAAACACAAATTTACAACTCAAATTCACTTAATAACTTTATTTAATAGTGTAAATGTGTTATTTTAAAGTCCGAAACTATTAAATTTTGTATATATCTGCCAAATATTGTAACTTTGTTTAAAGTATGCCATTTAAAATTTTCCCAAATCTATCTATGCTAGTTAACACTATTATGCTATGGAATAGGATTAGTTGTATATTTAAATACCAATAGAATAACATTAATCGTAATGTTATACTGTAAAGACGATATTGCACTATCCTTACCCTGATATCTTATGAAAGCATTGTTATAAACATCACATAGAATACAGGTCAAGTAAACAAACAATTATAAGACGATCCACTTAAAATAAATCAAAATTATTTCAAATTTGCGAAGGAAAACTGTTATATGAAAGACATATAAAAAAAAGTAATATCAAAATTTAAAATCTCCCTTTTTATTGTATTCGAACATTAGTGAAGTACCATTGTAAATATTATGCAGTCTAGTTGTTTGCATCACTTACACAAACACAAAAAATTGACGTTTATTCATAAATGATTATGTATATGGAAGATTCCGAAACTTTGCAAACGATTTTGAAATGCTTGCAATTAAAATTATATCTCATCTGAATAAGGCCTACCTGGTAGAGGCTGTGATGGGGTAGGTGCAGTGGTAGTTGCCATCGATTTTTACGACGACCAATTTAATGTGCGAAGTGGACTTTCACTACATTCGGGAAAGCAGTTCGTAAGTTCAAATGCACACATCAAGATGTTTGTAAACACAATTAACGGACTTTACAAATAATAAACAACAAAAACTTTCGCTGCCGTTGATCGTTTGCTTGTTGGTTGGTAAACGAGTCCAGGGTTGCCGATAGAAAATACTGCATGTATTAGTTTGGCGGAAATTGCAATCGGAAAAGTCGCCAATGTATTCACCCAAAAATCCCTCTCATTGGAATTTTTATTTTCGTTATAATGTTTTTATTTTTAAAAAAAACTGCAAATAATGGAATCCCTTAAGGTCACATAAACATGTTTTGTTTTGTTAAAAAGAATAAAAAAGTACACTATTTATAATTATTTATTAGAAAACATATGTACAATAGACATTTGTTTATATTTTTTGAAATACATAAATTATTTTCCTCACAAAATTTTTGAAATAACATTCATTCTTTAATAATGCATGCTGATTTATTTATAATAATCTTAAATCGAAAATAGATAATATAATCATAAACCCAATTTAAGAAGAAAAAACAACGCTAAGAAATAAGAATATATATATATTTTAATTTATCGAACAAGTTGTTTGGCGTGCTTTAAATCGGTTAATAAAAAAAACACTTATTCTTTTTTTTTTTCTATTAGAGATTAACATTAAAAATTGTTTTCGGCAATTAACTCACATAAGCCAATTTTGGCAATTTTACGCCAAAGTGGTATATGTTCCATTGGAAAAGTTCGATCTACGCATGCGCACTTTATCGAGTTTCCCAATTATTCTTTTTTCCCAAACCCAATTAGTTTCGGTATCGGTATCATTTCAATACTTCCCCAATGAAAATATCTTGAAAGTTTAAACACAGATATTTTTCTTATTATTAGCAATTCAAAAAATATTTCTATAGTTCCAAAGGAATTTCTTTGTAACTAAATCTGTTTTTCTGGCTTAAATCACCTAGTTATATTATATGCATTTAATAATTAAAAAGTAACAAATAAGTATAAATTTTCATTCGAATAACTTCATAAAAATTATTTGAAGAAGAAATTTAAAGTGATAGTTTTGATAATACTTAGTTACTGAATAAAATATTGATATAAATTAATGCAAAATTTATATTAAAAGTATAAATAATTAATCACTAGCAAACAAAATTTAGAAAAATCTCTTATGTTTTAATTAATACAAAATATTCATTATTATGTATTTTTTTAAGATACATCTTTTTAAATATATTCGAAATTTCCTTTTCCTGATTTTTTTTTCTATCAATTTTAAATGCATATTGCGTGACTTTAATTTGCAGCTTTCAGTTCGTATTTTGTTTTGTAAGGTCTATTAAATAAGTTACCTGTATTATATATCTTTTTTAATTTAGTTTTATTTAGGAAGAAAATATTGAATTTTTATAGACCGTAGTGCCATCTACCATCTTAATAATGAAACAACAATTGTATCAATTATTTTATTGTTCATTTATAAACCGACAGAGGGCAGCATCAACACACGAAAAAATATGAATTACGGGGATCGCGAACCAGTTTCCTATATCTATGCTGTGACATTCAAGTTCATTTTTTATGAATGAGTTTTTAATGTTATTATTAAGTGTCTTTAAGTTACCGGAATTTCCAATGTAAACTTTTTGTTTTGTTAAAAAATAATCATATTTACATTAACGGAGTTGGAGCAAATATATAAATGGGCTACCGTTTTTTTTTTATCTGGTGTAACAAACATCATTTTTATAAACATCTTTAATAATCTTTTTTTATAGAAAATGGTGAAAAAATGATGATATTTCATGATTTATTATCAATCTAATGCAAATTCATGAAATTTCGTTACCAGAGAACATTTTGGCTGATACAGCCTGCCACCCCCCTCAATAATTATTATATTATCATACGGCCAGGTTAGTTGAAAATTCTAAGTAATTGTTACAAAAGGTGCCAGAGTGACACGTCACCTATCCAAAAAAAGGACAAATTATCCAAACATCTGAATTAAAACAAAAATCATGCGCCAACATTAAATATAATAGATTAATAGTCGATTTGAAAACCATCAGTACCTTGCCCGTACGCATATCAGTGGCGGCTCCCACACTACAGCAAGTACAGCCGGGCTGCACCTAAATTCATTAGTGTATTTTAAAACTAAAATCAGATATTTTACTAATTTTCTTAAATGAAGATTAGAATTGAAAATGAAATTTCTACGGTAGTAAACGAAATCTCCTATAAATAGCCAGCCTGTTACCGTAATGCACAATTCAGGAGGGGGAAAAACTCCATTCAATCAAAACTGCAGTCAAAAAGCGAAATTCGAAATCGGCTGCATCGTTTTCATGGCAACCTCTACGTAGTATGGAGATTCCCCTCATGCTAATGCACTGCATTTGTGAGAAGGTACAGACGAAATGAGTTTTCTTGTTTTAGCTGCACTTGAGATTCGATATGCTGATTGGCTCGTAGGTGAACTTACGAGAATATCTCCAAAACGCTATTGTTTCAAGACATGGTCCTGCTGTTGTTTCGTTATGTAAGTTAATATTAAAGTTGACCGATTCGCATGTTTAAAAGAAAGCGGATCTGCTTTAATTTTCAAAAAATAAGTAAGTGTTTTCTATTTTTTTCGCATGTTATCATTTCTTAAAAATTGAAAGGAAACTTGATTGAGTAGTGAATAATAAAGAAGTTCCGTTCATGTAAGGATTTTGGAAAATAGCGGGGGGGGGGGGGGTCACATGATTTCGGCTGCACTAACATTTTAGACCACGGGCCGCCACTGACGCATATGGCAAGTGCCCTAAACAATATTTTCCCCTTGAGCCCCGTTAACTCAGTGTGGGCGTATATGGTCAGCAATCAGAGGATCGCGTGTTCGAATTGATCTGAGAGGATTTGACCAAAGTTAACATGCGACGATCAGAGGGTTGGCTGATTAACTCCTAAAATTACAAAAGTCGTCCTAACCTATCCACAAATCCACCGGCGTGTATACGAGACTAGTGCACGTTTAATCTGATCGTGGTCCCAGAGACTGATTTACGGGAGGGCATTCGGGGCACTTGCCCAGGGCCCCCATTTTAAAGGGGCCCCCAAAAATGATTTAATGTTAAATATATGTGAAAAAGATAAAAATAAATATACTAACGAATTTTTTAAAAATCAATTAAATTTATTTTAATCAAAATTTTTTAAATCAATCGTTAATTGTTTTGCAAAACTTATATTATTTTACCCAATTAAATCAATTTCACTTTTCAGCACGTTCATGATGTTATGCCACCTTTTGCATCGCGTATTTCAAAGATATGCGCTTTGGATCACTGGTAAAATTAAATTAATGACCAAGGTCCCAGTGGCGGCTCGCCCACTACAGCAAGTACAGCCGGGCTGCACCTAAATTCATCAAAAACTAAAATCAGATATTTTACTAATTTTCTTAAATGAAGATTATAATTGAAAATGAAATTTCTACGGTATTAAACAAAATCTCCGATAAATAGCAAACCTTTTTGCCGTAATGCACAATTCAGAAGGGAAAAAAACTTCAGTCAATGAAAATTGCAGCTAAAAAGCGAAGTCAGAAATCGGCTGCATCGTTGCCATGACAACCTTACGTGGTATGACTTCCCCTTCACGTTAAAATGAGGCTGTGACGTCACAAACGCAGCTCAAAAGGATTTTTTCAACTCGAGCTGTAGTTGGGAATTCTGTGAATTGATTGGCTCCCGTGTTTGAATCGGCGGGACGTGTGGGGAGGGGACCGAGTATTTTACTAGCATCTCTAGACCGCTTTGCCTGATGGAGGAAAAGCGCCTTGGCTCGATAATTGTTTCAGCTTTGGCGGTATTGATAAGTGCTGTTTCGCAACCCTGTGGAAGGAATGGCTGTTGAGGGAGTGAATGGGAGCAATTCGATGGACAAATGTATTTCTGAATTATTTTAATGATTTTGGATTCACACTTTTATCTTTAATTTTTGATTTTATTTTTCAACAAACAGATGTTTTATATGACATTCTTCAAAAAAAAACTTTAGATATAAATTATTGTCTTCAGCAAGTCAAGGTAATTCAGAACATTATAAGACAAAACCATAATGAGAACACGTTCAAACGTATTTTTGAAATTGCGAATTCGAAAACAGAAATTGTTTTCAAAAGACAAGATGACTTCCGAACTCACGAAGATGTGTTTAAGAAATTTAAAATGTTATATTTTGAAACAATTATTTTAAACAACTATTGGGGGGGGGGGGGGGTCACATGATTTCGGCTGCACTAATATTTTCGACCACGGGCCGCCACTGCAAGGTCCAAGACCATAAACAAGCTGTGTTTACTAATCGCACGTAGATTTGTCGTTTAGGGATACTATACCAAATTTCCTAATATTGTAATCATTAGAGATTTGCTAGCTATAAAATGGGTAGAACATACGAATCTGGCTCAACTAAAAAAAAGCTAAAAAGGATGAAAGAACAGAACTAGAAACGTATGAAAAAACTTTGCTGCAGAATTTACCATTAAGGTTAATTCAAATTCTCAAAAGAAGAAAATTAGTAGTTTAAAAAAAAATTATATTTGCATTAAAGCTGACTGATTACGTCATTTTGCATAAATTTCATCATAGTCGCATAAATTTAGCAGTTTTATTTTTCGTTATGTCGAGGGGCCCCCTAATGTTCTTTAGCCCTGGGCCCCTAAGCTTGTAAGTCGGTCCCTGCGTGGTCCAATGCCCTGACATTGCGTCGTGGGCCAGCTCATGTGTTGTCCTCGTCAACTGGCCATGTTTCAAAGTCAGGCAGTGTTCAATTCAATTATCTTACTACCCATTCTTTAAGCACACCATTTTAAATATGTCTTCGGATTATAAACCTTAATAGTGGAACACATACGACACTGGGTTGAGGTGCTGAGCATCTATTCCAAATATAACTTGTTTGTAATTGTGCATGTATTTAATATTTCTGTATGTCTATTGATTGAAATGGATTTATCTCATATTGCATATCAATGACAATTTCGTAAAAAGAGGTAAACCAGCATAGCATTTCCTCTATTTGAGTACATGTTTTTTCAAAATTGAAAGTTATGTAATCGGAACCTTCGAGCATGGATCATTCATAGTAGAGAAAACATATCTTTGTAATTTCGCTAACATCAAAGTGAGGCCAACACGTATGGCCTCAGGCACTTATTTAATTACGTCATTCCATTCATAAATTTTCACTGTTACACATTTCCCAATTCATCAGCCAATCGCGAGTATTTTTTAATTCATAATTTTGAAAAAAAAGTCACGTGTCTGAGGCTATTCAGTCTGAGATGTTGGTTTCACGATTATGACGTCATATTCGCACTACTACAGTCCATTCATGCTCGAAGATCGGAACCAAAATGAATACATTTGACTTATTTTCAAGAACCTAATTTTAACAATGTATCGTATAATGATATTGTCCCGACATCCTTTTGGGGATTTTTTTTTTATATTGATACAATATCATGTGCTACTAGAAGGGTTGAGCAAAGTTAGTGCCGATCAGGGTAAGGAATTGTTAATCTGAAGTACAGACATATAACTACACTGTTAAAAATAGGTACTCAAAATTAAGTAAAATATACTCCTATTTTAAGACATTCGGTGCTTATTATGGCTCCGAATACATAAGTTTCCATTTTGAGAAAGACATGTACTTAAAAACGAGTACAATGAGTAAAAATGCTAGCCAACATAGGCCCCCTTCATAAACCCCTTTCAATAAATATCGACAATTACAACCAAGACTTAACGGGAATCGAACCCAGATCCTCAGGCGAGCAGTCCAGAGCTTTATACGTTGAAATACCAGGGCGATTTGAAAAAGTTATAAACAGAAGAAATGTTAAAAAGGTGTTCCAAAAGAATGGGAAGCAAGATAGTTGAGTTGTAATAATTCGGTTTCCATTTCAGCGATCGACATTAAATAATGTGAAAAGACATCTTCTGAACAAATATTTTTTAAGTTTCTCAGATTTTAAGATGGCTTGAACAGCAGCTGAGATTAGCAATATTAAAACATCTGCTCATTTTGAGAAAGTACGGTTACTTAAATTTGAGTACGTCATCTCTCATTTACGTTGCAATTGTATTCATTTAATACCAATTCTACAAGGCATGTGAATTTGGTACCCATTTTGCTGTGTATGTGCATTTTGGTATACATTTTATAGGGAATTTGCGCATTTGTTAACAATTTAATGGAATATGATACCAATTTCATAGAGAATACACATTTTAGTACCAATTTTAAAGAAAAAATGCAATTTCTAAAGTGGGCCAATTAACCTCCTTTTCACAACCCTGTCAGCAACATATGACATATGGTATTTTCAAATCCATAATTTGGGCTTAGCGACTCCGATTTCGAAAAACTTTAATACCAGGATTACATACGAATAAAACTTTTTTTTTGAAAGAATTACATTTGTGAAAACAACTATAAGTCTGAAGAAAGTCCTTTTATGTGACACTCCAATCTCCGCCGTTTTTGCTCGCAGAACTTTTGCAGAGGCGCGACGCGAACGCGTTTTATGATTTACAAGCGTGTCCGCTTTCTTCCCGCGTCGTTTTTTAAGTGCCCCTAAATTCCCTAATTTTGTCTTCTCCGGGACGCTCGTTAAAAGCGAAGATTTTATGGTGCCCAAATGGGTTTAGGTGTCCATCATGCCGTTTTATGCGAGTCCGTGTGACAAAAAATTATGTTTATGTGTTTTATGATGAAGAAAATATCGGATAGGCATATGTACAATCCCCATTGTACGTACTCGCGCCTGCTCGACCTGCTCCTTCTTGAGTTTTCGGTAACCTCTAGATCTCTTCGCAATAGTCATAAGTTTCGACTTCTTGGTATCATTTTGTTCGCCTTGAAGTGCTCTTTCGATTCGTTTTGGTTTACAGTACCGCAAGTGAACTTTCGTGTGCTATTTTTGCTCCATTGTAAAATCTTCGATATGTAGTCACTTTTCACTCTACACAATTTTCTCACAAACATGTCAATTATTTTAACAGCCAGGCCCGTCGCACCGGGGGAGTCCCATAATCTGAAAACTCTAAAAGTTTGGAATTTCAAGTTTTGAAAATCCCCAAGTTGGAAGAATGTATACCTGAAGAAAATTAATATTATTAGCAAATGAAATTAATATTATTAGCATATGGAAAATTAGGAATTAAACAGTTAGTAAGATTACTTTTAAATTAGATAATGCTTGTGAGAGATTGTTTAATATCACCTATTATATATAAAACAAACGAGGAAAAATGCTGATAAGTTGAAACTGGAAATTTTCAGCACTGTCAAGTCGGGAATTTCGAATAGTTAAGTAGTGAATAAAGAATCGTAAAGTTGTGAAATTTTTGTTGTTTTAACGACACTAACTACTAACAAAAGTGCATAAATCGTCGGAACCTCAAACTAATAGGAATACTGAAATTACAAAAACGATTTTTTTACTTAGAACTATATCATTCATTAATAATATTTCACATAGAGTGAAACTGAATGTTTATTCAATAAAATTTAATTTAAAAAATACTAACTAAAATACTACTTTAAAAAAATACTAACAAAATTACTACTTTAAATATACTAACTAAAAATACTACTTTAAAAAAATACTAAAAAAAAAATTACTACTTTAAAAAAAATACTAACTAAAAATACTACTTTAAAAAATACTAACAAAAAATTACTACTTTAAAAAATACTAACTAAAAATACTACTTTAAAAATACTACTTTAAAAATACTACTTTAAAAATAAATACTAACAAAAAAAATACTACTTTAAAAAATACTAACTAAAAATACTACTTTTAAAAAAATACAACAAATACTAAATTTCAAATATACTTCAGTCATTGAAAATTATAAATATTCTTCAAGTCCATAGAAAAAGACTATGTTTTGTAAAGATTTCAATATTTTAAAAGAAATATTAAAACCAAAATTATTTTTTTAAGGAAAGTAGTTTAACTGCTTTTTATTTCGTTCCATTTCATTGCTTTACGATGAGGTTTTCACGGTTAAATTTTTTAGTAATTTCGTTTATATTCAATCCATTGTTTGAAATGCGCTCATTAGAATTTTACGTTACAGTCCATATTAATGATTTATTTTCTGAAATGTATTTTAGAACGTATCTATTCCCATGTAAGCAATTACGAGAGAAAAGAAAACTATTATCAAAATTCTTTTATATATATATTTTTTTTAGAATACAGATAATAGTTTTTGAATTTTATGTATGGAAAAGCATTGCCATGATGCCAAAACTTCGGATCAAATAGTTCATTAATTCGAATGAAGAAACAATTGGAAATATTCTCGGAAATTGAGTGTGTATTGAAGCGGAACGATAATAATTGAAAAAAAAAATTGTAATCAGAGTAAACAAGAATAAGCCAAGTGTTAGGTCAAGAACCCAGAATAACGATTATAGATGATAAAAGTCTTTGAGAATGCAAATTGAATTCAAACGCGAATAGAGCAACTGTTCAAATAAGCCGCCATCTTGAAGTGTGTGCAGAACTTTTAGATGTACTCAAAGAAAAGTAAAGATTGGAGATTTTCGTAAATTTACACAATCACTGGAGAACCATGAATTATCACAAACTTCTGGGGGGCCGTGATAGTCTGTTGGTCACGGCAGGGCCTGTTCTAAGTAAAATTCACAACCATCAAATTGGACATAATATTTGCGGCAGCCCAATTTTGATCACACATTTAAAGTCAGCAATTGTAATAGAAATTGTGAATCAGAATTTAATTTTATAAGAATAATTTTGTATAATATATTTTTGATTTTAAGGGTACCTGTCTATCAGTCTGCTTTGATGGGAACTTCCATGTTAAATAAGTCATTTTTAGTGACACTTTATTCAGCAAATTATTAACCAATATCTTAGAAATGTGGATTATAAGTCTATCAAATTTCACTTTATAATGCTGACTGATTTCTTTTTTTTTGAAGATTTCCCTATTTTTAATGTATTTTTTCCTGAATCAGGTTAGAAATTTATTTATTTTCATCGAGTTAATTTTGTTTTTCAATTAATTTGAAACACACCATATGAACAATAGTACAATTGAACATGCCTGAAAATTTCATTTGAATATCAATATTTATTTTTTAATTAATGGTACCCAAATTGACTTATTTAACATGGACGCCCCCACAGAAGCAGGATGATAGATGTGGCCCTTTAACTAAGTGGCGGCGATTCGGGGGGGGGGGCAAGGGGGGGTGGCTGCCCTTGCACTTTTTTCGTATGTTGCCCCTCACTTTTAATATTGCACTTTTAAAAAAAATAAAACATAACCTCTCCCTCCCCCATTTATACAGACAATGGACGCAACCCCATTCAAACCCTATGACATTTTTGTACCACGTGGGGGCATTGGGGTTCGTCCGCAACTGCAGTATACGATTCCGCCCCAATAAATCACTACGGAACCATTTTATGGGGATAAATAGCATGCCATCATGTAGAGGAATGTGCACCACGCATTTCTTGTTTCCTCTGGATCTTGCCTTCGCACTTTTAGCACCCAATCGCCGCCACTGCTTTAACTTGTTTTGAAAAATATTTTCCAAAAATCAGGTTATTTGAAATGTTATTATTTGAATATAACATTTAATAGGGGGAGGTAATGTCTATCTTGGCTGATGCATTCAGTTGCATTTTTCCACAATATCAACACCAACTTCTTGAGTTTTCCATTTCAAATCTACGACTGCCCATTTTTGATTTACGACTTATCAATTAGGCCATGACTGTCTGTTAGAATAAGCATTAGGTCTTGGATCGGGCTTGAGATTAGAGAGTCTCTATATCGAGTCAAGGTTGTAAAATCTGACATGTCTCAAATGTGCTCCCGTCGGATTTGGAGTGTATGTTTGAAGAGTGGGGTGTCACATCAGGTGTTGGCTTCATAACCTGACAGTGGTTCGAAATTACGTTGCAGTGTTAATGGATATTTCCTTTTGTATAGCCAATAGCCCATTATGTAAATCTACACTGTTAAAAATAGGTACTCGAAAATACGAAAAATGTACTCATTTTTGAGTACCTTCGATGCTTACCGTGGCTCCGAATACATAAGTTTCAATTTTGAAAAAGACACGTACTCATAAATGAGTAAAAATAAATAAACAAAGAGCAGATTCTTGCCTGCATTGGCTACCTTCATAAACCACTTGCAATAAATATCAACGATTAAAACGAGACTTACCGGGAATCGAACCCAGATCCTCACGCACCGCAGCCCAATTCCTTACCCGTTAAACTACCAAGGCGACTTGAAGAAGATATAAAGATAAGAAATGTTAAAAAGGTGTGCCGAAAGAATGGGAAGTCTGACAAATGAATTGTGATAACTCAGTTTCGATCTAAGCAATTGGTATCAAATAATGTGGAAAACCCTCTTCTGAGCAACTATTTTAAGTTTGTTAGGTCGCTTACTTAAGATGGCTTGAACACATAGGCGCAAACTTGCATTGGGCCACGGGCCCGAGCCTTCCCGATATTTTGAAAAACTGGCTCAATTCCCTAAATTTAATGCGTTCTAGTAAAAATTAGAGCCATGAGCTCCCCACTCCAATAATTTTGAAAACTTTCCTCCTCTGGTTGAACTGGAACGGGGATTATCAAAATTAAATCACATTGATCATTTTTGAAAACGTACGATTACTTAAATTTGAGTACGTTAACGCTCATTTACGATGCAATTGTACTCAAAGAAAATCGAGTAGGTTCAGATACTCATATATAAGTATATTTTTTAAGAGGGGGGGGGGGGGGATAAAAATATTGTAATATATAAATTAATTTTCTGATTTTAAAAATTTGCTGGAAAAACTGAAGATATCGAAACTCTGCATCAGTCTGTCAGATGGTAAATAGATAGTGTTTAAAAATTACTTAATGCAACACATTTGTATTTACAATGAAAATGGTATAGGGAAACGACAGAAAATATATTTTAATAACTTAGATATCCAATGCATAAAATATTTTAAATTGGCGTGTTTGAAATTTTAATAAAATATACATTTCATGTGTCTTTGTAATAGTTATTTTTGATAAAACAATTTATAAACATTCGAACTCAACTATGAGTTTGAGTATTTTGAGTAAGGTTAAGAAACTATGCAAAAATAAAATATTTATAATAGAAAAATACTTTATAAATATATTACTTAATGCTAAATTAATATTCATTTCATAGAAAATAAAATACACGTTAAGTCTCAACATTACGGGAAATTATATTTTAAAACAAAATGTTTCATTATTTCGGAATTTAAATCCTACTTTAAATGGGTCACCTGAGATAATTATTTCTCAAGAAAAGGTCAATGTCTCACTTCTTTATACTTCCTGTTAAATCAGAATATATATTGATAGGTGGGAAATGATAGTATTTGTAAAATGATAGTATTACACAATTACTATCATTTACATCCCACTAAATATTATTTACTTTCAGTCACAAATAAAAATATTCCTTTTCAATATTAATTATTTCCTTTCACGTAGAGCATATTTATTCGAAAAATGCATTTATACTATATATAATAATTCATAACATATATAAACTACTTTATACGGATGTTCGAGAAAAATTATTAAAATTAGGATTAGTGTCAATATTAAAAATGTAATTGTTCGATAGGAACCGAATTAAGATTATACATTCATGGAATATTGTATTTTGTTAATATGCAAATCATTTCATTAAGTCGCAATGCTTTCTGAGAAGCCGTTATTCCATAAGACTCATTTGTATAGTGCTTGTATTCATATCATTGTGCTGATTGGGAGAATCTGTAATTTGCAACTGACCGAATTTTCAAGTTTAAATGAAAATCGTTATAATCATTATAACTTATTATTAACTACTAATGTTTAGGACAAAATACCATGTTGTCATCGGAATTAAGTAAGTATACCAAGTTCCAAGCACTGAGCTAAATTAATAGCTGGTGGGTTACTCCCATTGGGGGAAATGTTATAATTATAATGTTATAATAATAAAAATTAATATAATTTAATATTTAATAATATAATTTTTTTTTTAAAGTAAAACCAACTTTAGGAAAAATTTTTGCTTAAAGTATAAAATATTTGTTTTATTTTTGAAACAAGTGAAATTTTTTTTAACATATATAATATTAATTTAATACTTATTACAGTTTATTGAAATCGGCGCCAAAATTTAGGTATGATTTTTGTAAATTGACACCAACTTCAATAAGTTGGAATAAATATAAAATTAATATTAAATATTATTAAAAAAAAATTCCACTTGTTCCTAAAATTAAAAATTATTTTTTACTTTTTAACGCTTTTTTTTTCTTAAAGTTGGTTTTACTTTTTATAAAAAGATTATTTTATTTCCCCCTTTTTAGTGTTTAATTAAGCAGGGGGCTTTGCCCCGACTATTAATCAACAGGAAACTCAAGTTGTTGCTCACCATTTCATACGATCCGAATAGTATGTTTTGAGATTATCCAATTTAATAAATGTCTGGTAAACGAAATTATATTATAATTAAACAATTCCTTTTCAACAATGAACAACTCATTTGTAAAATTATAAATTATTTTTTACTTTTTAGCGCTTTTTTCTTAAAGTCGGTTTTCCTTTTTTTTAGAAAGATTATTTTATTTTTCCCTTTTTAGTTTTTAATTAAGCAGGGGGCTTCGCCCCTTATTCACCAAGAAATTCTAGTAGCAACTTGTGCAAAACAATGTATATTTTAAAACAATCCCTAACAAAGCCAATAAATGCATGTTAAACGAAATGTCATTGTTGTACAACTTCCGTTAAACAATGAAAATATTTTGAAATCGGAAAAATTGTTTTAAAAAAATCCGGTTAATCGACATTTCCGGATATATAACAGCCGGATAACCTATTATTATTTTGAAGATTTTGCCTAAGTGGATTTTTCTCTATCCAACAAAAAAAGAATTTTCGAAATCGGACGAATTTTTTTTTTAAACGGTTCGGTTAATTGAGAATTCCGAATAGTTAAATGCCGGATAACCTGATATTTTTTACAAAAGTTCTAAGTGAGACACTCCTTATCCAACAACAGCAAAATTATCTAAATATAGGAATTAAAGCAGAAATCTAGCGCCAACATACATAAAAAAAAATACAAATCAAATTGATAACCACCTTGGCGGTTTTTTTTTTAGGGGGGGGGGGTTGTTGGTGTGCTTAAGTTGTGGCGTTGTTTAGTTATTGTATATGGAAAAAACACTCAATCAAAATAATTAACTATTTTGAGCATTTAGAAAACAGAGTTTCATGTTATGTTTTTAAATCTTTCCTAACCGCAAATCCTCTGTCTTTTTTTTAAATAAAGCGTTTATATGACACTGCTGTCGGTACAACCTCATACCTTGAAGTGATAATTAATTGAAGTTAAGTGCAGGAAAGAGATTTTCAATTTTTCCATTAACTCTAACCACAATGTCGCAATGTTTACGGACTTCACACGCATTCACTCCACTGAACTGTAACTGTAACTTCTGGAACGCGCATAACCAGTTCCTTCTATGGGAGCGATTGAAGCCATGCTGTACCCCAACTAATTTTTAAAACTAATTTTATTGGAGGTTGTCTTCTCAAACCGTTACAGAACTGTTAAATATATTTTGGTATTTTATTTTCTACATATAGAATCAATTTGTGAATCGCCAAAAATATAGTTCTTCTTTTTGCTGCTTATCCGCTTATTATTGCTTAAAATGGATTTCAAAGAATAAGCATTCAAAATGGGTTTTAATGAAAAATGAAGAAAAAAATAGTCAAAGCACTACAATTCGGCATATTTTAACATGGACAATATACGAAATAAAGAGATAGAAATGGAAGTGGGATTCACTTTTTTAACCTTTAATTGGCTTCAAGTCAACAAACTGCCTTTCGCAATCCAGAAGTTACAGTTAGAGATCAGTGATTCTCTCCAGTCAATTGAACCTACTTTGGCACTTTTCTTGCTAAACCAAAACCTGCACAGATAAAACGAAACCCGGCGTTGCGTTTGTGAAGTTTCTTATCTCGCCATTTTATTGCGCGCAGAATTTTAACACTTCAACAAGGATGCATTCTTTTGTTTGCCGGCTCTTGTGAAGATAGCGACCCGCTAGAAGCAAATGGAAATGTTTTGTCCAGGATAAGAGGTCTCTGATGAGGATAAGAGGTGTCGAATTTATCATTTGCACGTTCTTTTTTTTTTTTTTTTTTTTCGTGGCGAGGGAGGGAATGGATAAGATAAGTTAGTGCATTGAGGGATCTTGGCAGAAATTACGATTGGAAATTATAGGTTTGTGTGTGTTTTTAATTTACACTTCGCAGAATAAAATTTTTAAAAAACGCCTTCAAGGAAAAATGCATTAAAAATAAGAAATATTATTTAATTTTTTGAACAAGCAGTAAACCGAAAATTTACCATATTCTATTTTTTCTTTCAACATTTTATTCTTTCTTAGAACATTCTATTCTTTTTTTCCGAACATTCTATTCTATTCTTTCAACAAAAAATAATTTTTTTAAATCGAAGAATTTTTTTTTTAATATACCCTATTTCCGAATAATTAAAATCCTAAACACTTTTTTGTTTATTTAACACACCATAATTTAAATGTTGTTTCTATTAGAATAAACCAGGTTTAATTAAATCCACGTAGTACAAATATAATTTAAACATAAATTTTATTATAATAAATCAAATCTTATTAAATATATATGCATTGCAAATATAATTTAAATGTTAATTCTAAAAATTTCTATACGAATAAACCGCATTTTATTAAATCCATGTATTAAAAATATAATTTAAATGATATTTATATTAGAATAAAAACCGGATCTTGTTAAATCCATGTTTTATAAATATAATTTAAATTTTATTTCTATTATAGAATAAATCGGATTTCGTTAAATCAATATATTATAAATATAATTTAAATGTTATTACTATTAGAAAAAACTAAATATTTTTTAATCCATGTACATTACAAATATAATTTAAATGATTTTTTAACTAGATTTCGTTAAAATTTTATTCTATGCTTTACAAATATAATTTAAAATCTATTAAAGCGAAAACAACTTTGCAATTTCGATAACAGGCTTATTTTATTAAATTCTACTTTTTATCTTTCGAAACGCAGCTGGGTTAACTTAATTGTTTTGTTAAATAGTCCTTTAATTAATGTTTTATCGTATACATGAAAAATTACATCTGAAATTAACTAACATTCAACAGAAACATTCACCCAATGACTTAATTAAAAATATACTTCAGTCCCAATTCAGTTCCGCAAATTAAAGCCAAATAAATCTTATTTTAAATCCAAATTGTAAAAGTAATCCTCTTGAGGTCAATTAAGAGGCCATTATTGAGTAGATACAATCATCCTTTCCCGGATGAGTTAATTACATTTTCACATTACATTAGTGCCGATTCCATGCATGGTAACATCACACTAAAATATGTTACTGTACCTTATTTTCGGGCCCCAAAATTAGGAAGCCCTGCAGATATGGAAGTCGAGCTCGAATTTCTTTTTAGTTTCCGTATCATGGAGTGATAAATATGGCAGGCGTGCGCACGATGCGACATGAAACCGAACACTCCACCTTCACTTATTTTCTTCTTTTTCTTTTCGTTCTTAAATAGGAGGAGGGATTAAGATATTACGCCCGAGCAATTTACGAGCAGCAGTTTGGGATTAATTGAATAGAGGGAACTAATTGGACGTACGGACGGGTTTTCTTTTCGTAATTCTGGGAACAGAAGAACACCAGCGTCTGGCTTCCATTTTATTTTTTCTACCGTTCTTCTTCTTCTTCATAATGCGGCCAAACGATTTTTATTACTTCGAATAAAAAAAATGGATCATGTTCTAAAATTGTTTCGTGAGGACTTGTGTCTAAATTCGAGTTAATATCATGCTATCAAAACTCAGATGTTTTCTTTTCCAAAGAAAAGCATGTTTCAAAAAAGTATAAAAATGTTCCGACTGTTATTTATGATTGACGTTTATGAATTTGTAAAAAGAAGTAATTCTATTGGTAGAAATTCGAAAAAGTGGAAGTTTTATTTTTTTGAGACTCACGAACTTAAAATTGTATTACATATTTTTTTTCGTCTGTTGATTCAAATTCTAATAATATGTTTGTATCACCCGTCATTATCAGAATTTAATTCTCTGTTCCAAAATTTACAATAGATTCTAATACAAGGTTTAATTTTTTTTTTTTGGCATGGAATAACAAATGTTGTATAATGGCAAGTAGAATGGTTCAACAGCCTACTACAATTTATTTTTATAAATTTTCAACAGCAAAATGTAATCCACTAGTATTGACCGAATGGACACCATGCACGATTTTACATCCAGATTAAAATTTTGACGGTATTTTGGAGAATTAACAAAAGCGCATGGACGATTAGCCTCTGTGATTTGTGTATAACAAACTACGTGGTCAACACCAACCAATAACAAGTGTGTGTGACACCACTTATAACAAAATGACGTCATATGTAACCTCGAAGCCAAGACGGACATAATTTCCATAGTAAATTTGGTTGTTTTAGGAGCGATAAAGAATTCATTAAAAATTGTTTGCAAGTTATAATTGTATTTCGATAATCGCTCCAAATTATTTAAAATATAAAATATTTAACACAGTAAATAATAACATATTTTTTATTATTATTACACTTCAAAATATTATTTTCTTATTAATAATTCTAAGTAATATGCCTTTATTTTGAATATCAGTTTCGAAATATTTTCATTACATTTGAACACCTTTTTCAAATTAATTTGCATATTCCATTAATTTTTTTAAGGATAAAAAGACAATATAAGTTCTATCTAATAAACCTAAAATATTATTTAAGTTATGAAAAATAAATCATTTAGATATTTTATGTTGTAAAAAATATAAATTTTCGTATAAGCAAATATTTTTTTTAATATAATTTAAAAATAATATTGAATAAAAAATTAGGTTCTCTATTTGAAATAAAGTGTCTACTTGCACATGGTAAAAGGTTTTAAGTATATTTATAGTGTACATTTTTCTGAAAAAGTGTACCAAAACAAAAAAATTTCATGCTGCAATTTTAATATTCCATATAAGGCATTTTCAGGCTAAGTATGAAATAAAAGACAACGGCCTAGGCAATAGGCATTCTATAAAATGCCTTATATTATTAAGGTAAAGTTTGAAATGATATTCCAGAAATTTTTTTTACGGAAAGCCGTGTATGAAAATGAAAGAAATACAAAATACTAAAAAATAGGACTTTCTTAATGGGAGCACAAGAGAAAAGAAAATATGAAATATTTATTGAATCTTTAAATTTGAAAAAATAAATTATGTATTGAACTTAACTTACAACTGCTTTCTCAAAAACAAATAAATCTTTTAAAGAGTCATGAAAAGGTTTTCCTTAAAATACTTTAATGACAAAAGAAAATATCAAGTAAAGTATAAGAGAAAAAAAATATATATGCAAAATTTATTAAGAGGAAATACAGAATAATTAATTATTAGTAAAATTATTAGTTAGTTTAAATAATTTTAATGCAAATCTTATATATAAAGCAGAAATCTTCAAAATCTGTCCGGATGTGTGTTTGTTGGTTTGTCAGTATATTATAGGTTCCGTAACTACAAAACGCAGAGCTTTGAAATTCACAGAATAGTTAGTTCAAAAAATAAGAATTTTAACGCGACTATTTTCAAGTCTCTACGATGTTCCATTCGAACGTTATGACATTTTTTAGCGTACGTCGGCAAAGTTTCACGAAGTGGCAACAGTAAAATCAGTTAAAATCAACGGAGAAAAGCGAAAATGTAATATAAAAAAATATAAATCAATTGGAATGCCTATATTTACATGGAATACTCCACAACTACAAAACGTAGCTTTATGAAATTGACAGAGCACTTTACTTGAAAGATTAGGCATTTTTTGTGATAATTTTTATGTTTCTACGATGTTCCATTCGTATATTATAACTATTTTAATGTGTTCCATTGACTTAACATGGATGAAAATATCGTTTGCAATTTAAAATAAATAATTTCGTTATTGACACTATAAAAATGACGTCATATGTTTTGTTTGATTTAATAATTATTGAAAAACGTCTGCACATTGGGCTTTTTGCTACAATACGGAACCATTCAAAAATTAAAACAACCAGAAATTTATCTTATGGAAATGGTTTAGAATTGTATTAAAATTTTATAATTGTTTTATCTCTTTTGTTTTTCTTTGTATGCAGGTTCATTGAAATTATATTTAATTACCTTAGATCAAACTTTTAGAACAATTAATCCAAAATGCGATTACTTTGTGTAAGAACGTCCATTTTATTTATTTGAAAAATAATGTTATTAAAGAATAAAATTCCACAGATACCAATTGAAAATTTAGAAAATATTTTATTTAATGTGCCAATGAATATTTCCTTTTAAAACATTAAATGGCGATTATTAATAATTAAATGTAGAATTATTGAAAGTACATGGTGAGATTATAGTTGGCTGCACTGTTTGCTAAACAATCGCCAAATTATAGCAGTGTATTCTTTGGATAAAGTGCGTCTTGGCTGTAATTTGCTGTGGAAACTTACTAAATATTTGTATGACAGGTATTTTTCGATGCGAATTCGATAATAATAGTATCACAAAACTAAAATAGCTAGCTATTCTTCTGTAATAATATTATTCATGGGAATACTTTAAAACATGGGCATTTGGGCGTTGTAAAAGAAAGTTGTGTAGTATTTAAAAAAAATACTATTTTTAGTTAACTATTTATGCTGGGCTGTTAATTTTATTCTCACTTTGATAAAGAATTTGAGGCAGTTTATTTACAAAAAACGCTTATTTTTATTCTGGCTGCAATATACATTTTTATTTCTGTATTACAGAGGTTAAAAATGCAAACTACTAATTAGATGCACAAGTTGTTGGTCGAAGATATTGCAAAGATGTAGCCTAAACGATACATTGGAACGGGCTTTTGGAAATAGTCAAATCAAAATTGCAATACTGGGAAAAGGGAAATTCGGAATGTTTTTAAAGTTAAATCATTAAAGTTCTTGATCAAATTTCTTAATTTGGTCATTTGTAAAAAAAAATATGTTATCTGTTTTTGCTGCCTTTTTCCCTTCCATACGGCTTCAGAACATTTCAATATCGATATTGATTCAGAAATTTCATTAAAATTTACGCTTGAAGTTATTGCTTTAAAATTTCAATTTAATTAAACCCTCCTTGATGAAATTTATTTCAGAAATAATATAAAAATGAAGATTATAGCGCTTTGTTTATTATTAATTTTTTTTCCTTTGATAAAAAGTCATTGTTCTATGTAAATACTTATTCCTATGAAATACCTGTTATAATGCACATTATCTTTCAATAATGATGACAGCAGTAATTAAAATTCCATAGGTTAAAGTAAGCACTCAAAACTAAAATATAATTATAGTCATTTCCCAAATAAATCGCGGCAACCGTGTTAAAAAAAAATCGGTAATGTACAGACCGCGCTGTATTGGGCCCCTTCTCGGTACCAGGTTGAGAGGGGGAGAGGATAAATGGCCTACGATAGTTGAAACGGTCTTCCTTCCTTTACACGATGGTATGTCATTTATCCATATCGGTTGATTCTCCGTTGAATTAATGATAGAGGTACACTCATTTTCACAGGTTAAAAATCGGCATGTACGAAACGTCAGACTTTCGTCTACATGTTAGTATATTATTTATACCCATCAGCTGATTTCACTTGGAGTTAAGGATTTTAAAAACGTCGTTTTTTATTATTGGATTTCATGCAACTATGTATACCCATACAGAAAGGAAAATCAAATTAATTTATAAAAATATTTTTGTGCAAGAATGTTTAATTTTTAAAACTCCATACCTGATGCGAGATAAACTAGAAATTATTGGATTTTTATCGGTGTATTAGCAACGAAGTAGTATAGAGATATTTTTACTTTTTTAACTTCTAATTTATTAAACATAAAAATATTTTAATATATAAAAAAAGCTTTATCACTTTTTAAAGAGGAATTCTAAAATGGTATATGCGATTATCCCAGGAAAGAGAGGAAATATATATATTTTCAGTTATTTGTCGTTATTTTATTTATCTCCGTGCGAAGAACGGGTACTTTTGCTAGTTAATGATAATTGTAATTAAAAAAAAATCTTTTTACTGTTTTGTCACATTAAAGCTAATATTATGAAAACCTTTATAAAATTTGATTGTTTTTATATGAAAACTTTTACTTCAACTTTTAATATATGTTAATTTATGATAAGAAATCAATTTTTAAGTTAACGATTGATTTTTTAATATATATTAAGTGCTGCGCAATTTTGACCTTTAATAGTTCTTACAATTGAGGGTTAAAATCAGTTTTTATTTTAGATCGTGTTTTAGCTTTCTTTTATGTCCATTGTGTTTTTTTTTCACGGAATGAATGGGTTTTCTTGTTGTTTTGTTGACTTCCTGTGCCTTGTCTTGTCATGCTTGTGATTTTTTGTGGGTTTTGTGCGAATGAATGGTGTGGAACGCTTTTATTATTAGACATTACTTTTCATTTCTTATATTCAGATTTTAAATTAGATGGAGAGGTTTTAGTCCTTCTTGGACCCAGGTACCTTATTCTAAATTAAGTTACGGGTGTTAAATACGTTCAATGTTTTTATAATTTCTGAAATTCGTTTCTATTGACCCGCTAATGACGTTTATAATGTCCCATACTTTAAAATTGGTCATATATCGACAATCAAATTAATATTACAGTTACATTTAGAGTTGATAGACTATTTTGAAGTTCAATAAAAATATGTAACTAAACATTTTTTTTAACGTTATTAAAATAACTTTCTTTTTTTTTAACAATAAATAAGTTCGTATTTTATTTTCTCTTCTACTGCTGTATAAGAAAGCCCTATACATTATTATTTCGTATTTATTTTCTATAAAAACCATATTTCAAAAGAATTTTTTTATTTATTAAATTTTTTTTTGTAAAACTTTTCCAAATTGTTAGGCGATGATCATTGTTTGGCTGTTTAAGTACTCATAACAAACTATTTTATGATATACTTTAACTACTTTGTCCGTCGCTATTAAAGCTAAGCGACTTGTTTAAAATAGAAACGAAGTAGTTGGGCAGAAATAACGTTTCATGCCTTTCACGTCTAAAGCTGCCGATATTTCCAAAATCAAACGCGTCTGTATATTCTTTCATAAACAGCTTTCTCCATTTCTTCAATTCGTTCCATCTCTATCAGATGACGGTTTCCATGGCAACCGATTGGTTTCAGTGACACGGACGCATGTGCTACATGTGTCGATAACGTTCTTCCCAAAGTGTCGGCGAAATCTTCTCAGAGCAATTGAAACATTCGTGTCTGGTGGGCGTGATATTTGACCCCCGGCGCCCCCATTTATTACGCTAACGTCGCCCCTGATAACGCCCTCCATTAGCCCCTAACGCCCTGCGATCGCACCTACCCTCAGGGGTAGGGTTTTTCTTCCTCTTCTTTACCCTCAAAGGCCTTGTTATCGTTTGCAGCAATGGGCGCTCGTTTGGCCTTTGACGAAGTTTTTATTTTCACATTGGTCTATTTTTTTCCGACAGGATTAAAGCGAATGTGAAAGGCCCAATGAACTTGTGTTGCATCATTTTAAGCATTCAAGATAGCAGATACTGTAAACTTTCAATGTGGTAACTGACTTCCATTCTGCAGTAGACCACAGAGCTTATTCTAAGCAAAATTTAAGACAGCCCAATTCTTTTTTTTTAAATACGACTGTCTAATGCCATATAAAATTTACAAATGACCATTTGTGATCACTCAGGTTCACTTTCTTTTTAAATAAAAATTTCAATGAACTTTACATTTCATACGAATTTATATTAGCGCCAAACTACTTCAAAATTTAAAAAAAAAAAGTTAAACTTCCGAGTCAATTTTAAAAAAAAATATTTAAAAAATAAATATATGAAAATAACAACAACAAAATCCATATTTCCCTAATCAATTCATCCCCCCCCTTTTTTTTTAAATTCAATTTTTTTTTAATTTTACGACTGCCCATTTCAATTTTAATACTGCCCATTTCAAATTTACGACTGTCTACACTCACAGAAATAAATAACAATCTCATTGTTGAGAATTCTACGATCGTTAAGGCAACTTTCGTTACATTTGACAACCGATTCGTCATTGAATCACGTGACCTTTGACAAAACAAGAGTTCTCAAATTTCGAACGAAACCCATTTACTCATATTTCTCTCCTGCCCTTTCCTGGGTCATCAGCTCATGTTTGGTTCTTATACTTACATTGTCAGAATTTAAACGATTCTTCTTGGTTGAGTGAATGGAGCGTTGGACTACGGAACGAGAGATCCATCGTTCGAGTCAGCTCGTCGCTGTTGAATTGTTACATTATTTAAAATCGTTCTCATTTTGGATGGAATAAATTTCGTAAAAAAATACAAAATTAATGTTCTCAGTTTAACAAAATATTTAATCGGAGCATATAGCAGGCGTCTGTTTCGTCAAAAATGGCACAAGTTTCGTCAAATAGGAGAATGCCTTTTTAAAACTGATATTAAGTCATTGCTGCCCTCGATATAACCAGTGCGGCGATTAGGGGGGCTGCCGTTGCCCCCGGGGCTTCCCAGCACCCGAGCCCGGAATCCCCGGAACTCGAGGTTTTTGTCGCTGGGAGCGATCCTGCCGTTGCCCCCGGGGCTTCCCAGCACCCGAGCCCGGAATCCCCGGAACTCGAGCTTTTTGTCGCTGGGAGCGGTCCTGCCGTTGCCCCCGGGGCTTCCCAGCACCCGAGCCCGGAACTCGAGCTTTTTGTCGCTGGGAGCGGTCCTCCCGTTGCCCCCGGGGCTTCCCAGCACCCGAGCCCGGAACTCGAGCTTTGTCGCTGGGAGCGGTCCTGCCGTGGCCCCCGGGGCTTCCCAGCAACCGAGCCCGGAATCCCCGGAACTCGAGCTTTGTCGCTGGGAGCAGTCCTGCCGTTACCCCCGGGGCTTCCCAGCACCCGAGCCCGGAACTCGAGCTTTGTCGCTGGGAGCGGTCCTGCCGTTGCCCCCGGGGCTTCCCAGCACCCGAGCCCGGAATCCCCGGAACTCGAGCTTTGTCGCTGAGAGCGGTCCTGCCGTTGCCCCCGGGGCTTCCCTGCACCCGAGCCCGGAATCCCCGGAACTCGAGCTTTTTGTCGCTGGGAGCGGTCCTGCCGTTACCCCCGGGGCTTCCCAGCACCCGAGCCCGGAACTCGAGCTTTGTCGCTGGGAGCGGTCCTGCCGTGGCCCCCGGGGCTTCCCAGCAACCGAGCCCGGAATCCCCGGAACTCGAGCTTTGTCGCTGGGAGCGGTCCGGCCGTTGCCCCCGGGGCTTCCCAGCACCCGAGCCCGGAATCCCCGGAACTCGAGCTTTGTCGCTGGGAGCGGTCCTGCCGTTGCCCCCGGGGCTTCCCAGCACCCGAGCCCGGAATCCCCGGAACTCGAGCTTTGTCGCTGGGAGCGGTCCGGCCGTTGCCCCCGGGGCTTCCCAGCACCCGAGCCCGGAATCCCCGGAACTCGAGCTTTGTCGTTGGGAGCAGTCCTGCCGTTGCCCCCGGGGCTTCCCAGCACCCGAGCCCGGAATCCCCGGAACTCAAGGTTTTTGTCGCTGGGAGCGATCCTGCCGTTGCCCCCGGGGCTTCCCAGCACCCGAGTCCGGAATCCCCGGAACTCGAGCTTTTTGTCGATGGGAGCGGTCCCGCCGTTGCCCCCGGGGCTTCCCAGCACCCGAGCCCGGAACTCGAGCTTTTTGTCGCTGGGAGCGGTCCTGCCGTTGCCCCCGGGGCTTCCCAGCACCCGAGCCCGGAACTCGAGCTTTGTCGCTGGGAGCGGTCCTGCCGTGGCCCCCGGGGCTTCCCAGCAACCGAGCCCGGAATCCCCGGAACTCGAGCTTTGTCGCTGGGAGCGGTCCGGCCGTTGCTCCCGGGGCTTCCCAGCACCCGAGCCCGGAATCCCCGGAACTCGAGCTTTGTCGCTGGGAGCAGTCCTGCCGTTGCCTCCGGTGCTTCCCAGCACCCGAGCCCGGAATCCCCGGAACTCGAGCTTTGTCGCTGGGAGCGGTCCGGCCGTTGCCCTCGGGGCTTCCCAGCACCCGAGCCCGGAACTCGAGCTTTGTCGCTGGGAGCAGTCCTGCCGTTGCCTCCGGTGCTTCCCAGCGCACGTGCCCGGAATCCCCGGAACTCGAGCTTTGTCGTTGGGAGCAGTCCTGCCTTTGCCCCCGGGGCTTCCCAGCACCCGAGCCCGGAATCCCCGGAACTCGAGGTTTTAGTCGCTGGGAGCGGTCCTGCCGTTGCCCCCGGGGCTTCCCAGCACCCGAGCCCGGAATCCCCGGAACTCGAGCTTTGTCGCTGGGAGCGGTCCTGCCGTTGACCCCGGGGCTACCCAGCACCCGAGCCCGGAATCCCCGGAACTCGAGCTTTGTCGCTGGGAGCGGTCCTGCCGTTGCCCCCGGGGCTTCCCAGCACCCGAGCCCGGAATCCCCGGAACTCGAGCTTTGTCGCTGGGAGCAGTCCTGCCGTTGCCTCCGGTGCTTCCCATCACCCGTGCCCGGAATCCCCGGAACTCGAGCTTTGTCGCTGGGAGCGGTCCGGCCGTTGCCCCCGGGGCTTCCCAGCACCCGAGCCCTGGGAGCGGTCCTGCCGTTGCCCCCGGGGCTTCCCAGCACCCGAGCCCGAAATCCCCGGAACTCGAGCTTTGTCGCTGGGAGCAGTCCTGCCGCTGCCTCCGGTGCTTCCCAGCACCCGTGCCCGGAATCCCCGGAACTCGAGCTTTGTCTCTGGGAGCGGTCCAGCTCTTCCTTTTTAAGCTTGCAGTAGGTTTATAAAATCAATTTGTATTTCAAATATTTATCGCTTAAAATTACTTTCTTCAAGATCAAATTCAGATAACTAATTATTAAGCAAAGAACAATTATATAAGTTTGGCTGAAATTACTTTAAAAGTATATAACAATTATTTTGTTCGTAATTCTAATATCATTAAGCGAAATAAAAACTAGTATTAAATCTACACAGTATTTTGATAGTAAACATTAAAAAGGCAGCGTACCAAGTGTACAGATACCTTTATTGAATGTTGCTGTAATAATCTAATGTTTTACTAACATATTTTTTACATTGATAATTTCTAAGTTCTAATGTGAAATCTTAAAAAGTTAAAATGCATACTGATCAATCGGAAGAATATTTTAACTAATTACAAAAAATTTTATAGAGTGTTTGCGAAAAAAAAATTAAATAAATCGGCTATTTTACGAATATCTGTATAAAATGACAGCACAAGTTTATCACTAACATTTTTAGAATTTCAATATCTTAATTTTAGTAAAATTATATCTACGGTTTAATTATGCTTGTACTTTAAACTTTATGTTTTTTAACTGCTTTTTGAAATCTACACAGTTCTATTATTTCAACAGAAAGTAACAATTTTTCTTGCGAAAAGCAATTAAATCAAACTGCTACTTTACGAATATCGGAGACTGTGAAAATAGAATTTCGGAATAAAATGACAGCACAAGTTTATCGAACTAGAATTATAATATATTAATTTTAGTAAAATTGTATCTAAAATTTAATTTCGTTTGTAATTCAAACTTTGTGGTTACTGACTGCTCTGTGAAATCTATACAGTTCTTCATCTAATTTACTTAATGGAAAGAGACAATAATTTTTCTAGACCAACATCTTTGATTTCAACAATTAAATGTTACTTATCTAGCAAATAAATCAAACAAATAAATGTTATCTACATAAGCAGTTCTACTCACAAAAGTTCTAATATCCTAGCTCAAGATGCAGTTGAATCTTTACGTCCACGATCTTCTGAAAATGGCGTCGAATTTAAGCAGTCGGTTAACTCTCTTCTGGGTGCGCATTGTTGTTCGCAATAGAATATTGAACAGCATTGTTGCGAGAACAGATGTTTTTGTATTATTGGTAATCACAAGAAAGTCATTCTTAAACAGTGTTTAAACACATTATTCGCAATAATGTATCTTCACGGTATTTCTTTTGAAAAAATTTGCATTGATAAAAGGAGAAAATTGTTCATATTCACTAATTACGTACACGAATGGTCAAATCTCCGTTAATTTTTAACTTTAAATATATTTGTTTCACTGGCACAAATTCTAATATTAAAATACAATTACAACGTAAAATTACACAATTAAAATACATATAATCTAGACATGTGTCAGGAGATACATATCCCTTTATCAGCAAAAATGAAAAAACAGTCTATGCGCACACTAAATTAAAATAAATCCAGAATTGAAAGTGTTGTCAAAGAACAAAAGCTATCTTAATTGGTTGAAGGTAACTATTGTGTGCCAATAAGTGGGAAAAATTGGAACAGCGAAGGTCTCATTAACAATCGAATTATTATTGTTAAAATTATAAAACGCCTCCTGGAAATCAAGTTCGACTGGAGATGTGGGTTTGCAAATAAATGTGGGTTATAAAATTTAGTGTCATTATGTTCCCTAGATTGTCTGGCAAAGGGATGATTTTTTTTTTATTTCTTGCTTGAAAGTATGTGATTGAAGCGAAATTTTAATGCTTTTTTTATAACGATTTACGACAGTTGACATTGAAATGAGATACAATAGACAAATATCATGTCAATGTGGAATTTTGGATTTATTTTCATTTTGCTGTGCGCATAAACAATTTCATTTCTACTGATGAAGGGAGATGCATCTCCTGAAAGTCTGTATTTTATGTGCTTTAATTGCGTAATTTTATGTTGTATTTATATTTTAATATTCTTAAAGCAATGTTCTATAAGACGAGTCTTTATCTTACAAATTCTAATGCCGTTTTTTATTTCTATAACTTTTTGTTTCGGGACTATTCGTACGACCTTATCTCTAACATAGATGAAGTTTCGTCCCAGTGTATTGATGATTGAAGATTTTTTTTTTTTTTTACATTTAAGTCGTTTGACGTCATGAGGTAATTTTTATACTTTCTTATAGAGCGTTTACTAACAATTCGATAGGTGAAATCGTGCAAAAATGGGGGAATGAAAGTAACTCCTCTTACTCCGCACTCCGAAGTTCGGAATAAGAGATCAAGGGTTTGAACGCGGACCGCTCAATACTTTATTGTATTTGTATTAAAATGTATTTTTCATGTATATGTATTAAAACGTATTTTATTATTTAAAGCAATAACACGGATGAAATCGTGCTAAAATGGGGGAATGAAAGTCTTATGTAGGGAAATTTTATGTAACATGGGATGTGGAATGAATAAGATTAGCATTCAGGTGCAAGGCAGTATATCCGAAGAGTATTCACTGAATTTAACGAAATAATTTTCTTTAAAAAAAACGACAAAAGGAATTTCCTCAATTTAACGAAATATTTAATTGAAGTTAAAGCAAGCGTCAGTTTCGTCAAACATTACAAAAGCTTCGTCAAATATAAGCAGGCGTTTTCAACAGTGCAGATATGTCATAAACATAAATCCTTATAAGCTAGCATGTAAAATCTGACCATTGTCATATTCAATTGAATACCGATACCTGTACTATGGAAGAGAAGACTGCACAGGATTAAAATAAATCTATAAAAAATAATCTTAACAAAGAAAAAGCCCAAAAACCAAACAGGATGATTTAAATAACCCAAAATTCATCACTTCCGCATAAACTTTTGCAATGGAAAGAGTCAAGAGTTTTTTAGGAAAAGATCTTTGATAAATTCTTAACATATTTTAATAATTAAGCATCTTTGACAATTAGATGTTACTTAAGCACAAATAAATAAATATTATTTAACTAATAAAATTAAATAAAACATATTGACTTACAAAAGCTCCTAGCACTAAATGTACTTTGTGTCCATGGTCTTCCCAAAATAGCGTCAAATTGAACAAACTTTAAACAGTTGTTTAAATCTCATAAAGATTCTCATTGTTACAGCAAAAGAATATCGAGAAGCATTGTTGCAAGAATGCATGTTTTCTAATTATTGATAAACACAAGAAAATGATTGTTAAACAGTTTTTAAACACATATATAATTATAAACGAAACTACATAACAATCGAATTGATAATCTCTCTCCTTGGCGCGCGATTTGGCGGTTTTAATTTAAAGTTGCTGGCGGTTTTATTTCAAAGTTTTGGTTAGCACTCTGTGCAGTCGGTTAAAAAGGTTGTATGTCTGTGGCAAGCAAAATGTTATCACTGCTTTTACTTGATTACTTTTTTTTATACTACTGATCCTTACGATGTGCACCTAAGGCTTGCAATTTTAAAATTCTGTTTTCTCTTCCTTTTATAACTGTTACAGAAGCAATTTTTTTAATGTGCATTTAAACAGAACTAGTATTTACATAGTTATAAAATCATAAGATATTGACAACAATGAAACAGAAACCAAGCAATGTTAAGGAGGCACAGTACCACCTAAACTTTTATTTTTGACTTTTTGAATCAAAATTTTAATCTATATTATTTAAATTTATATAAAACTAGTTGAAATACCCGCTCTACGCACGGGAAGGAAATAAGTTACAAAATAGATACAAATACAGTAATTATAAGTGAAATAAATGATATTCTTAATTTGTCACCCATCAGGGGGAACGAAATAAAGTATTAAAAGTTCCAATTTGTAAAGAAATTTTATTAGCAAGTTCCCGCAAGAACTGGAAATATTGATATTATAGAGAAGTTGGCTGTACAATAATATGGATATATACGTTACTCCCGTTGATTAACATCCATACTTTAACCTTTAGTAACATCCCAGAAATTTAAAATGAACAATTCTTATAATTGTGTAATAATAACTATTATAAGAATAGCGACATTTTTATTTATTTGGCGACATTTCTTATTTATTTGACGACATTTAGTCATCAGCCAATCAGAATGCTCATCATAGTTTACATACTATTAAAATTTCCCATCGTTTCAATCTTGAAATATTGAATTGTTACATGTTCTCCATGTTAATCCTATGGAAATGATGGCGTTATTTTTAAAATAAAATGTACTATTTTTTAAAGCAATAAAATAATTTAGGATATTTTTGACCACCCGTTTAATGAAGTGTGTAATTGAAAATGTATAAATTTCTTCAATAGATAAATATTGTCTAGAATCTTTAGCAAATTTTTTTGTTAAGTACACCAACCTACTTTGTGACAGATTCTGTTCAGAAGTGATTGAACTTGTGCTGAACTAGTTGATATACCGTGTTGCATATCGTCAAAATAACTTTGCATCTATTAGTTAAAGAAGCTACTTGTTTTCTTGTCATGCAAAAACTTCGCCATTTTCAAAAGGATTTTCACATTTGAGAAATTCAATGGGGGAATTTTAAACAACATACAGATGTTACCCTATCAGGCAAAAACTGTAGAGACTTTACCGGTGTAAATAAGGGCTTATTTCTGAAACACCAATGTACACATTATTTATATTAACACAAACATTAAAGGCGGATGCTCTTGGTATTCAATCACATCGAAAAACATTGCGGATTTTGCAGTAAAATCCCGATTTCAAGTAAGAATACCGGAACCCTACAATTCTTCAGGATACTAATGTTTGACACTCTATACTCCTTATGTATTACTTCTTTTTTGTAGAAAATGAGTTGTTTGTGGATTGTTTTTTAAAAAACCAGAGTAGTCACGAAATTTTATTACCTTTTAAACTGTTTCACTTCTTATTTTGATTTATTAGATAAAATGGAGAATTTTGAAAAAGCTGCAAAAAATGTTTTGTTAGGTTCCAAAAGAAAAAAAGATTATACATACCGTCTCTGTATGTAAACTATACGTAAACAGTTTACAAATGCATGCATGTTATCTGTTCTTAAAATAAACGGAAGTGTAGCTTAAGCATTTGTCACACTTGATGTGTTTATTTAAAGTATAACATTCGAAAGAACTGTACCTAATCTAATAAAAATGGCAGTATTTGTGTTTACATAATGGCAATGTTAAAATATAATCAATAACAAACATAATCTATATTAATAGAGCCGGATTTAGAGTTAGTGGGCCCCTAGGCTGATTATGTAGTGCAGGGCCCCCAACTTTAGGAGGAGGAGGGGGGGGGTCCCTGAAAATTTCGTCGTCCCCCCCCCCCCCCCTCCAGGTGTTAAAAATAGGTCTTCAAAAATAAGTAAAATGTACTAATTTTTTTAAACATTCGATGCTTATCATGGCTCCGAATACTTAAGTTTCAATTTTGAAAAAGACATGTACTTAAAAATGAGTACGATGGGTAAAAATGAATAAAAAGATCAGATGCTTGCCTACATAGGCTGTCTTCATAAATCACTTTCAATAAATATTTACAATTACAACCATGATTTACCGGGAATCGAACACACACCTGCAGGCACCGCTGTACGGAGCCTTATCCGTTGTACTACCAGGGCGACGTGAAAAAGTTATATAAACAGAAAAAAAATTATAAAGACGTGCCAAACGATTCGGAAGTAAGATAATTGAACTGCAATAGTTCAGTTTCCGTTTAAGCAATCGACATCAAATAATGTGGAAGACCATCTTCTGAACAACTGTTTTAAGTTTGCCAGGTCGCTTTGTTAATATGGCTTGAACAGAAGCTGAGGTTAGCAATATTAAATGACACTGCCCATTTTTAAAAAAGTACCATTACTTAAATTTAAGTACGGCGTCCCCCATTAAAGATGCAATTGTACTCAAAGAAAAACGAGTATGTTCAGGAACTGATTTTTAAGTACCTTTTTTTCTTACAGTGCAGTTTGCCATGTCATTTTGTTAAGATGGCTTGAATAGAAGCTGAGATTAGCAATATAATATCACACTGCTCATTTTTTAAAAAGTACGATTACTTATATTTGAGTACGTCATCGCCCATTTACGATGCAATTGTACTCAAGAAAAACGAGTATGTTCAGGTACTCATTTTTAAGTACTATTTTTTTACAGTGCAGTTTGCAGGTAACTTTGTTAAGATGGCTTGAACAGAAGCTGAGATTAGCAATATTAAATGACACTGCCCATTTTTAAAAAAGTACCATTACTTAAATTTAAGTACGGCGTCCCCCATTAAAGATGCAATTGTACTCAAAGAAAAACGAGTATGTTCAGGAACTGATTTTTAAGTACCTTTTTTTCTTACAGTGCAGTTTGCCATGTCATTTTGTTAAGATGGCTTGAATAGAAGCTGAGATTAGCAATATAATATCACACTGCTCATTTTTTAAAAAGTACGATTACTTATATTTGAGTACGTCATCGCCCATTTACGATGCAATTGTACTCAAGAAAAACGAGTATGTTCAGGTACTCATTTTTAAGTACTATTTTTTTACAGTGCAGTTTGCAGGTAACTTTGTTAAGATGGCTTGAACAGAAGCTGAGATTAGCAATATTAAATGACACTGCCCATTTTTAAAAAAGTACCATTACTTAAATTTAAGTACGGCGTCCCCCATTAAAGATGCAATTGTACTCAAAGAAAAACGAGTATGTTCAGGAACTGATTTTTAAGTACCTTTTTTTCTTACAGTGCAGTTTGCCATGTCATTTTGTTAAGATGGCTTGAATAGAAGCTGAGATTAGCAATATAATATCACACTGCTCATTTTTTAAAAAGTACGATTACTTATATTTGAGTACGTCATCGCCCATTTACGATGCAATTGTACTCAAGAAAAACGAGTATGTTCAGGTACTCATTTTTAAGTACTATTTTTTTACAGTGCAGTTTGCAGGTAACTTTGTTAAGATGGCTTGAACAGAAGCTGAGATTAGCAATATTAAATGACACTGCCCATTTTTAAAAAAGTACCATTACTTAAATTTAAGTACGGCGTCCCCCATTAAAGATGCAATTGTACTCAAAGAAAAACGAGTATGTTCAGGAACTGATTTTTAAGTACCTTTTTTTCTTACAGTGCAGTTTGCCATGTCATTTTGTTAAGATGGCTTGAATAGAAGCTGAGATTAGCAATATAATATCACACTGCTCATTTTTTAAAAAGTACGATTACTTATATTTGAGTACGTCATCGCCCATTTACGATGCAATTGTACTCAAGAAAAACGAGTATGTTCAGGTACTCATTTTTAAGTACTATTTTTTTACAGTGCAGTTTGCAGGTAACTTTGTTAAGATGGCTTGAACAGAAGCTGAGATTAGCAATATTAAATGACACTGCCCATTTTTAAAAAAGTACCATTACTTAAATTTAAGTACGGCGTCCCCCATTAAAGATGCAATTGTACTCAAAGAAAAACGAGTATGTTCAGGAACTGATTTTTAAGTACCTTTTTTTCTTACAGTGCAGTTTGCCATGTCATTTTGTTAAGATGGCTTGAATAGAAGCTGAGATTAGCAATATAATATCACACTGCTCATTTTTTAAAAAGTACGATTACTTATATTTGAGTACGTCATCGCCCATTTACGATGCAATTGTACTCAAGAAAAACGAGTATGTTCAGGTACTCATTTTTAAGTACTATTTTTTTACAGTGCAGTTTGCAGGTAACTTTGTTAAGATGGCTTGAACAGAAGCTGAGATTAGCAATATTAAATGACACTGCCCATTTTTAAAAAAGTACCATTACTTAAATTTAAGTACGGCGTCCCCCATTAAAGATGCAATTGTACTCAAAGAAAAACGAGTATGTTCAGGAACTGATTTTTAAGTACCTTTTTTTCTTACAGTGCAGTTTGCCATGTCATTTTGTTAAGATGGCTTGAATAGAAGCTGAGATTAGCAATATAATATCACACTGCTCATTTTTTAAAAAGTACGATTACTTATATTTGAGTACGTCATCGCCCATTTACGATGCAATTGTACTCAAGAAAAACGAGTATGTTCAGGTACTCATTTTTAAGTACTATTTTTTTACAGTGCAGTTTGCAGGTAACTTTGTTAAGATGGCTTGAACAGAAGCTGAGATTAGCAATATTAAATGACACTGCCCATTTTTAAAAAAGTACCATTACTTAAATTTAAGTACGGCGTCCCCCATTAAAGATGCAATTGTACTCAAAGAAAAACGAGTATGTTCAGGAACTGATTTTTAAGTACCTTTTTTTCTTACAGTGCAGTTTGCCATGTCATTTTGTTAAGATGGCTTGAATAGAAGCTGAGATTAGCAATATAATATCACACTGCTCATTTTTTAAAAAGTACGATTACTTATATTTGAGTACGTCATCGCCCATTTACGATGCAATTGTACTCAAGAAAAACGAGTATGTTCAGGTACTCATTTTTAAGTACTATTTTTTTACAGTGCAGTTTGCAGGTAACTTTGTTAAGATGGCTTGAACAGAAGCTGAGATTAGCAATATTAAATGACACTGCCCATTTTTAAAAAAGTACCATTACTTAAATTTAAGTACGGCGTCCCCCATTAAAGATGCAATTGTACTCAAAGAAAAACGAGTATGTTCAGGAACTGATTTTTAAGTACCTTTTTTTCTTACAGTGCAGTTTGCCATGTCATTTTGTTAAGATGGCTTGAATAGAAGCTGAGATTAGCAATATAATATCACACTGCTCATTTTTTAAAAAGTACGATTACTTATATTTGAGTACGTCATCGCCCATTTACGATGCAATTGTACTCAAGAAAAACGAGTATGTTCAGGTACTCATTTTTAAGTACTATTTTTTTACAGTGCAGTTTGCAGGTAACTTTGTTAAGATGGCTTGAACAGAAGCTGAGATTAGCAATATTAAATGACACTGCCCATTTTTAAAAAAGTACCATTACTTAAATTTAAGTACGGCGTCCCCCATTAAAGATGCAATTGTACTCAAAGAAAAACGAGTATGTTCAGGAACTGATTTTTAAGTACCTTTTTTTCTTACAGTGCAGTTTGCCATGTCATTTTGTTAAGATGGCTTGAATAGAAGCTGAGATTAGCAATATAATATCACACTGCTCATTTTTTAAAAAGTACGATTACTTATATTTGAGTACGTCATCGCCCATTTACGATGCAATTGTACTCAAGAAAAACGAGTATGTTCAGGTACTCATTTTTAAGTACTATTTTTTTACAGTGCAGTTTGCAGGTAACTTTGTTAAGATGGCTTGAACAGAAGCTGAGATTAGCAATATTAAATGACACTGCCCATTTTTAAAAAAGTACCATTACTTAAATTTAAGTACGGCGTCCCCCATTAAAGATGCAATTGTACTCAAAGAAAAACGAGTATGTTCAGGAACTGATTTTTAAGTACCTTTTTTTCTTACAGTGCAGTTTGCCATGTCATTTTGTTAAGATGGCTTGAATAGAAGCTGAGATTAGCAATATAATATCACACTGCTCATTTTTTAAAAAGTACGATTACTTATATTTGAGTACGTCATCGCCCATTTACGATGCAATTGTACTCAAGAAAAACGAGTATGTTCAGGTACTCATTTTTAAGTACTATTTTTTTACAGTGCAGTTTGCAGGTAACTTTGTTAAGATGGCTTGAACAGAAGCTGAGATTAGCAATATTAAATCACACTGCTCATTTTTGAGAAAGTGCAATCACTTAAATATGAGTACGTCACCGCCCGATTAAGATGCAATTGTACTCAAAGAAAACGAGTATATTCAGGTACTCACTCATGTATGTTCAGGTACTGACTCACGTATGTTCAGGTACTGACTCACGTATGTTCAGGTACTGACTCACGTATGTTCAGGTACTCAAGTACCATTTTTATTTACAGTGCAGAAATATAAAGAAGAACTCAAAGCAGCCATTAGAAATATATCGGTCATTTTTTCACCAAAAGTTACCGAAATAGAGATCGCTCCTGAGATAATGGAAGAGATAAAAGGAACCATGTCAGGGTAACACCTCAGATCACTAAAAGGTGCCCCCTATGCTACACCCCTCACGGAACGCTTTATTATTTCGTTTTTAGGGACGTGGAAAACCCGGTAATTCATCATCGCAACGTATTAAAACGGTTTTAGGAAGCAATTATCTAAAAGTAATTATGTTGGGGTCGCAGGGTGAACCTTTCGAGGGGTGGTCCGAACACTGTAGCACTGTAATTTTAACTTATTTCCCTCAAAAATCGGTATTTTAGGTTATATTTATAGCGACTTTGGGATCGAAGCCTGTGATTTGTCCATTATATGGGCAGCGCTATGCACACATTTAATTTTAATAAGCAGCGACTATGTAAACAAGTGTATGGTAAACAGTCGCTTATACCTGGGTGTCCAATCTTTTTAGGCCTCGGAACGCATTTATAAAAAGGTTATCTGTATCCATGTAGCCAGAAGACGTTCCAACAACACTATAAATGTGATGGGTAAAATAATATGATAGTTTTTTTATTGGGTAAATTAGACGTGGGGTTTGGGCTACGGATAGGGTTCTTTGATGATCTAGACAAGGAATGGCCATTTGTGTTTTGGTGTAACAAATTTAATTAAAAATGAGAATTACACACAGCACATACATAAAATTGAATATAGGACAATATGCAAACATGCATGATGAAGTCTGGCTCTCGACTGACGATTTCACTCACAAACCAGAAAAGGGCGCTACAGTCGCTATAGAGGGCGCTTCGTAAACAGGGTGTTACATACGTACAATTTCGGGTGTTTTCTTAATTTTTCATTGTTTCAAAATGTTATATTGCCATCGGAATTCAGTTTAATTTTTCCTTCAAAATTTTTTTTTTCTTCTCGTTGCACATAAATTGAAGGTAGTTTTGTTCCAAGTCCTATTTTGAGATAGAATGTTTTTGTAACTTTTAAATGAAAAAGAACATTTTGGTGCTTAGTTTCGCAATTTTACGGTGCAACCACGGATACCGTTTAGGGGTGAAACGTTACACCAAAACTCATAACGTTGCAGAAAACTCAAAATTCGAGTTTTCTTTAGTAGTATATTTGTACCGAAGCTGGCAACCCTCTAAACGCAGGATCACAACTTTTTTACTTTTCTTTCCTCCGATCGGACACGAACCAGGAATCCTCTGATTCATAGCTGAACGCCTTCAGCCACTGGGTCATGGAGGCCCTTGTTCGTCGTTGTCTTTCTTGGAGGAAATTCCTCGACTTGTTGATGTAGCGACAGCGAAAATTTCTTGTTGCAGTTAAAGAGGTTGAACCAATTATCGGTAAAACCTCCGCTTTTTTCCGATAAAGGATTTTTGGTTCAACGTAGATTCCACTAAAATATGGTGTGATTTGCTGCAGACCTCTGTTTTGCACCAAACAAAACTGAAACGTACACTGTAAAAAAGTACTTAAAAATGAGTACCTGAACCTACTCGTTTTTCTTTGAGTACAATTGAATCGTAAATGAGCGATGACGTACTCAAATTTAAGTAATAGTACTTTCTCAAAAAATGAGCAGTACGGTTTAATATTGCTAATATCAGCTTCTGTTCAAGCCATCTTAACAAAGCGACCTGGCAAATTTAAAATATTTGTTCAAGACGACCTGTGTCCGATTCCCGGTAAGTCTTGGATGTAATTGTTGATGCTTATTGAAAGTGATTTATAAAAACAGCCTATGTAGGCAAGCAACTGCTCTTTTTAATTATATTTACTCACTGTACTCATTTTTGAGTACATGTCTTTTTCAAAAATGAAATATTCGGAGCTATGATAAGCACCGAATGTACTGAAAAATCAGTATATTTTACTTATTTTTGAGTACCTATTTTTCACAGTGCAGTTAGGCCTTTAAAGTAAATTTAGTATCTCGTAGTTATATAAATTTATATAATGGGTCTTCAAAATGGCGTCTTCAACCTGATTACACGGTTAGTTTTGTTGCAAATTGTAAATGAAATTTCAATGTTCAATATGAATAAATCTTTTTAATGCGTAGAACTAAGTACACGCGGCTCACAGGCCTGATGAAATGAATGATTCAATAGACTTTCAATTTCGGCAATCCTTTGTGGAACTGTTTCGTAAAAAAAGATTTCCTACACCTATTTTCTACCACATTATTGTGAGAAAATAATGAACCAATCGAGAGTATTCCCAATTATTTGGATGGTGTAATTTCATTATAACTCTTTATATTACAGACGCATTTCACGGGTCCAGACTCTTCAAATCTTAAAACGGCTGTGACTTAAAAAACATCCTATTCAACGTTCGCTCTTTTGGCTGTTAAGTATTTTCGTTACGGTAAAAAGGTATTGAAGAAAATTGCAGGTAAACGTTCTTTCAACATTAACTGTGTTTGTGTCGGAGTAAAACACTTATGTGAACGAATGTCTTCTATTCAGCGTCAATTGTTCGCTGCGTAAGTAAAATGAAAACTCCGTCCTTAGCCGGAGAATTATGTTCTTGAAAACTTCCGACGCGAAAGCCGTCGACGGAATGAAAGAAACAAAAATTCAAACAAGCGCAAATTATCTTTTGTAAAAGTAATTTTCATAGAACCAAACCACTATGGCTTTTAAATCTCAGAATATTTTTTTTCAGTTTTAATAAAATAATCTTTAAAAAAAAAAAAAAAAAACGACTTTAAGTAAAATGCGCTAAAAAGTAAAAAATAATTTTTTAATTTTGCGAACGGGTTGAAAAATTTGAATCAGTTTTATACTAATTACAACTCTTTGAAATCAGCCCCTAAATTTAGGTATGATTTTTGTAAATTGGCACCAACTTCAAAATGTTGTAATAAGTATAAAACTAATATTAATAATTCAATTTTTTTAACTCGTTCATAAAATTAAAAATTATTTGTTACTTTTTAGCGCATTTTCCTAAAAGTAGGTCTTTTTTTTTTTTTAAATATTATTTTATTTTTTCCTTTTTAGTTTTTAATTTAGCAAGGGGCTTCTATCCCTGCTGTTATTCAATTCAAGTAACACCTTGTGCTCACATTTTGTCTGCATAATGTACATTATAAAACAATCCTTATTCTTGTCAATAAATACTTTGTGAAATAAATGACATTGTTGTAGAATCTTTATTCAACAATGAAAATATTTTTAAGTCGGATAAATAGTTTAAAAACTCCGGTTAATCGATATTTCCGGTAATATAACAGATGGATAACCGATTATTTGTTTGCAGTTTTTGCCTAAGTGGATTTTCCTCTATCCAACAAAAAGAGAATGTTCGAAATCAGACAAGATTTTTTTCAAACTGTCCGGTTAATTGAGAATTCCGGATAGTTAAATGCCGAATAAACGGATATGTTTTTCAAAAGGTGCCTAAGTGAAACATCCCCTATCCAACAAAAAGAAAATAACTGTCCAAATATCTGAATTAAAACAGAAATCTTGCTCGAACATATTGATTTGGTGGTGTTTTAGTTTAAAGTTTCTGGCGGTTTTATTTTAAAGTTTTGGTTGGCGCGCTGTTCAGTCGGCTAAAAATTGTTTCACACAAAAAAAAAAAAATATTTTCCAAGGAAAAGATAACTTTATGACGTCAGTCATATTGTTTCGATTATCTTTGTCTTTCTTTGAGCAAGCCTTAACTTTATGGACAGACTACTAATTGTAAGATTATCAAATAAACGAAAAAACTGCCCGATTTAAAAATGCCGATAACTTTGAAAGTTTAATTTTTTTGTGTTCCAGCATAAAATCTTTAAAAAATCTGCATTTCCACTTTAATCCAATGCTTGAAGTTTTTTTGCAGGTTTTATGAAAGAATTTAGAAAAAAAACTTTCATTGACCGCAGTGTTTTGTTTTTTTAAGTTTTAACCTTTAACACTCGAGACTTATTAGTTATTATTATAATATACACTAACAGATCGTAGGGCTGTGGCTAACTCTTTAAGTCCCAATCATATTTTTGCGTCGATTCTGATGAATGACAGCCTTTTGGCGACAATCATTGGCGTTTTATCGCAGGAGCCGTAAATTTATGACGTATCAATTTTACGTTATAAAAATGAATTATTTATCTACATGTATAAGTAAGAGATGTAAGAGATAATAGTAGTCTCCGTAGCGGAGCCATCTGATTTCTATAGGTCTCCGCAGCGGAGCCTACCGAGTTTTGAGGGATAATAAAAACTTAAAAATACTTTAGTTTTCTTACAAAATACCTTCAATTTCAAAGCTTTGATGAAGTTTTTACGCCGATTTTTTTGCCTCTTAATTTAGAACCATGGTCAGACGTCGGGGACAACACCTGAGCTGGCACTCCACGCACCTGTTGAGAAAGTTTTCTAACTTCAGTGGATGCATTTTTAACCGACTGCCCAGCGCGCCCACCAAAACTCCAAAATTAAACCGCCAAAAACTTTAAATTAAAACCGCCAACGCGCGCCAAGTCGAGAGGTTATCAATTCTTCTGTTATGTATTTTTTTTATGTATGTTTGCACGGGATTTCGGTTCTGCTTCAGATATTTTGACATTTTTTTTGTTGGATAGGGGATGTTTCAGTTCGGAGCAATTTGAAAAAAAAAATCGGTTACTATCCGGAATTCTTAATTAACCGGACCGTTTGAAAAAAAAGTGTTATCCCTTTTCGAAAATTCTTACTTTGTTGGATAGAGAAAAATCCACTTAAACAAAATCTGTAAAAAAAATAATCGATTATCCGGCTATTATATACCCGGAAATGTCGATTAACCGGAGTTTTTTTTAACAATTAAACCGTTTCAAAATGTTTTCATTGCTTAAGAGAAGTTTACAACAATGACATTTCGTTTACCCAGCATTTATTGCAGCATCATTATTATTATAGGGATTGTTTTACGGTATACATTGTTGAGACAAAATGTAAGCACAAGTTGTTACTTGAATTTCTTGGTGAATAATAGCAGGGGGCCAAACCCCCCGCTAAATTAAAAACTAAAAAGGGAAAAAAAAAATAATTTTTCTAAAAAAAAAGAAAAACTGACTTTAAGGAAAATGCGCTAAAAAGTAAAAAATAATATGTAATTTTACGAACGAGTTGAAAAAAATTGAATGACTTAATATCAATTTTATACTTATTAGAACTTTTTAAAGTTGGTACCAATTTACAAAAATCATTCCTAAATTTTGGCGCCGATTTCAAAAAGTTCTAATAAGTATAAAATTGATATTAAATAATTCAATTTTTTCCAACGCGTTCGTAAAATTAAAAATTATTTTTTACTTTTTAGCGCACTTTCCTTACAGTCGTTTTTTTTTTTTTTTTTAGAAATATTATTTTATTGTCTGATAAAAATCATTCATTACTAAACAACAATTCTCAATAAAATTTGCCAAATGGGCGAATTTCCGCCAAACATGGTAGTTATACAGTGGGACAAATGAACTTGTTAGGGGAGCATAAAATTCGTCCCCCCGCACCCCTGGGTGTTATTATTCGAGGTTTTGGTCTCTTTGAAATCACCGATCACAAGATTTCCCCCCCCCCCCCCCCCCCCCCCCCACATGCGGTGTCCCGAAAATAGCTTTTAATGCGGTGCCTTAAACGTATTCGGACTAGAAATGGGATCTAGGTAGGAGAAATTCAGTTTCCAAAACACCGCTTTAGGGGTGTTAAAAGTTTTTTTTTCTCGAGTAGAATCGTAAGAAGCCGAGTGATTTAGATTGATTGAGTGTTATTTCTACGAAACAGGAGTCGAGTTTATTGTGCTAATAAATCATTAGGAAAAGTCGGTTTTGCCATGGAAATAATGGATAGGATCTCGTTTTACGCTGAGTACCGTGAAGAACACTTTATTACGGGTGTATTTGAGGTTTTGTAAGAGAATACAAAGTGAATTGATGTCATCCATTATACTTCATCTGATAGTGTGCAATGATGCAATGGTAGTTCGACACCCCGGATAAATTTATATGAACGCCTTTATGAATGTATTCAAATAGGGGAATTTATCATCAAGTGATTGTATTGACAGCTTTCGAAATATAAAATAGATTTACCTTTTTACCAAAATGAAAAAAAACTATAAGAGACACATGAAAATAAACCTCCTAAATGCCCTGTTCACTTCTTATGCATCAATTTATGCATTGCCAATTTTAACATTCAACAGTCGCGTAGTCAAGGGAGAAGTACCGGGCTAGGATCTCATCCGCATTTTAAATTTGTCCTCACCCTTTCTTATTTCTTTACATTTAATTCAACCCGAGACAAAAATATTAATATGCCGCGTGTATGCCCTTCGTATGCCAGACCGATTGCTCGTATGCGAGATGTATGCCAAACATGGCATCGAACTGATGACCGCGGAGCCGGTATGCCCGGTGTATGCGAACGATATATGATTCCGATTTCGATCTAATTTATTGCGACATTAATGTTTACAACTATATAATTGTGAAATTTGATTTTTAAGTATCTCTAGTTTAATTTATTTAAAGTTTTTTTATATAACCACATATCATTTTTTGACTTCCAACAACAGAATTTATGCTGGAGATTTAAGAGCATTTTAAATTCGTTATCACCCTTCCTTAGTTCATTACATTTAAAAGCATATTTATTCAATTTATTTTTTAAAAAAATTTATGTACCATAAATAATTTTTTTACTTCCAACAACAGAATTTATGCTGGAGATTTAATAGCATTTTAAATTCGTTCTCGTCCTTCCTTATTTCATTAAATTTAAGGGCATATTTAATCAATTTATTTAAAGTTTTTTTTAATATAACCATTATATATTTCTCGTTCGAGTTGTGCAGTCGATTTTTATTTGAAATCGTCCTCATTTTTGACGAAATAAATTTCGTGGAAAAAACAACAACGAAATAAATGTCTTTAATTAGACGGAATATGTAATTGGAGCATTTTGCAGACAACTGTTTCGTCAAAAATTATAAAATTTTCTTAACAATGGGCATCCATTTTTAACAGTGCTCTAAAATTGCACTTCGTTGATGTATTAAAAAAAAGTATCTTCAATAGACACACGTGCAATTAAATTACATTTGTGCATGGTATAAATTACGCAATAACACTCTATTTTGTCCCATTGGTGAAAATAGAACAAAACAGATGGTCATTTTAATTGAAAGGCTCCCGATAGAAATTACAGCTTTCCACGGTCCATGAATAAGTATCGGGCCACATGAAAATTTACCGTACGTGACGATTTTAACAATTACAATGCATTGAACGGCTCCGCAGACAGGCACACATGTTGATTAATGTTCAAGAATCGACAGATCCAAGTGTGCTCATGGTTATGCACAATGTGCAAGGTGGCCGCAGGGGCCTGTTTTAAACAAGAGAAGCTGATAGAGACATTTAATCATTTGCTGGCCTCCGGGCGTGGATCTGTTATAATTAATCAATGTTTCTTTCTGCCACCTGTTTAAAAAAGAAATTGGATATCTTGCATTGGATCAATGGGAATATCATTTTCACGATAACGTATAGTCGCAACCTGAAATCCTGACAACTTACCATTCAGGCGCCATGTTGTGAAAGTGATTATTGTCAACTTAAAATTTCAGATGAGCCGGATGTGATAGTCGTTTTGGAATATTAATATTTTATCTGGTCTGAGACTAGGTGCTTTTGACCTGCTTAGCAGGGGCCTTTGCACCGTAAAAAAAAAAATAAGGTAAATATGAATACCTGAACCTACACGTTTTTCTTTGAGTACAATTCCATTGTAAATGAGCGATGACATACTCAAATTTAAATAACCGTACTTTCTCAAAAAAGAGCAGTGTGATTTAATATTGCTAATCTCAGCTTCTGTTCAAGCCATATTTACAAAGCGACCTGACACACTTAAAATAGTTGTTCAGAAGATGGTTTTCCACATTATATGATATCCATTACTTAAATGGAAACTGACTCATTACAATTTATCTTAATTCCCATTCTTCTGGCACACCTTTTTAACATTTCTTTTGTTTATAACTTATTCACGTCGCCCTTATTGTTTAAAGACTGCGTACTGCGATACCTGAGTATCTGGGTTTGATTCCCGGTAGCTTAACGGATAAGTCTCTGGACAGCGGTGCCTGCAGATGCGGGTTCAATTCCCGGTAAGTTTTGGTTGTAATTGTCGATATTTATTGAAAGTGACTTATGAAGGCAGATTACGTAGGCAAGCATCTACTATTTCTATTCATTGGCCTTATTTTTAGTACATGTCTTTTTTTAAATTGAAACTTATGTATTCGAAGCCATGATAATCATCAAATCGGAAAGTTCCAATTGCGGCCCATGGTAACCTTTTGTCTGGGCGATAAAGAATTGTTTTCTTCTTTGAGAATATGGTAAACCCGGCTCTCTTCGGCCGCAAATGGGCTATTGCCCATCAAATGTACGCAAAAAGGTGTATATTTTACTTATTTTTGAGTAACAGTGTAAGGCAGTCAAATATAACTGAAAATAAAACATTGGTTATAGCACAGCATGTGGTGCTTGAAGAAGTTGCAAATATAAGCAAAGATGGCCTAGTTGGTAAGATAACTGGGTAAAATTAAAAAAAAAAAAACATAACTGAATAAATGACCGAATTACTTTTTAGAAAATCTATATATTCATACATAAAGAATAGTGTTTGTGGGTTTGTTTTTTATATAAAACTACAATTTTATTTCAAGCTTTATGAAAATTTGCAATTATTGTATAAAAATTGCAATCTTGCCCTTCAAAACAAGAGGAAGGTCAAGTTTGTCTACATGAATCCCCTTCCCTTAAAGCAGAAGATACTTAGTTCAAAAACCCCCAGATGGCGCCATAGTGAATAAATAGGCCAACACTCTACGCCCCGGGGCAACGCCGGGTATTTCAGCTAGTTAAATATAAATTTTTAAGCCATTGTCTCCTATATTTGTACAGCAACATGTTTAAACTTTTTTTTAATAATAATCACCGATTTAAGAGTTAATTCACACAGTATAAAACACTTAGGGAATTAAGTAAACTAATCTGTAGATGTATTAAACTTTCGAGAAAAGACAAAATAAATTCAAATGAAGCTGTTTTAAAGTTTTGTATATAAGGCACATCCGTGCGTCGGCATTAGAAAAATCGGATGATTAAACAGTAATGAAAAACTTAGAACTGAAAAGTTAAATGTTGATTATTATTATTAGAAAAGCGCTAAAAACTTTATAAGTTATATATCATCTAGTAAATGAATGACATATTCACAAGACAAAAACACGTAAGAAATTTATAAACAGACACACGATTTAAAGTTTTAAAAGACTAAACTTTATAATAGAAGTAAAATAAAATAACCGTCGGTTCGGGCGACACCTTAAATTCTAAAATCATAGCAAATTGTGTAATTGAAAAAATAAACTAGTATCACTAAAAATAATTTAAAGCTTAAGATATTAATTTTTAAATCGCTTCTTAAAAAATTAATAAAACTTTCAAATTTATTTTATTTTATTTATTATTTTACTTTTTTATTCGCATAAAAAGTTTCCTCTAGCTGTTAGGAAAATATTAAAATTGTAAAGTTTGTTTGTAACTGCAAGACACAGTAGGCTCGATAACTCGAATTTTTCGATATCTCGAAAAAAATCTATTTCCCTGCACCTTCATTACTTATTTAATGTAATTTTATCTCTTTAATTCGAAGTTTTTCGTCGTTATTTTCGATAACTCGAAGTTTCCTCACAACTCAAAATTTTGTTTTCCTCTCAAAATTACGGATTTTGAAGAACCTTTAGCATATATGTAATTGCCACGTTCTTTATCAGTTATCTTTCTTATTGTGCGTTATTGAAAGGGTATAATTACAATGTATTCCTACCTGTGCCTCACCCTTTTGTTTGAATGTCGCCAGACTGGATTCCCTGAACTGTATACCCTCCTCTTTAACGCAGAGTCAGTCCAACAAGGGAAAATTAATGATTTATCGTCCCTCAAGCCAGCTGGCGTTTTCGGTAAAGTGCGAGTCACTTTCTTGGAACATTACCGACCTTCCAGAAAGCAACTCACTTAAAATATGAAGACGACACTCGACCCCAACTCATTTTTGTTTAGGCAATGCACTCTCTATAGCAGCATTTGATGGGATATCGCTCTCAGAAGAAGAATGATAATTAAGAATGCTAACCTCCTCCAAAGATAACTTTGTAAGAGGCTCTATCTTCGATAAAATCTATGCGTGCATTCATTGAATCGAGGCCGGAAATGAAAACACCAGAGACATTTCAAGCAATCGTGCATTTGGAAAATATAATTGATTTCGAAAAAAATAGAAATACTTACCAAACTATTTTAGATAGATATGTTAAATAAAGTCGTGTAAGTATACTAGTATTTATTTTTTACCAAAACAGCTTTTTTATAGAATTTTCGATAACTCGAATTTTCGATATCTCGAATTTTTATACACTTCCCTTCGAGTTCGAGATAACGAGAGTTGTCTGTAGTTTATTTTTGTTTCCAATACATCTATTGTGTAACTTTTAATTCAAAAATATTTTAATAAATATATTTTTTATCACCAACGCTTTAGATCAACGATATGGTCAAACGTGGGATGGTCTGAAGCGGTCTGGGTATCTCATAAAAATATTTATTTATTATATATTTTTTGAAGGGCACGGATAATTTGGGAAACATCAGTTTGTTGATGCGTCGGTCACTAGACGAGAATCAAAATAAATTAAAGCAGATTTTTACGGGTTTAAAAAAAAAAAGTTCAGCGGTCTTTGGCGATTATTATTGAGTGTCGCTGTTAGATAGTTATAAAATAATTTACGCGTTATATAATAGACGCGTTATAAAATAATTGTTTCCCACTAGAACTGCTTATCGCGAAATTATTCCGACACTAATCCAGCAACTAATATCTCCACCATCTTCCAAAACTCATCCCTTGGCTGTCAGGTTGGCGATGAGACACTGCGCCAATGAGGTATTGAGGCAACCCTTCGTTCTTGGGAACTTTTCGACGAGATTGATGCCGCTTCGGTAATGTTTTCATTCGGGGTTCCGTCACTGCGCCATACCGGGGTGTCCCGCTCTCCACATAGAATACGTTTAACACGCGTGTTGTGTTCCTCTTCTGCATCTACATCTATATCTTTTTTCACTGCAACTAATTTATTCTTTGGAATGTGGATTCCTCGGAATTTGAATTTCACTTCAAGAAGAAAACATGGAATTATTTTGCCACTGTTGGAATCGGATAAAATTTAAATGTATCAACGGAGTTCATAGATAACTTAGAATAATGTAAACCTGCATTGAAACGTTGAATAGCTGTGTATAATTTGTTATTTTATTTTGATCCTTAAAAAATATTATTCAATTGTGGAATACGCCTTTCTAAAAATACGTTTGAGGATACTTAATCGACTTGTCATTAGAAGAAAAATAATTTACAGAAGATATTTAAATACAAATTTACAAGATACATTTACAAAGAACAGCACTGTTCCCAATGCAGAAGAAGACACCATAGAACTTTAGAAATAATATTTCATTTAAAGCATAAATATTGAAAAGAATTCCCTGTACGGGAAATTCTCGGACTGCAATACATATTCCAATATCTCAATTTCATGTACAACAGCCATGTTAATTTACAATTGAGAGTTCAATCTTCTAACATGGGTTGAGTCTACCATCTCTCAACCAAAAGATATCCAGCGCTACATAACGCTCCCATGTGTCTGGGACCATGCAGCGCTACATGTGGAGGTACTTGGCCCTGACCGTGGCTCTATGCCTGGTGGTGAGTGTGGCCTACTTGGACGTGCAGGCGCGCTACCGGACTGTACCGGACGTCAGGGATTTGGAAGAGTGGAATGGCTCGATGAGGCGCCGGACTCTGATGCAGGGACGGGATTGGTGGAGGAATGCGGACGATCAGTGGTCAGCTGATGAGAGCGTGTCGGAATTGTTCGAAACAGACGAGAGGTAAGGGGTTTTAGAAATATCGACTCCTTCGGGAGATTTATCACTGTAAATGTAATCGGTAATCATAATGTGCCCTGAAAAACATTCCCTTCAAACTGCATGCATTTTTGGGGAGCAAATATTCAAAACTTTGGTGTGTCACATTAAGGTGATTCCAGAGAAAATTCAAATAATTTTTCCTAAATGCATTGAGTCATGTATAGATCAGAGGCGATTCAAGAAACGTTTTAGACACAAGCAAGATGTTGATTTTAGTACCCTCCTCAAATTTTGCTAAAAGATATATTGCTATATCACCAGGCAAGTAGGTATAGATTTTTCATGGGGGGTGGTTCAGTACCAGAGCAACGGATTACTTTGGGTAGCTTATAACCCTCCCCCCCCCCCCCCCCTATATTTTTAACTTATGATTATTTTTATTCAAGTAAGCAGAGATACGTCGGCATATAAATATAGAAATAGCAACAGTTATCATTTATTGTTCATGAAATCGTTACCAATATCAATCATTAACTATTTTTAAAATTAGTAACTATCACTCCCTAATTTTGAAATTCAGAGAACAAATTTAAATTTTAAGATTCCTTTGTTTAGAATAATATATTATTTTTGTTACAACTTGTTTATACGGCACCGTTTCGCAATATTTCACATTTGTCAAAAAAAAATTGAAATTCAAATGCTATATATAATGAAACACGATGACATAGAATTTCCCAAGTGCAACTCAGCTTAGGTGCTGTCGTCGTCATCTGACCATGGTTCAAAAATACGAAGCATCGTTCCCGGGTCTTTCCTTACAGATAGTCCCCAACCAAACCAAACCCGCATGCAACTCAACAAGAAATATTTTACTAGAAATTGAAATGCTTCTAGTTTTTTAAAGTATTTTTATGATTTCGATTCTTAATTTTTTTCTTGACTTTCAATGAGAGGGGATTGAACCCCCTGAACCACCCTCTTATCTACGTGCCTGTATATCACCACAGGGGCGGATTTATGGATAGGCTGCAGCCTAAAGCCCCGCCCCACACACCAAAAAAAAGAGTCAACTTGCGGAAAAAATTATTAAAGAAGAATGTAATAATACAAATCCTAATGAAAAGTGTGTACTACAATCTTTTTATGAGGGAGAAAATTTCTACTTTTCTTAACAGATTTGTACAGTGTAAATATATCCTAATATTTTTATGTTCTTTTAAAGAAATGGGTTTAATTTGTGATAATTACAATGGCTTTGTTTTACTTTTTTTATTAGTTGTTTTTGTTTTCTTACATTTTTATTTTGCTTAGATCCATATGAGGGTAGTACAAAGACGAGTGCAATATTTTATTATCATTTTCATAGATTCCAGAATGCCATTGCACTTTGAGATTCATTAAAAAAGCAAACATTACAACACAGTATTGGAAATTTGCAACAAAAAAAAAAGTTTATCCCAATTTCATATGCACATTTATGGCAGTAAAATTTGCAGTTCTGGAATATATATTTTTTTTTAAAAATTCGTCCGTCACCCATCCTTAATTTTTGTGGGAGTCGAAATTTTCTGGAGACCGTTCAGCCTAGGGGCCCACTAACTCTAAATCAAATATAAAAACTTTATTTTATTATCAAATTTTAACAAAAGTTAATAAAATTATATATTAATTTACAGATGTTGTGTAATATTTATTCACTAGCCAGTGCAGTTTTGAAGAAGAATCCAATCTCAGTCTTCTTTTTACAATTTAAATACTTGCATTTTTGCGTCGCATTTTAACTGCTAATTCGTTTTCCCAGAAATGTTTACAAAAACTATTACCCTTGCTGAGACGATTCTCCGCTTCTTTTTTTGCAACAACATTTATCAATTTAATGGCTTATTATTCATAGAGTACTTAATACACTGTGTATTTTACAACAGTTGAATTTAATTTTAAAAAATAACACATCACTTTTATTTAGTCAGCAAAAAAGATTCAATTCGACCTTCAACTTTCCGGAGGAAAAAAATGAAGCATCTCTGTATAATATTAAAAATAATGACTTTAAATTTTTTGTAGTATCTATGGGAATCGTAATTTTATTAAATACATTACACTGTGGTTTCAGTTTATCCTTTTCATCACGTACTCAGCATATAATCGATTTTGCATAGTTTCTAACTGAAAGGATTTTACTTCACCTGCTGTTTGAAGGAAGTGTTTTTCAGGGCACAAACACTTTGTTTTATAATTAAACAGCAAACATTCTGTTAGTGTTTTGCAATATGAATCAGCGTTGAAGTCGTCTTCTTTAGCGCGCTTAAATTTCGAGAAAAGCATTTTTAGAGAAAATTCCCATCATACAAAATGAAATCATATAACATTTTGTTGTAGATGAGGATTTAATGGTTTTAAATATTTTATTTTTCACTTTTTTTTTTCGTTTGCCAAAATTTGGCGCCCTTTTCAGCCAGGCGTCCCAAATGACCGCTTGTGTCGCTTGGGCTTTAAACACTCTTTTGAACAGATTAGAGTAGTTAATTTCAATGAAGCAAATTGTGTTTTGGTTGAATAAAATAGTTAATTTCGGAAGAAAATTTGAAGGCGAATTCAATCATGCAATAATATAATTTTTTGAAATTTTGGACAAAACATGTTTTGAATGTTTGCTCTTCAATTATAAAACAAAGTATTTGTGCCCTGAAAAACACTTCCTTCAAACAGCAGGTATATTTAAAGAGCAAACATTCCAAACGTATTTTGTCACATTTAGGTGATTCATATGAAAATGCAAATAACATTTCATTGTCTCATGTACAGATTCCACTATTTGGGAGTTCAATTTCAGATCAACAAAACGTGTTTTTGAAGAACAAAATACTTCATTTCTGATATAAAATTTAGAGGGGAATACGGGGAAGTAATAATTTTTAGAAGTTTTGACCAAATATGTATTGAATGTTTGCTCCTCAAATATGGGTACAGTTAAACGTCCATTTTGTGTACCTAAATGGCAACATTAAATTAAATTTATTTTTTAATTCATGAAAGTTTTTCCTGTAATTTTTATTTTAAAAGCAACAATCAAAACTGTATTAGGTCATGCAACGCTCATGTTTTTGGTATAATCCTCAAAATTGACTTCATCTGGTAAATTACCATAGAAAAGTAACCAAATAATAAAAGAATATTTATGTACTTATTTAAAGTTACATTTGGTTATATACTAACAGCGGTTACATTTTAATTTTAAAATACCTAATGAAACTTCAAAGAAAAAAGTTTGAATGGATTATGTGAATCTAGACATTAGACGATAGAAAATGTCTTTTATTAATTTCTGTAAAGCATCGTTTCATTAAAATCCTTAAAAAATTAATAACAATAAAATTATTTAATAAAAAATAAATAATAATATGTACTTAAAAGTTAAAATCCTTAAAAAAAATAATAATAATAATTGTTTATATATTTATCCATTTGAAATTTTTGCAAAATATATAAATGTAATATTAATTAGATAGTATAAAATTACGTTTGAAAATTTAAATTACATTAAAAAAAAAAAAACTTTCAACATTTTATAAGAAATATTGTTAATAATAATAATACGCAACTTGTTTTTTTTTACCACGATAGATTTAACATGCACTTGTAATCCTCTACACGGCGGATTATTTTTGGTGCTCTAAAAAATCTGATTATCAAATCGCTACACACAGGCTGCTAATCGATAACGAGTGTTACCTTCAGTCTTTAATAACTTCCTGTTTTGCCGAATGTATTTAAATTTTAAAGCAGAAATCGAATTGAAAAGCAGAATCGATTAATTAATGAGAATCGTTTTTAAAAAATTGCAAACTTTAAAAAAAAAACGTTACGCTAAAAATATTTTTTTTAATGTTCTTAAACACTATCCAAACCCCGATGTTAACTTTAAACCCACGCATTGTTTGTACGTTTCAGGACTGCTATTGGAATTTTTTGTAGTTTTATATTAACAGTTAACATTCCTGATATAACTTTAAATACTACAATTTATAAGAGCGTTGGTTCTTTTTTTTATCCTGCCTTAAAACTTTCTGATGTTTATAGAAACATTCCTTTCCTTTACGCGAATGGCCTAATTATAATTACATGTGCGGATTATTTTTAAATAACTCGTATATCGAAGGTAATTTATGAAAGTGTTCCTCAACAAATGATGAACAGAAAAAAGCTTATAATAATAATAACTTTTAGTTTTTTACCTGGGTACCTACAATGGTACTCTAAAAAAAACAATATGACGAAATAAATGCTTAGAATCGGTGTTTATTATATTAGAATGTTATATGCTAAGAATTTACTAAAAAATCACTCGTCAACTGCGAGCGATTATTTAATTGCATCCAACTCAGTGCTGCCAGGTCTCAGATTTCTCAATCGTCAAACTGAAAGTGAATAATTACCAAACTCGGATTACCACAATCCATGCAAAATCGCCAAATTGGCGATTATTGGCCAAAGCTGTTACCATGCTAACAAGTGAAAGGATAATTTGTGCAATTAAAAATTGCTCTGTGAGCGGATACAATTTGAGTTTTCCGATTGCATACAACTAAATACAATAGAACTCCAATTATCCGGATCATTTGGGACCATATCCCATCCGGATAATCGATTATCTGGATAATAGGAATATTCCCGAAAAAAAGGTTATTTCTTATTTAAAAAAACGAATTTTGCTTTAGTATGTAGTAATCTAATTTAATAACTATTAAAATAAATATCAGTGGCGGCTCGCCCACTACAGCAAGTACAGCCGGGCTGCACCTACATTCAGTATTTTAAAACTAAAACCATATATATATATATATATATATATATATATATACTTTACAATTTTCTTAAATGAAGATTAGAATTGAAAATGAAATTTCTACGGTAGTAAACAAAATCTCCGATAAATAGCAAGCCTGTTACCGTAATGTACAAAAAACTCCATTCAATCAAAAATTGCAGCTAAAAAGCGAAATTCGAAATCGGCTGCATCGTTGCCATGGCAACCTCTACGTAGTATGGAGATTCCTCCCCATGCTAATGAACTGCATTTGTGAGAAGGTACAGCCGAAATGGATTTTCTTGTTTTAGCTGCACTTGAGATTCGATATGCTGATTGGCCTGTCCGTGAAACATTTTTTTCGTGATACATTTACTGTGTGCTGTTGTTCCAGGACATGGTCTTGCTGTTGTTTCGTTACTTAAGTTAATATTAAAATTGACCGATTCGCGTGTTTAACAGAAAAGAGGATTGCTTTAATTTAAAAAAATTAGTAAGTGTTTTCTATTTTTTTCGCATGTTATCATTTGTATGGGTTGTGTATAATAAAGGGGGTGGGGGGGGGGGGGGATTCACATGATTTCGGCTGCACTAACATTTTCGATCACGGGCCACCACTGATAAATATCCTTCACCAATAAGATTTTTTTAATGTGGATTTTTCTCTGATTTTTTTTTCCAAAGTGATCTTGATCCTGATAATTGGCTTTGTTTGATTCGGATAAATAGAGTTCGAATAATAGAAGTTCTACTGTAATTTTTTTTATATAGTTTACTTGCATGGCCAATAGTTGCCAGTGAGTGGCTAGCCTTGCCGGGAACACATTCTTAAAACGTTGCGCATCAAAACTAAATATATTTGAATTCTAAACGTGTGTCAATACAAACACACTGTAAGAAAAAAGTGTACTTAAAAATAAGTACCTGAACTTACTTATTGTTCTATGTACAATTGCATCGTAAATGAGCGATGAAGTACTCAAATTTAAGTAATCGTACTTTTTCAAAATGAGCAGTGCGATTTAATATTGCTAATCTCAGCTTCTGTTCAAGGCATCTTAACAAAGCGAAATGACAAACATAAAATAGTTGTCAGAAGATGGTTTTCCACATTATTTGATGTCGATTGCTTAAATGGAAACTGAGTTATGAAACTCAATTATCTTACTTTCCATTGTTATGGCACACCTTTTTAACATTTATTCTGCTTATAACTACTTCACGTCGCCCTGGTAGTACAACGAATAAGACATTGGGTTGCGCTCCCTTAGGACCTGGGTTCGATTCCTGATAAGTCATGGTTGTAATTGTCGATATTTATTGAAAGGGATTTATGAAGGCAGCGTATGTAGGCTAGCATTTGCTCTTTTTATTCATTGTTACCCATTGTACTTATTTTTGAGTACATGTATTTTTCAAAATTGAAACTTGTGTATTCGGAGCTATGACATACATAGAATATATTCAAAAATAAGTACATTGTACTTATTTTTGAGTACCTATTTTTAACAGTGCAGGTAACGCAAACATAAAACCTCACACAAACAGCTGATGTTGCTGATTCCATAAAATTCTTCCCTTATTGTCTCATGAAAATATCTGCATCTCTCGCAAAAGAATAACGTTATCGCATCGCAATGTTGCGTGCACAAAAGGAACGCAAACAACAAGGCACAGGTACACACACTGCGCTTTATGTCACTGAATATACAAGCCGCCTTATCTTGTTGGCCGAATTAAGGATACAATAAGATCAAAAGCTTAGGATGCCGCATGCGCATTGTGGATTTCGGTGGATTTGCCTGTGTCAAAGGATTTTACTGAGTTTTAAGTCCTGTTGTTTTTATTCAGTTTGCTATTTATGAAAATGAGTGCGTGTGTATGAGATAGTCGCAAAAAAAGGTCAATTTTTTTTATGTGGTCATTTTTGTCACGTTTCGATTGCATTACAAAAATAGGGTGGCATTAAATAAATGAGTAGCCCAGATGCTATATGCAGTTTTATAACTTCTTCGAGTAAATCGCGAAAAATTGTTCAAATTAAACTCTTGCAATATTTTTTTATAATCCAATTTTTACTAAAACGTGTATGTTCTCAAGCTGCTGAATAAGTTGTAATCTAAATATTAATTATAACATAACTTGTTTTGCAACCGGATGAAAGCATTTAACAGGTTTAGCAAATGTATGTGTCGCCATCTTGTTTTTGTTTGAGAAGCAAAACCAGCTACATCCACATTCCTGCCAATCAGTAATCAAACTATTGCTGGCGCTCATGTTCACATTCGCTGGATATAGCTACTTTTGCTTCTGATGACTTCTTTTTTGAGTTTTTATTAGCAAAAACGAATTTTGTTCCTTTGCTGTTTCTCTAAAATTGAAGTCAAGTTTATAAAGTAGCTATTGGTACCAAAATCTAATTTTTCAAATATTTGGATATAACATGTTTTGCAACTGGACTACCTAAATATAATGTAAAACATCATATGTTTCAACTTCATCTAAAGCTTACAAACCAAAAAGCTTTTTATTCGTTATCGGTCCTAGAACCACAATCTTCCTCTTTGAAAATACATGTTATCTCTGAAACTCGGGTCGTGATAGCCTAGTTGGTACGGCACCGAACCTCGTGGTTGGAGTTTCTCGAGTTCGATTGCAGTTATGTCCAACTGAAGACTCACAATGTACTTAAATCTAAAATACACTCGCGTTGATAAAGCGTGGAAATTAGAGTGCGGTGCCACTCATTTCTGTTCTCGTCATTGAAAGAACAGTATTCTCGATTATTTCACTCTGGCTAGAATAGATTCTTAAACCGAAAATAATGCACCATTAAGTAGCTATAATGCAAGTATTATTTTCGTATTGATTCTACTCCATTTTGATATTTAATTGTGTTTTTATAGAATTTAATTAGTAGAAGCTATTTTAAAGTGCGTTCGGAAATGGTCGAAATGAAAAGATGAGATCGCCATTTCTTTTTTGTAGGTTGCCTTGAAATGTCGAATTTAAGCCTAGGTAAAACAACCAGTAAATTTAATCAGTCTCCAAAACTCCAACAACAGTGACAAATTCAGCTGATTTTAACTATTTCAACTATTAGAATTATCTAACAGCTTTATATTTTAAGAAAAATAATTCATAGCGGTCCATAAGAACATAAAAATAATGGACATACGACCTGATGTCGAGATTAAATAGAATAGAATAAAGAATCGCTTTTGCATTGGTGAACAAAAAGTATAATTTAGCAGGCGATATTTACTATAAACTACACAGTATATGTAACACATTGCTTTTGTTTATTCGACTGATGACGTCAAGTGCAGAGAATCCATTGTATTTTTCATTAGCACGTTCTTTGAAAGATACAAGGTACAGTTTGGGTCCGTGTTTATTGCAATCTTTGGATTCACAATTTATATGGATATCGTATTCATTTAAATGTTCTTATCGAGATATTTATAAAATTTGCATTTATGTAATCATGCGCTAACGTAGTTCAAAGACAAGAGAAGTTATAGAAAATAACTGGCATGAGTCAGATTGAAAATATTGTGATTGCATCGCATTTAACAAAAGAGAACTATGCAAGCTTATTTTCTTGTCAAGGAATAAAAGTAAAGTAAATGATATAAACATAAAAAAATATATATGAATAGGGGCATTACTCGTATGTAAGAATTATATATATTACGACGTTCTATGTCTTTATATTGTGCTTTTTTTCGTTCGAATACTTTCCAATTTTCTATTTCTTCTTCGCCAGATATTTTTTTATATTAGCTCCATCTCATTTAAATAATTTGTTATCGTTCGGTGTTCTTTACAAAACGTGAAATATTCTGTATTTTATAGAATTGTGTGGATAATGCTGACGATAGAAAGATTTTTTTTTCAGTCTTCCATTTTCTAAATCAATAGAAAATCTTTTCAACATATATCAAAGAACAAAATGAGTATTGCGTTTTGAGAAATGAAACATACGAAAAAAATATCTTATTTCCTATTACCTTTTACAATTTTAAAATAAAAATAAAATAAAGTACACATAAATATTTATCAATGAAATTTGATTTATTTTATTCATCTAAAAAATAAAACCAGAAGATAATAAAAAAGGAATGTTTAATGACAATCACTGAGCTAAAGTAATATAAACCCTGGAGTTAAGACTAAGCGTGCGCTTTTTTTCCACCGTGGCTCAAAAAGACAAGGTGGTAAAATGAGTTATATTTTTTATTCTGAATCTTTTTAATTTATTTAATAAATTACAGTTATGCAATTTAGAATGAAATATACCTGTACAGCCTGTGTTGATTCTGCAATTATGGAGGAAAAGCAAAAACACATTTTTCGAAGATGTCTCCGTGATTGGTGAATACAAACCATGTGGTTTTTATGCACCAATCAAGGAGGCCATCTTCGAAAAATATACTTTTGTTTTTCTTCCAGAATTGTAATCTCGACCGAGGTCGTACATAAGGTCTATAGAAAATTTATATTTTACTTTTGAGAATCTATTTTTTGTTTGTTAGAACAATTAATAAATTTTAGGTTTCTTAATTTTTATATCTTTTGAAATAATTTATGAAATCAGATATTTTTTTTAAGAAAGGACAAGCATTTTCGGATTATAACTTATTATTTGAAACGTTTTTCAATCATGTAAAAAAATATTTTTGAAATGGCTATTTTTGTTATGATATAAAAATGAATAAAACGGACTAATAAACAAATAAACACATACGCACATACAAATATTTTTAAGCAATTATATTATTCAATGAAAGGAGATTCACATAGAATAAGCTATTTTCTAAAGATAAGTATTTCAAATAAAATATTACATCACTACATTTCATAGTGGTGTATTTACTCACATTAGAAAAACAAGCACCATTTCATTTTTACTTAACTTTTCAACAGCCAAGTTTTATCAGCCCAGCTTTTCATATATATAATACCGGACTCTCATATCATAACATTCCTTCTAAACCCCCAAAAGGACATAATAACGCTCTCACTTTAAATGGGCATAATAAGACATTAGTACCTGCACACAAAACGCTTTAACCTTCAGCAGCACCGCTTCGGATACAAAAGAATCGCGTTGTTTTCTTCCCAAGTCATTCTGTGTTATCTTTTATATCTTGGGTCGTTCTCATCTCTCCTGGGCTCTTTTCATCCCTTTATTGAAAAGACTTCATATGCAGTGGGATGAGGTGGTCCAGATGACCCCTTGCTTGCAATTATTACAGGGCCCACTTTTATGTTGTGAAACTGGGTTTTATAAACACCGGGTCTTCAAAACATTTGTGAATGTTTAGAAATGATCCATTATTTATCTTTCCATGTACCATAGAGTGTAATTGTCGTTGTATTGTTGTAATTTTTTTTTTTTTCGGTTGGCGGTATCGGCGGTTAAATCAGGGCTGTATTTTTAAAAGGTCGGGTGTGGTTATGCCCCCTAATCTCTGTTTATGCCTGGCTTTACATGAAAAGTCATCGCAACAAATCGCAAATTGGAGACGTGTTCCGTTCGTGTACCACCAGTTTTCCCTGCGATACAGAAAATTTTAAATTTCTTAAAAATATGCTCTATTTTAACACTATATTTGATGTCGATTGCTTAAATGGAAACTTAAGTTATTACAAATCAATTATCTTACTTCTCATTCTTTTGGAACACCTTTTTAACGTTTCTTCTGTTTATAACTTCTTCACGTCGCCCTGGTAGTACAACGGATAAGGCAGTGAGCTGCGGTGCCTGAGGATCTGGGTTCGATTCCCGGTAAGTCTTGGTTACAATTGTCGATATTTATTGAAAGTGACTTAAGAAGGCAGGGTACATGTCATTTTTGAGTACATGTCTTTTTCAAAGTGAAGCCTATGTATTCGGAGCTATGATAAGCATCGAATGTACTCAAAAATGAGTACATTTTACTTATTTTTGAGTAACTACTTTTAACAGTGTACATCGGCGCATTTCAGACGATTTATTCCCTTACTTTCAGGTGGGATTCGAACAAGAAGGGGGGCACAAAGCGCCGCCTTCCCGGGGCCATCATCATTGGCGTGAAGAAGGGCGGCACCAGGGCGCTCCTCGAAATGCTGAGGCTGCACCCCGATGTCGTGGCCCCTGGTCCGGAGATACACTTCTTCGACAGGCACTACGAAAAAGGGCTGCAGTGGTACAGGTGAGTGAAAATATAAGAAATATAAAATATATATCTAAATTCAAAGCAATTCATCCAACCGATTATCTCCAGAGCAAAAGAAGCCAAAACCGTAACCGTGACATTATAGCAACCAAATGACCCCCTGAGCTAGAATATAATATGTACCGGTGCGAGGACTCCCATTGAGCGACAATGTGCTTTACCGTACAGCGCGGATGTATACAATTCAGAAGAAAGGTTGAAAAAACATTCATCCTTGACTATGCGGGAGTTTCACGTAACGTCACAGAAAGATTTAAAACTGTTTTTTCGGTGCCTTTTGTCTTCTTTTTCTTGTAAGTAAGAAAGTAAGTAAGTATGGTAAAATTTTAAATGTGTAACATTTAATGTATTTTTGAAAGCCAGAAATTCGTTTTCACATCTACGCAAACCTATGCAAAAGGACTATTTTTTCTACAAGTATTGCCTAAAAATACATTAATATTACAGATAATTAATACATTGAACTATACTATTACTATCAAGCGACCCGGTCGGGTTCGCAACGCTAAGCCAAAAAAGAAGAAATAACGCCATCTCGCCAAAGCAGCCAACAAGAAAAGAACACCCGATCGGTAGAGATACTGTGCGAGGCCTCCGTGGCCGAGCGGTTAAGGGCGTCAGCTAGGAATACGAAGGTTCCCGGTTCGATGCCAGGTCATGGACTTGACAAACAAAAGTAAAAAGTAGTGATCTTGTGATCGGAGGGTTGCCAGCTTCGCTGCAAAATACTAGAAAAGTCGTACAGAACATCTGGAAAAATTAACGGCGTGTATACGGGACTGGTGCACGATACATCTGATCGGGGTCCAAATTCCCGACGTCTATTGAAGGCGTTGGGTAACAGTTCAGGTGTTTCCTCGTCATCTGACCATGGTTCTAAAATAACGAGGTGCAGGTATGAATGAATGTGTGTGTGGATGTGTTCCCGGGTCTTTCCTTCGAGATAGACCCCGAACCGTCGCCAATAGCCCACTGTGCAGCTCTAGTGCGACGTTAATTAACCAAACCAAACCTATATATACTGTGCACAACTCATAATGTTAAGCAGCGTCCGTAAAATATATTCCAGCACCCAAACTACATTTCGTAAAAAATAAAACCAGTATTGGTGCGTAGTTTAATACAAAACAAAGAAAATTCATATCTCCAATTTAAACAAAACAAAAAATGAACTGTTTACTTCGAACCATTCCCAACTTTTAGAAGCACATTCCATCCCACATTTTTCCGGTCCACCACCATCTCCCGCAGATAATCAACGGCGTTAACATCCTAATAATAAATACTTGTCCACTTCCCATTACCCCGGCGATAAAACAGACCCGAAGATTAATTGCGGATCTCCCGAAGAAAAGACCCATTCCCCAACAGATCATAACACACTCCGATCCGACTTTTATCTCTCTCTTCTCGGAAGATCTGCTCCGGATGGAATAGACCACGAGGCAAATGTGGTGCAAGCACAGCGGCCCGTTGACAGATCTTGCGCGGATGGCCTGATACCCTGTAATAGGGATCAGAAAACCAAAAAAATACCAGTCTGTTCTTTTTTATCTGTTATTTGAAATGAACGAGAACTGATGGTTATTGATTTTCAAAAAATCTTTGGGTTTTGTCCTGGTTTGCTAAAATATGGATATTTCTTTCTTTCGCTAATTCATAAGAAGGGTTCATACGGGTTTTTGGAAAATAAAAATACGGAGTTTTTAAAGACCTTAAGGGAGACCCGAACCCAAATCCTAATTTGTTTATTATTAGAACATCTTTTTCTGAACAATAATCAAAAACAAAAATATATTTTTAAAATTTATTTTTGTTATTTTTTTGCATTTTTTAAGCTTAAAAATACTTTTTTTAAAAACACTACCCCTCTTTCAATTTTTAATGTTTTAATTTTTTTTAATTGATTAAACAACGTCAAAGTACATTCTATAAACGTATGAATAGACTTTTGTGCAGATTTGTGTTTTAATTGTCTTCAAAAACTTATTTTAAGTTCAAAACCCAAAAAATATTCATTTTTTTATGTTTCATAATTTGTAAAAAAAGAATTTATAACTTAATTTAAAAAAGCTATACATACGTTTATAAAACAAATATCAGAGCTTCAAAAACTATTAACAGTTTAGTTTTAAGTTAATTATTAACAAAGCCTTAGCATTTTAAACGTGACCAAAATTTAAAAATAATATTTTGAGTAAATGACGATAGTTGCGGACGAAAAGTATGTAGAAAGATGATAAATGGTATATAAATATCTAAAAATACTTATATTCTGTTTCTTTTACTGTTTTGAAATTTTGTACACACCTTCTTCAGTACGTTTAGCATCGTTTTATGAAGAAAAAAAAATCTAGCAAATTTTCCGGATTTTGGTGTTCCCCTTAAAATCAATTTAAAAAGGATCTTATTTTTTTAATGCAAACAAACTTGTGCACATTTGTAGGGAAATGTTATCTCTAATATCGCAAATATTGGCTTCTTAATAAAAAAAAAAGTAATAAATTATATAAATGAGGAAAATATATATGTGCAATTAGCTAAAAGCTATCGATTGCAAAGGAACCGTGGATTTTCTATTCAGATACAAAGTTGTGTTCAATTCACATTAAGATCAAATTTTTTAATGGAGGTTTAGTAAAATATTTTAAGTGATATTCGTTTTAAGGATTTTTTAAGAGCTTTAAGTAAATTAAAAGTTTCTAAGGACCCTTTGGAAAAAAAAATAAGGAGTTTCAAAGTACCCTTTGGAAAAAAAATAAGGAGTTTCAAAGTACCCTTTGGAAAAAAAATAAGGAGTTTCAAAGTACCCTTTGGAAAAAAAATAAGGAGTTTCAAAGTACCCTTTGGAAAAAAAATAAGGAGTTTCAAAGTACCCTTTGGAAAAAAAATAAGGAGTTTCAAAGTACCCTTTGGAAAAAAAATAAGGAGTTTCAAAGTACCCTTTGGAAAAAAAATAAGGAGTTTCAAAGGACCCTTTGGAAAAAAAATAAGGAGTTTCAAAGTACCCTTTGGAAAAAAAATAAGGAGTTTCAAAGGACCCTTTGGAAAAAAAATAAGGAGTTTCAAAGGACCCTTTGGAAAAAAAATAAGGAGTTTCAAAGTACCCTTATGGTCATAAAACGAAAATAAGGAGATTTAAAGGACTACTCAGATACAAAGTTGATGTACCCTTATGAAACATATTTTTTCAGCAAATTCATATTTATATTTATAGTTTCAATTGTATAATATTTATTATTATTTACATTATACCCTTTTTAAAACGACTCCTAAATACAACGATCCCTTTTCTTATAACGACCATCACTGAAAGCTCCAATTAGTTGGTTAATTTGCATGTACTAATAATTTTTAACTCGTTAAAACGACCTTTCGTTGTAGTGACAACCTTCATTATAGTGACAAGCTCTTATTGTTCTTTGAGGGATAGCTATGTATAGGATCTATATATACTTATAAATTAATATCGTTGTGCAAAATTCATAGTAGGATTCATTACTATCAAAATTTTGTTTGCAAAATTATCGAGCTTCTAAGATTTTTTTTGAAGATTTATTTTTATATATAGCATTTCAAAAATTATGGATTTACGAAAAATCGGGTTAGTCTTACGTTCTCTCTGCTCCTTAACTTGTATCAATACATAAAAAACTATTTTTCCTTAACTTCTTCTTTAGATTATAAACTTCTCAGAGCACTTATTAACAAAACTACAAGCAATGTTGGTGAATTACCTGCATTTCAAACTTCTCGTGGCAACTATTGTTAATTGAACATTTAAGGAAGGTTTAGTTGATACCCAATGCTCTCAGTGCTTTAATAAAAGCTCAGTGTTTTACAATTTTAAATATACCAAATCCAAAAATTAAGAACAGGTTAAAGAAAAGAACATATGTTGTAACTGTTCCGAAAAAAGAACGCCAACATCTCATCCCTCCGAGCCCTGTAACTCTAGAACAAAGAGGTCGGGCTTTGAACTGGAAGATGAAGGCGATAAAACATTTAGCATTGATCAGGGAGTCGGTTTATGGTGCTTGGTTGACGAGTTTTGAGATTTTTTTGCTAGCCCCAATAAAGGACCTCCTGGTCTGTTTCTGTTGGCGTCATTTTTCTTGCCTTCAGATTGTTTTTATGGGTTTTATAATGGATTGTTTACGGGATTGTTTATTCTTGCATTAAGAAAAGTTGGGTGGTATAGGGCACCGGGAATAGTACTGTAATGATAACGGCTTGTCGTTAGTGTAGCGAAGTGAAATTTATTCAGGATTGAACACAGAACCAGAATCGATGTAAGGCCCCAGCGACGCAAGCGGTCGCTTGGGGACACAAGACTACAGAGGACGCCAAATTGTAGTGATAGAGAGAAAAATCAAATATCGAAAAAATAATAAAAATGTTAAGAACTTTCAAATGTTCATTTACTATTGTGTATCAAATGCTATCGGTATCCTGACATTGGAGCATATTTTTTCTAGAAAAGCAGGATCAGGCCCGTCGCACCGGGAATTGGGGGGGAGTCGGGTCCCCCCAATAATCTGGAAAACCTGAAAGTTGGGAATTTCAACTTCTAAAAACCCCGAGTTGGGAAAATTTATGCCTGAAGAGAATTTATATTATTAACAAATGAAAACTAGGGAAGATTAAAAATTTGCCAACTTGTAAGATTACATTTAAATTAGACCTCAGAACGGACACTGCATATTGGAATGTGGGTGCAACAAACCAATGCTTGTGTGAGAACTGTTTAATATTACCTAAAATGTATATTAAGAAAAGATGAAAAATCTCGATAAGTTGGAACCGGGAATCTTCGGCACAGTTGAATTGGGGATTTCGAATAGTTGAGTTGAAAATTTCGAGTTAAGTTGAGAAATTTCTTGTTTCAACCCCCTCAAGTATTTTTTGTGTAACGGCACTGCCTAGAATGTCCCAAATGTATTATTATTCCTAAGTTTAAGTTCGCTAAATGTGTAATAAAAATCCCTTTTAAAAATTAAAGTAGGAGGAAAATCGTTGCGGAAGCCATTTTGCACATAGTCTCCCACCAATCACTGGGTCCTGTCGGAGGAATTCTGTTTTATTTTCATTTTGAACTCAGAATTGTGAATTAAAAAACGAAGTTGTCGAAACTGCAAGTGCTGACGTACTCAAAGTGGGCTTTATAAACTCAGTTTATTTTTGTTAGGTATAGCAAACTTCTGAATTTTCAAATTCTCTTTAAAAGTGTTAGTTGCCATTTTTAAACTTTTTGTTTTCGCCAACTCATATTTTTTAGAGGTAATTCCGGCCGTCCTTGCAAATACCTCTATACTGTTGTAAAGATGGTGAGTCTTAGGGACAGAACGGTGCGTCCTGCCGGAAGGACGTTGTACATTTTATCATTAAATGTGTACAATTTGAAGAAAAAAAATGTTAAAATCTAAATTTTTTAATTTTAAAGAGATTTTAAATTTTTGCGAGTATTTTTTTTCTTTAAAATTTATACAGTAGCTTTACCATGTTAATGTATTGTTGCATGTATGTTAATAACGTTTTGATATAAAATCTTTCTTTTTTTTTAATTTTACTCTTTGATGTTCTCTTTACTATACAGTTCATGAAAATATTCATATTTTAAAATTGCGATTCCCGATTCCAAAAGAATTCTCATCAATTGTTCAATTTAAAATGCACCACGAAATTGTCCATAAAAAGTTACGTAATATTTTTTTTTTAAAGAAAAGTACATTGAACAAATGAAGAAAAAAAACAAAGAAAACGAGTTTAAAGAAAAACGAATTTAATATATCTCACAGTAAACATAACTTTATAATTTCGACTTTCAGTTGGAAAACTAATTCTATTCAGATCGTAAGTTTTTACGGATGCATCCAGACAAACATATTTCCATAACAATAGACGGCCATTCTTTTCATACTCATGTCAGATTTTCCAATCTACACCGCGCTGACATCAAAAACCATTATCAGGAAATAGTGATAAGAACTTTTTCTTAATGCTTTCTCCAGGAATACAAATAAATAAAAGTTTTTTAAGCCGTCTTTTCACACTCCCTTGCTATCAGATAATAAAATCTCATAAAGTAAACACAGAGCGATGACTGATTTGCAGCGCCATTTAGAAGAAATCAGTTCCCGATACGGACACATTTTTTGATTGCATATGGCGGCAGCAGACGATTTTTATTTTTCGTTCCAAATGTTGCATGAAATTTCTCTGTAATTGGCAGCAATAACAAAATTTTCGTAAGTTCACGGTACTTTCATTATCTCGATTTACGAACTGTTTCTTTTTTGCATTTCATAAACTCATTTTTGTTGCTTGAGTTATTATTTTTTAAATGTGGTTAATTTGTTCACTTCCATGTCTGAACAAAAATAATTACGTTGTTATAAGATTTCTAAGATATTATTCGAGAAGAAATTTCATCATTAAATAGATAAAAAATGGAACATCTAAATTCGTTGAAGATTATTATATAGTGTTGCATTGCTGGAAAAGTTTTTATATTCAAAATTTTGAAATTCTTTTATGCAAATTTGGCGATATCTCTTATTTTTATTTTATATTGGCCGACATCTTCGAGCATGAATGGTATGTAGTAGAGCGAATATGACGTCATCATCTTGATGCAAACATCTCAGACCTGATGGCACCAGACACTTGACTTCCTTTCAAAATTTATGAATGAATAAACCTTCGCGATTGACTTTTAATTCGGAAATAATAGTAAATGTGGTACTTCATGAAGTACTTTTAGTAATGAACTAGAAGTATTTTTATGAATGAACTAGAAAAAATTTATGAATGGATGACGTAGTAAACCACGTGTCTGAGGCATTCATGCATGTTGGCCTCACTTTGGTGTTAGCGAGATTATAACGTTATGATTTCTCTACTATGAGGGATCCATGCTCGAAGGCCGACATACGGTATATAATGAAAGTGGAGTTTTCATGTTACCATTTCGATATTGATTTTTTTTTACTAAAATATAAACTTATCATGAAGACTCCTGCTTTCAACCCAAATAGTTTTTAAAAATTAGTAAATGCATGTATAATGCTCGCAAAGGAATCTTAAAAAGTGGAAAGTGCCACTAAAAATAAATCTGGCAATTTATACTTCAAACAATGTTTAACAGACTACAAAATTTGAAAAAAATAAAATAAATTATTTTCTTAAATTTTATATTCCGAAATATATAGAAAAAAAAATAATACATTAAAAAAGTTAAAAAGAAAATATATTTTCTTATATTAATTATTTTTCTTTTAATTGTATTTCCAGTCATACATACCATATTTAGTTTAGATTTAAATCAAAATTTTACTGAATTTCATAAATAATACTGCAAATTAGTGAAGTTGTAATGAAAGCTTGTGACCCTTGAATCAAAATCGTATGAAAACCCGCATGTTCACATTCTGATCCACCAAATCTTATTTAGGTTTTGCTGCCAACTTATTTTGGAATAGCACTAAATAATCCTTTAACACCTAACTTTTTATGCCACAATAAAAAAAAATTGTGTTTTCTGATCATCTAAATTTTTTACAGAATCTTTGGATCACTTGGAAAATTAAGAGCAAAAATGGGCATACATTGATTATGCTTTCTGCCATCGATATTTTGGACAAAGCACGTTTTGCGTGTTTGCTCCTTAAATACAGACTGAATGTCCTTTTAAAAGTTCTTCGTCTCCTTATTTTTACTTTTAAAAAATGAGAACGAGTACGAAGCCTGCAAATCTATTGTATCCAGTTCATATTACCATTGTAAATGCCTTTTCCCTACACGGATGCCTTCGATGTTGGTAAGCTAAACATATGCGTTTATAACTAAAAAAAATGATTTATGAGCATTCATTACAAGCGCCACACGCGAATACTTTTACGCATGAAGAATTGACCTTGAAGAGATCTGTGTCCCGAACTCGTACGAAGGATGTGTGACTGTCAAACATATCCGTTGGAGACTGAATTTACAGCCTGTAGCTGAGGAATTACCATCCCCGATTGAAAGAATGGATAAAGAAGAATATTTCTGTGTTTGACGACCTGGTCTGTAAAGAGTTTGATTGCTGTTGGGACAACAATTAGTTTCCGGTGGAAGGGACATTGAAGTTTTTATGAAGGATTAGGACGATTGTCTTTTGACTTATTAATCATGGTATTGATTCGCAATGCTCCCTTTAAAGCCGTCCTCCCATAGATCCATTTGGCATTTAATATTTATCGCCATTCCCCCCCCCCCCCCCCCCCCCCCACCCTCAAAGAATTGATTTTTTTTAAATATTTTGTTGATGGAACCAAAGCCTGTAGATCGCAATTTCGAATTTGAAAACATACATATGAAATAAATTTTAACACAAACTACAATACAAATATGTAATTAATATATTTTGTTCTCCGCCTCGATTAACTCCTTGAGGCCTGAGTCTACTCACATTGCGGCTCCTACGAGCCCGTTTGTCACGCTACTCAAGGATCAACTTACAATTTTAGGGGCCAAGGGAAAAAGAACATTTTGGGGCCCCTAAATTTATGTATAAGCGCATAACGCAAAATAATATAATCAATATGTAAGGCAAACGTAAAACTTGCAAAAATCTTGCATATTTAAAAATATTAAAGTTTTATTTTATTTGAGATATAATTGCAAAGTATAAATCTATATAACATTAATTTGAGATTATCAATAAAGGAGAAGATTGAAAAATATCAACAAAAAAAATAATTTCTAATTTTCATTCAATTGCTCGAATAGATCAAGAAGTACACAAATAAAATAAAAAAAATTTAACATTTCAAAATAAAGACAATTTAAATTATAAGATGCCGATTACTGGTAAACAATAATATTTCTTTTTTATGTTCGAATTTTGCATTATTTACGTTTAACTTGGGCTTTAACACATATTCTAAAAAATATATATAATCGAGCCTTTCAATATATTAGTAGTTTTGAGGAAAATTCTAACGCTATCCCACAAACAAACCGGCTCTGACGTCATTGTAGGCGTGGTCGTTCCAGTCGTTCATTAGATAAAACAGTAGAAATTCTAAAAAAAATCGAATTTTTCGACCGCTCTAGGGGGGGGGGGAGAAATTTTATAGGAGGGGCAACACCCACCCTGGCCCCTACCTAACTACAGGCCTGGATGGCGCAAGCTTTTTATGCTAAACTTTTTTTTTTTTTTTTTCAGAAACATTGAGCTTTGTTGTAAATTCTACAAAAAAAAAGTTAGATTGCTTACTATTTTTTTGTATTTAATTATTGCGTTATTTTTGAAAAAAGATTATTGTTCTCGCAACTTCTTTCTTCAAGTCAATTGAATCTCCCAGCCCTTTATTATTCCAAAAACTCTATTCAGAAAATTATTACCACTGGATATTGAAATGTAGACACTAAATCCGAATCATTCTGTCAGAAAGAACAATATATTAACAGTCATTTTCCCATCAGCTGCATTCTTCAAAACCCTTTCAAATGGAAGAAAATAAATCATGCCTATTGAATAAGAATTAAGAAGTAGCGCAAGGATTCAAAGGATTCATTCAAAAGACTAATCCTGTAGAAAGACTTTTTATCCCTATTCAGCCGTCCGCCTCCTGTCATCGTTTACATCGTTTGAGGTATCATTTTTACCACCTCATATATATTTTTGACACATAAAAGCTTAATATAGCTTTGTTAACTTTTAAATTTACTTGTTAAAATTGCGAATAGATCAGAATTAAAATCGACAATAATACTATTTAAAGGAAAAATCTTAAAGTTTCTTAGCTTTGATCGTTGATTTCTAACTGTTACTTCTGGATTGGGCAAGGCAGATTGTTGACTTGAAGCCAATTGAAGGTTAAAAAAGTGTACCACGCATCCATTTCTACTTCTATATTTCGTATATTGTTCACGCTAAAATATGTCTAATTGTAATGCTTTTTGCTATTTTATTTTAATTTTCCATTTAACCCATTTTTAATGCTTATTCTTTGAAATCCATTTAAACAATAATAAGTGGATAAGCAGCAAAAATAAAAACTATATTTTTGGCGATATACAAATTGATTCTATATGTAGAAAATAAAATATCTAAATATATTTAACATTTCTGTAACGATTTGAGAAAAAAAGAAAACACAAAATTACTTTTAAAATTTTTATGGCATGGCTGCTTACAGTATGGCTTCAACCGTTCCCATAGAAGGAATTGGTTATGAGCGATCCAGAAGTTACAGTTAGAGTTCAGTGGCTTTGACTAACAGATCGTCTAGAATAAGAAGCGGTCGACTACATTAAGAAACACTAATTTTAAATTATTTTCAATATTCACTGTTTAAATAGAAAACTTTATCAATGTATTGTTATTGATATATTTTTAGTCAATATTGGTGAGCAAAATTAAGAACAAGATAAAATCTCACTCCCGATTATTTTTTTTTACGCTGTGTATGGCGCCAGTAACACAAAATCTCTACCTTGAACATTATCTTTATACGCTAAAATACATAATAATCAAACATAAGAAAGGAAACAATTAGATCCCATTTTAGTTACGTATTAGTTTCATAAGTATATAATTTTATACTTTTTAATACATATCCACCTCCATTGCCAATATCAGTCAATTTGACTTTTGCTTACAAATTTCTCTAAATTACAAAAAGAACCTTTAATAAATATTTTTGTAGTTAATAATAATATATACTACTTTGGTTTAAAAAAAAAATTGGTGAGCAATATTAACTCACCAAGTTTGAAGAAGAATGCAAATACCATAGGAAAGTAAAGGATTTATTGTATTATTTATTAAACTTCTGGTTAGATCCCAAAACCCAAGCATGAATTAAACCTTCTTCAATCAAGGTGCAGTCAGGTTACACGTATCAAATGAAAACTATAGAATTATTTGTACCTTGTAGAATCTTATATTTATTTGTAATTGTATTGTGCAACTTGCCCAAAACCCATCTATTGCACACAGACCAAATAGAGGGCCTTGCTACTTTGATAACGAAAACACCACCTCAATTGCTCATCCATATTCAAAAAGACCAGATTTATCGATTATACTTCAGCTTGTGCGAGTCTGTTAAAGTTTCAAAAAAGGGATCATATTTCTCCATGGATGGCAACAGGTGGTGGTTTCGTCTGGGCATGCCTCCCGGGTGGTATTCGGTAGGAAATTAGTCATATTCCATGTAGTATCCCTACGGGATCCGCCCAGATATGATGTCGCGATTGCCGTAGAATGGACACAGCAGGTGTTACGAAAGGTTATTGATAGCTTTGTATTAGAGATTGAAGTGTTCTTTTAAAACCCACTGACGCTCGCTGGATTTTTGCAATTGTAAATTTGTTTTCACTGCTAAGATTTTGAAATAATTTTTTCTGGCTATCTTATGTATTGATTTTTTTTAATTAACTGTAGAGATATAGCTTGTAAGTTGTACCTCGAACCTTTAAACTAAAAATATTGTAAAATGGAGTATTTTTATGAATTTAAAAATTGGACGCATTTAAAAAAAAAAATGGGAATCGATGGCCGTATATATACGGCCTTAAGCGTCAGAGGGTTAAAATAAAAAAAAAAGCTACTTTTGCTTTGGGTTATGAAAACCTAAAATATTTTATTGAATTTTATTTTCATCAAATAAGAACTGCGAAATATTTCAATTGAGTAGACAGGTGGAAAAGCAGCAATATGAACTCTTAAAAATTTTCAGTAAATCGCAAAACTGTCAACTATCTTAACTACCAACTGTCTAAACTATTGCTAATACAATAATAATTTTGACGGGAATTCGTATATAAAATCGATATGGGATATTTCGCCGCATGGAGTCGTATACTGAAAAACGACACCTGTCAATACAGACAATTTTCAATGTTCCGACTTTTCTTGTGTGCAACAAATTGAATCCGATGTGCGTTCTGATTCTAATGAATAAAAGGTTATTTGTATTTTTAAGTTTAATCGCTAAATAATTTGTAGGTCTAACATAGCTTATTTTTATATGTTAAACCTGTTTTCTGCTTGAATAGCGCTAAAATTCTCATAAATCGGTGATTTTTAGTACTAATTTTTTTTTAAAACAGAAATCTCCCCATGCCTTCAAATAACCTGAATGTGAAATTTTGTGTCATTCCGTTCTTTAGTTTTATTTACAGAAACCTCTAAACAGAGGAACTTGTTTTATAGCCGTCCTGTATGTTACTTTTTTTTAAGAGTATTTGGTGTTAAAAAATAATGAAACGCCCTTTATTCTTTTTAAAAATGCATCTGAACACTTTAAATAGACTGCCCTGCACACACAAAAACTGCAAAATTATGAATCCAACAAACGCTGACGACAGCCCCGCCGCAACAAGAACACCACTATGCCTTCTTCACCGCAAACCTTATCATCAAAATGTGAGATTTATCACCTGGATTGGAAGACAGGGAATCCACTCCCACAATGGGCAAAGGAATTAGGGGAATATGCAAGAAGACAACTCCACGTGAGTTATTTGCTTTCGAGTGTGCTGATAGCGGCGACGACCCGCGCACCTCGTTTCGGAGACAGACAGCGTCAGCCTCTGCAGTGTCGAGACAATGGAGGAATTGTGGCAGGGCTCGAGTCACCTTATTTAGATGGAATACCTGTGTCAAGAAAGACCTTCGTTGTTGTGGATGGTAGAACAAACACTTGTAACAGGTTGTTAGTTTTAAGTCCATTCTACACGGACGCTTTTAACGTGTTAGCTTTCGTAAATGACTATGATTCAAGAATACAAAGCTCGCGGTGTGTATAATCGAAATACAGAACCATCTGCAAAAGCTAACGCGTGTTAAAAGCGTCCGTGTAGAACGGGACTAAGACGTTAGTTTGGTGTTCGTATGGGACCTCTTAGAGTTCTTTCAAAACTCTTTATTTTTGTTTTTTATGGTTGAAATAAAATACTTTAATTCTCGGTGTATTTACAACCCGTTTCCGTAGCCGTTAACCGGTATGTGTAAATTTCACTTCAAAATATATTTTATTTTAAACTTTGGCGAGCTAAGTGCCGCCAAAAGAAGAAGCAACTCTGTGGTGTTTTCTTCTGGTGTAATGTACTGTTTTTTTGTATGCGTATGGATATATTTTATGTTGTATAAAATATATTTTATGTTGTAAAAATATATTTTATGTTGAGACCTTGGCGAGTTAAATGCCTCCAAAAGAAAAAGCAACTCTGCGATGTTTTCTTCTGGTGTAATGTACTGTTTTTTGTATGCGTATGGATATATTTCATGTTGTAAAAAATATATTTTATGTTGTATAAAATATATTTTATGTTGAGACCTTGGCGAGCTAAATGCCTCCAAAAGAAAAAGCAACTCTGTGATGTTTTCTTCTGGTGTAATGTAGTGTGTTTTGTATGCGCACCATAGGAAATTAGGCGCCGTTGCGCGTAAAATCTTAAAATAAAGCAAATCAATTACAGAGGGCGTGGATATGGGTCCGTGGTGTCGGAAGTAACAGCTTGCGTATATTTCTTCTGTTGGCGAGATTTTCATTGGCAACCAATTTCTATTTTTATAATCTGCTGAAATGACGTTTAACGTAAAACACTTCCACAGCCACACCCGAATTTTTATGATTATTTTTTTCAGTTGATTAATTGGAAAGTAAGAAATTGGAAATTCAAATACGGTTTGAACAATCCCAATAATTAACAGAAAAATATTGTAAATTTCAATAAAGTTATTTAAACTCTTTTTAAGGTATTAACAAGTTTTTAAAAACTTTGACATTTTATTTTTTAAGAATAGGCGCGGAGAATCTTGTTTTGCGAGCAATGAAGATGAATTATGAAACATTGGAAATGCATGCCTACAGGAACAATTCAAAATCAACTCAGTAGAGATTTTCTTTAAAATGGTAACGGTAATAAGATCCCGTACGCGATACTAACAAACAATAGACTTCTAAAATAAATTAGACACCTTTAATTGTTCATTAGTAACCTTTAAGGTTTGTTAACATCGAATAATAGACTTCATTACGTTTCTGTTTCAATCATGCAAGTTAATAGAGCATCGCTAACAAATAAATTCAAATTATGCTTAAAAAAAGTAGGCTAATAGTGAAGCGATCTTTGCGATAAACAATACAGTTAAAGTAGGACAAAAAATAATACAGATTTTTCCTTTCAAGAATTTTAATTATTATATATTTTTTTAAATATTGGACAATGTAATCTTTGTTTTTGACTTTACACATCTTTAAAATCAGCTGCATTGGATGCAAGGATAAAAACACCATGTTAAGGTTTTATTGTGATTCATCTCGACACTATACTTTCTTGATAAATAGCACGATTCACATAAATTTCTTCTCGTTGGATCGGAAATTAAGCGACGTTGGGTGTGAAATTATGAAACATAGCAAAGCACGTATTGAATGTATATAGGGACTCGTGTCATCAGACGGAACAGCTTGTTTATCTTCCTTCTGTTTGTGAGGCTCTTGTTAGAGAGAGAGAGAGACCACACCATATTTGTATTATCTGTGGAAATGTCGCTACACATAAAAACCTTCCGGCTGTGCTCCAACGTACCAACGTAGTCTTAAACGATTTTTTTAATTCCGTGGATGCATCGCCATTTATATTTAAATGTTTAAAAATTGTATATACTCGAGTATTTTTATTATTTTACTAATGTCTGACTAAAGGTTTTAAAACTTAATTTTTAATAAATGTGTGTACATATTTAAAAAAAAGAAGTTTAAAAATCAATACGTCAAGAAGCGTTTACGACAATTTATATTTCAAAGCTACAACCGTAACTACCAGAAGTGGTGATATCCCCATTAATTTCCTATAGAAATTTCCAGAGGGCTATTATATGTAAATGAATAGGTTAGTTAATAAATCAACTTTCATAAAATAATTTCCTGAATTTAAATGGTTTTTCATAAAAAGTTTTTTTTTTATATTTTCATAAAAGTCGTTCTGTTTTGCCATAATTAAAAAAAAAAGATGAAAAATATAATTTTCTAACCTTTAATCGTTTTGAAGAACGTCTACACCGATTTTTCTGATCTCCATCTTCAAAATCAACCTAAAAAAAACTTCATATCACCTAAAAAAATAATGCCTTATGAATTTGAGTGAGTCATAAAACAAATAATTAAATCATTTGAGAGAGTCTCTTTTCGTTTTTTTTTTTTTTGTAAACACATATTTAAAACTATATTCTGCCTTAAGTGAAGGTTCGAAATTAACGGGTGCACGATACACAACATTTTTTTTTTTTTTTTTTTTTTTTTTTTGCAATGCACTTACATTTTTTATTTGGGCGCTCTCAGTAGTTTTTTTTCTAAAAAACGCCTATTTTATTTGTCATTCCGAAATATTCAATTATTTAAGAATCCTGTTTCCCAGGAAGCACGCGATTCTGGATAACAAACACGGAATTCGTCTGCAGATCATTTGACCAATAAAAACCTCAGAATCCGGTTTTCAGTTTGGGCGCGCACTAGATAACGAGGCCGTAGTCAGGTTTTACCAGTAATCCCTTGTTGGCTCTCGATCCCAACTTCAACAACGAATTGTGTTCTGCGCAGGCTTTTTCGTGTTTAAAACGTGCGTTTTCTTGCACGTTCTTTTCTCATTGCCTGTTGGTTGAATATATCTTTGTTGTATATTTAAATTGACGTTTTTTTTTTAAATATAAGCTACGCATGAACGAAAAATGAAAGGTTTCATTGTCAGCTCTTTTCTTTTTGTGCAAAAATAACTGTGTATAATAAAACAATACATAAAATCAAAAATAATATAATTCTGCTTCGTAAATTTTTGTGCAAACTAAAATAATGTTTAATGCGATTAAGTTTAAGACATGGGTGCACTTGCTTTGAAAAGTTAATTTCGACCTCTGCGCTTATGTTTTATATATAGGGTAATAAAAAAGAAAATAAACCATATTTTATTATACAATTATAAACAGCAGATAATTATTAAAAATTGTGATAAAAATCCGTGTCAAGATCGAGCATTACTCTTGGTAATCATACTATAGTACTACTGAATTCTTATACAATAGAATTTTTTTTTACCCTCGTAAGATAATTGAAATACAAATGAATAAGATTGAAAAGAAAAACGCAATTTAAAAATAATTAAATGGGTTGTGTCGCTCGTCTATGCTATTCACGTTTCACAGATAAAGCGAAGACAACTTTAATATAGGTTGCAGTGAATAACCGAACAATAGAGTGCATTTTTAAACTTCAGGTCCTTGCAAAGCAAAAGTACTTCTGTCGTGCACAGATGCTTCGTTGAGTATGGAATAGACTCTTAAGCCGCATTGGAAACTAAGCTCATAGAAATAGGTATATGATAAAGTTTTAAAAAATGTATATATAAATTTATGTTGAATAATTAATTTTAAAATTTAATTAGTTTCAAAATATAAATATAATTAATTTTAAAATTTAATTAGTTTCAAAATATAAATGTAATTAATTTTAAAATTTAATTTAAAGAAATATTAAATTAATTTTTAATTTAATGATTTTTTAATTTAATTAATTTTAAAATTTAATTAATTTTAAAATTTAATTAATTTTAAAATTTAATTAATTTTAAAATTTTATTAATTTTAAAATTTAATTAATTTTAAAATTTAATTAATTTTAAAATTTAATTAATTCTAAAATTTAATTAATTTTAAAATTTTATTAATTTTAAAACTTAATTAATTTTAAAATTTAATTAAAAAATTATTTAATTAAATTTTAATTTAATGAATTTTTAATTTAATTCATTTTAAAATTTAATTAAAAAAATTTTAATGAATTTTTCATTTAATTCATTTTTTTAAAAATTATTTTTTGATTAATTTTTTTTTATTTATTTAATTTTTTTTTTTTTTTTTTTTTTCTAATCTGAATAAAAATGATTGAGAATATGATTTAACAGTTAAAGCAAAAGAAAACTTTTACAACCAAAAAATATTTCAAGAAATACGCGATCTGTGTATAAATGTTATGTTCCATTTGCCATATAAAACTATTTTGTCTTTAAAAACGGTACGGGTACATCTCCGTAACATTAATACCGAGATTTTTCAAAGCCCCATAACTCCATGGAGAATCAGTCTACGTAAACAAAACCTTGCGGGTACAGTGTGGCCTGTATGTTAACCTATTCCCCTTTCTGATCTATCTACTATGTAAGGGGTGGATGTCACGTTGAGTGCAGTATGCGCTTTCGGTCCCATTATACCAGGGGAAATTCTCCTATGGAGATAAATGACTTACCATCTTAAAGAGAAAAGCGGCCCGCGTCGACCAGGTTGGAAATTAATCCACTCCTGCCTCTGACCTTTGTATCACATGTGCGAGAATGAATGACATTTCGACAAAGCAGAAAATGGCTGAGCAAAGTACAAAGTATTCACGAACCAAAACTTACGGTACAGTAGAGAGTGTGTGTCAGCCCGATTTTTTTTTTAATAACAGGTAATAATTTCAAAGTAGCAATTCAAAATGACCCTGAACGTCTCCACCCTGAAATCCCCACCGAACACAACTCTTAAAATCGAACTTTTCAATTCGTGGGAAACGGATATTCGAACAGACGCTGCTGTTGACAACAAGAATTCTCTGCCGCTACCCAACAAAGCGTCTTCGGGGGTCAGATTTACAGCCTGTTCCAGGGACCATGTCGCAATAAACAGTCCGGGGACCCCCAACCAAAGACGAGGTTTTTTATGGACAACATAAAAGCGGGTATTGTGAAGAGGGGCCCTCTCCAATGGCCCATTGTGGAAGTCCCTCTTGGGCTATTGTGGAAGTCCTCCACGATTGAATGGTGGGGTTGTCGGATGCTGAGGACCTGCCAGTAGGGGGTGGGAGAGAGGGTCTATCGAATGGGCGGGGCGAGTGCCTGCCGAGCAATTCTTTTGTAGGACCGAAACAGCTGATTTTGAGGGTGGAGGAACGTTTTGCTCGAACGTAAACTTGTGTTGTTGACTCACGAGGTGAATGGTTTTGACTTTTCGGAATGTTTGTCACAATAAACACATTTGGAAATTAGTTGCTATTCACGGGTTGGAATAATAACAAAGCTTGCTAATTTCGTTCTAGGAAAGTTAATTCGGACTCGCAAACAAGATTTTTATACTAGTGGCAAATATTTTATCACATTTAGAAACAAAATTTTATAAAAAAAACAACTTTCCTCTCTATCCTTATAGCTCAAACCTATGAATTATGTATAAAAATAAGTTGTCTTATATGATAATTTTTTTTTTATTTCTATAGATATTTTGGTGCAGAAAGTTATTAACGAAGGAAAATATTTTTCTTTAAGAAGCAAACATTCAAAGTTAAATTACAAACCGTACATAAACATAAGCAGAATATTGATTCTTGTGTGATTATGCGATTGCTTGTTTGTGAAAAATGTCAAATATTCTTACTTTTTATTCTGCTAAGGGACATATAGGGCAACATCAACTACAGATTACGTTTTTATTTTTTTTACTAGCGTGTGAAGATTTTGTTCTATGATTAACTTGGCTTCTAAGCAAAAAATTACATTGGAGCTCATCAGAGTAAATTATATTTTATATTATTAAGAAATAAAATAATCACAGACTTGGGCATGGTGGTTTTAGAGGGCTCTAAAATCCGATAAACGAAAACATTACAAGCAATTTTATTATTTTTCATAAAAATGTGTTAGCTGTTTTTTTCTTCATTTTTTAGTTGTGATTCATGTTAAAGTGGATAACTACAAATAGTTGTTGTTTTATGGATCAAGGCCCCCTAACAATGCTCTGCTATGAATCAGTGGTTCCCAATTAGCATTAAGCCACACTGATAAATTTAAAATAGAACCAGAGGCCCCTTTTCTTCATATATGTTCGTGGAAGTCCCCCTCTTCACATTTTTAATTTTACGCAGTTTTTATTAAGAATATAAACACAAATTTACCCAACAAATAGGAAAAGTAACACCACAATCAGAAGTTTAATTACTCTTAGTATCTTGTACATTTAACACAATGCATTTCAACCATTTTTTTTGTGTGACCTCCGGACCCCCAACATCGACCAGCGGACCACCTTTTGGGAACCACTGCTAAAAAAATCTTTCAAATAATAACTTCTCCGTATAAATTACGGTACTAAAATACTGACTTCCCGAATTCTTAATGCCCCATGGTTGCAGAAACACTAAAGCCCTATGTCTTTCAGTAAACGCATGACATATTCCCCACAAAACAACAACACATCAAAGGTATTTCACTTGTTAAAAAGATTCCGTCACCAAATCATTTGCTCCAATGTACAGCATCAACAATGAACTCAACAAAGCGCCTAACAATCCAAATGGATATCTCGCCACAAATTAATGACGTTGTACCGAACTTCAAACACTGCGACAATCCATCTCGGAGTTTATTTTCAGGTATCTCTCTCTAATTCGAACAGTAGCAGTTTGTTCTTAAAATGATCTGCAGCCAAGATGTCGGTGGCCGGAAAAGACACAGCTATTCCATCAGATACACTGAATAACAGAGTTGACAAACAGGATATTTGTGGTTATTGTTTTTGGTGGAGAGGCGAGATTTTTTTGCTTGTGATGAAGAGGATTCTAAATATGTTAGGATTCTAAATATGTAAGCAATCGGGATGGGCAGGTTTCCAGGAGTTTCATATGTGGAATTTTATTTGGTGTTAGCTGTATGGTCTGTGCGATGAGAAAACGAATAAAAGTCATGTTGTTGCGTAGTTAATTTTAATATGAACCATTCAGTTGCAAAAAAAGGTAGATTATATTTGACAAATTTTTCAAAATTAACAAAAAACTAATTAATTGCCTTATTTATGGAATATATATATTTTTTTAGTATAAATTAGTGTTAGATAGACACAAGTCTAACTAAATTTTACCTCTGTATAATTCTTTCTTTGAGAGAGAGCAAACCTTTCTTTTGGATTTATCTGGTTTTGCAACTAAGCTGTGGGACGCAGCTCGACTATTGCCGTGCGATTGATACACAGCAGCCTACGCGCATCTTGATCTATCTGGTTTTGAAACTTATTTCTTTACTTGTTTGGTTTTTCAGCCAACCGTTTAGCATCTTGCTGTTGTGGAATTTTATTATTTCGCCTACTGGTAGGTAGGTATGTATGAAAATTAAAAATAAATGACATAATCTGAAAAATCGATCAAATGGATCTAACTGGTTTTGAAACTAGTCGGCTCATATATGAGGAGTACCATTCGAAAACTTTTCTTATTCAATTATGATGATGAGGAGTGAAAAATTTACCATCACAATGCAAATAAGAATTCAGTTAAACTAAAGTTTAAGTTCGATAAAATATTGTATCGCATTAGAATTGTATTAAAAATATTAATTGAATTACCATGATTATTTTATTACAATTTTCAACATGATTATCGTCTACAGTGTAAAAATACCATTATTGTAAAAAAATCATGAAACACGGAACTCAGGATTTTTATTCATTGAAGAACATATCTCAAAATATTCATATCATTTATAGACAGTCTGATTTGCAATAATTACTATACAATTATATGTAATAAAAATACATCAAATCATTGAATATTAAAAAGATTTATAAGTTAAACATCCATTTAACTTAAAAATTAATCAATACATTTACCAATCAAAAGCGGATATACAATCTTACCTAGCAATTTAACTTCTGAAGCATTCAGTAGCATTAAGTATTTTCTGAAATAAAAATAAAAATATTTTATTAAATTCGCTTCATCATAATTTAATACTCTATGTGCAATAAAATGTTTAAAATTGATTTTCTACGCTTCGATGAACATATTTCATTATACACAAAACAATATAAAAATTAACGAGGTGAATTTTTTTACGTAGTTGGCGACTGGCTTTTATCGATGTAGTTTTGGGAACTAGATGTCGTAAAATCCCATTTAATTGGCCTGTTTCCTGTGCATTAATAGTTTTTTTATTACCATTTTTATGAATTGGGTCCTTAATTTATGAATTAGTCTTCTATTTATTCGTCACGATATCAATTGATGTAATATTGCAGTATGATAGCAAAATAATGTAAATATTTGATCCCCTGTAATACCAAAGGGTGACGTGGTAAAGGTATGGAGCCTATTTGGCCAGCTCCATCGTAAAAATGTTTCTGGTGTGGATTTCCATGTAGTAAACTTTTATCGTGAAAAGGACAACGATAAAGAATATTGTTCTGAGATAAGTACAGGAAGCTTACGAATGTTTGAGAAATGAACCAAATATTTCTCTTTTCGGGTAATAATATCCGTTTTATTTTTGGTGCACGTTTTGGCGATATTTTGGCGGAAAGTTCCGTTGTAAATCACAAATTATTTTTTGGAAATTTTCAGTTTCTTATGAAAAGCGTTAAACAAGTTGTAATTACTTCGACTGAAAATTTCTATTACAACCAAAAATTATCCTTTTCTTTTTAAAAGTGTTGACAAGTTGTGATTATTGGAATGATAATAAAGCCTGAAAATTTACATTCATACATCTTAATTGCTAGCCAAAATTACCTCAATCAACTAAAACTTATCTCGGGAGGGGTATAGTGTGGCTCTGTTTAATTGGCCTGCCGGAACGCCCATCAAATCCGGTTCAGCGAATCAACAAACAAGGTTAAGCGAGTTGACCAATTGGTTTGTCTAAAAATTGTAAACAATGTGACGTCATAACGGCTATAAACATCAAAACCCAGAACCATTACACTGTTAAAAATTATTACGATCTTGCACCAAATTTTGATACCCATTTAGCTGCAATCAACGTTTGGTGCTTAGTTTCACCATTTTACGGTGCTACCACACATTGTTTAGTGGCACCGAAACTCATAACATTGCATAAAACTCAAAATTCGAGTTTTCTTAGCATTGTAGTAGTTGTATTTTTGTAGCGAAGCTGGCAACCCTCCGATCGCAAATGACAACTTGCCACCGATCGGATTCGAACTAGGAATCCTCTGTTTCATAGCTGAACTTTGCCACGGAGACCCATTTTCGTCGTTGTCTTTCTTGGAGATACTTGTTGATTTAGCGACAGCGAAAATTTCGGATGCAGTTAAAGAGGTTGAACCAATTATCGGCGAAACCTTCTCTTTTTTTGATAAAGGATTTCTAGTTCAACCTAGATTCCCCTATTATATGGTGTCGACCTCTGTTTTGGTTTTGTTAATTAACGTCGCACTAGAACTGCACAGTGGGCTATTGGCGACAGTTCGGGGTCAATCTCGAAGGAAAGACCCGGGAACACATACACATTCGCACACACATTCATACATGCACCTCGTTATTTTAGAAGCATGGTTAGATGACGAGGAAACACCTGAACTGGCACCCAACGTCTTCAATAGACGTCGGGACTTTGGACCCCGATCAGATGTATCGTGCACCAGTCCCGTATACACGCCAGTATAATTTGTTGGATATTCTGGACGACTTTCTAGTATTTTTGCAGCGAAGCTGGCAACCCTCCGATCGCAAGATCACTACTTTTTTACTTTTCTATGTCAAGTCCATCGCACGGATTCGAACCACCAATCCTTTGATTAGTAGCTGAATGCCTTATCAACTGAGTGACCTCTATTTTACACCAAGATATGGTACATCGTTGAACTGAAATTTTTAACAGCGTAGTCAACTTTTAATTATCGGTAACTTGTAATCATTAAGAGCAACGGCTTTTCTTCAGAGAGTTCAAAGTTCTCGTTGACCGCTAGGTATCGCTCAAGAAGTAGTGAAAGTTGTAGTGAAGTAGAGATGTGACGCGTGACAGGAAACTGGGGCTGATTTAATAAAAACCAATTATTAGGTTTTATAATTAATTTATATTTAAAGCAATTAATACAGACCTATTAAATTATTTATTTTAGTCTTATAATTATGGGGCAAATAAAACAAAAGGAATTAATTATTTAATCACACTGTAAGAGTATTATTCATTCTAGTTTAAGAATATATTTACAAAAGAACAAAATATAAAAGGAGGGTAAAAAAGATTTTTTTTTTACTAATTACTGTGTATAGAGGATTGATGCCCATTAATTTGATGTGCAAGTTTGTATAATGGAGTGCTTACTTATCCCTTCAATTCGTAATTGTTTAAAATATTACATTTCTAGTCACTTTACATCTTTAGTTATATACATATTCGGAATCTAAAGTAGATCAGATATTCAGCAATACACTCATCAAATCTTTTTTTTTTAAATCCCGTTAAAAACTTATTATCTCGTTATTAAGTCATACGAAATTCGTTTTTATTTAAATATTTAAATAAATCAACTGTATTCAAACATGCATTAGATATCTAGATCGTTTGATGGATAAGAGCTTTAGGACATTTACTGATGAACTTTTAATTAGTATTTACTAATGACATTTACATTGGCGATTGTATTTACTAATGGATGAGTTTTTCTTTTTATCATATCAAATTGTACTCACAATATTTCTTATTAGTTGTTCTTGTTGAGTGGCCTTTTAAAAATCTAAATTAGGTTAAAATATATATTAAAAAAAAACGAGTCCAACATCGTCATTATGGATTACGGAAATAAAGTTACTCACTACATAGAATAAACTGGAATTGTTGTTCTGGAAACGTTTTCATTGAATTATTACTGGCATATCAATAATTTAAATCGTAAGGAACTGATAATTATTTGGGCGGGGATCATAAAGGAATATTTTAATCAGCCATTTAAAACATCTAATCTAAATCGGAATTAGTTTTAATGAATATTAATTATCAAATATTAATTTCAATTTTTATTGCATAAAAATGCTAATCCAGTTTTTATTTTTGTTGCTAAGCTTATTAAAATGTTATGAATTGAATTATAAATTCTAATTAAAAGATTAGGAACAAAATTGTTTGTTATGCTATTGTACCGATACCGACATCATAAAAAGAATTATTTTATTAATTAAAATATTAAAAAATTGAATATATTTTTTGACAGAATTTCCTATAAAAGTTTATATGTATTATAAAACGTTCTTTCAAACATTGCAATCACAATCAATTTGTGTTTTATTTCTTAAACTATAAAGATTTTATACTTAACAATAACAATACTTTACGTTTCAATGTTTTTCAGTTTCTATTGATGATAGTCTCTACAAATTTGCCTATAGGCAATAGCCAATATGTTACAACACCATAATTGTAATACTTCTTGAAATTATAATTTTTAACTATATTTGAGTTTACATCATTATATATTATTAACCGATAAAAACATTAAAAAATTGTCTCATCTGGTTTCAGGTGGACTTTCTTAGAAATGTAAATGAATAAGTTTTTATTATTTTACTCCGTTTATTAAAATTTTAAACTAAATTTCTACTAAGAATTTCAATGTCTCTCTTCAAAACAAATATTATTACCTGGTAAACATAATAAACAGGAACAAAGAACTATAAGTTATCTGTTTACAGGTTTCGAACATAAACATTCTCATCAATCAGTTCACTTCCCTTCTTTAGTTCTAGATATTATCGTCTGAACTTAAAGCACGGCGTTTTCCTGTCTCTGTGTAGTATTGAAAATTCGAAACTGGTTTCTTGTAAAATCAAAACTAGAAGTGTATTACCTTTTCATTTCCAAAATATTTCCCTTTTACACGCGAATGTTATGTGACGGTGAGTTGAGTTTTCGTTGTAAAAATTCACGGAACAAATAAGTCTTCTTTTTCTTGATGGAAACCTGGAAGAAGCTATGAACTATGCTTAAGTACTCGTATCTACACAGTTCGAAGATTTCAATGTTAAAACTTTGTATTAGGAAGCTAGCTTACAAAGCGGACAAAGAAAAATTTATGGGTGTGTTTTATTTATACAAATTTGTTCGTATAAAATACAGTAAAATCTTACGGAATAAATTACCCATGTTCTTGATGTAAAAGCTAGATTGGAATTATAAACTTTACTACATTCTTAGTATTTGGATCAACAATAAACGCTTCAAACAACTATAAAGAACGATATATGGCATTATATTTTGAAGGAAATATAAAAATAATATAGTATATAATAAAATTCTGTTAGTAACGAGGACAAAAGAAAAAGATCGTATTAATCTATATATAACTTTATCTAAATGGCCAAGTTTATCAAAAGTCAACCCTATGAATGAAAACTTGCAAAGATATATTTTTTAAGGAACTCTCTTGAAAATAAGATGAATAAAACTAATTCTTGACTTCCTCCTATGTGATTTAATGTGAGTTTGGTCGACACAGTACGAGTGCAAAAAAAAACTCATTTAAACGTCTTTATTTATGGAAATTCCACCAATTTTAGTGCCCATTTGAAGTTTACTCAGAAACGAAGCTATTCACTCATCGCATCTAAATCAAAGTCCAGATGCGATCGGCGACATTTTTTCTTCACTTCCTTTCAGTTGCAAGTCACGCTTTCTCCATTCCATATCGTCTGTCGCTCTTTTTTTATGTTTATTTCTTTTCATTCTCCGCCATTTTTTTTTTATCTCGCCGATAGAAGCGTCAGCAATCAGACCCCAACTGCGACCGCACCGGTGGGAGGTCCGACATGCAGACGATCGTAAAAGCCAATTTTAATCCCGTTCCTTTTCCTGTTGCAAGGCGTTCGGAAGAAAAATTCTGTTTCACCCTTTTCTCCGTTCGAATTTTAGTCGAATCGTAGAATTTGTGTAGGTAACGGAATATGAGAATGAGAACGATAAAACTTTTTTAAGAAACAGGAAATTTAGTAATAAAATAATCTAGATTTTTAAATTCGTCTAAATTATTAGTTTCCTCTATTAAATATACCTTTATATAGGACTGGTGTAATTATTTAAAATCCATCAAATATTGTCAATTGCAATTGTCATTTCTACCTTTTCAGTTAAGCTGGAAATTACGGAAATGTATCAACTTAACCAGACAAGAAAATATTAATGCGAATCAGTGGCAGCTCGCCCACTACAGCAAGTACAGCCGGGCTGCACTAGTGTATTTTAAAGTGATTCATTTCATTAGTGTATTTTAAAACTAAAATAAGATATTTTACTAATTTTCTTAAATGAAGATTATAATTGAAAATGAAATTTCTGTGGTAGTAAACAAAATCTCCGATAAATAGCAAGCATGTTACCGTAATGCACAATTCAGGAGGGGGAAAAACTCCATTCAATCAAATTTGCAGCTAAAAAGCGAAATTCGAAATCGGCTGCATCGTTGCCATGGTAACCTCTACGTAGTATGGAGATTTCCCCCATGCTAATGCACTGCTTTTTATGAAAAGGTACAGCCGAAATGAATTTTCTTGTTTTAGCTGCATTTGAGGTTCGATATGCTGATTGGCTCGTAGATGAAACGAGAACTTACGAGAATCTCTCCAAACGGAAATGGTTTTCGTGATACATGTACTGTGTGCTGTTGTTTCAGGACATCGTCCTGCTATTGTTTCGTTATTTAAGTTAATATTAAAAATTGACCGATTCGCATGTTTAAAAGAAAGCAGGATTGCTTTAATTTTCAAAAAATAAGTAAGTGTTTTCTATTTTTTCCCATGTTATCATTTTGTAAAAATTGAAAGGAAACTTTGATTTGAGTAGTGAAAAGAATTTCCGTTCATGTATGGTTTTTGGAAAATGGGGGGGGGGGGGGGGGTACACATGATTTCGGCTGCACTAACATTTTCGACCACGGGCCGCCACTGATGCGAATTATCCTCAACAATAAATTTTAAAACTATATAAAATAATCATCGCCAATTGGCATCAAACAACTTAGATTTTTATAGTAAATGTTCTGTAGATCGAGAATTAATTTTCGAAATGTAGAGTAGAGGAATCGGCAGTGTTGTTGCAAAAGGGAAGAGGCAAATTAGTATAAATGTTCAGGGTTGGCGGTACCTCGTCGAATACTTGCAAGGCATTACAAGAAAGTCAAAGCATAAATGATCATTTATTTTCGAAATGGGTATAGACCACGCTCCTCTTCGGAAGGCGAGGTATTCTTGCACAGCAGGGGTGAACGAGCGTCAGTAAGTAGGGGACGGAGCCCCCTAGTTACTTATAAAATCAAAAAAACTCCGTATCTTTGATATTTTTCATTTTTTAATTATTTAAAACCTCTTTGAATAATCCAATCATTAATATCAAAAAAATAGATTCCCATCTGGTGTGCATTTCTCAAATTATAAACGTTCGCAGAATTTTATTTCAATGCTTTAAAAAAACCTCCTCTATAGGCAACTAATTCATGAAATATCTAAAAATCTCAAATATAATGTCCCTTTTCAAAATCAAAAATGCAATAAGAGTTTGGCAACGAATTCAATAAAAATGCAATACTGGTCTACAATAAGTCTGACATGAGTCATTCTGCTCTCATCATTCCTTGTTATTATTATCGCTCTTTCGATCGCGACGTCAAATATCAGTATCAGTGTCACCGATCTCTTTGGTAAAGCGATTCATATGGTAGAAAAAAAAAGTGATTTCTGCTTTTCTAAAATGGAAGGAGGGGGGGGGGGGGGGAAGAAGAGTATTTAGTGACACAAAAGTAGTGACACAAGTAGTGACACAAAAGCAAAATATGAATTTTGGTGTCCATCCACATTATTTTGTATTCTTCTAATAAATGTACTATATTGTTGTCAACAGATACATAGATTTGTAAGATATAGGGATTTTATTAAGCTGCATTAGCTGTAAAAATAATTGCCCATATCTTATGTAAACACTGGTATTTATTTATACTGCAATATTATTTTAATAATGTAAATGTTTTATATTATTACCATGGTTTTGTAATTGTGTCGTGACTAATTAGTAAAATTTATATTATGTATTAGTTATTTGAATGATAAACGGTAATTATATCTTAATTATGATTGCACGACCTTTTTTTTTATATTTTGTGTTCTTTGGGGGGGGGGGGGGGGGCTTAGTAGTGACACAAAAACAAAATATCAATTTTGGTGTCAATCCACATTATTTTGTATTGTTCCAATAAATGTACTATATTGCTGTCATCAGATAAATAGATTATAAGATATAGGGATTTTATTAAGCTGCAAGCTGCATTAGCTGTAAAAATAATTGTCCATATCTTATATAAATACTATTATTTATTTATACTGAAATATTATTTTTAATAATGTAAATGTTTTATATTATTACCACGGTTTTGTAATTGTGTCGTGATCAATTAGTAAAATTTATATTATGTATTAGTTATTTGGATAATAAATGGTAATTATATCTTAATTATGATTGTACGACCTTTTTTTTTATTTTGAGTTCTTTGTATTGAGTCGAAAATAATATGAATATCTCAAAACTATCTAAAGTAAATCGTAGATAGTTATGATAATTTATACGAGTGTATGTTATCGTACTAGGTTCTTGCTGTTATGATCATCAGTGCCATGTGCAGACAGATAGAGGACCCAGACCAAATTAAACAGGATTTTTAATTTAATCGTTTCTAATGGACACCCAGAAAAAATTCGGGGGGGGGGGGGGGGGTCCATTTGGTAAGACCGTTCAAAGACGTATTCACGGGCGGGGGTACATGTGGTCGTGTGACCCGGACCCCTCCCGATAAATAATTTTTATTAGGTCGTTAACTATTTGATTGAGTCAATAATATGTATAATTAATTATTTAATTAGGTCAACAGTATGCATAATTAATTACTTCATTAGCATTAATGTCTTAACATTTTTAGATTTAATTTTCAATAAGTAATAGTTTTATTAATTTTTTTCCGCCTCTACCCCCTTCGAAATAAATTTGAACTTTACCGAGAATTTGTCTTTGTATTATACATGGCTAACATTACCGAAGAAATACGGAATTGTCAATTTAGGAAGTCATTAATCAAACAAAGGGGGTCACAAAAGAAATACAAGGTGGCCATTTATTCTATTGTGAAGACATGACTGACGCACGCCGGCCTATCTACCCCAAACCTTGATGGTCATCGCTACCGTGTAGGGGATGCTGCATTTATGTAAAGACGTTGTGATATGAATATTTAAATGTATATATACTTAGGTAGAGTTTCAGGCACTTGCAAATAAAATTGTTGATGAAAAGGAGTAATTTGAAATTGCGTAAGTAGCTTTAGTGCCATTTAGTACGCGCAACATCTATTCGATTTTATTGAACATCGAAATCAGTACCTGAGTGCAGTGTTGAAAAGATCCTAAATTTTTAAATTTCAAATAGTTTAACAAATAATTAACAATTGAAATGAAATAATAGGTTTAAAATTATGTATAGTTCAAAAGTATTATAGATATTTTATTAATTAACAACTTTGATTAATTAATATTATTTAGATATAACTCCATTAAAAAATCCCTTATATTTAATATGCATATCAATAAAAAATAATGATTTTTTTTTGCCAGGAAAATAAATATACTTTTCCCTCTAGAGAAAACTTGCTTGGGAACTTATTAATCCTTTACCGTCGAAATGTGACTCTCAGTCTCCAAAATAACGACCTGTTCTTTCGTTCCCTGTTCTTTAAATTGGACGAGAACTGCATTTTTTTTAATATAAAAAAACGCTTTTCTTTCGTTAACTTGTCCTTCAACTACCGCCATTTAAAAGTATCACATTACTCGGTCATCATCGCTCATTGAATAAAATAACAGGAACGGGAAGTAACCCTCCCATAAAAAGAACGTAAATATCGAACATGTTCTTCGACCTCAAAGGGTTAAACTTAATCCTACCAACTAAATCTGCCTATATACTGTTAAAAATATATACTGAAAAATAAGTAAATTTTACTCATTTTTTAGTACATTCGATGCTTATCATAGATCCGAATACATGAATTTTCATTTTTGAAAAAGACATGAACTACAATTGCTTGCCCGCATAGACTGTCTTCATAAATGACTTTCAATAAATTTCAACGAATACAACCAAGCCTTACCGGGCATCGAACCCATATCCTCAGGCATCGCAGTCCAGTTCCATATCCGTTGTACTGCCAGGGCGACGTGAAAAGTTACAAACATTATTTAAAAAAAAAAGTGTGCTAAAAGAATGGGAAGTAAGATAACTGAGTTCTAATAACTAGGTTTCCATTTAAGCAATCGACACCAAATAATGTAGAAAATCATCTTCTGTACAATTATTTTAAATGTGTCAGGTTGCTTTAAAAAAAATTTAAAAAAAAAAAGTGTGCTAAAAGAATGGGAAGTAAGATAACTGAGTTCTAATAACTCGGTTTCCATTTAAGCAATCGAAACCAAATAACGTAGAAAATCATCTTCTGAACAACTATTTTAAATGTGTCACATCGCTTTGCTAAGATGGCTTGAACAGAAGCTGAGATTATCTATTTTAAATCACACCGCTCATTTTTGAGAATGTACGGTTACTTAAAGTTGAGTACGCCATTGCTCATTTAAAATGCAATTGTACTCAAAGAAAACAGTACATTCAGAGTTTAAACAGAGTATGTTCAGGTACTCATTTTTAAGTACCTTTTTTTTTAAGTGTACATAAATATAGCACTGATCGGTGCATCCTATCTCTATGATAAAGCGATGATATGGTTGGGAAGAAAAAAAACTACTTGACAACCCATTTGAATGGGTGGAAACCATGGAAACCCATCCTTACAAACGTTCGCCGCTTGACTTATGGGGCGCAGATGCCAACGCGCGTGTCTCTCTACTGTTCTTGTCTGCCCCTGCTCCCGCCCCTCTTTTGGGACGGGGGGGGGGGAGGAGAGGGGGGAGTGTAAGAGGAGAGTCGTCTGGCAAATTGGCGGAATGCAGGAGCCGGGATGCCACGATCGCAAAGAGAACAGGTGTCGTCTTGATGTGTCGCAGCTGACGACTCTTCCCGCCATCATAACAACGAACGAAAGAATAGGGGGATAGGGATTGTTTGAATGGCTTGATTTTTTTCGATTGGAGGGATTTATGGATTGAAGGGTATGCCGTGAAGAATTTATAGGAGATGGTATCACTGTCCTATCAATCGGAAATATTTTGTGTTGTATTAAATTTATAAAATCTCAAAGGGAAAAAAAAATTAAAAAAGAAATAGTTGAGTCTGGTCATGTTTGCTAGTTGTCAGGTCAGTTCATGTGTCATTTATTTTAACCCAAATTTAAAAAGTATCATGAAAAGCATTTAATCCTTCAGCGCCCGCACTCTTCAAAGCAAGGTGAATCGAGTTGGAGGGAAGACGAATCGGAAATATTCTTACTGGAATGACATCACTTATAAATAGGAACCGTCACTTATTACGCCTGAGAGGCTGCTAGCAAGAACTAACAAATGCTATATTCTACATAATAATTTCGGTCACATGGAGGGAAAGGTGACCATAGGTTCGAGTTGTTGCTTATTTATTTACTTTATAATGTTATTATACCGCTCGGGAAAGTAAGAATTTTTTTTACCTCTAGTGAGAAGATTTATGAAGATTAGACAATAGCTTTCTGTTGTGCAATATATAAATAAATTTATGTATTAGGATGATCGTTTCTTATTATACTCTTGTTGACTGTGTGTTGGTCGTTAGAAGGGTTTAATAAAAAAAAAGCAAAAGCAGATCAATCGCGTTGCGTGGCGTAATAAATGGCGGATTTTAACAAGAATACATTATCTTAGTCGTAATATTTCCAATTTCGTCCCATCTCCAATTGGATTGTGCATCTTTGGAAAGTACGTAAGTAAGTACTTGTTCAAACCCCTCTCTCTCTCTCATTATACATTGCAACAGCGATCAAAGTTAAGAAAGTCTTGTAAAAAAAAATTTTAACAAAAAAACTGTAAAAATAATTGAAATAATTAAGAAATTTAAATTTCTGAAGTAATACTTTTTGTTGAGCTTATGTCGAAACTGAATGTCGTGTATAGACAGAATGATAAAAAAAAATACAGTGATTTGAACAATGATGAAACTTTTAGATTCAACAGCAATTCTAGAATTTAAAAAAATATATTTTTAAACGGACCTAGAATTTATACTGCAATAATTTAATATCAAAAAAGTAGTTTGTCACAAGTCATTTTGTCAAAATTATTTTTTTTTAATTTCCCGTGAGCCTTACTAAACGTAGAAATAAAATTCATTTCCGAACAATTTACAAATAAAATGGAGCAAATTCAATACTCTTTAATATGAGAATCTAAACAGTCATTCCCTTTACAATGCACAGCCACAAAAAATACGCTAATCACCTATAATTTAACTCCGATCGCGGACGTTTCCGTTTCAACCTAACCACACCTAACTTCAACATGACCCTCTAAACAACCCCCCTCCCCCCAGACAAACATAATTCCACACAAACAAACTCAAATCGGACGGTATGATCGCCAATTCCGCTCCAAAGAAAAACACACCAAAAGTTCTTAGCCAACCCCAAGAAACCTGCAAAAACCGCGCCTAATTCATCAAATAATTTATTTTTTTCTGGCTCTCTCAAAAAAAAAAAAATCACAAAAAACATACAAAAATACCCGAATTCTGCCCGGGCGCAATGAAAATAAATAAAGGGGTGCGTATGAAATCCTGCTACGGAAGCGATTATTAGAGACGGGCGTGGATTAGGGAAAGATTCGGACCACCCTACTCGCCAGAATTGCCGCCAAGAGATGCCTAACTCGCTCCAACCGTGTTATTTGAGGCCGTAAGAGGCCCTATATTTACAACATTTGCATTTGAAGAATGGAACTATGGATTTGGCATGAGTCAGGACTGTTGAATGAAATGATTTCTTTGAATAATCAAATTGATGATAGAGGTTTTGGAGAAATCGTTTGGTTTGTCTTCACATCCGGATGGGTTGGTGATGATTAAGTATTTGTATTTTTTTTAACCTGTCTGTTACTTAAATTTGTTGGTGGTTTGAGTTCTCAGGTAAACAGGATTTAGTTTCAGAAAGGGTCCTAAGTATGTTTTTTGTCGAAGAAAATATAATTTTTAAAAAATGCCTCTAAATAATTTACAATTAACCTGCATATTCTAACAATAATTAGCCAGATAAAAATCAGGTTATATGAGATTTTGGTGAAAAACGAGATTTTGGTGTAGATAGCTAATTTATTACTATAACTTCAATTTAAAAATATAATAAAGGAACAAAAACCGTTTTTTAGTAATTAAAACTAAATTAAAGAAGTCCACAGAAGCAAAAGTAGCTATATCCAGCGGTCGTGACCTTCGAGCATGAATGGACTGTAGTAGAGCGAATATGACGTCATAATCGTGAAACCAACATCTCAGACCGAATGGTCTCAAACGTGACTTCTTTTCCAAAATTATGAATTAAAAAATACTCGCGATTGGCTGAGGAATTGGGAAATGTGTAACAGTGAAAATTTATGAATGGAATGACGTCATTAACCACGTGTCTGAGGCCATACATGTTGGCCTCACTTTGATGTCAGCGAGGTAATGACATTATGTTTTCTCTACTATGAAGGATCCATGCTCGAAAATCGTGACCATCAGCGTCATACATAGTTTGATTTCTGATTGGCAGGAATGTGGATATAGCTGGTTTTGCTTCTTAAACAAAAACAAGATGGCGACGCATACATTTCAAAACCAGTTAAAAGCCTTCATCCACTTGCGAAACAGGTTATGTGAAAATTAAAATCTCAATTCTAATTTATTCAGTAATCTGAGAACATACATATTTTAGTAAAAAAAAAAATTTAACTTTTTAAAAAAAAATTACAAAAATTAATTATTATTGTAGTAGCAATAATTAATTTGACAGTTTTTCGCGGTTTACTCTAAAAAGCTGTAAGTGGATGTAACGGCTTTTGCATCTGGGCGACTCAAATCATATCTCCAGTATAATTTTTGGAGAGAATATCCTTTCTCGATACAGTAATATTTGAAACATTTATGTACTATTATTAATATAAAATTTGAGCATAGATAATCCTAATATTTCTGTCAATGGCGACTAGTGCAAGTGACCGAAAGAGGGCCAATCCCTGTTTCTGACTCTAACCCCACTAATTTTGAAATATTTTTTTACATAATTTGTTGAATATTATTCAAATAGATTTTTTATTATTAGATTTTTTTTAAATTCAAGTATTTCCCCCTAATTTGTATACGTCATCCAATTAAATTTTTTGTTCATTCTTCCTCCTTTATTAAATATTTTATTTTCATTAATTAACTTAAATTCTGGTTAATTACCAGTGTATATTGCATATTTACAAGAAATATGCGAAACAATGAGAATTAATCAGAATTTATTTTTGCATATTTATAAGAAATGCTTATAATTAGTACCATAATTTATTCATATTAACTATTTTATTGCATTGTTATTCTTTAGTTCTCTGGTAATTCTGGTTGAGTTCTCTTTTAATTAATGAAAATAGCAAAAATGTAATAAGTGACGGCTTCTAACAAGAATACTCACTTTTTCTATTCACAAACCGCTACTGATCCCTGTTAAAATATTTATAATAATTTGAAAGTTAGTTACAAAGACACAGGTAAGGTTAAGTTAATATAATATTTGTAAGAATTCGTTTATATTTTTTGAGGTGGACCCACTAGGCGCGATTCCCATAGTTGATAGTTCTGAGTTTTTCTTGTGAGTTAATAGTTTTTCAATTACGCTACAAAAAATTTCGTTTGGAAACTTTGAAATCGAAAAATAACTACAAACTTGAACTTTGAATAGTCTGGGTTGGCGGGGGGAGGGGGGAATACTTTTATTTAATAAAAATACGGATTGGTATTTCGAAGAAATCATTTATACTTAAAAACGATTATCTGAAGGCGCAGAAAAGCTGTGTGATCACTGACATCTCTGTAAATTGAATTAACCAATGATTTGTGTTTAAATAAATTGCTTCAAGAGATTTCTCGGAATAGATTTTATGATTCTATATCCGGATGCAGTGAAAAGGCGTGTGTTCAATGACCTACATGTAACCTGAGTTAGTCAATTTAACCTTTAAAAAAATTGCAGCTGTGAAATTTTAACTTATTTAAGTAAATAACAATTTGTATTTCAGTTGGTACATTGCATTTCGACTCTAAGAGTGGTGTCTCTGAATGATCTAATCTCCGATTTGATTGGTTCGAGAAATCAGTAATAGAATCTGAATATGCGAAAGCCATGAATTTTAAAAAGCTTGCGTTCGTTGACCTATCTGTGATAGTTAGTGGTTGGTTATGCTGAGATTAAGTCTGTGTAACTAATTTACTGGCCAGTCGTTTATAATAAGTATAAAATTACGTTGAAGTAATTTTTTGTTTTATAATGGTATGGTGACTGATAATATCCTAATATATGCTAATTAGAATTAAACATTAAATGTAATTTAAAATTATTCAGCAACTTTTTTTTAAATTCAATGGAGATATTAATAAAAAATAAAGAATATTGTACTCTAAGAATAACTCTCTCTTTTATAAAATACTAGCAAAAGTACCCGTTCTTCGCACGGAGGTAAATAAAATAACGACAAATAACTGAAACTATATACATTTCCTCTCCTCCCTGGAATAATCGCATATACCATTTTAGAATTCCTCCTTAAAAGTGTTAAAGCTATTTTTTATAATTTTAAATATTTTCATTTTTAATAAATTAGAAGTTAAAAAAGAAAAAAAAATATATCTTGGTTTCTAATACACTGACAAAAATCCTATAATTTCTAGTTTATCTCTAAAAAGGTATAGAGTTTTAAAAATTAAACATTCCTGCACAAAAATACTTTTAGAAATTAATAGGAATTTCCTTTCGGTATGGGTAGTTTCGGTACACAGTTGCATGAAATCCCATAATAAAAAACGACATTTGTAAAATCTTTAACTCCAAGTGAAATCAGCTGATGGGTATATAACATACTATCGTGTAGACGAAAGTCAGACGTTTTTTACGTGCCGATTTTCACCCCCCCCCCCCCCCCCCCGCACGTCTTTTACTATGTCCAAATGCCCATGTTTTAAAGATTTTCCATGAATGCTATTATTACAGAAAATTAACCACCTATTTTTATCTTAAGAATATATTTTTTTTATTTCCGTATGAATGTATTAAAAATTTTGTATTTACTTATTTTGTTAAACCATTTTTCATAAGTTTTTTAATTTGTGATTCTATTGTTATTGCATTTGCATTGAAAAATACCTGTTATATAAATTTAGTTTTTTTTTAGTTTTGTCTAGTCTTTTTTTATAACTAAACATTTGATTTTCTACTTTGTGTGTGTGTTAAACTGCTTCATACGTTCATTGAGATATTTCAAATAGAAATATTTTTTCTAAAAACGCGCTTTTTTTTTAATTTCTTTGTTATAGTTTCAAAAATTACAATTTGCTAAAAAACGAAGTATTACATTATTTTGTATGCATGTTTGGAGTTCCTTTAATATGACATATTATTAAAAGTTATAAGTTTTGTAAATATTTTTTTTTCATAATAAATAAAATAGTTCTTTGCATCTGCTATTTTATATTATTATATTTTTTTCTTGATTTATATTCCGACTTAAAGCACTGCAAAACAACAACAACAAAAATTTACATCTAACAAGTTGAAACGGTCTTCAAATGTATAACACCTTGAGGTGACAGAGTTTATTTTAATCATTAATCAGAAGGTTTATTTGCTATGTTATTTATTTAATCACGAGAGCTACGGGTTAGGTGCGACATGTTCGCCATCCAATCTCGTACTGTTTCGTCCGGTTCCTCCTAGAGGTAACCCTGTGGTTGTCGAAGAGACTTGGCGAATTATCGCTCAGTCGGCGCTCACCACATAGTATCCTTCCAGTGAGGGAGCCGAACGATACATAATAAAAATATATAAAATACAGTGTTTACATTGCGAATGAAATATAATTTTACACACATTTAACAATGTAATTTACACAACAGATATGTTATGATTTCATCAATCGAAAACTGCTAAAGTCACCAATTTCTTCTCTATTAATCTGGTTTTCATTGTACGCAAACATTTCTAATGTCAAAAGGAATTTGCTGACAAAAAATTATCTTAAGAAAAAAGTAAAACCTCTACAAATAAAATTACAAAGAGGCCTTTAATAATAAAAAAAAAATCGCATGCTGTTCTCTTACTAGAAGGGGCGTACTGTGGGGTCTAGTGCGTGGGCGAGGATTGCTTTCCCTGATTTGAACCCCTGACCAAACGGAATTTCGGAAGAAACACCCAACCCCTGAGTATGTCTGACAAGTAAGAAAAACCTTAAGTGAATCATGGTTTTTAATCTTTGAGTCAGAAATTCCATACGAGGAATTGGATTGTAGAATATTAAAAAAAAACTATAAAAGGATCTTTTTGTTTAAAGGTATCTCGGTATTTTATCTGTAAAGGAAACTTTTGGGTGGGAGTAATCATGGAGGCGTTTGTGCACGAAGTTAAACAATCTGACATTTATAAATTTACAATTAGAGAAAGAATGGAATTTTGATCTTAGGCCTCGCACACAAGGGCTAGTTTTTCACTCTCACTTGAAATGATTTGTCATTTCGAATACAACTATCCGATCGTTGTGACCGTGGAATGACAAAAGTCATACTGTTATTTTCCTCGTGTATACCATACCGGTTCTTACATTGCAAAAAATAGATTACCATAAATTCGAAGATTCAAATCGCCTAAAGTTTTCCACTATTTATAATAGAGGCCTCCGTGGCCGATCGGTTAAAGGCGTCAGCTGCGAATACCAAGATTCGTGGTTCGATGCCAGGCGATGGACTTGACAAAGAAAAGTAAAAAGTAGTGATCTTGTGATTGAAGGGTTGCCAGCTTCACTACAAAATACTAGAAAAGTCGTCCAGAACATCCGCAAAAATTAACGGCGTGTATACGGGACTGGTGCACGATAAATCTGATAGGGGTCCAAAGTCCCGACGTCTATTAAAGGCGTTGGGTGCCAGTTCAGGTGTTTCCTCGTCATCTGACCATGGTTCTGAAATAACGAGGCATCGTTCCCGGGTCTTTCCTTCGAGATAGACCCCGAACCGTCGCCAATAGCCCACTGTGCAGCTCTAGTACGACGTTATTTAACCAAACCAAACCAACTATTTATAATAGTTAGAGTTCTTATATTGTACTTTAGTGAAAAATAGTATAGCTTCAGTCATGAATATGATTTAAGTTAATACTCTTAGTTAATACTCTTAGTTATGTTTAATATTTAATTTGCTATGTAAAAATATTTTTCATGTAGTTCATCAGATAGTTCGTGAGTTTTTTTTTTTAACTTCCCATACCTATATTCTTAATTGTAATCCGATTTGGGCATTCCTGGAACTGATTAACCATTTTATGAAACCACGATCACTGTAAATGTGGCCTGTATATCTTTGCTTAGCGGGGCCTAAGGTTTTCACCATTTATAATTGTCAATGTGCTAAACAAAGCTTTCATACACCATCCATTTCAAATTGCAAGAAAAATAAAAAATTGAATAAAATAATTATTAGAAGAATTCTTTTCCACAACGGATGCTTTAGATAAATGCGCCTTTTTATCGAAACTAAACAGCATTTTTATGCTTTTATTAAAGTCGCTTAAAAAGTGTTTTTAAATTACAAATATACAGTTTTTAAATGATAATATTTGGCTTTTTAAACAAATATTTTTTTATTAAATATTATTATATCCCTCACTATAGTTTCTCCTTTTTCTTTTATATGATTTTGAACTTCATACGAGAAAAAAAATTATTTCGCAACACAGATTAGTTTATTTTTGTAAAGTTACGGTAGTTTTGGATATATTTTCTTACTAATATGAAATATTTACTTGGCCAATATCAAAGTTCACATGCACGTTATTTTTGGAAAAGGGGATATAAATAGCATATACACACAAAAATCCATGTGTAATTTTTCACTTTTAAACAACCTGAAAAAAGCACAGATTGAAGCTTCTGTCTTTTCTTTTACAATTCGAATCCCTACTCAACTTCTTGGAACACTTGCTTTCTGACAAACAAAGAACCATCTGGCCCCAACCCTCCAGTGTCAGTTCTAAAACAAAACCTCCAGGAGACTGGAATAACACGCTTTCGAACTTTTACGGTTGCTCTCTTTTCTAGAAAACTCGGAATCGGAGAAGCCTCGTAAAAAAAAATACATTTCATCCCCATCGAAACCGAACTATAAAAAAAAGAACCCTCAGAATCTTGTGTTTATTCGATAGGATGCTGAACAAACTTCAAGTTGCGAGCTGATGACATGCCAGGCTTCGCGCCATTTTCTTCTTCATTCCGCCATTTTGTTTGCTTTTTCGGATCAAATAGCCATGAAAAGTTCAGAGAAGACAAACGGTAACCTCACTTAACTCATTCAATGGAAGATTTCTCTCTTTTTCCCGCGGTAGACATTTTATTTCAACTTCAGAAGATTCTTTCAGCTTTCTTTATTTAGTTATGTAAATTTGCTTTGCGCTTGAATCTTTGTTCCATTTTGTTTGAGGTCAGGGAAATGTGTGCGCTCCCTGTATTTTTTTTTAATTTTGTGTGTTTCGTAGGTGTTGTAATAGAACGTTTCGCAGCGTTGCAAAATTAAAATTTTTAATTCATGTTTCGATATCAATTCCTGGCAATCACCAGAGTTCAGTTTACTTGGCAACTTAAACTACTAGTATTTGTATGGACTTTTTTTTTATTTACTTTGCGATACTTTTTCATGTGCGAACACATGTAACAGTAATTGTGTCATTTTGTCATTCATTAAGTGTTTTTTTTTGCGGAATAGTAATAAATTACACAACAAAACCATTTATAAAAATGTGTTGGGACTCTTATATTATTAATTCTGTTGTTAAAGAAAATAGCGATATTGTAAATCTGTTTTCGCTACAGAATAGTTATAATTGTATTTCTAATAGATTACTTCTAACAAGTTTTTTATCCTAGTTATTTTTATAATATACTTTATATTAGATTATAATACATTAAATTTGAAAAAACAAGTTAAAGTATTGGGTATTTTGCTGTTAAAACTAGAATTAAAATGACATCCCATACTTGACCGACAGTGGGTGAAAAAGTAAATTGTCAAAACCTGGCCTGTGCTATAGCAATTATCGTCAAATATATTTCATTCGTTAAAACTTAATCAAGAAACTGCTTTTGAAATCCATGCCTATTTTCTTTTTTAAAAAGTCATTGAAATTTGTCAAACAGCTTTAAAATGTGTAATCCATGGAACTTACTTTACTTTTATTTATTAGTATGCATTATATAAAAGTTCTTTTTCTAGTTTAATGGTCCTTTTGTAATGAATAAAGCATTCCTTTGAAAAAAAATCGTTTCTATTTAAAGAACTTTTATAATATTCCTCATTAACACGTCCGTGCCGGCCACGCACAGGCGCGTGATACGGTCTTCAAAATAACACGTAAAAGGCAATGGTCAATGAAATTGTTAATGCAAATAAACATGTAATATGCATACTTTTATTAATATCTAAATAGTAGTAAATAAAAAAATCCAATTGCCGTTATTCGTATACTATACAATATCCTCAAAAGGTTATAATGAATTAACTCTTCAATTAATTTACTCCCCGTTATTATTTTAAAAAGACACACTTTCAATTACATTCATTCCTAGGGTAAAAATAAACACAGGTGAATAAAACCCTAAAATAGCAGGAATCTATTCTAAAAGAACAATTCCTTAGTCACGTCTTTTCTACATAAAAAACGTGCGCTATGAAGATTTTCATGCGATAGAACTTTTTCAAGGAAAAAAAGAATAAACATTCATAAAATAATCCATCCGAATTACATATGCGTTAGTTACAAAATTTCGAAAAATCTCTAACTTAAAAATATTATTCTCTATTCTTCAAAAGCAATTTTAGCGATCAATTAAAACGGAACAAGACTATTTTCGTTCGATAGTTCTAATTGCTAATGTTCTGTTGCTTAGTTCTTTTGAAAAGATAAATACTTTAATTAAGTGTTATTTAAAATGCATCACTAAATTTATTTATTTTTTAAAGTATGGTAATAATATGCTATTTATCTAGTCATACACAGAGATGTTTTTACAATTACGTGAATAGATGTATAGGTTTAATTAATTATTTTTTATAAACTACGAGATTATTATTATTTTTATGAAATTTAACCATGATCTTTTATGTTCTTTTTTTTTATCGCTTATTGAGTTTGGACTAGGGAGTTTTTCTTTATCCGTACAAACCTTTTTTTGTCAAAAAATTTATATTTATGTAATGATAATATATTTTAATGTAAGGGTGATACATTTTAATCTAATGATAATACATTTTAAGGGAATGATAATACATTTTAACGTAATGATAATACACTTTAATGTAATGATCATACAGTTTAATGTAGTGATCATACGTTTTAATTTAATGATCATATAATTTAATGTAATGATAATATATTTTAATGTAACGGTAATACATTTTAATGTAACGATAATACATTTTAAGGTAATGATAATACATTTTAACGTAATGATAATACACTTTAATGTAATGATCATACAGTTTAATGTAGTGATCATACGTTTTAATTTAATGATCATACAGTTAGTTTAATGTAATGATCATACAGTTAGTTTAATGTAATGATCATACGTTATAATGTAATGATCATACAGTTTAATGTAATGTTATTACATTTTAATGTAACATTTATGCATTTTAATGCAATGATAATTCATTTAAAAAAATCTTATTTGTATTCAGAAGATTAACCCAATTTCAAAAATTAAATTTGAAAAGAATAACTGAAATTCTATTTTTTCTATAAGTTAGCGTGAGCTAGTTTCCAAATGCCCTCAATATCTTCAACTTTTATATATATTTTTTTATATTTCAATCAGGTAAACATGAAATGTTTCGATAACCGTCCCATTTTACGTTTTAGAACAAAGAACACTAAAAATCAACCGACAAATTCAAAAACCGATTTCAAAAATTAAATTTGAGAAGAATAACTGAAATTCTATTTTTTCTATAAGTTAGCGTGATCTAGTTTCCAAATGCCCTCAATATCTTCAACTTTTATATATATATTTTTATATTTCAATCAGGTAAACTTGAAATGTTTCTATAACCGTCCCATTTTACGTTTTAGAACAGAGAACACTAAAAATAAACCGACAAATTCAAAAACCGATTTCAAAAATTTAATTTGAAAAGAACGTGCGAAATTATAGTTTTATATACGTTTAGCTAGTTTCCAAATGTTCTCAAGGTTCATAGTTTTATATACGTTTAGCTAGTTTCCAAATGTTCTCAAGATTCTCAACTTCTATATGCAACTTTTTATATTTCAATCAAACAAACATGAAATTATTATTTTATAGTAACTTTTCATGTTTGTCCGAATGATACAAAATGGGAATTTTATACTTTCCATTTTGCCTGTTAGAATAGAGAACGCTGAAAATCACAACATCCATGGATATTTTATGCAAGCACATCACGGACTCCAAGGCAATCCAGACGATTTGATTGGAATACTGAGCATGCGCCAAAGGGGGTTATCATAACTCCTGGGACGACAAAGTGTCAGGCATTACGATAATCATAATTTTATTGGCATATCAAACTCGTCTGCAAAAAAAGAACCTGTGCATGATTTAAGCGAATAGACAGGAGTAGTTATGGAAATTTAGATTGCACCCCTCTAATTACGTTTTAACTAGAGGATAAAAAGTTTCTCACAGCAGCTAAAAAAACACAAACCGTGTAAACGTCTTGTTTTGTGCTTTAATGCAGTCTTATTGCGAAAAATAATGGTGTTAATTTGAATATAATTCAGCCATCCCTGTTCCGTCTGAACATTAAGGGTTATTTAGACTTGATCGACGCCGCGTATCGAGGAGACATTGGGCTTTTTATGAATTATTCATATGAGTATGTGTTTTTGATAACTGGTTTTGTATTGTATTGTGGCTTTTCTTCATTAAATGTCGTGCTTGAATAATTTCATTTATTATTTAACTTACTTTTTGCTTAAGTAATTTCTTTCACCTAACAAAAAAGATTTATATAGATACTTTTTGCTTAAATAATTTCTTTCACCTAACATAAAATAATTTATATAGATACTTTTTGCTTAAATAATTTCTTTCACCTTACAAAAAGAATTTATACTGATACTTTTTGCTTAAATAATTTCTTTCACCTGACACATAGGAGTTATACAGGTATTTTTGTTTAAATAATTTCTTTCACCTAACAAAATGAATTTATACTGATACTTTTTGCTTAAATAATTTCTTTCACCTGTCACATAGGATTTATACAGGTATTTTTGTTTAAATAATTTCTTTCACCTGACATAAAGGATGTATATAGATGCTTTTTGCTTAAATAATTTATTTCACCTAACAAAAAGAATTTATATAGATAATTTTTGCTTACATAATTTCTTTCACCTAACAAAAAGGGTTTATTCATGTATTTTTGTTTAAATAATTTCTTTCACCTAACAAAAAGAATTTATACAGGTACTTTTTGCTTAAATAATTAAGGATTTATACAGATACTTTTTGCTTAAATAATTTATTTCACCTAACAAAAAGAATTTATATAGATACTTTTTGCTTACATAATTTCTTTCACCTAACATAAAAGAATTTATATAGATATTTTTTGCTTAAATAATTTCTTTCACATAACAAAAAGGATTTATACAGGTATTTTTGCTTAAATAATTTCTTTCACTTAACAAAAGGTTTATTCAGGATGGTCACAAATCATTGAACAATGTTCATTGTGTGATTGTATCACATTTATCTGTATCGAAGTATTAAAAATTATTTTTCCCCGACTACTTCGCTTATATTTTAAACGTAAGTATTATTTCTTACACCTAAAAAATATATTTGAATGGTCACAAATTGTTGGGCGTTTTTGTCATCATTGTTGGATTGTACGACATTTAGCTGTACTGACATAATAAAACATTTTTGCCCAATGACTTCTTTTTCATTGTAAACAAGTCACTTAGTATGAACTAACAAAGTAATTTAAGTATATAAAAAGAATAGTTTAATATGTGAAGGTAAAGAGTTAAACAATGACCATCGCCCAACAAGTATTTTGTGTTATTTTTATAAGATAAGTTGACTGTAAACTCTCAGCATGTTAAGAGTTGCGGTTGGTGCCGAATTGATGATTTTTTAAGGAAGTCCCTAAACAATCACGTGGTCGGTGCCTACTGTTCGACCATTACGAGAAAGCCCCCGAATAGGGTTGCTGTTACGGAAAGTTTTTAATAGATTTGGAGATTTAGGTTAAAACACTATCAATCAACTTGACTTGCACCCATTTCTTATCTTATACATTCCATTCCTGGAATTTATCAAACTCGTCGTGGTGGTAGGACAGTATTCGTCTTATTGCGATCAAAATGGTTACTTTAATGATATTTAGACGCGAATCGCAAAAATGTTTCACCAAGTATCGACGTCACGAATCATAAATGCTAGTTATTCTTATGAATATGCAGGGAGTGATTTACAACTAAATGTGAATTTCAAATAAATGTTTGTGGCTCAACTTGACTTGTACACATTTTTTATCTTGTATCTAGCTATTTATCTCAGAGCACATCAGAAGATTAATAACTCAATTACACACAAGGTGTACACAGTTTTGGAAGGGTACAGTACATTTAAACAAACAATTTTCCACATTTATGATTTAAAAAAAAATCTTGATTTATAGTTCATGCATAAAACTACTATATTTAATTAATTGAAACTAAGAACATATTTCAAGAATTGTTAAAAAATCATGGCAAAATAAACAACGTTTTATAAATTTTAAGTAACATAATAAAAAATACGATATATAACAATGTAGTAACAATTTATGTATTACTGAAAGAAAACTTTTTGTTCGAAAGAGCTAAAAACAAGCCTTAAAAATCCGTTTCAACAATATTTTCTTTAAGAAAAATCGACTCTGAAAACCCTTAATCCGGGTGTTTCACCCACTTGATTCGAACCTCTAATGTAACCTAATTAAGGTTTGTAGCCTTAACGTTATTCAATTTCTTAATTCTTCACTGTGAATACATAATTGCAGAAGAATTGGTTCGTGATCAACTATCAAAAACTTTCTTCGAATAATTATATTTTATTATTTTCATTAAATGACTCGCGTTGTTCTGAAAATTCGAAAATAATACCTTTTAGAACTTATTCCGGCAAAATGTGTGTTTCCCAGTGTTTTTCGAATTCAGCGATTGTCCTTACCAAAAATATATGTTAAAAAACAAACAAATTCCATTCAAGTGGTTTGAAATGAAGTGAATGAATGCAAGGGTAATTTCGAACATCTCTTTTGAAATTGTATCGTCTGCGTCTCAATTACCGCTGAATTTTCTGGTTGTTCAGCCAATTTTGTTTAGCCAAATCGAGGAAGTGGAAAATAAACATATCTCCGCGAACCGCCTCTTATATTACATAGATGAAAATCTGTAGAAATAGTATGGTTCATGTTGCATCAATGTGTCACTTTTGAAAAAGAAAACTAAACACGTCACGAACATAAATTCAGTAAAATTACTATTAATTCACTTGCATTCGAATTCTAGTATTCGTATCTTAAACAAGTATTTAACAATTTATTTCGTTTGAAGTTATTAAGGACTAAGCACTTTAAGTTAGTTAAAAAGATTTTGAGAGTTTTCTCACTGACCTATACGCAAACTGGACTTACCTCGCGTAACTTGTCTCACGATTACCGAATTTAAATTCCATCATTAGTGACCCCAAACTATTCGTTGAAGAGTGTTAAAATGTTGCTTTAAGCTCCTTAAATATACCCAAAGTGGTTAAATCGTATAATTCAAAATCAGAATCCTATAGGAAACTTATATTTTGTAATATTTGAAGCCATTCTGTGAAAAATGGGGATTTTCTCACCGATTGAGTGATGCTGTCAAATTGGGAAACTGTTAACTTAGAAGATCTTACTTTATATATGCGGAAATGTATACCTTCGCTTTCACATCTTATCAAAACGGATTTGAAGGATAAACCATAGAACAATTAAATAAATAAAAGTCATGTGTGGCCGTGTCGGTACACGGACAGAAGGGTTTTACGGTGAAACATCAGAACAGCATAGTATAAAAAATCTCAAATGATCGCCAATGAAACACTCAGCAACAGAAGGAAGATACGCAAGCTGTTATTTCTGACTCTCACCTACTCCCCCTACTTTCTTTGTTTTATTTCAAGATTTTACGAGCAATAGACGACTGTCGAACGAGACCAAATTGATATCAATCGTGCTATTTGTCACGGAATTATTGTGTCGGAATGAATCACACTAAAAGAAGTACAAGGTATTTCTGTCCTCATACCCCATGCAGCTGATTTAAAACTCGTGCCACGTCCAAATTTATGAAAAAATTTCAAGTCAAACCAGATTAAACATTTCAGACAAACACTCTAGAACCAAAACTCTTCTTAGAACATTCCCTTTTAACAAAACCACAGAGAAAAAAAAATAATTAAACTCCAGAATAATTTAAGTAAGGTGACTTCCTTCAACAGCACCAATGCCGCCACATATTTCTAACCTTGTGAGTTGGCATCTTTCAGTCAAATTCCATTAAATTAAGGGAGGTGGGCAAGAATTAAACCCAGATCGGATTACATTGTCCAAAGAGGATGCCAAAATAATCAGAAACACCCTTCATCAATTACGAGTCGATACATTTTCATTTAACTTTTTTCCTGTCGTTTTTCGTCCCCCTCGAAGAAGCTAATTATTTTTATCATGAATCAATCTCTTGACCTCATACTCGTAATTGCATCGGGGTTACCACATTAATACGAGCGTCGCTACATTTGGCTTCATAAAACCTCTCTCTCTTTTAGTTTCTGTTTCAGGAATTATGGAGGTTTGTCTGTATTATTTTTTAATTGCTCTTGAACTGTTTTTAAATTAAACATTGTTACTATTTATTTTTCGCACAATTTACAGTTTATCTAATTATATTTTTAATAGAATTGATTGCAAAAAATGCAACTATAAACTTAATTAACAGAATAATAGAATTAAATAACTTTATCATAAGTATAACCAGCACTTTACTTAGAAGTAAAGTTTATTTTTTATTCGATTACGATTAAATATATAAACTTTATAAAACATTTTTAATTAATTGAAATAATATTTTTTCAATAATTCTTGTTTTCAATTAGTTATACTTCTGATGAAATAACTTTATCATAAGTATAACAGCACTTTATTTAGAAGTAAAGTTTATTTTTTATTCGATTTCGATTAAATATATAAACTTTATTAAACCTTTTTAATTAATTTTTTTTTTTTTTCAATAATTCTTGTTTTCAATTGAAATGAGTACATATATCGATAAATTTTAATAATAATTTATCACATATATTAAAACACGAAAACTTAAGGTAGAACCATTTTAACTTTATATTTGTTACATTAATTCTTAAAATTATTTAATTATATAGATATATTTAAATAATCTTGATTATACTCAATAATATGTAACATGCGCTTTCTTTTAATACACCTATTTGTTCTTGATCATAATAGCGACTGAAAAACAAAATTAAATAGCATAATTTTTTTAGTAACTATGTGTAAATGTGATAAAATAAATTGTTATCACAAAGTTCATTTTCCCAGATAATTTACGAAATTTTTAAATGACTAATTTTGAGCACATTACATTTATTTGATTAGTAATTAGTTAAAAAAATATTTTTTTTTAATTTTTAAAATCTTTTTTATGGGTCCAAGACAGATAAATTAATGAGCCAGATATTTTTAAGTGTAATATATTTTTTCGTAAATTTTTATAATGGATGTTTTTTATGTTTTTTTACGAAAAAGTGATTTATTTAAATAGTTTTACCCATAAAACCGATAAAATACAAGTTAGGCACTTTATATTCGCACATTTTACAATAATAAGCTGGCTAAAAATATTCATTTATAAACTTTATTTAAAACGTTTATCAACTAAAGTTTGAACTGCAGCGCCGCAAGTTGTGCATTTACAGAAACTCATTTACTTTCTGATCAATTTCTAGCCTTTAAATTCCTTTTCTGGCTAAATTCCTAGAACTTCATTCCGAAAATACTTTTAAAAATTATTAAATTACAAGTGAAAAAATATATGTCAATAACTTGAACATTGTGGGGACGTTTTAAAATAAAATTTTGAGGGTACACTGTACTACTTAAACTTTTTTTTTTTTAAACTTTTTGAATTAAACTAATAGTGTAAATGATTTTAATTTATAAGATAATAATATTTCACACAAAATATTCATTAATTGTTTGTATTTTTTCAAAATTTAAATTTTTTCAATTTTTATAGGTTTTTTTTTTTAAACGCTAAGACTTTTTTAAATATTTATATTTTTTCACCAAAATGTTTTCTTACATCCTTTAAACTATAATTGACTTAAACTATAATAGAATTGGCATTGCAATTTTATATACTACACGTGTTTGATTTTTATATAAATAGTTATTCATAAGAACAAACAATTTTTCCTTGAAACTCGAATTGTTTTACTAATTTTTAAAAAAAAAAAACTACTACTACTCATAGAGCTAATTCGAATACCAATTTATAATATACACAAATTTTACAATATGTTTTTTAAAAATATACAATTCTCCATTAACAATTAAAAAAAGCTCTTTAGCGTTTCGAAAAACTTAATATCAAGAAAAAACAAACACTTAGAAAAAATGATTTAAAGTGTTTGTAACTTGAAAAACATCATCCACGTTAAAACCTTAAACAACTCATTAAAAAGTATAGGTACAGTTCAAGAATTTTGAAAGCAAATTTAGAAGATTCCAAACTATAATTTTAGCAACAAAAAAAATCGAGAATTTTACGATTTTTTGGGTATTGTGTCCCCCCCCTTAAATGTATATGAATGAGAAATCTTACATAACACCTTCTCGTTACTCTACTACTACAAACATCCCTCTTGAATCACGTACACCAATAAGTACCTCTACTTATCCTCTCAAAAAGAGGACCAATTCAGACAAACAAGCACATCCCTACCACCCCCATTCGAACACGCGGATTCTGTCACCACGGCATCCCCTCCCCGTTCGACAGTCAGACGATATATTTTTAAAAGAGATCTGGAAGGGGGAGCGAATATAAGAGAGGGGTCTGTCTGCCGTGGAGGCCCCAGTGCTTCAACAAGAGACAAGGCATTCTTTAAGGAGAAACACACCAGGCTTTCAGTTGTTGGGCTCGCAACTGCGACTAATGGGCGAGATTTTTCTGTGACTTTTTCGGCTTCGGCTTCTGGTCTCAATTACGCGGTGGGGTCTCTGAAAAGGGCGAGTTGTCGGGATGGTTCGAATCTCTTGAGGGGAGGGTTTCTTTGATTTTGTGAGGAGCGGAAATGTCCTTAGGGCTGCGCATTGACGGCCTTAGGGCGGTGCGACCAGAGAGTTGTAATATTAAATAGAGAGCGCCTTCAATGCCAGACTCTCGTAAGGCGGCGGTGTCAACATTGAAAAGAAAAACCAACATCACGTGGTTTTAGCGCTGCCACATTTGGCGTTCAGACATCTGCAGGAGTTCCAAATTTGGTGCACTCTCTTCCTTTTGGTGATAAGGCGTTCTGTCCGTATTCAACTTCTTAACATATATGTAGGTATTTACTTATTTTCAAACAATTTGCGCTAAATATTTCCTCTTCATTATAATATTATAATAGTATACTTCATTAAATATAATTTTCTTTGTGCTCAATACTGGAAAAAACGAAACTCTTTATATTTCTCCGGTTTTATTGTTCATATTTTCTAATTGAACTAAACAAAATAACAATTGAAAGAACATCGCTTATGGTAAATTTTTTACATAAAAACCTAACGCAATTATTTCAAAAGTACAAAGTAAGAAAAATATCTTTAATATATCTGTTATTAAACTCCCTTAAATTGTGCCACTCGTTAAAAGAACGATATTTAAATACAAAATTAAACACAAAACCATATTACAATACTTCGATCTCGTTTAGTTCTGAAAGTCGCCAAGGCCTGCCAAGTAATATTGGCGCATGAATGAATTGGCATTTCCACAAATCACGTGGTTTCAATGATGGACACACGGAAATCAGCATTTTTATTCCTCTATTTGTATCATTACTCTATGGGTGAGACCGTACCGGCGAGCTGCCTTTGGGGGCGCCAAAATCAAATACTGCACGGAGAAAACTATAATTATTTGTACATTCATTTGGAATAATTTAAAAAATATCTCTCTCTTCTGGGCATGCCCGTAGCTTTTTAAGCTATACAGCTTTTTAAGCTGAGTTGAACATGTCTTGGGTATTCAAAAATCAGTACTAAACATTACTAAACTAGTTCAGGCAGTCTGGTAGCACATTGAACTACAGTTCAATGAAGCATGAGTGTGGTAAGAGTGAACGGATTTTTAGTAAATTAAAACTTGTTTACGTTCGACATATTCATTGAAAAGATTTCTCAAAAGGTATAAATTACTCCGATCTAATACAGAAATTTGCTAGTGCTAAATGAAGAAGTATGTTGAATTTCTTTTATGTAATTGAGATCTGGTTTTTAATACAACATCTACTTACATGTAAAATAGCGCTCTTAGTTAATTAGTTGCGGAGATATAAGCCTTTCAAAGTTGTTATATACTTTTGTAATTTCCTTGTTGTGTGAAATTAATATAACATTTTGGATACCGGCGCATTGGCAATTATTGGATATCCAACTAAACTATTTAGTTGTACGCAACTGGAAAACACACTTTATATCCATCCACTGAGTAACTTTTAATTGCACAAAATATGCTTTCGCTCGCTACCGTCAGTTTTTGCAAATAATCGGCAATTGGGGTGTTTTGTTTGGATTATGGTAAAACGAGTTTGGCGATTTTTCATCTTCACTTTGGCGATTGCGAAATCTGTGACCTGGTAGCCCTGAGTTGGATGCAATAAAATAATCATAATCAGTTGGTATATGATTTATTTAGTTGCTCATTTGTATAAAAGTTTAAGTGTTATCGTCGTTCGTGCGAAGTTAGGCTTATCGATAACATTAACTACAATAGTTTCTGGGTCACTAAATAATCCATCAAAGATTGAATACCATTGCATATTTGGTACTGCAAAAACCCCATGTTTATAAGAAATAGATATCTCTTCATATTACTTGTTCCTTCTCTAATAAGCCTTGTCATCCCAGCCATAGATATACGGACAGGTATTCTTGCAACGGGATCTCCAAAAGCAGTTGTCGGAAGAGATTGCACAACAGCTGCGGAGGTGAGTTGACGGCATGCTGCTCGCGATGCTTTTGTCCATCTGTCACAGCCCGCCGTGTGAGCAGCCCCACTTCTCATAATTCTCCCCACTCCCGCACTAAATGAGTTGGCACATCGGGGGCACGGCCCTATTTTAGCCCCGACGCGCGGAGGGCATTTCAATCGGTGAATTTGTGAGATGCGTTCCGGAAAGAACGTATCCTAAGCGGTGTTTTGACAGGGATATTCTTGTGAAATGTTGCTGTTGTGGTGGTGCCGGGGGCCTTGGATTAAGGTGTAATCCTGTGTGTCGCTTTTGGAAGTGTGGCTTTTTGGTCTTCGTTTCCTGGGGTTTATGATTAAGATGAAATAGCTTGAGGCAAAGGCGGATACAGAGAAAAAGCACCGGTATGGAAGCCATCTCCATCCTGAAGAAAAATAATTTAGGAGGGGGTAAATCGATATTTCTTAAGTTCTTCTATTACATTTTGAAATCAATCTCTCAATTTCGGTTCAACACTGTTTCCCAACGAAAACTACTCGTTGTTTTTTTTATCATAAATTAGTTATAAAATATATTGTGGTTACATAGGGGCTGTTTATTTATTAGTTCAGTTGACTTTTTCCTACTTGAAAAAAATAATACCAATTTGATATTCCCTGTGTTTGGAAAATCAAAACTTTAACAAGTTCGCTGCCGGCCACGCAAAGGCGCGTGATAATTTCTTTAAAATAACAGATAAAAGGCCATAATTGACTTAAATCCTTTTAGACACCAGCCGGCAGTAAACGTGGTAAAGTATGTAAAATAAAACAAAATTATAATAATGTAGCCTATAATTATAAAATTATATAGTTATTTTTAGCCTTTTTAAGGTTTTTTAGCTTTTCGAAAAGTTAAAAGATAAGGACATGTCAAAAAGAAAACTTGAATATTAATAGAATAAAACCTTCATGTGCATTTTTATGTTTTATTGCATTTACATTTATTTCAGAAAAATAGAGGTTTCCAATTTTTTTTTCTTTTAATATTTATTCGTTTGCTCTAATACATAAAATATTGATTTCAAGCTTTTAAATGGTTAAATCGATGTAAAATAAGCTGTTTGGAAATTAAAATTTGAAAAATTGGTAGTTTGTGCATTTTGACGTGTAACGTCTTTAAAAGAAAGAAGTAGCACCTGGAAAGAAGTAGCATATCGGTTGGATGGAAGTGTAACGGAAGTACGCAAAACTGACCTATCATACGTCACAGCCCTGGGCTTCCTATTGTTCCAACAGAAACGACGTCCCATCCCGATTGATTCGTTGTTCGATTAGTCCCAGCCCATCGTTCGTTTCGTTGTATTTTCGTCCATAAATTAAAACTTTAATTTGAATTTGCGTCTCATTGTTATTTAGAAATTATATTTGCACTCGAACCCACTGTTGATTTTGACGTTACACGCCTTATACACCAGTGGCGGCCCGTAGTCGAAAATGTTAGTGCAGCCGAAATCATGTGCCGTTTTTGCCGTTCTCAGATACAGTACAACTTCCAAATCGATAAAGAATGCAATTATTTCCACTTCATAAGTAAATTAAATTATAAAATAAATTATCGTCAAGTACTGGTACAAAGTAGTGCTTAGGAATAGCGCCAAATACTTCGCCAGTACCTACTTTTTAAGCGATTGCTTACTTCACATTGCAAACCGGTTTTGGACTTGATCGCACCTCCACATTCTTCTTTCCTCCATGTTTGCATCGTAACGACTGATATAAGTGTCTTGAACTCTTAACGTTTTTATTGCTATTACTTCAATTCATGAAAAAAATTGCTTTCATGAAGTAAACGCAAAATCTCTACACCTGGTTTCGGTTTGAAATTGGGCACTAAAATTCGGCACTTTAAACCCTACATCTTTTGTAAAAAGGCCTTCTGACCAAATAAATGGCTAATCTTTAAACGATCGCCTATATGAATAAAGTATATCAGAAGTATAAAAGCAAGGGCCCCGGTTGATAAATCGATAGATAAAAATAATCTCAAACGATTTCCGCCATCTGTTGTAGCGGTTAACAGTTAAGGTACAAGCCCACTTCACACTTCTCACCTTATTGCATCTGTCCTCACTTCATTTCGATTCATTTCTGAAATAGGGTGGCAATAAAAATCTTTAAGTGGGATCCCGCGCTTTGATTCTTCTTTCAAAGAGGGCTTGTGGTAACGTCAAAAAGACGGATGGTTATTGCTCTTCCTCTTTTCTTTTTCTCTTCTTTTAAATAAAATGGCAGACGATTATTTAATCTCCCCACCTCTGGCTTCTCTAAAAATTGATGCAAAAGGATATGCGTAGAGAATCGTTTTCAAAGCGTTGAGGAAAAAATGGAATGAAATACGTTTATTATATTTTTTGCGATTAATTACATTGTTATGGTTTATAGCTATGAGTACATTAATGGGGGAAAAATTCACGTTATATTTTATCATTTTTTTTACTATAACCTGTGTAGTAGCAGTGGCGGCTCGCCCACTACAGCAAGTACAGCCGGGCTGCACCTAATTTTATTATATTTTAAAACTAAAATTATATATTTTACTAATTTTCTTAAATGAAGATTAGAATTGGAAATGGAGATTAAATTTCAACTCTAAGTAAAAAAAATCTCCGATAAATAGCAAGCGTGTTTCCGTAATGCACAAATTCAGGAGAAGAAAAAACAAAAACTCCATTCAATCAAAATTGCAGCTAAAAAGCGAAGTTCGAAATCGGCTGCATCGTTGCCATGGCAACCTTACGTAGTATGACTTCCCCAACACGCTAAAATGGAGGATGTGACGACACAAACGTAGCGCAAAAGGATTTCTTCAAATTAGCTGTACTAGGGATTTCGAATAAATGATTGGTTCATTGCTGAATCGGCGAGGCGGGGTGGAGGAAAACGATAATTTCGAAGAATCTCTCCAAACGGAAATAGTTTTCGATAAGTTTGCACGTGTGTTGTTGTTTCTTTACTTAAATTAATATTAAAATTGACCGATTCGCAAGTTTGATAGGAGGATTGATTTTATTTTTAAAAAATAAGTAAGTGTTTTCTATTATTTTTACATGTTATCTTTCATAAAAGTTGAAAGGAAACTTTGGTTTGAGTAATAAGTTTTAAAGAATGTCCGTTCGTGTATGGTTGTGAAAAAGGCGAGGTGAGGGGGGGGGGGGGGGAGTTACATGTTTTCGGCTGCACTAACATTTTTGACCACGGGCCGCCACTGTGTAGTAGTTATAAAATATTTCGATTGTTTGTTTTCCGTTAATGGGCTCTAAGCACGTCAGGTCATCAATAGGATAAACAAAAGCTCGTGGCTTTTATTCCACGTCTTTTCACGAATAAAAATTCCTCATTTGCTGAATGGTTAAACACGTGACTTTTCTTCACCAATGTAAAATCGATTGTTTGTCGTATTCTATTTAATCTCGATACCGGATCGTGCATATTGTCCAAATTCCCAAAATTTGTACGATAAATACAAATATTTAATAAGTTACTAATGTAGACTTTTAAGAACGAAGTATTATAGTAAATATTTCGAAGGTCAGTAATTGTTATCTAATTGTATTTTATTTATCTCGTTACTTTTTCTGTTTGAAGGTGAGGAGTTAAATTACATTAAGTTTGTTTTGTTCATAATGCGATACCATAATTCGTTTATTATTCTCGGATAAAACTAATAACTCTTAAAATATGCATCTTCAAAGATATAATCGGCATATCCCCCAAAATGTTTGTAATGTTATTTGAGCAGTTTCGAATGCATTTGACTTTTAAGAAGTTTTAACTTCTATTGTCGTCTATTGATCTTCAGTTTTTCTAGCAATACACACAAATTTTAAATTCATAGAAATACTCTGGGTTAAAATATTTTTTTAAATCTAAAGAGATGCGGTATTTTTTAAAAACTACATTTGTAAAAATAATAATTAAAAATAAGAAAATATTTCATACAAAAACATAAACTCTCTTTCAGTGAAAATAACTTTATATCAACTTAAATATTTTCTTCAAAATCTTCTTCAAAAATCAGTAAAGATTTTAGTTTTAAGCAAATAGTTGCTTCGAAAAATTAAGAGCAACAAAATTAAAACAATCAAAATATTATAAATATTTCGTACATGACACACACATTCTACTAAGTAATCAGACAGTATACAAACTGGACGTTTTCTGAATGTAGTGATTGACCATAATCTGGTTTACTATACTTCACTACTTTCTCAACCAAAACCCCTTCAAGGATTTCAAATGTTTTTGATTCTATAACCATAATATTCAGCAACACATTGAATCCTCATTTCCCATTGTCAGGCGCATATCTTTTTTTTCATTTTCAGCATTTGAATATTCTTTCTCAAAATAAACATAATCGGATTCAAATATGGTTTTATAATTGGCGTTTTTGTAATGAATTAAAAAGTTAAAAATGAACTTACAAAAGAAAAATGCATTTTTTCTTACCATTGAATTGTTTAAACAAATTCAAGAATTCCAGTGATTTCAATCTTAAGAACGCTAATAATTACCTTAATATCGTGATTTCAATAAATACAGTTGAAACTCATTTTCTAGAAATTGGAAGGTAAACGCACTCCATATTATCATCAATATTTTTTTGTCAGGTCGTGATATTTACGGACAATTCAAGGAAATTTATAGACACAAGCGAACGTGATTTTGTTATATAACTAGCTAAGTATTTCAAAATAATATTCAATTTTATAATTGTGTTGACATGAATGAAAATGTAGGAATTGAGCAGAATTATCTCGGTCAAACCCAGACGCCTGACAAGCTTATTACTTAATATGGGCATTTGGTAATTTTCAGTAATATTTCCCTTTTATTCAATTTTTAATTTGTTATTTCGTTCGGCAAAATTGGCGCCCTTTTCGATGCGGCACTCCAAGCAATCGCTTGTGTCGCATTGTATGGTCATATTTCGTAGATATCAATCAGTACCTCACATTACAAATTTGTTGATTGTAGTACACCCAAACCTATTTTTGTGCGGTGGATAGGGCAGTGGCGGCTCGCCCACTACAGCAAGTACAGCCTGGCTGCACCTAAATTCATCAAAAACTAAAATCAGATATTTTACTAATTTTCTTAAATGAAGATTATAATTGAAAATGAAATTTCTACGGTAGTAAACAAAATCTCCGATAAATAGCAAACCTTTTTGCCGTAATGCACAATTCAGAAGGGAAAAAAACTTCAGTCAATGAAAATTGCAGCTAAAAAGCGAAGTCAGAAATCGGCTGCATCGTTGCCATGACAACCTTACGTGGTATGACTTCCCCTTCACGTTAAAATGAGGCTGTGACGTCACAAACGCAGCTCAAAAGGATTTTTTCAACTCGAGCTGTAGTTGGGAATTCTGTGAATTGATTGGCTCCCGTGTTTGAATCGGCGGGACGTGTGGGGAGGGGACCGAGTATTTTACTAGCATCTCTAGACCGCTTTGTCTGATGGAGGAAAAGCCCCTTGGCTCGATAATTGTTTCAGCTTTGGCGGTATTGATAAGTGCTGTTTCGCAACCCTGTGGAAGGAATGGCTGTTGAGGGAGTGAATGGGAGCAATTCGATGGATTTCTGAATTATTTTAATGATTTTGGATTCACACTTTTATCTTAAATTTTTTATTTTATTTTTCAACAAACAGATGTTTTTTATGACATTCTTCAAAAAAAATCTTTAGATATAAATTATTGTCTTCAGCAAGTCAAGGTAATTCAGAACTATATAAGACAAAACCATAATGAGAACACGTTCAAACGTATTTTTGAAATTGCGAATTCGAAAACAGAAATTGTTTTCAAAAGACAAGATGACTTCCGAACTCACGAAGATGTGTTTAAGAAATTTAAAATGTTATATTTTGGATACCATAATAATGGAATTTGACGTAAGATTTAAAGATAGCGAATGTCTATATTTTTTTTGTTTTGCCGATTCCTCAAAGTTTGAGGATTTTTCGATAAATATCCCAGAAATGGCTTTTGAAAGTTTGTCAAGTTTTAAAGTCTTTTTTTTGGGGGGGGGGTGGGTCACATGATTTCGGCTGCACTAACATTTTTGACCACGGGCCGCCACTGGGATAGGGACCGCATAAAAAAATCGCACAAAATTTCACAAGTAGCTATAAAAAAATAGTTTTCGCAACACCATTAAAAAATATTTTTTATGCGGTGAATAGGGACCGCATAAAAAAAGTCTCGCGTAAAAAATAACTCAAAACCTTACGAAATAATTAGGAATTGCTTTTTTAATCGAAATCAAGACACGAGGCTTGACAGCTACTTGGAATCTCGCCAAACCTTTTGGAATCTGATTTAGAAAATACACATTTTATATATACTACCTCGCACTCATTTAGAGTTGACTTTTTTTCAGTTTCCATGTAGTCAGTGATTAGTTTTTGCGACGACTGTTGTTTCACTAGACGCTTGTATATGTCTCGGTAGCCAGATAATCAATTATGTTCCAATTTGATTGAAATTTGCATATACCGCACAAAAAAAGATCGCACAAAAACAGGTTTGAGTGTATATCTCATTTGTAATATATTTCGTTCATAGACAAACTGACAGTATCTCAGGTACCATTTTTTGTACACGGGACTTCAATATGTAGAAAGAACAATTAAAACATGTATTCAAAATTTGATAATTTCCCTTATCTATTATAATATAGTTTGTTTTGCTCAAATTTCGAAATGTTTTTTCATTGTAGGTAATGATTTATAACAATCAATTAACCCACTAGAAGTCTTGGACGGTTTATGGATCTCTTATCCTGGAATCTTCCGTTTTTCAAGCAATATACCAACATTTTAGATTAAAGTAAATAGTAATTTTACAGAAAAATTTCAACTGTATTAGCTTAAGGTAACATAAAAAATAATCAACAACTTTTATTTTTCTATCACTAAAAAAAACAAGAACTAAAAATAGTGTTTCAATTCTCATGTAGTGAAAGCAACTTTTTCCAATTAAAAAAAATAATAGTTTGAGCGTTGAGTTAAAATTCCTTCGGCTTAAAACTTTAAAATCCAACTTTAATGTATAAAACAAATAATAGTTCCTTGCCAATTTTCTTGAAAAAAATTCGATTTCTTCAATCAAACAGTGACGTTTGACAAACCCACACTCCAAGAAATAACACTCTTATTTTAGAGTATTCAGCGATCTTCAAGGCTGCTTTCATCAACTTTGATAACTGTTTCGTCATTGAATCACGTGACTTTTGACGAAGCAAAAATCTTCGCATTTTTACCGAGAGTAATTTACTCCTATTCCTTTCCGTTGGTGTTCTGCTCAATTTCGATTCTTATATGTATATTTCTACTATTTCAACAAGTTTTTCTGGCACACTCGACAGCGCGTTTAATTTCGGACCAAGAGACTCGTGATTCAAGTCGAGCAATTTCAATACACTCAAACCTGTTTTTGTGCGGTCTTTTTTTTGTGCGATTTTTTTTTGTGCGGTATATGACGATTTCAATCAAATTGGAACATAATTGATTATCTGGCTACCGAGACATATACAAGCGTCTAGTGAAACAACAGTCGTCGCAAAAACTGATCACCGACTACATGGTAACTGAAAAAAAGTCAACTCTAAACGAGTGCGAGGTAGTATCTTCAAGTGACGAAAGCGATTTTGAACCACGTTCGCGTATTGTCAGACCACGAAGGATAATGGTTATACATTTTGAAAAGTTTTGTATGTGTAAAATTAGTACATATGTAAATAAAATATTTAAAAATGTTCTCATGCGTATTTTCTATATCAGATTCCAAAAGGTTTGGCGAGATTCCAAGTAGCTGTCAAGCCTCGTGTCTTGATTTCGTTTAAAAATGCAATTCCAAAGTTATTTCGTAAGGTTTTGAGTTATTTTCTATGTGAGACTTTTTTTATGCGGTCCCTGTCCACCGCACAAAAAGAGGTTTGAGTGTATTTATTTGAAATTGTCCTCACTTTTGAAGAAATAAATTTGTGAAAAAACTTACAAAATGAATTTCCCCAGTTTCGCGAAATATTTAATCAGAGCATTTGACAGCCGTCTATGTCGTCAAAAAGGACGAAAGTTAATTCTTTAAAAATGAGCATAGAGCATTCCAGCGTGACGTATGTAACATTCATACAAAAAATTTCACCACATTTGTAATTATCCTAACTGTAAAACCACTGCAATTTTTTAAACAACTCATTGATGTCTTGAAAAATAATTAATGTCATAGAATCTTTTTTTACCTTATATGAATACAGAGATATAAATTTGTAATGTTACGTGGCATATGTGACCCATTTACAAGCAAATAGGTTACACACGCCGCGTCTCGTAAAATTAAAAATATATTTCTTTATATTCATGCAACCATGCAACATAAAAAAATTCCTTTACCTTAATAATAGATATCAATTTGTGTTATTTTCAAAATTGCAGTTATTTTAAATTCAAAATAATTACAAATGTGCTGTAAAATGTTCTCTGAATGTCGCACACTGGAATGCTCCACATGCAGAGTCATAGTGCTTATAATTGGGGAGAGAGAGAAGCCTTAAAATTGCATGTCAAATATTGGTTTTTACCAACTTTTTTTAGAGTCTGGTAATTTACCAATTTTTTTCTGCTTAGATGGAAAAAATTAGTTTTAGATGGGAAATTGCCAACCCGTCGAAAAGTAAAATTTTGCAGGGATTTTCCCAACATTTTTTATGTCTACGAGGGCTGTAAGAGTACTTGTAAATTTCTGTAGACTTGGTAAAATCACAAATAGTTGAGGAACTTGTAAAATATTTGGCTTTTTTTTTTAACTGAAACACTTTTTAGGTTTCATTTTTAAAAAAATCGAAATGTTACCCAAATTTGCCAACTAGGTTTGTGATTCTGAGAGGTGCCAAGTCTACAGGAATTTATCTACATTGGAAGAGGGGGGGGGGGGGGGGGTCGTATCACCCCCCCCCCCCCCCTTAATAATCTGGAAACCCTTAAAGTTGGAAATTTCAACTTCTAAAATCTTCGAGTTGTGAAAAATTATGCCTGAAGAAAATTAATATTATTAACAAATGAAAGTAGGGAAGATTAGAAATTGTTCAACTTGTCAGATTACAGTTAAATTGGACCTCAGAAAGGACACTATACATTGGAATATGGGTGCAACAAATCAGTACTTGTGAGAAAAATGTTTAATATTACTAAAATATATATAAAAAAAAAGATGAAAAATGTGGATAAGTTGGAACTAGGAATTTTCAGCACTGTTGAGTTGGGAATTTAGAACCCCGTTAAGTTGTGAAATTTCTTGTTTCAACCCCCCCCCCCCCCCCCCCTCTCCGAATGTCATTCGTTTTTCAAATCCGCCGACTTTTTTATCCAAACACCTCTTGCGAGAGACAGCAGCCCTGTCCAAAGGGCGTCTTAAGAGGGCGGCTCGGCTATCAGCGGGGCATGCGACGGTATTTCCCAAGTGGGCGTGCCCCGGCACCCGCCCACCGGCACCGCTTGAAAGGCGCCGCTCCGCACACGCCCTCTGTCGGCGTCATCTGTCATGTCAGAGGTGACAATTTTTTGTCTTATTATTATTATCTTTCCTAGGTGCTCTTTAGTAGCGTGTCTTCTCCGAAAAGATAAGAATTTACATTCGTACCGATGGCATCATCGTATACCGCAGACGACATTTTTGTGTTTGGATTGGAACACGTGTTTCTAGAAACCGGGATGATTCATTTTTAGTTTAGAAGATCGAATGCTTTTTTTAGGGGTGTTGTTTCTGCTTCACTTCCTGACATCGTATATGCATTTTGTAAACTTTAATTAAAGGTTAAACAAATAAAAGTCTAATAATCAGGGAAAATAAGATTAAATTGATATGATAAAGGGTCAAATCTAAAGATATGAGTTCTCACATATAAGGGGTCTTTCAAACTCTAAATGAAGCTTTTTGTTTATCAATCTTCTCAGTGGTTTAAAGTTTCTACTAGCTTTTATGTACATTAGTATCAATACTAAGTACAATAGTATGCAAACCCGGGTATCATATTCTTCCCTTCAATTATAAAAAATCACAAAATTGTTCGCAATAGAGCGTTTCTTGTTTTTGACTTCTAATAAAATTTTATTCAGGTACGAAACATGTTCTCGAGTTTTTCTTCTGTGGCGGTTGCGTTTATCTTCCGATATTCTTGATTGGTTGGTTAATTTAATTTACCAATCAATCAATCCATCATCTCGAAGGAAAAACGCAACCGCTACAAATGAAAAACGCGATTCCCTACCTTTGTGGGCGAAAATTTTTTATTAGTAATAGTTTTTAAAAGAATTTTTTTTTTCGACAATCATCAAATTTTCTAATTTAACTTTTAAATTTTATATTTTTATAGATTTATCTTGTATTTACCCTCTAGTGCATAATGTAGCATATATGCTACACAACTTCAAAATGGCCGCTAGTTGCAACTATTGAGTCTTATGTTAACTATTATAGTATTGTCACGTAGGGAACCATTTGCTTAGTTCTTATAACCGCCACTAGGTCCCGTATCTTCTAAAATGAATGTGATAAAGACAATCAATAGCTTCGAGGTCTGTTGTTCTAAAAATGGCTCGTGAAGGTGAAAATTTCGAAGATTGTTTTATTACTTATAAGTATAATATAGTAGCTTAGTAGTAATTCAAGTAGCTTAAAACCTTAAACCTGTATGAAGATGAAGATACAAAGTCCCTGCTTTTCTCCGTCCAAAAAAAATAAAATAAAAAACATCTAAACCCAAACAGTTCCAATCCAGAAGCTCTAAAAGCTTATCATCTCGACACAGATCCAACCCAATTCAAACAACATCATGGCACATGCCCTCCAGCGATGACTACCCCCCCCCCCCCTCCTTTATCCCCACCTACATCCACAATAGTTTACGGAAGTTTACTTATCCGGCACCCGAGTGGTACTCGTCCGGGCGTACACTCAGAAGAGTGGAAACTTCGAAATCCAGCATATCTTTCAGCCGGACTAAAAATAGGGCGGATTGCAATAGGAGACGTTGCAGACAAGGCTTAAGTATTTGTTTCAACACCTAGGTGCGGACTGGAAGCGATATAGGGGGGGTGGGGGGTAGTTTTTATGACTGGGGTTGGAATCTGGGAGGAATGTGATGGGCACAGATGTCGTGGAGTTTGCAGGGGTGTGATAGGAGTTATAGGGCTGGTGTTCCGGTGATTAGGAGAGAAACGATCTTTACAGAGATGAAATGTGAATTTAAATAATAAATTTACTGGTTCTCAATATTGTATTATCGATAAGTGCGTCACTTCATTTTGAAATGTCAAAAAATAACCTATTATACTTTTACGTTTTAGCACACGTGTAGCTTTGTGCCCATGATAAAAGTAGTGCCAGTTGCGCCCAAACTTTTGGGATGATTGGAAAGCAAGAAAAGCACGGAGAACACCTGTCGTTTAAACTCCATACAAAAAAATCCTCGTGTTGACCTCACTATACTCCAGTGGATTTCCAGATTAGCTTTTAAGTAGTCATTTTGTTAGGCTGGAAATGTAGACTTTTATTTGCAGTCATAAATATGAAGTCCTTGTTTATTTCAATATATACAAGGAAGCGGCCCAATGCTCTAATATTAAAAAAAGTTTTATTACAGCATATTGCAGAAAACAGTTTAAATTTAAGTTATAAAAAAATAAAACTGATTTTCTGGATATTCTTACTTTAATAACAATCACCTCAAAGGCATGGGCGTAACTGGCACTACTTTTATCATGAGCGCAAATAGCCCTACGCCATCTTGAAGACTAAAACACATTTATCTACCTTCTCTCTCTCATGTTAAATTTACCACATAATTCAAAAACAGGATTAAAAAGAAATTACAGAAGAACTCCAACAATCCAGATCATCTAGGGAAAAAATAGAAATAAGCAAAGTTTCGCATTTTGAAAGTTTCTTATCGCTGAATGATAAAAAAAAAAAAGTATGTTAATGTGATAGCGGCTACACGGACTATGAAACATAACTGATTTTGACCGATTCTTCAAACAATGAAACATTTTAATACAGGTGTAAGTACCAAATATAAACAAAATTGATTTCATATTCATCAAATTACATTATATACTAAAACAAAATTCGTTTTTTTTTCTTCTTTAAATTACTTTTTTCCGTGAATTATCTGTTTTTCCAGATATTTGATTATCTATCTGTTACACGTTAGTTATAATATATATATATATATATATATATATATATATATATATATATATATACAGGCACGTCGCGCCGGGGGGGTTTGGGGGGGAGTCCGACCCCCCCAATAATTTGGAAACCCTAAAAGTTGGGAATTTCAAGGTCTAAAAATACCCGAGTTGGGAAAATTTATGTCTGAAGAAAATTAATATATTTAACAAATGAAAGCGAAAAGGGGGGATAATATATAAAAGTGAAAAGGGTGAGGGGGGTAAACTCCTTCCATGAACGCCAAGCGAAAAAAAATTTAAACCGAATGTGATTTTTAAACAGAATGTATAATCGTATCTTTATAAAAAAAATTCCCACATTTTAAATATATAATAAATTATTTATCTAAATTGAGGAAAATGTCTTCACATTTCTAGACAGACTGCTACTAATAAATTCAATCCATTATTTCATAAAAAACTGCTGGCATCTGCTAATTCTGTTTTTATTTTTGGAAAAACGAACAGCATATATTTATATAAAAATTCAACTGTATGACCTTCAATTCTAAAAATAGATCAGAACCCCTTCTGTTATCTTCCGTCCTGTGTCGATGGAACTTTTTATATTAAAATGTAGTATTGCGTAACATATAGACGCCGAACGTCTGAGTATTTTCGACATTAAATCTTGTTTTATTACTTTTTGTGGTTTGCATTTTTGTTTTGGTCGTCAGGCAGTCGCGCCGGGAATGTTTGGGTGGGCTGAGGGGGATGGGACGAGGGACCCCCAATAATCTGGAAACCTTAAAAGTTGGGAATTTTGAGTTTTAAAAGTCCCCGATTTGGGAAAATTTTAGCCCAAAGAAATTTAATTTTATTATCAAATGAAAGCGAGGGAAGATTACAAATTGTCCAACTTGTGAGATTAAACTTAAATTAGACCCTCTGGATGTCGCACTAGAGCTGCATACTGGGCTATTGGTGATGGTTCGGGTCCCATCTCGAAAGAAAGACCCGGAGACAATGCCTCGTATTTTTGAATCATGGTCAGATAACGAGGACAACGCCCGAGGCATCTGCCGCCGTAAGTTAGGAAATTTCTTTCAAAAAGTTGTATCTTTAAGAAGCATTTGTTTATTAAATTAGTAAAACTTTTTTTCCGATTGTTTACGTATTTTATTGGATATCATTATTATTTATAAAAAACGTGTCCTCATGTTTAGAAAAATGCCCAATTTGAGTTTATATTGCAGACTTATTAAATTTGTCCACTGCCATTTAAAATGCACATTACTCGTCGTTTATATTTATTGACGGAGGTCGACGTCATCTAAATTATATTATTTTACCGGCCAAGGAGTTCGTTTATCTGCGATGTAATCTCCGCCCCACTTCAGACCTTTTAAAATATTTATTAAATTTAATATGATTGTGAAATTTGTAACCAAAATCTTAATAAAAACTGTTTAATAACTATCACATCTTATGAATTACCAAGGGACTTCTCTCTACTAAGCCATGATTCCTTCTCGGTCTAAAATATTTCAGTATTCTACAATGAATAAGGAATAAGTTAAAAGTCAAATCCGTTTTGAGTATTTGTTCTTTGTCAAAGTTATATTATATGCTTTAACTCATTTAAACAATTTTTAAATACTTTGAATTTAATTTAATATTTATAATAAGATAAATTTAGTTATTCAATCTTTTAAAACTTTGAATTAAAATGACCTTTACAATTTAAATTGAATTTATAGAAGTTAATATTTATTGGTCAAAAGTAAATAAAAATTCCTTTGAATGGGTTGCACAATGCCGAATCTTCGAATCCAACTCTTTCCACGTTGCCTTTATATTATTCTTTACCAGTTTTGGTCAAATAAAACGCTTATTAGATCTTTAAATTGCCATAACTATAAATTTTTTAACTAATTTATTTCATAATTACGGAGTGATTTACTAATTTTTAAAATAGTTATTGACAATTATGAAAAGTAGCTGTGGTGTTGCTCTTATAAGTCAACTAACCCCTCACATGTAATATTTCCAATTATTGAATCAGTGCTTTTTTATTTTGCAAAGCAAATGCTTTCCGACCCCCGTCTTTCTCTTTTTACAGATACTATTTTCCAAGCACTCGTTGCTTGTTGATTTTTCTCAGTGCACACTTTATGCATCATGTCGGGGAATTGCAATGATTGGTCATTACGTCACATATGCTATTTTTTTTTTTTTTTTTTTGAATCCCTGGGGATTGAATATTTCTGCTATACTTTTTCTTCTATATTTTTTTTTTGAGTAACTGGCGTCTTATTGTCCAAGCTTTCTCCATTATTTTGTTTTGTTTCAAAGAGACTGATTTGAATATCAGAGGTTAATTTGTTAATAGGTATCAGTGTTTTTACTATGCAGAGCTCTTCTCTCTTGTGAATTTTAAGGTAAATTTCTTTTTTACGAGTGTTGGAATATTCATGTATTTACATTGTTGCCAATTTTTCTACTCAAAGATACCCCTAAATTGTGTTAAATATGAATTAGTTCGTCGCCATGGGTTAATCGCATTGAAAATGTTTTTAAAAGTTCATTGACTAATTGTATCTCCGACACATTTTTGATTAAAAATGATTAAATGTACCGGTCGATAATAACAAGTTTACATATAACAAATATGAAAATAGAAACCTAATACATCAACGCTCCACTCTATTTTTAAGTTTGGCATCTACTTGAACAATCATATTTTTAATGTTATCAAGGTCCGGTACTCACTTCATTATTAATCTTGAAACATTTTTCTGTTTCTTATTAATTGACATTTAATATAATTGTAATGAACTTTTACTGTATTTATATATAGCTATATTCTGCATCTGTATTTGATCCACACAGTTTTCACATTTTTTTAGTTAAAAGTTAAAGTTAATTTAAATATAATTTATATAGGCTTTTGCATTAAATTCTTAATTAATGTAAAGTTTTCTATCAAGAAAATTACAAATTATCTACACACATGAATTATTTTCAAATAAAGTATTCTGCAATATATGAAATGAATTAAAGCAATATAAAAACATGTATTGTAGTTTACTATAGTTTATTTTAAGCCTTTAATCCTACTTAATCTATAAATAAAGACGAGAAATGTCGGTCAGTTGGAATTGGAAATTTCATATCTTTAAGTTGTGAATTTCATATCTTTAAATTGGTAATTTCATATCTTTAAGTTGGGAATTTCATATCTTTAAGTTGGGAAATTTCTTGTTTCAGCCCCCCCCCCCCCCCAAAAAAAATTGCTTGTGACGGCCCTGTATATATATATATATATTATAACTATATAACTAACGTGTAGCATTAATTTAATAAAACTTCATTCAATTGATTCCATTGGAATATAAATGCTTAACAAAACAAGCGACATTCCTTCAATTCAAACATATTTTGTTTTGAAATTCCATGTTCTATTTGCGGACATACATATCAATGTCCAACATGCAAGTTCTGGTGTCGAAATTAATTGTAGCAGAACCAATAATTAGTTTTTAAATGGAATAAAAAAAACTTACTTGGTTTTCCAAACGTTATTTTCTTTAACTTATTTCTTCTACAGATTTTTAAGCACTTTCACTTTCGTGTATTGACACTTATCCACGTCACGTGTATAAACACAGTAAAAATCACAGGATTAAAAGGGATTAAATTTGTTCAAGCTTTGATAATTTTAAATGCAAACGAATTTTGTTTAAGTTCTTTTCTAAATATTTATTATAAAACTTATAATATTTATTATACGAAAATGTGATTAGAATGTTTTTTTCTTTATTTGAAAACGCAAACGATTTTTTAATTTAAATTTTAATGTACTGATATTTCCTTCTGTTATTTATGACAAAAAAAAATCTTTATTTTAGAATAAAAATTATAATAAAAATATCTCACCAAAATATTTTACACGTTTTGAATTTAAATAACATATGATGAATTAATAACGTTTAACTGTTATTGCCGTATAACCTATATTAATTGATACGCGATAAATAGTTTGCAATGGAAAGAATTACATCGAACTTTTAATCTACTTATTTCATCCTCTAAATGACATTTTTCGAAGCTGAAACCTATCCCAAACCAATTTTTACCCCCAAAAGTAGCAATGCACCAATTTTCGTTACAGCGGAATTCGATATAATATAAACAAACAAATAAACAAACAATGTCAGAAACATTGCTCGTTTTAATAATATTAGATTTTTAAACGGGAAATACATTTTAGATGTTAAATATGTACAACAATTCCATTGAGTTTGGAATTAAAAAATTACATTTGACTCCCTTTCTATATCTCCCTATCTTGACTACTATCTTCTAAAAGTCGAAATGACTGTACTTACAAAAAAAAATCGAAAAAGTTTCGCGTGAATTTAATACCTCATACGCTACTGTGTTAAGTTTTATTTAATATGGACAAGTTTATAGTTTTATTTAATTTTTTTATGACATTGATTGCCACTTACTTTATCTTTTTTAAATTTTACAAATTTTAGAACTTTTTTTCTACTTCTGAAAAGTATCCCAAAGTATTATTCGCAGAATGTAGTTTTATTTATTGAAAAAAAGCATACAGTGGCTCCCAAAAATATTCGTACACTTACGAATTTCAAAGAAATACTGGTCTATTTATTTAAAAAAATGATATTTCAGAATGTGAATTTTTTAATAAAATATATAAATTGTTCCTTACAAAACTACATAAATATATTAACTTTGCCGGATAACATTTTCTTACCATGTTTTTTATCCGAATTTCTTCTTTAAAGCTATTCGTTAGCACTATTATGATTAAAAATTATCAATGTTCGAAAGCTATTCTTTGTTTCATTACGACTAAGATCCATTTTTAGATAATAAATAGAATATTACGAAGTAAGCAAACAAAAATTAAAGCCAAACGAATATTAAATGTCACCACAATGCAAAAATAAAAAAAAGCTACAGACGATAATTTTATTTATGAATTTATCCGAAAATGTTTTGGTGTACGATTACTTTTGAGGCCTTTTTTTTCTCTCTGCTGCCTTGCATTTTCATTTTTATAAAAAGAAAATAATTCAATATTTAAAAAATATATTCTAGGTTTTATTCAGAATTACATGGAGATTATGTCAAAAATATTGGACTTTATATTCTAATTCAATTCCAGACTACAGCACTTTTTCTACAATTTTTTAAAGTGTACGAACACTTTTGGGAGCCACAGCATTTAACAAACCAAAACCCAAGCAAAATTATTTTTATTCCATTTTTCTTTAGCAAACCATAATTAAGACCGGATTAAAGTAGCCTTCCAAAAAAAAATTAATTCTTCCAGCTGTGCTTATTACGCTAGCCATAAACAAATCCAAGCGAAGGATAGCAGTCTCCTGAATCAAACCAGATCGGGACGCGACAGAATTATACCTAAAAAAAATCTATATTTATGTTACTTGACGTTGACATTTACGAGTGTTGAAATCTCACTCAGAATATGGATTTAAAACTTCCGTAAGCACTCGTCCCACTCTTAGTTGGCGACAAACGATTGTCAATCATCGACAGTCATCTTCTTGGGGTTCTCTTCTCTTACGTCACGAGGCAACCATTAATTACGTCATGAGCCTGTCTTCGGCCTTCTTTTTTCTTGTTCGTAGAATGGCAGCATGAAATTAAATTGTATAATGGTGGATTATCGTTTGTCATCTCAAATTTGTCACTGGGGATTTAATTTTTTTTGACATTGTATAAATCTCATTATATTTAACAATGTTTATAATTTTATCCGGTTCGTTGCCGTTATATGTTGGTTCAACGAATTGAGTCATAAATTGTAATGTGAATCGTATCGCGATAAGATATTTAAAAAAAAAAAAATTATAAGAAGTTGAAAAGAATGAAAATAAATTCGTTGAGAAGTGTTCGTTTTGTTTCTCAGATTTTGAGATAACTTCAGGCAATAGAAATATAAGAATTGAAATTTAGTATAATTGATTTTAAAGAATGAAGTAATGATTTAAAGAAGTATGATGTATTTTAACTTTTGAAATTTACGTAAAATTTATATAATCTAAAAAAATCAATATTTTTGTTATATACTGAAATATAATTTTTATGTGTAATAAATGCTAACCCAATTAACGGTTCGATATATGCAACTTAGGGCCGTTCATATAATCGTTCACAATAATCTAAATTTAGAAAAGAAAGATGTGATCCATATTTCTCTATTATAAGGCTACCCGCGTACTAGCAACAATTACATTGCAACTTTTAACCAACTGAGCAAATAAAAAAAAACACCAACTAATATTGATTATTTAATTGCATCCAACTCAGGGCTGAAAAGATTCACGTAAAGATTGACTGGCTTAAAGATTCACGTAATTTCCGAAGTGACGTTGATTTAACAAACAGTTAACAACACATTTCCTTTTCAATGAGCTTACGGTCGCCATAGAAATGGACTTCGTTTACCGTTGAAAAAGAAGCAACCATTGCGTTTAAAAAAATGCCCCCAACGCGCATGCCTCCAACGTATAGGATAATTTGGCGACTTTCTAAAAAATAGATGCAACACCGTTACAGCAGATAGGTCTTTAGCATGGAATTAAGCCGACGTTATGTTCTCTGTGTTAAAGCGCATCTAAGCAACAATGATCATTTCAAATATCGTTTTTATCTAACATACCCTGTCTTATTTTAGAATGCAGATGCCCTTGAGCAAGGATGGCCAGCTGACCATGGAGAAGACCCCTGGCTACCTGGTGACCCCTGGGGCCCCCCAAAGAGTGGCCGGCATGTCCAGGGACGTGAGGTTACTGCTGGTTGTGAGGGACCCCGTGACGCGGGCGCTGTCCGACTACACTCAGGCGTCCAGCAAAAGACCGCAGGACACCAGGTCGTTCGAGGATATGGCATTCAGGTAAGATCATAAGAACAGTTGAGTGTCTCTTAGGATGGAAAGGTATCTGCGAAACAACGAGATTGTGCTTAGGGGAGTGCGACATGTGATGCCTCATAAAGGTCCATTCACTTTTGCAGGAGCCCCGCCCGTGCTTTCCAGTAGTTAGGCAGATTAGGTTGTAAATGAGAAAAATGAATGTTTTGCGGGGTGGGGGTGGGGGGGGGGGGGGGAGTGTTCTTTTTAACGCTTTCCATTAACGAGAACATAGAAACAGGTCGTTATTTTCTCCAACAGATGCCAAAAATAATTTCTATTACAGTTTGTGAAAGAATAACTTTTTAAACTCAAGAATACGTTGTTCTCTTTAATTTTGAAGAACAGAGAAAAATAATAAAGCGTCGTAATTTTTGTGACTTAAAGCGTTTTTTATGTTTAAGAACATGCAGTTCGCTTTTTTTATTCATTTTTACTCATTTTTGAGTACATGTCTTTTTAAAAATGAAACTTATGTATTCAAAGCTATGAGAAGCATCGAATGTAATCGAAAATTAGTGCATTTTACTTATTTTTGAGTACCTATTTTTAACAGTGTTGAATCGCTTAAGCCAGTGCCACAATCGTGTCCAGTCATGTCCAATCCGCTCCAAGGTTGGTCATGGGCGAGTGGTGTGGCCGCTCCATCATTGGTAATGCTGAAGGCTGGAAGGTATTGGAATACTGATCAAACCAGGACTTTCCTGCCCCGACACCAAATCACAGCAGTCACGGAGCAATGCACCATTGTGTATCCAGCCTTTGCCGCTGACGCTTCACTGCAACAGGAAGACGCAAACGGTGGAAGTAACTATTAGCTAATGTCTATTGGACCAAGCTGGACGCGAGCATGACCCTGACTTTACTTAAAAACTTTAAAAACATATATTGGCTTTCAGAAGTTTCCCAATAAGTCATAAAATTCTAATATTTCAGAACTACACTACAATATCAATTCTGAAGCCTTGAAAGCGTTATCTCGATACTTGAGAGCTTATGTAGTAAACTGAACTCTCTAAAACACTGTATTTATTATTTTTCCTCAACAGGAATGCCAGCACAGGGCTCGTGGACGCCGATTGGGCCGCCATACGCCTCGGCCAGTACGCCAAGCATTTGGAACGCTGGCTGCGGTACTTTCCCCTCAAACAGATCTTCGTGGTGAGCGGAGAGCGGCTCGTCGAGGATCCCGTGCAAGAGCTGCAGGTACGACATAGCTTAATGTTAATTCCGATTTAAATAAAATTTTCTTTACGAACTCCTTAACTTTAAAAAATTGGGTGTGATTGTGTTTGACCACGACCAGAAAGGGTTTTGCGTGAAACCACATTTCAGCAGATTATGGAAATAGGGATTGGTTCACCAACGTAAAGTTTGCCAACAGATTGAAGACACCCAAGCTGTTCCTACCTTCGAGCATGGATCCTTCATAGTAGAGAAAACATAACGTTATAATCTCGCTAACATCAAAGTGAGGCCAACATATATGACCACAGACACGTGATTAATTACGTCATTCCATTCATAAATTTTCACTGTTACACATTTCCCAATTCATCAGCCAATCGCGAGTATTTTATAATTCATAATTTAAAAAAAAAAGACACGTGTCTGAGGCCATTCGGTCTGAGATGTTGGTTTTACGATTATGACGTCATATTCGCTCTTACAGTCCATTCATGCTCGAAGGTTCCTACGACATGAGCATCCTAACATGCTTTGCTTAATTTCTTATAGACGCATCGGCATCAAATACCCTATTGAATGGGACGAAATTTAATAAGTAATTGCTAATTAATTTATAATTAGTACTAATTAATTTATAATTAGTACTAATTAATTTATAATTAGTACTAATTAATTTATAATTAACAATAAATAATTTATGATTAGTATTAATTAATATTAGTTATTATTAATATTAGCAATATTTAGTTTATAATTACTAATTGATTTATGATTATAAATTATTAATTGATTTATTATTATTAATTACTAGTTGATTTATGATTATTAATTATTAATTGATTTATGATTATTAATTACTATTTGGTTTATGATTATTAATTACTAATTAACTTATAATTAGCATTATTAATTAATATATGAATTAATTTATTGCTAATTATTTATATGACTTTATCCGAAACGACATTTTAGCAGACTTATATAAAAATATTAAGTAGTTACCAAGAAAAACTTCGTCAACCAATTCACAAATTATAGAAATAGCTCCCCATACGAAAATGTTTATGATTCTAGTTTGACAAAATATTTTTACTAAAGGAAATGAAACTGCTCTTACTGCCACGTCAATTCATGTGATTCAATGACTGATACATATTCATCGTATGATAAAATAAAAATTAATTAATATTATAAGTATTTGATTGCACGTTTATAACGACAATGGCCTGATTTTATTTTGAATATGAAAGCAGGCTTTCCAATCTATTTTTTAATCAATCAAATATTTTTAATAGCATCATTCGTTTTATAAAAAAAAGTTCAACAAATTAAATAAATATTGATATGCTATCGATAAACAAAAATTAAATCGATAAACAACCCGAAGTAAAACTCCGAATCGCTCGCCAGTCAACAATAATATACCATCTACATTTTCAATAACCCTTTCTAAGTTTGCAAATAACATGTTAATGTCTCCTCTGCAGGCGGTCCAAAAGTTCCTGGGTCTCCGACCCGTCATCGGAGTCCAGCACTTCTTCTTCAACCAGAGCAAGGGCTTTCCCTGCCTGCGGAAGACGCCCCAGAGTACAGTTCCTAGGTGCCTCGGCAAGACCAAAGGGCGCTCGCACCCGTCCGTCGCACCGGCCGCCCTGCAGAGGCTCAGGGACTTCTTCAGGCCGTTCAATCAGAAATTCTACTGGATGGTCGACAGAAATTTTGGTTGGTCGTGACTGGGGAGTCTGTTAAGGACAAAGTAAAATCAAACTGTGTCTTCCAGTCATTACATTCATTTGGTGACATCCATCCATAAATACTGTGTAATGAGAATGGAACTGGTGCACCACCGCAACGAGTAAAAACCTAGACTGAATTTGTTACGTGGAGGTTTCCATGGAAACGGAAGTTTTCACTCAGGGGGTGGAATGTATGCAGAATATAAGAGATGGATGCAAGTCACGTTGGCTTGTAGTAGTAAACCATTTTCAAGACGCTATTTAAAATGTGTCGAGATAGCAGCCCTTTGCAAGACTTTTCTTTAGACAGTCGTACAATACTAAACACAGTAGACCCTCTAAGTAAAGTTATTGGAAAAGAATATCACAACTTTGAAAACTTATATCTCCGCAACCAATTAACTTAGAGCGCTATTTCACATATTTCATTGTGAAAAGAACATTCTGAGGTTTCATTTGGTTTGCAAGAGATGTAGCTAGGATTAGGATGTTTTTATGTTACACTTTCAAATAAAATTTTTGAATTTGCAAAGGCACATTTTTTTTAATAAGTTGTCGATTTTAATTTACGATGAACCATAATGAACCCCTTCTGTTGTGCAGTTACCATCTCGACAGGAAAAGACAACTCCTAAATAGTGCAATGAAAAACGCTCCTAGAGACATATTTTGTCAATGAAATGAAATTTCAGAATGTCCTCTTCACAAGTATATGTAGAATAGCGCTCTTAATTAATTGGTTGCGGCTAATAGCCTTACAAAATTGTTATATACTTTTGTATCACCCTGTAGTGTAAATTTTATTCGACATTTAGGCTAGCCGCGCATTGGAAACTATTGGATATGCAACTAAACTTTTTAGTTGCATGCAACTGGAAATCACATTGTTTCATCTCAACGGGAAAAGGTAATCAACATCAAACTCTTTTGTAGTGTAATGAAATTCGTTCCTAGCGACGTCTCTTGGCGACCAAATGAAATTTTAGAATATCCTGTTTATGTAACATTCAACGTAATTATGTAACTGAGACATCGCTTTTCAAAGTTGTGGTATTCTTTTATAACGATTCTGTACTTTTCAGTACGAAACATCAATGTTAAAGAAAAGTGATTGTAAAGAGTTAATGAAACTATTACATACATACTACTCAACTGATTGGGGCTTTCATTGTCGGTGATTATCGTTGGATATATCGTTGGAATATCGTTTGGAATATCGATATACCATTGTAAGGAGGGTCTATTGTATCGTTAAGTCATCGAAGTATCTTTTATTCATTCACGGTTTGGAAATTGTTGGAATTGAATGGAAATTGTTAGAATTGGATGGAAATTGAACCATCAACAACTTATCAATGCCATAGGCATAAACATCTGAAGTTCATAGAAAAACATATACACTTTTTTATGGAATATAGTTTTCAATGTTCGTAAAGTATCTGAAACTTCTATGTTTACATAGATGTGTTGTGAACATGTTTTTCTATGTACTCCATACGGCTATGCCTATGGCATCGATTTGCTCTTGGTGGTTCGTTCAAGAGTAACGTTAACATTGAATTGCTCTAATCGTTATACCTTTATCCAAACTAGTAAAGAAAATTCCCCTTTTACTCTCAGTTGGCACTTTGATCTCTATCTTGATAATTGTGCACTTAGTAAGTGCGTTCAGGAGTAACCTTAAATTAATACGATTAAAACGTATGTGAAGGTATAGATCAAATTCGTCCATCTCTTGATATCCGCTAAAACTTTACGCAGGAGATCACGATGTGTTACTACAAGTATGGGTTTGTCCAAGTTTCATTTTTAATGGTGTCGAAAGAGAGGCTATTAAGTTGCAGTATTGCAGTTGCAGATGAAAAAAAGCAGTTATCAACCTAATCAATCAGAACTAAAACTGCATTATATTTTCTTGGTTATCACGAAGCTCTTGTAGAAGAATAATTATTGTGTATTGCAACTTGTTTCAAGAATTGTTTTTAGTTTACCACATTTGTACGATTGTCGATTTAATGTAAAGTAATTATTCAGGTTTAAAAGTTGGTTATAAAAGAATAATAATTATGTTTCCTCGATTATTTCGTAATTAATTTATAATTAATTGCATCTAAAAAGTATCATTTCTTCATTCAAGTGATAACTAAAATTTACTCTGATTTTTCAGGTTTTAGATGGCATATGATACATTTTATAATTTACAGTAAGTAAAGTTTTGCATTTGTTTAGAAACGTAAATTGTTTTATTGAGATAATTGTTTATTGGAAAGGGTTTTATGGAGATAAATTACAAGCATTTATCGGGAAGTACTTAACTCGTGATTGTTAAGATAGTTCTTTTCGCATCGTTATGTTTTTTTTTTTAAATAGGGTTGATGAAAGGGTTAATTTTCAAATGAAAGAATATAATAAATTGCTTTCTTCTGCGAAAATGCAAAATAAAAATGCATATCATAATGTGTAAATGATTATTTGGGCGAATAAAACCAAAAAAATTATATAAGTGTTCAATTAAACTCTTATACTATTTACTTTAACATACTAGACATAAGAAATTAATCACAAACTATGGTATTGTTCCTGTATATATCTGTATTCCTATGAAATTGTATCTATTTCAAAAATAGCGATTTTGTGTGTTTAAATAAACTATATAAATTGAGAAAGGAAGGACCAATTTACACACTGTTATATACACGCGTTTACTTTTGCAGGTGGCTTTACGATTGGTGGATACAAACCACGTGGTTTGAATTTACCATCTCAGAGCCATCTGCAAAAGCTAACGCGCGTAAATAACGTTCGTGTAGAATGGACTTTAAGACGAAACAAAGAAAATATACTAGATATCATTCAGGTGTTTCTATTTACTTGGAATAGTGTCATTTAGTGTAATTTATGATCTCGAAATCTCTATTTTGAAATTTGTTATTTTCTACGATGGATGCACGATATAAAAGCTAAATATATTAATTAATCTATATGATAGTAATGGGATTGTATAATACATGAATACTTTTCTGAATCTTTTATAAAAGTTATTTTGCATATAAGCTTGTTTGTTAAAAACAAAGTATATATAAATTTTATATTGTTCATGCATGTGCCAATTTATCACATGTGCCTTGCTACACATATTCATAAAAAATATTTTGTAAAATAGTGTATTTATATGTTGTTGTTGTTTTGTAAAGATAAATATTTGTAGAAGGGTATATATTATAAATATATTGTACTATTTATACTTTTTATTGTGAGCTGTTGTCTGATCACCAATATATTGTATAATCGTTGTCTTTTGTAATGAAGAACTGTTTTATTTATGCCAATACATTATTGTAAATATCGAATTTATATCAATAAACTGCTTTTTTTTAAACGTTTATTTGTCATTGAATAATCCATTAAGTTGGTCAAAAACGCAGAATTGCTAAACATAGTACTTTTTTTTTCTATCTAAGGTAACTTGATTTATTTAACCATCCTAAAGAATACGAATGAGTAAATATATTAGTCCGTATATCGGTCGTTTTTCTGTGCAATAACCGTTATTTGAAAGTTCATAAAAAATATCTTCTTTAAAAGAAATTCAAATTTAAAACCTGATACATTTAAAATCTTTCTTCTATAAAGTAATTAAATTTCAAAAGTAAACACGTAAAAGGGATAAATAAAATAACCTTTAAAAAAAAGAAAATCCGACTTTAAGAAGAATAAAAACGCTAATAAGTAAAAAATACTTTTTAATTTTACGAACAAGCTGAAAAAAATTAAATATGATTTTATACTTGTTACAACTTTTTTGAAGTAGCTGCCCAATTTTCAAAAACCATACGTAAATTTTGGCGGTGATTTCAAAAAGTTGTAATAAATTTCGAATTATTATTAGACATTTAATTTTTTTCAACTTGTTCGTAAAATTCAAAATTATTATTTATTTTTTAACGCTTTTTTTTCTTCAGAAAGTCGTGTTCTTTTTTTGTTGTTTAAGATAATATTATTTTTCTCTTTTTAGTTTTTATGGATCCCTTCCTTAGTTTACAGATATTAAATTGCTATTGTTCGTTCACTGGCTGATGAAAAACATAAGATTATCATGTTTTATTTCTTGCGACCCAGAGGGTGCACACTATGTAAATATGAAGGTACGCTTATAAGTATTAAGGTCTCAAATTCAGTTGCAGGCTGGTTCAGTTAACCCTATAGTGCATAATGTAGCATATATGCAGCTAATTGTATCATATATGCAGCTAATTTTAAAATTACAGCTAATTGTATCTATTGAGTTTTATCTTAACTATTATATTATTGACATTTAGGGAACCATGTGCCTAGTTCTTATACCCGCCACAGGGTCCCTTTTTTTTTATAAAAATGATTGTGATAAAGGCAATCAGTTGCTTTGAGGTCTGTTGTTCTAAAACTAGCTCTTGAAGGTGAAGTTTTTGAAGATTATACTTATAAGAAATAAAAGAAGATTGTTTTATTACTTATAAGTATAACCTGGCTCTACAAAGAATCCTAGCTAATACCAGAGGTATGTAGATTGTATATAACTACATTTTCACACTTTTTAAAAATTATTTTAGTAATTACACATAGTAATTACACATTGCATATACTCTACAAAACGGTTTTAATTTAATTAATTATTTAATTAAATAGGCACTTAGGATTTTTTGTATATTTTTTCAGCGATCCAAGGGCAAAAAGAAAACAAAAAAAATAAATTATTTCGTTAAAAAGGAAAAATTCACGCACTAGAGGGTTAAAATAAACATTCTTTTTTAACGTCATTCGATTCCCGTTATCTTTTCTCAGTTCATCTCCCACAGCAGCGGACACTTGACAACAATCTTCAAGAGTTACTTTATAATTTAGCATAAATAATAAAGTAGACGAAAAATGTTTGTTAAAGCAAAACAGTAAATAACTTTCAAAGTTTTCTTTAAAAGTGCAGAAATATTGTTTAATAAAAATAATCGATTAAAATTGAATCGGTCCCATTGACGAATATTGGAAAACTGTCATATAAAAGAAGGATACGATTAAAAGGTCACAATTGTAATGAAAATAACATCTTTGAATATGTTTTCAAATAATTCGTAAAACTAAAACAGGAACATGACAATTTCTTTTTTAAAAATTTCAATTTAGACTTTATACTCGCTGATTTCGAGACTGTTTTGAATGTGAGGCACAGGCCCGTCGCACAGGGGGAGTTTGGGGGGAGGGGGGGGGGGAGTCCGACCCCTCAACATGAAAGTTGGGAATTTCAACTTCTAAAAACTCTCAGTTTGGAAAATTTATGCCTGCAGAAAATTAATATTATTAACAAATGAAAGCTAGGGAAGATTAGGAAATAGTGAAGAAACCTACCTAAATTAAATATACAAAAAAAATATCAAAAACGTCGATAAATTGGAACTGGGAATTTTCAGCACTGTTGAGTTGGGAATTTCGAAAAAAATTGTGCAACGGCACTGGTGACAGCACCATGAGTACAATTTACTTATTTTTGAGTACATATTTTTAATAGTGAACCAAGTGTATGAGTTTAAATTATGCAATCTAAGTGTAAGGATTGTATTATTAAAATAAATCTTGTGTTTTTCAGGGGCGTTAAAATTTCATATAGTAGTGTCAAAAATACAAATTCTCTAGACAAAAAAAAATTTCGAATAGAATTGTTTCATGCTTTTTTTATGAGAATTCGGTTTTCAAAATATATTTTGTTTGTAATTTTTATATCCTTCTATATCCAACTTTTGTATATATATATATATATCTGTGGCGATCGTTGATTATTGCCCTGATATACCCTGTTTTCGGAATATAGATGCCGGTCACGCCTTGGTTTGTGCTGTTGTTTTCCTGAGATCTCTCAGTTTGGTGCGAGCTGATTTTTAGTGTTTTTAATGTATTTTAAATAAAGCGTGTTTTTTAGAGAATGCCTTTTATTCCACGTAGCACTCGCACAGTAAAAGATAGCACGCTGTTAAAAATAGGTACTCGAAAATAAGTAAAATGTACTCGTTTTTGAGTACATTCGATGCTTATAATGGCTCCGAATACATAAGTTTCAATTTCCAAAAAGGCGTACTTAAAAATGAGTAAAAATAAGTACATGCTTGCCTACATAGGCTGCATTCATAATAAATCATTTTCCATAAATATCAACAATTACAACCGACTAGAACTCGCATCCTCAGGTACCGCAGTTCAGTGCCTTATCCGTTAAACCACCAGGACGACTTAAAGAAGTTATAAACAGAAAAAATGTTTCAAAAGTGTGACAAAAGAATGTGAAGTAAGATAATTGAGTTGTAATAATTCAGTTTTCATTTAATCAATCGATATAAAAATAATATGGAAAACCATCTTCTGAACAACTATTTTTAAGTTTGTCAGGTCGCTTTGTTCAGATGGCTTGAACAGAAGCTGAGTTTAGCAATATTAAATCACACTGCTCATTTTTTATAAAGTAGGTTACTTATATTTGAGTGCGTCATCTCTCGTTTACGATGCAATTATACTCAAAGAAAAACAAGTAGATACAAGTACTCATTTTTAAGTACCTTTTTTTTAAAATGTAGTGGGAACGGAAATTCCATATGTGTATTTTTTTCCTAATTACATTTATGTCCTCATTTAAACCTACCAAGTCATCGATTTAAAAATCAAGATCTATTTCGATTCAAAGCCTAGCTGTACAATATATCTTAACTTTCGGCATTGTGTATCTTTAATCAATTCACCGAGCTGACAACCACAAATTAAGAAAACTAAACCTTGAGAATCGCGTTCGGACGATGTCCAGCTTCCTAGAATGACTTCAATGCCTTCAAAACACTAATAACAGGTTAAGGTAGTCACAGCTCTTATATAAACAGTTTAGATGAATAATACCTACCGCCAAACAATATCTATCATTGATCAGGGACATTTTTAAATCAAAACACATGATCAATAATTCTACTATACGAAACATTAGGTATTAAATTTAGAAAATGCTTAATGGTGCATTAATGAAATACGGTTGTTCTTTGAACGCGGCCCTCCCTTCGAATTGACATAATCATACTTTTCTATATTTTCATATACAGCAAAGCCATTGTCTTGGCTTCGCTATTTTGCATAACTCAATGAATTTTGTTCGGAGGTGCGGCAACATCCATTGGGGCATAAAAGGACAAAGATGATTGGCAGATGGAAGCCTGCAATTAAGTCCACGCCCTCTTCTAAAATTGGAAATCGTTCCGTACAATCAAGATCCAATTAAGAGGGTGGTTTTTTTGTTGTTGTTGTGGATTGCATTTGATCTTTAAAATCATTTTTAAATTTCGTAATGACAAAGTATTAGAAAAATAACCCGTGAAGAGACCTACCGCATCAAGATTATGGTTCAATGATATTAAACCCTAAAGGTTCTTTTTAGTAAATGGCTAGCGATCGTGATGTGAACTTTGCAGCATTGATTCGACCTCTATACCTCAGAATTAGACCTCCGAGTATCAAGTAAAAAAAAGATACCAAGTTCATTAAATAAAAACATAATTATTGTTGATATATTGCGAACAACATATTTTCAAACTAATATTAATTATCTATAATGTTAAATAATTTAAAAAAATAAATAATTCCAATTTTTTTTGTTTAACTATACATTAAAAGTAACCAGTTCTTTATAAGATAAAATAATCTTTTTTTAAAAAATAGGAATCCCCACTTTAAAAAGAAATATTAGAAAATATTTTTTATTTTAGGAACAAGTGGAAAATAATTTAAGTATTAAAAAATATATATACTTATACAACTTGTTGAAATCGGTTCCAAAATTTGGTATGTTTTTGTAAAATGGTATCAACTTCAAAAAGTTGTAATAAGTGTAAAATTAATATTTAAATTTTTTTCTATTTGTGGCTAAAATGAAAAAAAATACTTTATAACGTTTTTCTTTATCGGTTTTTCTTTTTTAACAAAGATTTTATTTTTATTTTTCAATTTAGAAGAGGGCTTCGTCTCCTGAGATCACTTAAAAGGCAACCTCGTGTTGTTTCATATGAATAAACTTCATATTCAAGAAAAAAAAACATGAAAACGGAATATTTTTTTTTTTTAAATTCCGATTAATTGATACTTTTAGTTTATTGAGTTTTCCAGATAATTGTTTACCTGATAAGAAATTTTTTATTACATTTTATATTTTCAATTCACAATCGCTATCCAACAATGAAAAGATTTTTGAAATCAGAGAAAACGTTAAAAAAAAGTCCGGTTAATCGATATTTCTGTATAAATGAAAGCCAAACCAATTCTTTTTTCCAAAGTGGTATTTTTCGAAATCCAACAAAAAAAAATTCCGAACCGGATAATATAGTTTTTTTTAACAATCCGGTTAATTGACAAATTCCGAACAGTTAAATGCCGGATAACCGAACGACTTCCAGTTGAGAAAATCTCTACCCAACAAAAAGAAATTAGCCCTCTGAAATTTCGCAAAAAAACAATGTTTAATTATCTCGTCCAACCTCCTGGTAAGTGAGATGGCCTGAGTCTAGATATAATAAATCTTTTATATCCATTACTAATATGAATTAAAGAACCCTTTACTAAACTCAAAATTAGTCAACAATTTGCTTCTATATAATTTATTCCTTGTCTTCTTCTATTTCACAAGTCACAGGTACATTGTATAAATTCGAAGCTATCAAAGATTAATCTATCAGTTTCTTATTGTTCTTTATTATTGAACAACCCAATCCCTGTATATTTGAAGTTTAATCACCTCTAAATACACTACAATCCTCCCCATCGAAACTTATACAGTGAGAGAAAAAGAACAATCGAATTCTTGGGTTCGGCACGTGTGGGAAAATTACAGTTTTCCAAGGATTGCTGTAGACCAGATAGGAAGAGCATAGAAGTTCGATAAGAAAGTGAAGAACCTTTTATAATGCCTTCAGCATATCGCGAGGAGCATAAAGGCCCCACCCTCTGAGCAGTCATTAAAAACGCTTGTTGCTTTGGTACCACTTCTCTTATCTGAGTTAAATGTACCACGCCCTGCGTGTGTTCGAATGAACCAGGAGGATATTTTCTTGATGTACCTCAAAAAGAAATGCAAATCTGGCCAGTTTCGTTTCCTTTTTAGTCGTTCCTATCAGGTTGTTCTGCTGTGTTCCGGGTTCTACACAGATTGGCCAAACTTCGAGTTCTGTAGATGTTCAGAACAGAGAGGTGTTGCCATCGATAGATGAGAAACGCCGTAAGGAATATATTTAGAATTAAAAAAAAAAAGATTTATTAAATTTAATGTAGATTCGAATTAAATAAGTTAAATGTTGATGCAAAGTTAATAATAAAGATTCGAAAACATGTTTACTGACGATTGTTTTTGTGTGTGCAAAATAATAATAATAGTAATTTTATATGCATAGATTTGTCTGGCCTAAGGCTTTGCACTTGTAACGATCATGTCCGGAAGGAATTTTTATAAAAACTATCTATTGCATTTCTTAAAACCTATCAATATGTTAATCACTTTTCTTTTGGACGTCAGTGTCGGCGAAAAGCTTTTTTAAAAAAAGTTATTAAATGTTTCCAAAAGGAATGTATTTGATTGCGCTTTTAAAAAGAATGAATCAAAGTATGCCGCAAAATGCGAAGTTCAAATGCAAGTTGACTAAGATTGCGTAAGTGATAAAACGTAATTCATTCATTTAAACTTGCTCAGTCCCACTGAAGATTATGTGGCCAATAACCTAAGCAACAAAATAGTTTTTACAGTATAAAAAACACAAAATCACATTAGTATTCTTCAAGCAACTTTTTCCGGTTTTTGAGTTTGGAACACCGATTTTTTTGAAAGCGGAAATTTTTATAAAATTAAAAACTCAGATTCTGTATTGTGCCTAAAGCAATTTTCAAAATTCATTAAAGTGGCATTGAAGCAATATTTTTTTATTGTTGTTGCCAAGATATTAACATATTTTATTCAAAATTCAATTCTAGATTCAATTATTTCTGCCCGAATTCGATTCTAAAGCGTTTAAAAGTGGAAATGAGACAAACTTTGGAAACAAAAAGAACACTTATACTTTAACGAACTTTTATTTGGGGGTTGCCATTAAAAACACAATATGGAATCTGAGGAGAAAACAAAGATTAATGACTGTCATTCAAGTAAACAGTAATCATCCAAATGACAAAAAAATTTGAAAAGATAATTATAAACTATTGAATGCGGAAGAAAATAAAAGCAGTAATTTTTTTTAAAAAGTAATTGAATGAAATTTCGTTAACTTTAAGGTGGTGTTCGAATAATTCTTCCAAAACATATTCCATTGAAATTTGCTTATTTAATTTTTTTTTTAAATCTTGTATATCAAGGGCTTTATACAACAACTGTAAAAACATATTATTTTGTTAGGTAGGAGATAAATGTATTTGGAAATCAATACTGAAAAAATTATATAATGGGCCTGATTTTCCATAACGCACGTTAGGCCTGGATCTCTATTGGGACCCCATCTATTAAAACTTCATATAAATTGCATAAAAATAATCTTATTGTATATAGTACTAAATTTTCTTAATCGGGGGCTGATTATATATATGTGGATCTGTACAAGGAGGACCAATGTCATACTTCACAGTTTTGAGAAAATGGCTTCAAAGTTTGAGGTTAAGCCTTTATTGAAAAGGTTACGAATGTCACAAAATTGTTTGATTTGAAGAGCTAGAGAAGCCTAACAACATTGGTTCCTATTTCATTTAGAAGTTCAAAATTAATATATTCAAAATAGTTTTTTTAAATGATAAAATTGCAGTTGGTTTTTCTCGTTCCAAGCCACAGATAAAGTCTTCATTACAATTAATCATATTTTCCTCCATGAACTAATGATGTTTCTTCAATTTTTAAATGAATAGGTAGAACAATTGAATTTCTAGAGATAATCGTTTAAAATTGAATTCTTTTCAGTTGTGGTTCTTAGCTAATCCCCGTTATATAACAAATTAGATCACGAATGCACTTATCTCGTATAAGCACGGACGTGAGCGTAACGATTATGAGATTTCACAGCTTATTTATATCCCTAAGTCATGAATTCTTGGCGACATCTTGTATTTCCGTAAACTCATTTGTATATAGTTGTTAATACATCAATGTTAATGATGCGAAACATCAAAGCGTATGTTTATAGCTCAGAGGAAGGAAATGTGTGGGGGCCCTGTTTGCTACAAAGACAATTCAATTTTCTAAAATAAACATCGCATCTTGTCACGCTACACTGACTAAATACCCCCAAACAGGAGCAGTAGCTGTCTTCGGCGCATTCCTCAAAACAGACATCAAAGTCAGCCGCTTTATGTATTCATAATTGTGCAAAACCTCCCATGGGGCTATCATCAGCTGTTGCCAAGGATGACGCATAAAAACTATAAAGACCAGGGGTGCTATTACCAGGCCATTTTTATTTTTGCTGGTTGCCCTAATGAGAGAACGCGCGAATTCTTTGCTGGTTTTTTTTTTTGTCGAGCGGTGGATTCGGGGAGGACTTTTTGATAAAGCAACCCATTCTGTCATTCTGTGGTGACAGGGAATGTGTAATTCAAATGGCAGAGATGCACAAGAAAGGGGCTTGTTGTGTGAGTTCGCATAGTTGAGTGCCTTTGCAGACGCTGTTTGGATTCAATGGATCATTATGGGGCTCTCCTTCCGTGTGTAATAATGTACCATGGAATATGGCACTCGGATTTATATTTAGTTGGATATCTCAAGGTCTTTTGTACACGTATGGGTAAAGATGCGAATATCTGCTTCTGACAAAATTCACGGTAAACATGATAAATCGTAAAGAAAAAAGCAATTTAACTTTATAAAGATCCCTTTTACGGCTAAAATACTCAACGAATCTTAACACATGAGGTATAAAATTAACGAGAATTTTCAGGAGCAGTGACGAATCATACGTTCATCTCATAAATATGAACGTTTTTTTTTTTTAAATGCCTTTAAAATAACTCATATAAATGTTTTTTTTAAACAAACCGTTGATGATGATGCCATCTATGAATGTCGTATCTTTTTAGCTCTTTTAATCAAATTACCATTTTCAGTTGAAGATAAAACCTCTCCAGTTGTTTTACAAGAGGAGTGTTACGATTTGAGAGATTCTCATCAAAGCCAGCCGTTTGATGCATTCATAATTGTGCAAAACCTCCCGTGGGACTATCATCAGCTGTTTTCAAAGAGAGTGGTACCTCATTTTGCGTAACAATATTCATGCATATTCTTTGTAACGTTTGCAGCGAATGGACGCTGACTGGGGTTTGAACCAAGGATATAGAGGCATAGACGGATCCAGAAAAAAAATGAGGGATGGGGGGTTGGCATTTGGGCGTCATTCGAACCCCTTCCGAAATAAATGTAAACAAATGTAATAAATATTACATAAATATTGCATAAATATTACGTCATTAATTATTTAATTAAGTCAGTAATGTGTATCATTATTTTTTTAATTAAGTCAACAATATGTATAATTAATTACATAATTTGCATTAATTTCGTAAAATTCTTAACATTAATATCTTTCATTTTGAATAATTAATATTTTTATTAAATTTTCTCGCCTGTACCCCCTTCGAAATAATTTTACCGAGAATTTGCCTTTTTGTATGGGTAACATTACCGATGAAATACGGAATTGTCAATTTAGAACATCCTTATTCAAACGAAGGGGACCACCAGAGAAATACCATGTGGTCATTTATCCTATTGTAAAGACTAAAGACGGGGGGGGGGGGGGGGGGGGGGGCATTATAATTATAAAAGACGTTGTGATATTGTGGTTATTTCAGAAGAAAGAGAGAATGTTAGATGGATTTAATGGTTGTTATCCAAAGGTTGTTAATGGTTTACTTAAGGATTTTGTAGAACAAGAAAAAAATTATGCTAATTTTTTTTTACTTATATAAATCTTCCACGATTACATATGGGTCCCGGTTTGCCGGGGGAGGGGGGTTACGGGCCCCTGTGCCCCTTCCCGGCATCCACCAATGTCTAGTGGTATGTAGCAAGACCCACGTAATGTAATCCTTGGCGGCCAAAACGGTCGTTTTAGTATAGAATATTGACTTGTTCATTGAGGCGAACCTGCATGTGTTAAATGTAAAGTTTAAAAGGCTTTTAGGAAAGAAGGATGAGTCTTATAAAAGAACGAAGAATGCCAAATGTTAGCTTATGTCGTATTAACAATCTGAAAGAGCCGCATTGAATAAAGAGCGTGAAAAGATATTTTCAATTGAAAAAAATTAAGCAGTCTGGTAAATAGTAAGTCAAAAAAAATTATTTCATTGCATATTAATATATATCGCTATTATCATACAAATAATATGCTACCACAACCTAAATTGAAACCTTTTATAAAACCTTCAACAGCGAAATATATGACAAAGATTGTTACAGAAAGATACTGTAATCCTAAAAAAAATATCAGTAAGATTTTGTCTTATTATTTTACTGATGAGCTAACTTTGTTGCTCATGTTTTTTTTTCTTTCCTATATACAATTCCAATACTCGTATCTATTGATAGCTTAACCCCATAAAAATCTATATACTAAATTTCTGTAAAGACTCCGAATTGGTCTTGACTTGCATTTCAAAGAGAGTTCTGTTACTTGTTACCAAAACTTATCGGAATAAACAGTAGTCGATTGGCACTAGACCAGATGCAAGCGTTTTCATCACCTGCTTTGAAGTTGATCGAAGACCCCAGCCAAAAAAGACAACCGTCTCAACGGGGGCTTATTTTTTTAGCATTTATTTGTTCCTTTGGCGGTCTCTAAAGTTAAAGAACAAAAGGGCTTACAGATAACATTCAACCCAGTGTTCTATGGCATTAATGCGATTCCTTAGCTAAGAATATAGGCTGTTGTTTTCCCTTTTAGAAAGCTAGTCTGACTAAAAAAAATATTTATAGTTTGATACAGTTCGATTAATCCTTGAATTCAAAAAGATGTCAATAATTTGTGTGAGGAAATCAATAATTTTTTTCCAAAGACCAAAAACTTTTAAACCATCTTGTTAAAAAGTGAGAGTAAATGGAAAATTTGGCAAGAAGAAAAAATTTCAAAATGTGTTTTTAATTTCTTAACTGGCTGAAGTGCCCGGCGTTGACGGAAAAAAAATATATGATACTTTAACATATATGACATGTTTTAGTTCAGTTTGCGATTTATTTATTCATTTGGCGACATTTTTATTCATTTGGCTTAATATAGGCGATATTTACTCATCAGCCAATCAGAGCGAATCGTTTATCCATCCTCATAGCTATCTATATAAAATATGTTACATAGTTGAAATATTATTACAGTATTGCATTATTATAATAAGTTTTTTGTAAGAAGTCAAGGAGTTAAGCGAATTAAGGAATGGGAAAGGGGGGGGGGGGGATTTTTTATTTGAATCGTGAATACTTTGGGCCCCACACGGTATAAAGTTCAAAGAAGGAAGATGATAAATGGCCAACCTGGGTGACGCAGCCCACCTTCCTCTACAGAATGGTATGTTATTTATTAACATTGGCTGATTTCACGCTGAGCTATGTGGGCTTAAGCGATGGCCAAGGGTGACATTCCCCGACGTGATACAAAGGTCAACGGGTGGAATGGGTTGATATTCGACCTAGTCAACGCGGCCTATCTTCCTTTAGAAGATGGTAAGTTATTTATCCTCATAGGATTATTTCATGTGGAGTTATGGGGCGGTGTCCTTCCCCATGAGGTACAAAGGTTAGAAAGCGGCCTGTTCGAAAAGTCTCTCCTTCCTCTACATGATGGTAAGGTATTATTCTCATAGGCCATTTCCACGTGAATTATAAGGATTTTAGAAATGTCGCTTTTCACTATACGGCTCCGTGCAACTCTGTACCCGTACCGAAAAGAAATATGTATTCACATACCAGAATAGATGATAAATTGAATGAAAGTAACGCTCAAAATGGAAGCAAATCCCACTTAATTTTTTAATGCATTTTTAATCTATAAAATTATCAGCAGAATAATAATGTATCATGTCCGAAAGAAAAAAAATATCCTGGATAATGTCTTCGACAAAAGTAAATAACAAAATCTGTAAATGATATGCGGTTAATCGCAAAAATAAGAATAAATACAAATATAAAAACGGTTCCAACATCTAAGTATTCTACTGTGTTATGATCCTGGGTTGTTTTTGAACAAATACATTTCAATTTACTATTAAAACATTTTTGTGGTAAAAAAAAGACATCTCAATAAAAAAAAAAAAAAGATAAAATAAATTTCTTGTGATTTAGAAATGAGCTAAATGGACCTATTTTGACACTCTTACAAACCATGGGTTTAAATATATTCGAGTAATGATAAAACTTTAAATTTTTACTTAAAACTTTAAATAATAAACGTATTGCATAATATCGTCGTTGACGGTGTGAAATGTCGTAAGTCTAACCCTAGCACATTTCAGTAGAAGAACTGTTTCATTATGATGATTCTATAATAGAACATTTTGACATTTGGTTGTATCTTTTTATTTGATTACTCATCGGTTCTCAACCTGTAGTGTACGTGCCCCTGGGGGTACGTTGCCGTTCTGCTGAGGGTACGCGAAAATAATTTTAGTAATGACGGAAAACACCTACAAAAAAATACATAAATGTCATAAGCTTGATTAATTTTCCAGTTTACCAAAGGACATTACTGCCTAACAAAAACAAACTTTTGTTTGCCTAAAGGACTGGGTGAGAAGGGTTGTGAGAGAAGGAGGTAGTACTCATAAATGACAAGTTTTATCAATGGAAAGTAAAAAAAGTTTGAGAACCACTTTAGCTGATGACCTCATAGATTTTGTCACACCAGATGGAAATCACCAAATGCCACATACAGCAATAATAATAATAAAAAATATTTCTTTGACATACGACCTTTTGCACTGTCAACGACGATATATACTATCCTAAGAATTAAGGTTCGTAATTGGACAAATAATTTTAAAACGAATTTTAATAAATACGGCGGCAGTTTTTATTGATTATTTCACGTCCCACAACTCATTTTTATTTACTAATTTCTTTTACTTTATTAAGGTAAGAAATATAAGCTCCCTTTATCATTAAGACATTTGTCATGGTCAAAATTATCCACTTAAGTTCATTGACATCTTTAATTTACATAAAAAAAATATCCAAAAAAAGTAATTAAAATTCAGCAATCTTAAACACATAATAAACATATATTTAAGCACACTTGTCTAAAACACCCGCTCGATATGGTAGTCCGTAAAATTAAGCAAGGTATTTTGTTTTGTTCACCTTTTAAAAGTATTTTTACTAAAACTCGCATCATGATTTATCATCTCAATTTTAAACACTGCACTTTCAGAAGAAGAAAAAATCAAAACGTATTGGAGATACATGCTGCTACTAACGACCCTTGATCCGACTCTCAATGATACAGATGATATCAGGTGTATTATTAACGATGCCTTTCAAGTTTGGCTGTCATAAAGGAGTCCATTCAAAATACATCACCAAGAAGGACTCTCTTAACTCTTTCATCCATCACATCCTAGTTTAATTCATTCTTGCATTGTTAATAGACATGCCACTCTTAATAGACTTAGACATACCACTCTGCAGACACTCTTGTCAAAATCCTTTAAGGGCAAACCCGACTAATGTTCATATGAACGAGAGGCCCTCTATGCCTATTTCATTAATCTATTTTAATTAATAGTCGTTATCATTTTGATATATGGATTGCTAATAACTCTTTCGATGTACACCAGGTTCGCAGAAATAACCGGTTATCCTGTGAATCGAAAAGGTTTTTAGTATGTTTGTTGAATTAACGTCATTCGAGAGCTATACGATGGGCTATTGGTGCGGGATCTATCTAGAAGTTAAGACCTTTGGGAACACTGCCTTGTAATTTTGAACCATGGTAAGATAACATATACAACATCTGGCACTCCGCTATCTAAGCTTCTACACCATGATCGACGTGTGGATATTTGAACCACCACAGATTTACCAACCCCTAATTTTTCTTCAAGCGAAGTGGCTTTTTCAGACAAAGTAAGAAATAAAAAAAATCTTTTGAGCTATTATACACTTTGCCTAGCAAACCATAGAATGCCAAATACTATTTACTCAATGTAATTATGATATAAAACTCTTTTATGTTTTTAAGGGTGATTGATTCCGTCAAGATAACCCCGTATCAAATAGCACGATAGACTGAAAAAAATGTATGGATAGAAAATTAGGCTTCGATGAGTGTAAAATCTTAAAAATAAAGCAAAGCTTATACGGATGGATCTCAACGATGTCATACGGAGCATTATATTTACCTTCCTTCTGTTTGTGAAGTTTTTGTTGGCGACCAACCCTTTCTAAGATTTGTTGAAATGACGAGATTACTAATTTAATTTAAGTTGAATTCTAGGATGAGTAGCCTCAAACGACTTCTCGAAGAGGGTACCAGCTGGTTTTTTTTAAAGCAATGCGTCATCGCGCGGTGCGAAAACCGATGCTCGGAGGAGATGAGTTGTCCCAAAAGACTCCTCGGAGGGGGTACTAGCTGTTTTTAAACAGCAATGTGCCGTAGCCTGGACCCAAAATCGACTGTTATTTTAAACCGCTCGGCTGTGACCGCTCGGCGACCGCGGTCCTCTATCTAAAATACTTTTTTTTTTAAATCCCAGAATTTTTTTTTAACAAATCCGATCAATTGGTATGTTTGATAATGAATATTAACTAAAAAAGTTGCATATTATTTTGAGTTCTCGTGTCTTTCCTATACCGATTCATATCTTTTCATAGAAGCCTTTTCAAGAATCTCTTTTCATTCTTTACCTAAATAAATTTAGGCATTTTATGGAATTCCTAGGCAAAGTCCAATGGAATAAAATAATAATAAATAGATTAAAAAAATCGTTTCTTTCATACACTTTACCTGAAAACACCTGGCATTCTATTGAAAGCCTGGATTTCATACTTTGCCTAGTTACATCTATAATAAAAAAAATTGTGCAGTCTTTTATAATTCGAGCCAGTGTGTCACAAGTGTTATCGGCACAGACTCAGCACCTGAAGTGCGCTGGTTCAATTCGCAGCATACAGTGGCTCCCATAAGTGTTCGTACACTTACGATATTCAAAGAAATACTACTTTATTTATTATAAAAAATAATATTTCAGAATGGGAATTTTTTAATAAGATATATAAATTGTTTTCAACAAAACTATACAAAATATTTTAAAAACATAGTAAAACTTTTTTTGGGGAAAATCAATAATTAAAAAGTAACAAAAAAAATCTCATAAAAGTCTTCGTACAGTTTAAAAAAAGCTCTACACATTAAAATATATAGCAATATTTCGGTAGATTAGTACTAGTAGGGTGTCCTGTAACATCTACAACAGCGATTAAATGTCTGGGCATAAATCCGAACTTGTGGACAATTATAGAGACCACAGAGGCGAATGTTGAGAGCCGTGTGCTAAAGATCGTTATCTTGATAAGAAACAAAGTTGATTCCGATACCCAAATGTTGAGCTTATAATTTGAAATTGTGTGTTAAAATATTTAAATAAACATACTGATTCATTATGTTATCATCAAATACCAAATTATCTAGTCCTGGTGCTAATTTGCACCCTTCTCGTATTTCCATAGCATACTTTACTGTTCCGACTAAGTTCTAGGTACAGCCGCGGAAAAAAAAAACGAACCACCAATGATTATTTCGTTAATTTTTATAGTAGAGCCAAACTTAATATACCATTTTGTAGGGAATAAAGTATACTACACATTGATATACAAAAAATTTGCATAGGGGACTATCTTCATATTAAAATCAGCACCAACTTTAAAATTTCCAATAGCAACACCCAATTTTGATTCAATATTTAGAATCTACGACAAAATTTATCGTTGAATATCAATTTGCAAGTCATTTGGTTAAGTAGTTTTTTAATTATGAATATCGAAAGTTTAGAACTTGTAATGTTAAATGAATTTCTTAAACTTTTAATCATATCTTTTGAAATAATATTTTTAGTAAGCTGATATTTTTATCTGTGTTATTTCTAAACAACCCAAATAAAATACACTAACTTTCATTACTTATATGTATATTTTTTAATTTTATTTAAATTAGGATATTAATATTCATAAAATTTATGAATAGCAACCATGCTATATTTTCATAGTGATGGATTCAGAAAAACGTTTTATATGTATATCTAAAATTTCATGATTTTCCTCTTTGTTTTTTTTCGGCTATATGAAAATGTGCCTCAAATGATCATTTAAGGGGTCATACACAATTTTAAAATCTGCAGAGCTTAACAGAAATCTACTAATTTTGAGAATTAAAAGCGCTGTGATTGCGTTATAATAAAATTCTAAATTCTTATATAAAGGCGAGGGGTATACGGGAGTGGGGGAATGAATGACCAAGAGAAAATAAGAACCACGGCTAACGCCGAAACATTTTCTACCAGCGTACTTCATTTCGAAGTCTCACTAATACTTTGTCCAATGTGGAAGTAGCCCCTCAAATAAGATAGATACATATCGTCTAATATCTCTGCATATAAATGTAGGAAATTAACGAAAATTCATATTTAGATTATTTTGAGGGAGGGAAACATTTCTACACTATCAAAAGTAGGTGTTGCTATTGAAGATTTTAAAGTTGGTGCGGATTCGAGTATGAAGATAGTCCCCTATGCAAATTTTTTGTATATCAATGTATAGTATACTTTATTCCCTACAAAATGGTATATTAAGTTTAGTTCTACTATAAAAACTAACGAAATAATCATCGGTGGTTCGTTTTTTTTTTCCGCGGCTGTACTTGCGAAGGAAAGCCTAAGCTTTGTATTTTTCGCACTAACAAAAAAATTTCTTCGGTAGAACGCTCATGTAATCCAGCTGATCTGAGGACTTGTCGAACTGTTTTGATTGAAATTGAAGTAGAACATGTTTCATTAAACTCTGTAGATATTTTTACAACACTCAAATGTGGATTTTTCATTAATTTTCTAACTATAAATCTCTAATCACGTTCAGTTAACTTTGCCGGATGACATTTTCTTACCTTGTTTTTGATCCAATTTTCTTCTTTAAAGCGTTTTATCATATACTGCAGGTAGAATTGGATAAACGTATTAATTTAGAGATACTCCGAGATGATTTACCACCATTATGATGAGAAATTATGAATATTCGAATGCTATGCTTTGTTCCCTTACGACTACAATCCATTTTTAAATAATAAATAGAATATTACGAAGTAAACAAGCAAAAATTAATACCAAACGAATATTAAACGTCACCACAATGCAAACAATAAAAAGCGACAGACGATCATTTTATTTATGAATTTATTCGAAAATGTTTTGGTGTACGATCACTTTTGTGGCGTTTTTTTCCTCTGTTCACTTGCATTTTCATTTTTATAAAAAAGAAAATAATTCAATAATTAAAGAATATATATTAGGTTTTATGCAGAATAACATGGAGATGATGTGACAAAATATTGGACTTTATTATTCGAATTCAATTCCAGACTACAGCGCTTTTTCTACAAATGTTTAAAGTGTACGAACACTTTTGGGAGCCACTGTATATATCCGATCGGAAGGTTGTCAAATTTGTTTCTTTCGTTCACCAAAAATAATTCACCGTGTAAAGGTACAAACTTTGTGCAAAGTGTCCATGGTAAACAAATTATCTTTCTTAGAAACACTTTCACAACTTTTAAAACATATTTTCAAAACTTGAAAACTCAACATTTTTCGCTGTTTCTTGTTTATTACTACAGTAAAAACCGCTGATAGCGATGTTCAAGGGACCGTTCTAATTTGATCGTTATATTCTTAATCGTTATATTCTTAATCGTTATATTAACTTGGACTGCTATAGAAATCCAAACTTCTATTTCATTTTACATTATTATATCCAGTGTATCGTTATACCCGGCAGCGTTATAAACGGAATTTACTGTATTATAAATAAGTGTATTTATAAACAATTAGTAAAATAACGGTGATGTGGAACAAAATTGTTTTTAAAATGTATAAAATTATTTTTTAACCTTTATAAATATTACGTAAAATTAATTTGATAAAACCTCTTTTAATTAATTCCATTAGAATATAAAAGCTGAAATAAGTATTTATAAACAATTGCTAAAATAAAACTAATCAAATAACAATAATTAAGAACAAAGTGTAAATTTGAATGTAAATAAATATATATTTTATAAATAGCACTTAACATTAATTTAATAAAACTCTTCATTCAATTGATTCTATTGGAATATAAATGCTTAACAATACAAATGAAATTCCTTCTAATCAAACACATTTTGTTTCGAAAATTCCATGTTCTATTTGTGAAAATACATACCAATATCCATCTTGCAGGACCTGGTGTCCAGATTAACTGCAGCAGAATGAATAATCCATTTTACATGGAATAAAAAACCTATGTGAATTTCCAAACGATTTTTTCTTATATGAAATTTTAAAAAGTTGCTTTTGTGTATTCCATTTATGACGTCACGTACATAAACACAGTAAAAAATCACAGGATTAAATTTGTTGGTTTTAAATGCAAACGATTTTTATTCAAGTTCATTTTAAATATTTATTAGAAAACTTATAGCATTTAGTAGACAAAAAGTCATGCGATTAGAATGTGTTTTTTCTATATTTGAAAACGCAAACGATTTTTTAATTTGAATTTACTGGCTTTTCTTTAGGTTATTTATGACAAAAAAACAACAACTTTATTTTAGAATAAACATTAGAATAAAAATATCTATTCAAAAACATTTTACACGTTTTGAATTAAAACAACATATGATGAATTAAATAACGTTAACGTAACGTTATTGCCGTACCTTTTAATCTGCTTAACTTTTCTCTCCTTGGTGGATTTGGTGGTTTTAATTTAAAGTTTCGGACGTTTTTATTTTAAAGTTTTGGTTGGCCCACTGTTCAGTCGGTTAAAAAGTAGTAATGTACCAATTTTTTATGAAAATCGTTAGAGTGGATTTCGAGATCATGCAAACAAATTAACAAAATCAGAAACATGCTCGTTTTATAGTATTGGATTAGATAGATAGATACATTTTTCAGATTTCTGAAAAGCTAATCGGGATTTTTTTTAATCAACTACAAACGCAGTGGACAATTCTCTACGAATGTTTGATGCTGCTACATTTCATTTGCATAGACTATTTATTAGATAGCTTCGTTAAGTGAAAATTCTGCGTTATTTTACCGTGATTTTTTTAATTAAAGATAAACCTAATTTCCTTTTGAACGGGACGAAATTTATGTCAGTCAATTGACAAGGAGTTATAGGATCGGCACGGATCACCCTAAAAGAATAAACATGGTGTTTATATCCTGGTATCTATGTAGCTAAAGACGTTTCATGTTCAAAAGACGCGCGGGGCCCTAAAGGCGACCGTGGAGCGGTCTGGTTTATGATATGACCTCTCACATGCTTATGTCAGGTTGCGTGTTGTACCAGCTCAGGTGTTGTCCTTATCATCTGAACATTGTTCAAAATCACTAAGCAGCGTTCCCGGGCCTTTCCTTTAGAATAAACTATCGCCAATTGCTGAACTATCACCTATAGTTCACCTATAGTATCACCTATAGCCCCAGTGCGAAGTTTTTTCCACCAACCATTCACAATTCTGTCACAGGTCCATAATCTACGATCAAAATAGTAAACAGAACACTACATTAAAATATTCAATGTTTTCCATTTGATCAACAGGCATAGGTCATATAAAAAGGGTTATTAAGAAGTTTAATAAACTTGAAAATTACAATGATAAATAGAAAAAGTAGACATGACAAGTTGTTTCAGGGTTGTTATATGTCATTCACTTCAGCATTCAATCATTGTCAAATAGAAAATGCAACGCATTGTGTGTGAGTCTTGTAGGTGATAGATGCTATAGTGAACCCATTTTCGGATGAAAGGTTATGAACAATTTACTGGCATTCATATTTTTGTCAATTTGTTTTTTAAACTCTTTCAGGTTTAAAGGCCATTGAAACCGCACAGCAGTTCATTTATTTTCAATGGTTTGCCTAAAACCTATTCCTCAGAAGGTATGCAGTCCAGGTGTTTAAAAATTGTGTTCCAAAGTTTAAAAGCCTCATTGTCTCAAAATTACGAAAATTCTCTTATAAGTTCTAATGCTTAACTAGTCTGTTGTTAAAATGCAGTGAACTTGTGATCGGTGGGTTGCCAGATTCGCTGCGAAGTAACAATACGTTGTCCGAACTCACCTCCAATTTCTACAACGTGTATATGGGACTGGTGCACGTTAAATCTGATCGAGGTCTAATGCCCTGACGTCTATTGAGGTTACATGGGGTTCTAGCTCAGGTGTTGCCCTGGTCATGTGATCATGGTTTAAAAATACGTGGCATTGTTCCCAGGTGTTTCCGAACTGTCGCTAATAGCCCAATATGTAGCTCTAGTGCGGCGTTATTTAAGAAAACCAAATCTAATGCTTAACATACACAACTTCTCCCTTTTTAACCGACTGAACAGCGCGACAACCAAAACTCCAAAATAAAACCGCCAGAAACTTTAAATTGAAACCGCCAAGTCGAGAGGTTATAGATTCGACTTTTATATATTTAAAAAAAAAAAAAATATGTATGTTCGTGCGGGATTTTGGTTCTACTTCAGATATTTGCACAATCTTTTTTTTGTTGGATAGGGGATGTTTCACTTGGGAGCAATTTGAAAAAAAATATCCGGTTATCCGGCATTTAACTATCTGGTATTCTCAATTAACCGGACCGTTTGAAGAGAAATATTGCCCGATTTCGAAAAATCTTTTTTTTGTTGGATAAAGAAAAATCCACTTAAGCAAAATCTGCAAAACATAATCGGTTATCCGGCTGTTATATATCCGGAAATGTCGATTTTCCGGAGTTTTTTTTACAATTTGATAGGGATTGTTTTACAATATACATTGTTGAGCAGAAGTTGCTACTTGAATTTCTTAGTAAATAATAAGAGGGGGCGAAGCCCCTGCTAAATTAAAAACAAAAAAGGGAAAAATAAAATAATCTTTCTAGAAAAAGGAAAACCGAATTTAAAGAAAATGCGCTAAAAAGTAAAAAATAATTTTTAATTCTACGAATGAGTCGAAAAATTGAATTATTGAATATCAATTTTATACTTAGTACAACATTTTGAAGTTGGTGCCAATTTACAAAAATCATACCCGAATTTTGGCGCCGATTACAGAAAGTTGTACTAAGTATAAAATTGATATTCAATAATTCAATTTTTTAACTCATTCGTAGAATTAAAAATTATTTTTTACTTTTTAGCGCATTTTCCTTAAAGTCGGTTTCCTTTTTTTCTAGAAAGATTATTTTATTACTAGTATAAGCACAACGCCGATTACACGTTTTTAGTCTAGGGATGTTGAAAACCAGGGGCTTCTTATGGGCTCCAAAAAAAGTGATCTCGCACACCTTTTCCCGCGAAATAACGAGCATTTCATCATTGGAACCTTAAAACAGTAGAGGCGATCGCACAATGGGCCTCTCGAGGGAAAGAACCCCCCCCCCCCCCCCTGAGTCAAGAGAGCCATTATACGCAATATAAACAGACAAAACAGGCCATTCCGGGAGACAGCACTTTTCTCAATTTAGCGACCCTTTTTTTGGCCTGGTACTTGTTGCCCGGGCCCCGGCATTCATCGCCAGCACGAGTTATATGGGCACTACCGAGGGCACTTATCGCTGCTTTTTTTTATAGGAGGGGCGGTCGTCACATTGAAATAGCTTACAGAAAGGGAGAATTGCAATAAAATCCGAAATTATTTCGGATTCGTTTTTGAGCGCAACAATTGTGAAAGAAAAATCATATTTTTTACGCGAATATTTTCGGAGAGGGAGAGTGAATTAGCTCACCTTTCTCTACACGATGGTTGATAATTTATACCCACATAAAAAGCAGCGGTACAGCGGTTATCGGCAGAAACCTGTGCGTCACCAAAAGTGTTGTCAAAGCCTCATAACTCTAGAAAGAATCAGCCTATAGGGATAAATTACCATCGTGTAGAGGAAGTTGAACCGCGTCAGTTAGGCGATTTGCGCATTTGGAACCACTGTGTGACGTTTTAAAGACGTATTCTCGACAAAACATTCAATTGGAATAAGCAGAAGACAACCACCCCCTAAATAACTTTTTTCTTGCCAGAATCACCTTATGGGGATAAATAACCCATCATCGCGTAGAGGAAGGTGTGCCGCGTTGATTAGGTCATTTTCGCATTTGAAACCGCTGTGTAACGTTTTAAAGACGTGTTCACGACAAAGCATTCAATTGGAATAAGTAGAAGACAACCATTCCCTAAATTTAATTAAAATAATTTTTCCAGAATCATCTTATGGGGATAAATATCCTACCATCGTGTAGTGGAAGGTGGGTCGCGTCGATTGGGTTGTTTTCACATTTGCAGCCACTCTGTGACGTTCTAAAGACTATATTCCCGACAAAACATTCAATTGGAATAAGCAAAAGACAACCACCCTCTAAAAAAAAAAATTTTTAAAGAATGTATTTCTCTTTTCGTCACCCAGGCCGCAAACAGATTGCGTATGCGTAAGCATCCAGCGATAAGGAGCCGAGGGGTTCCTAACAGAAGGGGCTGCTCAAAAAAGATAAGGTTCCAAGTGCGAGGAGCATAGAAATGGCGAGGAGCTGCTGCAGCAGAAAAAAAAAGCTCTTGAGTTACGACCACTGCCACGAAATATCTCACTGGGGGTATTTTGGAACATGCGAGAGGGCTCGCTTCGAATTAGCGTGCGAAAATCTCGAGAACGCGAGGTTTTTTGAAGGACTCTTCACTGGGGAAAGCGATTACAAATCGACTTGTTTTATGCTTTCCCAGGAGAAAAGTATTCTTTTCAGCGATTGAACCCTTCGCGTATCAGTATCTCATTATTTATGTTAATTTAGATCTTCAGAAAACAAAAAGTTGAAAATTTTAGGCGTACATACACACTAGAAGAAACGAAAATCGGCCAAATTTTTTTTGTTCTATAATATTTCATAATTTAGTATCTTTCAGACGATACCAAAATTGAATAAATATTCCAGAAACTTTTTTATTTACAGAGGGTTATTCTAGGGCCCCGCTTGCAATGGCAATACGTTTTGTAAACTTTACACTCAATTTCTGAAGCATTGCATTTTTACCATGTGTCCCTTCATTCTAAAATAATAACTCAAGTTTGCTTAAACTTTTTGAAAAGATAATATATTTTTCATTCAACTTTATATTAGTTGTGAAATGTTAAGACCCTCCATCATAACGATTCGTTAAAAAATTCATTTTAAATAGAATTTTAAAGTTGAAAAAAAGTTGGCTTTTTAAGGACTCTCGAGGTAAAAAAGTATTGAAAAAAACTTTAAAATGCCATACACTTTTTGGAGGCAATTAAGGAAGATACTGCAAGTAATTTCCAACAAAAATTATGCTTCTAGATAATTTACAACTTACGTATTCATGTTTGAAAAAATATGCTAATTAGCATATAAAAAGCAAATTAGCATTTGACTTTATTCAGGTTTTTTTATAATGACTCATTACTTTTAAAATGTTTTCATACATGAAAAAACTACATTTTAAAATTTATAATTTAAAAAAAAATTTCAAGTGTGTACGTACACCTTAACTTGTAAAACTACTTGTTGTTGTCATCATATGAAATGTTGGGATCTATGACGATTCATAGACAAATGAGGAGACATGGCTTCAAAACGTGTTAAGGTAATTCGTGGGAAAAGGCAAATAATATTTAACGTATTGATCCATATTCCCCATTTCAAGTTCACTTTCAAAGGTACAAAAAGTATTTTGGATAAGTAAAATAGTTAGAAAACAACGGAATCCAATAAAATCTAGTTTTTAGGAAATTTAGAGAAAACGCGTTTTGAATGTTTACTCCTCACAGGGCCGTCCTTAGGGCTGTGGAACGCGGAGCCACCGCACCAGGTCCGCGATTTTAGAGAGGCCTTACGTTTTAGAGAGTTTAAAAGAAAAAAAAGCGTTTTAAAGGAAAATTAATTCAATTTGTGTTTAATTTCAGTTTACTGATCATTTGTGCTGTGAAGGTTTTTCCCGAAGATTGCATAAAAAAATCACTCTACATTCCACTGGAAAATTGAAGTCAACTAGAAAAAGCTTTTATTTTTCTTTCTGGGGATGGGGATTTCAAAAATTGGATTTATTTCAACACTTTAAACTAAAGGGAAAGTTATTAATATGTTTTAATTTAAACTTTACATAATTAACTATTTAACTTGCGAAGACTGGGTGTGGAATGAAAAAGAAATTATATTTAATGCACATTTTGTTTCTTTTCAAATCTTAATAACTAGAGTGAATATTAACAGTATATTTTGAAAGTACAAGTGTACGCTTCGTTACCGAAGATACCAATATATTTTTCAAATATTGGTAGTGGAAAAAGCATAATTTGGCATTTAATATTTCGAAATGCAAACAAATCTCCATTTACTTTAACAGGTATGTATGGGGTCGAGAAAGATTATTAGTAGAATTAGATTAATACCGACACTCGATAAAATTGATGCATTACGATCTGTGATGGTTCAAATATCCCATTGACGGTAAGTGATTGGTTGGTGTTTTATCGCGCAAGAGCCATTAATGGCGAAGCTGCGCCAATTGATGTTACATGATTTTTTTTGTTGTATAAAAATGAGAGGCTCCACCCTTAGACATCAATTTAACTGTTGAACCTTAACATAGATAATTACGTTCAAATGTTTAGACAATTTTATTAAAACATTTTTAACCTGTATAAAATTCATCTTTTTATTTCCAATGAATAAAAAACAAGAGTAAATACAGTATCTATATAAATAGAGAGGTTTCCATTGTAATTCCAAGCTTCAAAAGTGACTTAAAACCAAAAAAATTTAAACTTTAAATATAAAAATTTAACAAACTTAATAAATATGAAAAAACTTAACAATGATTTGTTCAATTTCAAATACTTAAATATAATTGAGGAAATAATATTAGAGCTAAAAGAACATAAAGCCAAAGAACAGAATAACTATTACAGTGATATTCCTTTTATTTTTAATAAATATCAAACATAAACTTCCTTAAAGTATTTGAGATTATCTAAATCGTTTAAAAATATAGTGAAACAATAACAATGTTATATCGCGTCAAAGAGATTGTTAAGTTAATGAAAAGTAAAATGCAAGCAATGAAGATATTTCGAGAACTAATATAAATGCAATATTACAAGGTGTTAAAAGTATTTATTTGAAGATTTGAACACAAGCTATTTGAAAACAAATGGACAATTGTTATTTATAAATGCACAAGTTACAAATGCTTTAGTGGAGTTTTTTTAATGGTAAATTGTTGTTGGATTCGCACCAAAATAAATAATGCTGAGAAAAAAAAAGTATGTTACATTTAAAAAAAAAACGGTTATACAAATATTAATTACCAAAAAGGTTGGTCTAGTTTAGTATCTCTTAACTATTCCCCAATGAATAACTAAATTCTTAAAAAAATTCGCTTTGAATTGACTAAATGTATTCATTTTGTTAAATAATAATTCCTTAATGCTATGTTCAAAAACAGCAACTTTCAGATACTTTGCAAGTTATTCAAAAATTTACAAAAAAAAAAAAAGGAAGTAGAGTCTTTTATATTAATTTTACTACCTTTTTAAAAATATCAGCATAAAACCTGTATAACGAAACTTTTATTTTTAGATCCAAATCCCTTTATTTTTTAAAACTTTTTAGCATTTTACTTTCAAGAGAACTGTAGGTTTGTAGAGTTTGCATAAAACCTTTAGCATGCTTCGAAAATCATGCATTATCTTAATTTTTTTTGCAAAGGTTTTTCCGCTGACTTTTCAGTTAGATTCTAATTTAAAATTGTAGAATATAGTTTGAATACTAACCCTCTTATGCAGGATAAGGGAAATCAAAATTAAACTAAACATATGAAAATACATTATTTATGTCAAAAAAATAATTAAAAGTATCCTAAAAATGAGCAAATATTTCACATATATTTAAACAAAACTCATTATGAAAGTTTCCAATAAACAAACATTTCACAGGGATGAAATATTTTGAACACAGAAATATCAAAAGCACTTTTAAGAAATGTCGACTTTTTTAGATCAAGAGTTGAGGCCATGCATTAGTAAACTGTTGAGCACTCTGCTGAAAAGGCACTGTTAGTCAAGCACAGAAGAAAGACTGCAGAAAAGAGCAAAGCTTTCATTTCACAGGCATATTTGTTTAAATTCAAATTATTCCATTAGAAATTATTACATTTTAAAATTCATATAAATTTCATTGGGCATAAAAAGTTGAAAAAAAAAATCAAAATAGTACTTAAGCAAAAAAAAAAAATCAAAATTCAAGATAGAATATCTAATTAATTTTTGGAAAAGTAACAGAAGAATACTAACTGTTTAACTAGAATTTTTAAAAAATCCAACCAAGGAAAATTCAAGCACATTTTGAAATATTTTTTTAAATAATGGCTGCAAATTGATATTTAAAAAGATAAGTTTTGGAACTTAAAGAGTTAACAGATCAAAGAAAAGTGTTTTTACAATGAGATTCATATACTAAGGATAAAAATATGTATAATATTATCCATATGATTTGCAATCATACAATTCGTAAATGAACTAGTATACTTTTTTGTAAACTGAAAATTCTCATTGGGACAAGAGATTCTGTTGGAACAGAAATACAGCTTTAAAAAAAAATTGAAATAGTGTGATTTTTAAGCATCACACAGCAAAAATAAGCAGCTTTGCCAACAATTTCTGATCATTTGACTAGTAACATTGTACTACAATTTACAAAAATAAAAGCTCTCATTCAAAAAATGAAGAGATATTATATCATATTACACAATATAAATGAACACATTTTACACAACTTACATATACAAACTACATAGAAATATTACCTATAAAAGAAGGCAAGAACTTTAAGTGTTTGTTCGTAATATAGAAAATGGCTGCCAGTTGTAAAAGCGGCTTTTAGAACACTGGGAGAGAGTCCTTTGTACAAGCCTCGGATGCCCTCTTCTTTAAGAATAGAAGAGGCACAGTGAAATAGACCGGCATATCGTCTCACTGAGCCAAATGCTTTCCTGGCTTCTTCGAATCCCTGAACTTGGATTCTTTTTTTAATTAAATCTAAGGGGTAGACTAGGGTTTTTGCTGCGATTCCAGAAACGGCCCCACAACTGCTACTTTGAAGAATACCTGTGAAGTAAAAAAAATGTATGTTGTCAGCACAAGGTTCAAATTCCTAAACTCACTTGTATAAATCGTGCTCTTTAACGATTTTTAAAAAATTTAATTATGACAAATCTACAACTAATTTATTTTGAATTAAATGTCAACATTTCACCAAATGCTAGAAGTTTTAGCTGATCAATCAGTGAGTGAGCCTCAAAACTGGGTCTATTTTCTTAAAATTTAAAATAAAAGAAATGGGAAACTCATTTCTTACTATGTAGGAGAACATTTACGGACAAAAAATTTTTTTATTAACTTTTGTGATCGGAATAAAGAAGGAACAAATAAATTTTATAAAAATTATAAATACAACCCCCGGAGGATTGCTATGCAATCCTCATAGGTTTGCTCCGCAAACCACTTCTCGCTTCGCTCGCTAAAAGGTAGGACACAATGACAATGTGTCCTAGTAACAATACTTTTTTTAATTATATTACCAAAAACTTTAAACGTTGAAACTGTAAAATTAAATTATAATTCATCTTGGCATCAATACATTTTTTCGCCATGTAAATATATATAAAATCATTCAATTTAATATTTTTTAAACTACAAATGAAAACAATGGAACCACTGGCAAGCCATTATTTATAATTTTATTTCTACCATTATTTATTATTTTCCACGTTATTTTCACACCTTTCCCTGCGTTTTAGTTTAATTTATAATATTATTGGTAGTTTGTTTTGGCATAATTGACGTTAAGCTTACAATACTTTTGCCTACCAGAAATGTGTACATTACTAAGTTAATACGTCATAAAAATGAAGTTTATAGAAATCTAGTTTTCAAAATTCCCAACAGATGGCGCCACGTCAATGTTTCGCTAATGTAAAGTTTAAAAAAGCGTTTTTCAAAACTTCTATTTTTAATGTTATAGGGTTTATATTCTTCCTAATTTAAGCTGACATCAACAAAATAATTATTTACTAATGAATTGAAGTGGTTAATCGTCAAAATGGTTTACATAATGGCAAAATAAAAATGCGGGCGCACAGAATTTCGTAAACAAACAAACTGTTGCCACTCAGCGTACAGAAAAGCAGCGTTTTTCAATCACCGCGTAAGAGAAATATATATAAAGATGCATTTAATAGTTTTTGTAGCAAATCCTTATGGTGGAATTGTTAGATAATACTTTGCACTATAAAAAAATGCAGTTGAAGTTTTCAATTATAATATAAATTTTAATTAGTTATATGATCAGGAATTTACCAAGAATTAATAAATATTGGAACACCTTCAAAAAATAAACTTTTAAAAGCCTGAACTCTCACCCTCCAAAGGTAAGGTTCTTTAAATGGCTTAAAACTGTTTTGCAGTCTATGTTTAATTCCTCCGTGATGGCCTTACACTTAGGTGCCAGTCAAGATAAACTTTTTCCAAGATTTCATTGGCATTTCGATGCAGCAAGGTGATTCTTTTCAATCAAATTTCCCTCAAATCTATGTACTCACACTATACTCTTGATGACCTGCGGAAAAGACAATGACTGCACAACTCATAAAAAATGGCCCGAATGACCCGTTTACAATCAAATAGATCGAGACATTCTCGCTGCTTGACTGTCACTCAGATGGTCATTCTAAGCTCCAGTTAATCCCAATCAGAAAATTTGTATGTGACACATTGGGACTCCAGGCTTTAGGGCATCCAACAGTTATTTATTTGCACATAATTTGTGTGAAGGTTGACTATGAAAGAATTGAAGATTCATTATTCTTATTGCAATTTTTTAAAAACCATTTAAAATATTTTTTATATCATTGCAACTTAAATTTAATATTCGTATTAAATTATTGCTAAACGTTCAACACCTACACACCAACAGGAGCGGTTGTGATCCCCTCACTATCCTTGCATATGCCACTGATTCCAATAATAGGTAATATGCTACTATTTCATTGATAGGGGACATTGTCATTTTGACACAACAGGTGCCTTTAACTCAATTGCCCATAAATTGTATATAATGTTATTTTTAAGTGAAACTCTATAGGAGAATAAGGAAAAACATTTTTCTAAATAAAAAAAGTGACCCTAATTGGAACAACCTGACATTCCTATATTAAAGATTGCATTTAAAGATGTTTTAGAAAAAAAAATTACATTTAACCTGTTTACAATTACTACAATATAACGAAATTTAATGTTTATTTTGCAATGCATGAATCCCCGTACAACACTAGTTATCCCATTGATAAGCTTGAAAAAAGCTATATTTTCTATTAGAAGCTGCTGTTTTATAACCTGCTGTTTTATAACAAAATACTCAACAAATGCAATAACCCTAAATACTCACTATAGATACTATTTCATAAATACTTACTAGATGTTGAAGAATCCTGTTTAAAGGCATAGTTCCATAAGCCTTGAAACAGCTTGTAGAAAGCAAATTGAGCCCCTGCATTGGGCATTATCTGTGCCAATGTAGGAGTCAATCCTTTATAGAAACTAAAAGGACCTTCTCTACGAAGCATGCAAGAGGTTGCATGGAACATATTTTTATAAGTCTGAAAAAAAAAAATTAAGAAATTTTACAAGCACATACATGAAATTTACAGTTATGACTAATATACTTGAAACGAAAGTTCTTTAACCTTCTGACAAATAAGCAAAATATTGAATGTCTGTAGGTTTATTTTCACAGTAGGAAAGTTAAAATTAATATATATATATATATGGAACAGATGTAGTATAGGACATTTGGCGTGTATTTTTTTTTTGGCCACGAAAAATTTCCATTAAACACAGCATAGGGTTGCCAGATTGAAAGTCGCCACAAGAATCGGAAAATACCAACAATGTCAGGTGGGTAGGCCATACTATAAAACACGCCAAAATTAACCTCGTGCGCCAAATGTCCTATACACATCTGTACCATATATATATTAGTAGTGAAGACTTTCGAAAGTCCTCCTAATCATTTAAATTCGCAAAAATATTAAAAAGTTTGGATATTTATGAACTTGTATATTATGTGTCTAATGGAAAACTGGTGAAACGTGAACAGATATACTTTGTCTGCATCCATAAAGTGGTTAAAGTTATTAAATAAAAAATTAAAGTGTTAACAAAGGTCATATCAAATGACAAAAAATGTATCATAAAATAATTTTTTTAACTAATGAATGTTTTAGTTTAAGGTGTAGTTTTCATTAATATATGAATGATTATTAATTTTTCAAATTAGTCTTAAAGTGGAAAAACTCTAAAACTGCCATGACAACCGAGAGGGATGGGGGGTAGATTGTTTTGTTGCTCAAAGTAAACCCTCCACCCCTCAACAGAAAATATGTACAAAGTTTTTAGGTATATAATTATAATAGGTCAGGTATAATAATACTTTTAAAAATGTTTTTGTGAAACAATTATTAATTTACACATACATTGATAAGTATTTACTTTGCTACACACAGGGTAAACTTTCATTATAAATATAAAAGGAATTTAATGCTTTAGAATTTATTAAAAAATTTGTTTCTGGATTAAAAATCGGAATTTCAAACAAAATATTTTATGGTGGAAAAAGCAGCGGCTAAGGTCCTTCTACATGAATGAGTAAAACAGGTGCGAACTTCTCAGTGATTCGAGAATCTGTATCACGTGGTATGAATTCTCGAATTACCAAGAAGATCTAGCGCATTTTACTTCTTTCTGTAGAATGGACAGACCTAAGACTTATCTTTGATCCAACATTAGCAATAGTCCCTGTTTTTAACGACCTTTCGGTATTTCATCTATAAATTTGTTTGTTACACAGTCATGACCAAAAATGTTGTTCGATTTTCTTAAAATTTGGCATGGAGGTTCCTTGAAGTCGTTAAAAATAACATATACATATATATATTTTTTTGCCCCAGGATAATTATTCCCAGAACTACTAGTTAAAAACAATATAACAGACATTTAATGCAATACAAATTGATAGGAAAATAGAAATATGAATTTTTTTAGAAAGGTAACCTTTTTATATACCAAAAGTGATATAATTTACAATCTCTGCACTAGAACAAGTTCAAAATTTTGCTATTTTATTGACAACCCAGAGGGCTAAGAGCTTTGGGAACTTAGAGTTTATAGGGATCATTAAAACAAAAATAAGGAATGACTGAGTATATTAGAATGACCTTTAAGGCCAGAATTAAAACCTTTCAGGACTCTTAGCGTTTCTTAAAATGAGGTCCATTCCCAATTTCTTTTCAATTATCAAAAAGTTAATAAATTTTCCACCATACTCTTTTAACCTCTTCACTTATAATATATATATATATATAAATACAAGTAAAAATACTGAAAGATAAGCAAGAACAAAAAAGATACATGCCAAAGTGTTCCCCTCTCTTCGTCAAGGAGGCCGAGAAGAACAACAAAGGCTATATATATATATATTATTAAATATTAGTTTGATTTGTGTTATTGGTTAATTTTTTAGTTGAAAATCTTGTATATAACAAGCAACATTATAATATTTATTATATTTTTTCATTTTATTATATGTATATATACAGACACCATTAAAGGGGTTGTCACCAAGACCGAGATTCCCCGTTTGAGAAAGCATATTTATTGCCTTTAATGCTGTGCTAACTTCACAGTTTCTCACTTTTTCCAACGACTTGTGTATGCATCTCGGATCTGGCTTATAGGCTTAATAAACCCTCACTTGTCCCATTACAAAAATTAAATATTATTTCTTTTAAAAAAAATGCATTTTTCTAGAACTAGTCAAACCTAAAAACATGTAGATATAACAGCGCAAATACGATGAGGGCCCCGGCGACTGCTGTAAATCCGGCAGTGCTTAAGGAAAGAGAATATGAAAAATTATAAAGATTACTAGATATGATAAAAGTCCTTCATAATATAGCAAGAAGAAACAGAATTGCAAACCCTGAATAATTATATACCTTTGGTTCACCTTGTGCCACCAGCCGTGTTCTCATCACATCAAATGGAAAGCTTCCAGTTGTTGCCACACAACCAGCAAGAGCTCCACAAGTAAAGTTTACGAGGGGCTTTAGATCACCCTGAACCTTTTCAGGCAAAGTGGCAGATGCTTGTTTGGTTAGAACTTCAAAAGCCCAAAACTAAACAGAATATTGCAAAAAAGTCAAAAATTTATATTAAGAAACTTTTATTCTAGAATAGCATAATACATTTCATATAAAAAAAAATTATGCCGATTTTATATTTAAAAAAATATATTCTGGTGCCTTTATAACTATTTCCTTAAACAAAATTTTATAGAAACTAAATATTTATACACAGATTGCTTTAAAATTCAACTAAATAATAATTTTTAAAAAAATCACAGAAAAATTACTTTTCTGTAGATAATTTTTTTCTAGCATACTTTTTAAATTATTAGGCTGAACAGATAAATATGAACACAAAAAAATTCAACATGTTTTAAAAGTAATTTTATAGAGGTTGATTTATGGAATGTGATATAAGGCTTTGGACCTTTTAAAAAAAAAATATTTAAATTTCACGTAATGTTGAATTTCAAAATTATATCACTCAATTGTTTATTTCTCTCTTTAAATTAGTGTTCACATAGTTTTAAAAATAGGCAGGGGGGGATTTGTCAGAAAGGGCACTTTTTGTTATGTAAAAGGGCACTTTCAGTTGACTAAAAGGGCACTTTCCTTACCTTTAACTGGATTTTTTTTCAAGAGGGCCAGAATTTTCTCTTTTTTAAAGTTTGTATAATTTAGAGGTTTTTTAGAAATGTTTAAAATTTTACAAAAAATAAAATTAAAATTTTTTTAAAAACTGCACCATCAACTCATTACATAAAAAATTTCTAATTGTAGTGTTGTTGTTTTTTAAAAAAATTTCAAAAAAGAACATTTTGAAATCCGCAAAATTTTCTAAAGTTCCTTGTTAAAAAGTTTTTACTATCTCAAATTTTATAAGGGGAGAGAGAGAAAAGTTTCAAAATTTTTTTTTCTAACAAAATATATTAGTAGTAAAACAAATTAGAACATTAATACAAACTAAACAAAAAGAAACAAGCTTCTTCCAAAAATCAATTTTTATAACTCCAAATAACAAGTCCTAAACTTCAATTTCGTAAATATTTTCGAAAAATTTAATGCCATTTTGTTATGTAGTGCAAATCAAATCATGATGAAATATAAAGTGGTGAAGTATAAACATTTATTTATCAGATGCAAAAGGATTGTAAGTCTTTCAAAAGAGATCGCAGCAGATCGCGTTTAGTGAATTTCTACAATTTTAAAGTTTTTTATAAATAAAAAAATTCTTGAAAGAGTGCCATCCGGAAGTTGCATTCGTCAGAGGAAAACGAAATTAAGAGTTATAACCATCTTAAATTTCGTGTGATATCCTCGTTTGACGAAGATCGCAAATATTTTTTTTAAATTACAGGGCGCAAAGAAGATACTGAAAAAAAGGCAGGGCACATTTTTCACTTCTAAAAGGGGCAGGGCGCATCGGCACTTACAAAAAAAGGGCAGGGCACGGCGCCTTTTGAAAAACGCATAACAGGAACACTACTTTAAATCAATAATATACAATTACTTATCTTGTCTTTTTTTATTCTCATTCAAACATTTTTTAATTTCAATTTTGAATTAATCAAACTAAATAATTCATATTATTATGATAAGAGTATAATTACTTGCAAAGCCCCATAAGTAGTGGATAAGAATTGTGCAGGAACAATACCCTTCCAAAGAGCTCGAGTACCTTCTTCCTTAAGAATGCACCGGAATGCATGGACCATGCCTTTGTACTTTGACTCGAGACTCAAGCCATGTATGGGCTCTATTTGTAACTGCAAAATTATAAAATAATGCACAATAAGTAATAAATAACAAAGCAACATTTTGAACCCTTTTTAGCAGAGTTCAACATAGTTTTAGTTACAGCATTGCAATGTGGAAATTTTTAAAAAATAATAATATTTTTGGCAAATAATAATAAAAGCTGGCGAAGACAAACAAGTTAATAGCATTTGATTTGTTTTATACACTGGAGAGTGTTTCACTGCCCGTTACAAATGTCATAAATAGTAATTTGTACTTTAAAAAATATTTGTTTTATTTTTAGTTTGATATTTATCGACCAAAATATTTTTTTTTAGCAACATTCCTAAAACTAATTTAGCTGGTTGGTAAAGGCTTAGCAGCACAAAGACTGTTATTGGGACAGTGCCACCAACAATTTTAAGAGATCTGTTTAAACTAATGGTACAGATGTAGTATAGGACAATTGGCGCACAAGTTTTTTTTTGGCGTGTTTTATAGAGGCGATAAATTTATAGTATGGCAACCCCCACTTTACATTGTTGGTATTTTCTGATGCTTGTGGCGAATTTCAATGTAGCAACCCTATGACGTCATAGCGCTGCTTAACAACAATTTTTCGTCGCAAAAAAAACCCGCACCAAATATCCTATACTACATCTGTTCCAAAATAATTTATCCAAGTGACACCCAATACCTTCAAATTGTATTAGACACATGGGTACTACTATAATAGCTAGCTATTTTTGGTCAAAGGTGCATCCTATATGTATAAAGATCTCAGCATTGCATTAATGTAGTTTTCAGGTGCCTTTTTCTTGTGGTGTAACTATATATATAAAGCACACCCAAATCTGAAACTCTACCCATCTCCTCAAGATGGATAATTGTAGTTTAACAGCCAATAATTATTTAAACTTTAATGAAATTAATAATTTAAGATGCCTCAATAATTTTAAAAATATATAATTGAAACATCTGTCATGAAGATGAACACTTCAGTCATATTATGAATTAAACATTCCAAACAACTGTAAATCTTTACAAAATTTAAACTCTTTCTATCAAAAGCTTGGTGAAAAAAAAATCACTAAATGCTGTCGAGCTTTGACGGTGCCATAGAAGACTTAATCTCAATAAGTGTTTTATTTCTCAATCACACTTGTTTGGAAAGTACCACCAAATCTGAAACTCTATCTATTATTGGCTTGTGGATTTCTTTCCGACTACAGCCTACTTTAGCACCATGTAGGCACATTAGTGAAATCTTCCACCAAGCCAACGATATGGCATTTTATAATTCATTTATACAATGGGCACCCACTTGGAATCTAATTTTAATGACATCTAGAGGCTGGAATAAACTTCTTGTAACGAAACCACTGACTGCTCCGGCGATGACATAATCCAACTCTTGAAACTTCACTTTTGAAGAATTTCTTTCAAAGCCCACCATAGTCCCTGCAATATCAAAATTAATCATTTCTTAAAGAATATTATAAATGCTCAGTTATTTGAATTGTTGGCATATAATGATAAAATCTCATATAAATTAGCACAGATTCCGTTTGTAACAACTGAAATGAAAATGATGAGAAAAAAAGGGCAGATAGAGTGGGTCACCCTTCAAAAAATGCAGCCTAAAGATAATATACTGATACTATTTACAGATTACCTATTTATGGTCTATTTTACATATATATCTATATATATATATATATATATATATATATATATATATATATATATATATATATATATATATATATATATATATATATATATATATATATATATATTAACCTATACATATTTAAACCAATAATAAGCAATTATCTGAATTCTAAACATTTATATAAAAACCTTTTTTTTTAATCTAGATTTTTAAATGTTAAAAGAGCCAATACTTAAATAATTTAATTAATTCCTAGTGTACGGTGCCCCCGCCAAGTGTTGATTTGGCGACAATTGGTGAGCGATAAATTTTATATTTTGGCAATCCTATTTCATGACGTACCTTGCAATATCATGATGTACGGCAACCATACTTATTTTTTCGCACCGTTTGACGTTGTTTTGCCAAGCCTTGGCGACAACGGGGCACCGTACACTAGGAATTTACCAATGATTTAATATATTTGTCTAAATCACTCAAATGCTTCTGATACTTAAAGTTAAAATGTACTATATGGTCCCTCTAATTTTTCGCCAAATCTATTTACTATTTTTTGCAACCCTGTAGGAGAAATGGAAGACTTTTTCGATTGGTACAAAAACCAGTTTTTGTCGTCAAGAACAAGTTAACTTTGCAAATATAGTTTTTTCAAAAAAGTCTACAAGGGAGACCCTTCAGTGCCTTTTAACCATACTTAGCGTCAAGTTGAATTGAAATTAAATGCACATTAAAAAATTCATTTTGCATTATAACTATCATGAAATTTTTTCAAAAATCGCACTATGGTTAAGCGAATGCAGCAATTTAAATTACTGTCGCCTAAGCAGTAGTCATTAGGATTAACATCATACTACATGAATCGCAAAATGTAAAAAAGGGTCATGTCTCATTGTTTTAATGAGACTTGACCCCTCTTTACAATCAAAATCTCGCCAAAAGTTGCCATTTTGGCGACTGTTTGCACGAGCGTGATCAAAAGAACGAAAATTAAATAATGGCGGCCAACATTCTGTTTTTGAATAGGGTTGCTGCAATTCCTTATCGGGTCGGAGGGGTTGCCATTTAAAAAAAATTATCGCCAAATGTAGAAAAATCGCGCCAAGGGTGACCGTACAGTAAACCTGAGCCTTCTTTACAATTCATATAGTGAGAACAGTCTTCAATTTTTTTTTATGTGCTCAACAAATTAAATTTTATGAAAGGTTTTCCTTAAAGCTATGCACGTTCCCCAAAGGATTGCTAAACGAGAAAGCTTAGAACAAATTACTCTCACTAATTTAGCGAAAATCTTTGCGACACTATCTGTATAGGTAGTATTTTCTCAAATTTTAAAGTATCTGTTTATTATTAATGTGTTATAAATGTTTTTAAAGTCATTAAAAGGTTTTTTGGTACAGATGTAGTATAGGACATTTGGCGCACGAGGTTTTTTTTGGCGTGTTTTATAGGGGCGATAAATTTACAGTATGGCAACCCCACCTGAAATTGTTGGTATGTTCCGATTCTTGTGGCGACTTTCAATCTGTTCACACTATGACGTCATAGCGCTGTTTAACGGCAATTTTTCGTCGCCAAAAATAAAAGCGCGCCAAATGTCCTATACTACATCTATTCCGGTTTTTTTAATTCTATGATGCATAAAAAAGTTAATTTTGGGACAATTAAACGAATTAACTCAAAAGATAATAAAAATAAAGACAATACTTTCAGAAATGATCAAATTTTAAAAGATTACAAAACAATATTTCAACTTGCCTTTTACACATCGGACGGTGATATTGCAAAACGAATGAAAGTGCAACTCATGTTCTCTTAATTCTCATGATAAAAGAAATATAAATAATCTTTCAACTCTCTTGAGAAAACCAAATAAATATTAAGTCTGTCATCTCATTCTCAATTTTATACTAAAAATCAAAGTAAACAAATAATCGCGCGGTCACAGTGGTTTTTGACCTTCAACTTGTTTTCTTTTTTTATAAATGAAAATAGAAAAATAATTAAAAAAAAACTTATACGTTAAAAAAACAATATACTTAATTAAAACGTTAAACTTCTTAAAAACCAAAAATGCAACATTCGTGATAGAAATTCTTGTTTCTTTCGATTAATATATAATTTTTTTTTGACATATAGAAATTTACATTAACTGTTATATTACCTGTAGGCGTTGGGCAAAAGAATGTTTACAATTAAAAAGTTTTGCTTTTGATATTCTTTTTTAAAAAACTGTGTATCTATATCATCTAAATTTCTCTAAATAACTAAAATTATGGCGGATAACTTACCCACTAAACTTATTTTACCTCACTTTGATCCACTGGACTATGTGAAACAAAAAGTTATCAGTTGCGAAGGCGTAAAAGATCTTTTGGGCGAAAAGGATCGCATTAAAAGTTTAGCCGAAGAAACAAACGGACTATTGAAGAAAAATGTTTACAAGAATTATACTCAGTTCATTGAAACTGCGAAAGAAATATCTTACTTGGAGGGTGAGATGTATCAATTGAGTCATATGTTAGCCGAGCAACAGACATTGTTGACATCTCTATTGGATGTCTCTATCGCATCTTCTAAGGATTCTGAATCGAAGACCCTTCACGAAAACGAAACTGATGAAGAAAACAACAAGAATTTGTCTTTGCTGTTGGAGAAAGTCGAAGGTTGTGCCACAGTTCTGGAGGTTAGGGGAAGAACAATCTTGTATAATGGTGAAATGGTGGAGCTGGGTGTGAGTGATTGCAAAGTTATCCAGACGGTTTATTGCGTTCTTCTGGATGAAGTTTTGATGTTTGCTACAAAAGTTGAGAACAGTAGAGGACCCATGCAATACAGGTATTACAAAATTTGGTACAGATGTAGTATAGGACATTTGGCGCGCGAGTTTTTTTTTGGCATGTTTTATAGGGGTGATAAATTTATAGTATGGCAACCCCACCTGACATTGTTGGTATATTCCGATTCTTGTGGCCACTTTCAGTCTGGCAACCCTATGACGTCATAGCGCTGTTTAATGGCAATTTTTCGTCGCCAAAAACAAAAACGCGCCAAATGTCCTATACTACATCTGTTCCCAAAATTTTGCTATTAAGATTAAATTTAAGAGTTGCAAGTGAATTGAACGGTAACCCTGATTTCTCACTAAATCTTGTGACCCTTTTCGGCAGCCCTGCAAGGGAAAAAAAGAGTTATTTTATTTACAACAGAACCAGTTTTTGTTGCCAAGTACGGGTTAATGTAGTGGAGATTAGAAAATGTCTAATAAGTTGACAAGGTTTACCTGCATTGCATTTTAATCAATTTAAGTACTGTCCCCCGCCAAAACATGTACCCAGCTCTAGCTTCATCCGGAAGAGTAGTACTGAGCCCATTATCAAAGGTTTGAATCACGCCTTGCGAGTTCATCGAATTCATATTCTTATGAAATTGGCATTTTATATAATCGTGATTTAGAAAAGGTGGCCAAACCGCATGTTTCTTTTTATACATTTTGCTTGACACAAATTCGAATTTTTAAAAGTTTATATATTAAAAACTAATAACTTATCAAAAACAAAAATCAATGTGCATATTAGATCACATATATGGCTACTATTCTACCAAAAATTATTATTAAAGGGTGTGGTATTCTATATGTTTTGCTTGACACAATTTTAAATTCTTGCATTTCTCAGCTTGAACATAATATAATTTCTCACATAAGTGTTCCTTTACATTAAAAATGTCATCATCGTATTCCCCAAACATTTCCCAGTATTTTTTTTTTAATTATCTGGTAACTTCTTGAGTAGTAACTCAAAACATGGAAGAGGAAAGACAGTCGCCGTTTGTTACTGGCAGCTACTTTTTTTTTACAATACAGAAATTAATTTAACAGATTTTGAATTTTTTTTTTATTACATGAAATTAAAATTTTTAATTTGTAGCAGATCATAAATATCGGCACTTTGGAAAGGTTATCTATTTTTTTTTTTCAGTGGATTAGTTTATGAAAGGAATTTTAAAATTGTTTTGAGATCCTTAGAAGCTTATTTTATTTATTTATTTTTCAAATTTTAAGATATACAAATAAAAACTTTTTTTTATTGTAGATACCAAGCTCTTTATGAGTTAGACAACCTGGCTGTTGTGAATGTCAAAGAAGAGCTGAGCGTAAAAAATGCTTTCAAGGTCCTGATGTTTCCTGAAGTTAGACTCTTCCAATGTCCCTCTACCACGTCCAAGAAAGAGTGGCTGACCCGTATTGACCAAGCCAAAAAGAAAAAGTTTTCCATCTACGAGCGTCGCTCATCCCTGTCGGACGTCTCAAACCCCTTCGAGGACGATGGCAACCCTTTTGAAGAAGAGAAGAACCATAAAGGTGCTCAGTTGGAGACACCAAACTGGCTCTTAGAACTGCCCGAAGAACTTGATGTTTGCATAGCTCTGAGGGTGTTTGAAAGGGCAGTGGAGCTCATTCACCGAGCCAATGCTCATTGTGCAGCATTTCCTAGAAGCACAGCGGTAAGAGACATCAGGATCAGAATTGAGAACAGGGCCAAGCAGTTGGTTAATATTCTCAGCGAAGAACTGAAAGTATCTCCAGATCGTTCTTTACATGGAGGTCCTAGGGCTGCCAGAAAGGCCGTTGGTGTTCTGGTCCAACTTGGAAAGTCTTCTAAGGCTTGCAATTTGTTCCTCAAGCGATGCTCCGCCATGTTGAAGCAAGGGATGAAACAGCAGAAGGCCGAAGGGGCGACTGTTAGCTACATAGAGAAGCTTTGTTCTGTGTTCTTCACTTGTATTGGGGACACGGGGAAGGAGTTTAGGAAGGCATTTGCGAATAACGCATGTGCCTCAGCGTTTATTTTATGGGCCAAAGTGCAGCTGGAACAGTTTGTTCAGATATTTTCCAAGCATGTTTTCACCCCCCAAGTGAGTGCTTCTGTTGCGACGGAATGCATCTCGTGTGCCCGGCAGCAGTGTGAGAGGCTTCCTGAAGTAGGGTTGGATTTATCATTTGTTTTAAATGAGCTGTTGTCTTCTCACGTTGAGAGGTTAGTCACAGAGATGAGAGATAAACTGTTGGAAGCTATAAAGTTGAGAGCTAACGATGACAAATGGAGACCACAAAACCTGCAGAACACGACCAACTCCAAAAAGCTTCTGGATGACCTAAGAGAGATGGGTTTTGATACAGTGGAAACTTTCTTATTCGAAGAATGTTGGTTGACATTAACTGCTAATACAACTGCCTTTGCGAAGATGTACGTGAATTTCTTGGAGGATTTATTGAAACTTTACACCCCAACTGTGCATGTGTTGATTAATGATGCCTTATCTATTACCTTTCAAACACACCTTTTCCATGTTAAAAATGCATACCAAAAAGAGACAGACTATGCTGAGCGTCAATTCGTTATGAAGAACGCTTCTTTCCTACTTGATGTACTGAAGATCGTGGAAGAGCGATACTTACGCAAGCTTGGTCGACCTTGTAGTGTTACTGCCGAGTTAAAAGAGGAGCTGAATAGATTTATTTTAAACTCAAGCAAAAGTTCGTTTACTAAATATTCTTCTACTGCTTACATTTAGTTTGAAATACTTGATAAATACTTTATTTGAATGTTATCTGTTGCTTATAATTCAAGTATATTAGATTAGTAAATAGCTATATTTTTATTAAAATGTTTCAAAATGGAGCTGTTGTATTTCACTTAAAAAGTTTAATAAAATTCAAAATTAGTTCATGTTTGTCAATTTGCTATGTTATGTCAATAAAAAATAATTTTGTGAGATGTCTTGCACATTATATATACTGTTTAATCCATGGTCACCTCCAAAGATTGACAAATGACCCGATAATAAAATTAAAATACATAATGTAATGTTTTAAATTTTATCTTAATATGAAGACCAGGTAACAATCAAGTTCTTTGTTGTCTTTACAATACAGATATACACAATTTTAAATATAATTGTACTTTAAACCTATATTTTGGTTGCTAGGCAATTTCACTGTTCGTTGAATATGATTTTTTTGTTTGTATATTTAACGAGACATTTATAGTTATATAACAAAAAACTTTTAACATGGTCCAGCATACACAAACTAGTCAAATCTGCAACAAAAATAACTATTTACTTATATTGTGTGAACAGTTGAGAAAAGCACAAGCAAAACCAAAAGTATCGTAACCTTACAAATTGAGAAAAGCCTCAAAGCCGTTCAGAAGATTTCTATGGACCTCCAAGTTTTAAAATAGAAAGGATATTTTTGAAAATATTAAATTTTCATGCAGAAACGGATTAAAGTAATCATTTTTTATAAAATTCAATGCTTATCCTTTTTATTTCATATATATTTTGTGTCTAGTGTGGTTTTGCATGCATGCTTACGAGTTTATAACCAGCAACCATTTTCAGGTAAAGAAAAGCAGCCAATAAAATCTAAACTGCAAAAAAAAAATTCGTAGTTTTCTGTATAAATTAATTTTTTACCAATAAAATATTTAGCATACTGTCTCGAATCATTCATTGAGCACTAGTGTAAAAAAAAAATTGGTACTTGTAGTTAAATGTTTTTACAGACAACTTGCTTATTACAATGCATTATTCTGTCAAATTAAAAAAGGCCAGTTTAGAAGAGCATCAATCTCTAATTGGTGGGCTGCCGTTTCAATTCTAACCTTCAATGATTTACTGCATAGAGAGGACTGTTGTCCGAATTTTCTTGCAACGGCCACCAACTCGGGTGTTGTCCTCATTCGAGTATGATTCAAAATTATGTTCTAATGTGACAATAATACAACTAAATGTTAAATTAGAAGAAGATACATAAATAACTCAAAGTTTTATATTTAATCCAAAACAATATTATTTCAGTCATTTATATATATTTGACATACATATTTAAGGATTGTAATCTTTTAAAGCTTTCATTAAGAGATTTAAACCTTTTATATGCATGTTTACCGCATTTGAAGGACTGTTGAGAGGACTGTTGTTTGAGAGGAGGCCTTGTATTCCAGCAATCTTTTACTTGTTTGTAAAAATACTTTTTGCACATGGCCACATTCACAAATTAGTTTCTCTTTTGCATTCCAATCAAATCTAACTGGAGTAAAGTTATTTATTTTAAATATATATTTGAAATACATATTTAAGGATTGTAATCTTTTAAAGCTTTCATTAAGAGATTTAAACCTTTTATATGCATGTTTACCGCATTTGAAGGACTGTTGAGAGGACTTGAGAGGAGGCCTTGTATTCCAGCAATCTTTTACTTGTTTGTAAAAATACTTTTTGCACATGGCCACATTCACAAATTAGTTTCTCTTTTGCATTCCAATCAAATCTAACTGGAGTAAAGTTATTTTTGAGATGACCCATAAGCTGTCCATCTACCAAACCCTCCTAAAAAATCGTTGAATGTTTAATCAATTTTATACTGTCCAAACGGTCCATTAGAATTTCAAAAACATTCCATCTACAAACATGAATGTGTTTTATGTCTACACCAAATGTCTCGAAAATAAAATGGAAGGGACATTTATAAGATTTTATTTTGCCTAAAATAAAATAAAGTTCGATTTCTTGTCCAATGAAGCCCGACTTTTCATAGAGAAGGAAAAATAAAATAATCTTGGGGTTTTGACTTTCACACTGTTTAGGTTATGAAAATATTAACTAAAGCTGAACCAACCATGACATTCAATTTTCGTGATCTCCTCTTGCATATGTATTATACCAGAATAGGTTTCGTGCACATAATCCAATTTGGTATTCAGATTTGTAATTTTTATTAAAATCATTCAGGTAGTTTAAAATACGACAAGTCATTTTCAAAAGCTAAAAATTCCTATTGTGTAAAAAAAATGCATTAGTAATCAGCAGCAAAATTATAAATTTAATAATTACACTCGCTTGTATGCCAATTTAATAAACTAAGAAAATTAAGTCAATCTCTACAAATATAATATATGCAATACCAACATAAAATGTGTATTTATTAAAAATGACTAAATAAACTAGTAGGCATAATAAAGTGAACACAAACATTTCTGGATTAAATATCCCTTTATTTTGTTTTAACTTCTGCAGACAAAACTTAATACACGAAAACAACAATACCCAATTTTGTTATATATACATTAATAGACCAGAATGGTAGCACAAGTACTGAAGACTTATCCACAACCAAAAGCTAGTATGTAACAATTATCACATATAACAGATAATATCTATTGGACAAGATACTTATGGTTTTATTATACATTAAATCAAAATTTTAAATATCTCTCTGTAGTAACCAAATAACCATATTCTTTGGTCTTGTCATAATTGCAATGCCAGGAACATGTAATACCTTGGAAAGTAAACATCTAGCATTAAATCTTTAAAATAAATTATCTGCCTCTTTTTTTTTTAACAAGATTAGATATAACTAACAAAGCATACTGTAACAAAATTCCCAGACCTAGAAAAATCTAATCAGTAATTTTTTTAAAAACAATTTTGCATAAATTTTTCAGTATAACATTAGTTAAGTTTCTTGTTTAACTGGCGTTAATTAACATACCAACCAATATTAGTATCAGTACAATTTTAGTTAAAGTGAAGAATATAATTTTTAAGAACACCTATGTTAATGTTTCAATATAAAGACATTTTTTTTAATAACTTTTAAAAATCTTGGGAGGAGAAATGACCACAACTTATATTTCTACAAACATGTAATACAACTGTGTGCAACAGTGATACATTGCACAATAATCAACAATATTTTTTGTCATATATTTAAAAAAACTGGATTACATTGATCACATAAAAAAAACTTAAGCATTACAAATTTTTTATACAATATCAACAGTTTAGGGCAATATTTTAATACAAAAAATAATAATCTTAATCATTTGGAATCATTTACATCGATTTTTAAACAAAAAAAAATCACTTTAAATCATTGCCATTAAATATGACATCTTGTCCAGCATTTATTTGTTTCGAATTAAAAAACTAAAATGGTGGTTGTTCTAGCTTTTAATATACCTATGATAAATTTAATCTGCACAAAATCGTATAAATTTCATAAAAATTATACCTTTATAATGATAACATGTATAGTTAGTTAGTTGAAAGAAATTAAATAAAAATTTAATGATGTATTCTGATATTTTTAAATTACATCCCTGATATCAATATTTAATTTTTAAAACTATGGTACTATTGGAGCGATTTTTACTATGGGCATTGAATTTGAACTTCTCATTTAATACAGCTAAGACGGCAACCATTTTGACATCAGTATAAACTTCGAAATAGTTCAAATTTACAATTGTTGCCTATATATATATTTTTAATTCTTTTAGTGTACATTTTTGATATCCTTTGGAGGTTTACATTTCTGCTAGCCATAAAGGTAAGTGAGCAGTATATATACATTTTAAACAAAAACAATAATCAGTTAATTATTTTGGATGATATTAAAATCAAAGGATTTTACCCCTTTTCTTAGATAACAATTACAATAAATATATACAAGTTAGTTTAAATTTTTTTGAATAAAATTTGATTTAATTCAAAGGTAGAAATATCACGAGGTTGAAATATTTAACACATTTTGATTAAATGAAACACTAGTTTCTTCCCATGGTTTTATGTAAATTTATAATTTTAACAGCATCATCATAATAAGTAAAACAATTGTAAGAAACATATAATAAAAATGTAAAGTCTTGAATATGGAATTTATTATTACAATACAACTTAAAAGCACTTTTTGACATGATACTTTTAATATGAGATATCTAATATTTTGATATAAAATATATAATCTGTTGATATAAAAGATATATGTGCAAGGTATATCCAATCATTCCGAAATGACAAAATACATATTTAATTAATGTTGAAATGCTTGAAATATGCTAAAGCTTAGCATTTGTCAGTCGATCTTTTAACTACATCCTAAACCAAAGTAATGAATATGTGTACGAAAACCCTAAAATATATTTGTAAAAAACGCGTGGAACCATTTTAAAATTTCACAACAAATGACATGGTAATTTTCATGAATGACACCGATAGAACACACAACACCTTTGTACAAAGAAAAATGGCACATTTAAAAGTAAGATTCTTAATTGTTTCTTCGCTGGCCTCTCCCTATTCCAAGCCCAGGCACTAAAAAAAAAAAAAGTATGATTAACATACAAAACAATGTGAATAAATGCAATAATTGCACCATTTTTTAAAAACGGTAGCATTTACAAAAGTATTCGAATTAACTTCGAAATAATTATTTACTTTACACTCGCATATAAACCGACCCCCTAATTTTAGGAGTATTTTTTATCAAAATTACAAACCGAGTTGTATTTTCCGGAAAGTGGTTGGAAAAACAGACTTCTTGAAGTTCGTGACGATTCCTCATAACTAAAATATGCACCAAATGCGATGTCCAGTGCTTTTCAAACTTCCCTTGAACATTATATTAAATCTTTTAAACCACTAACTTAAATTCCAAAATGGGCAATTTCTAATTCTTATTTGCATTGTAAATAAATTATAAGTGACACATATTCAGTAAATCGAGAATTTTTTAATCAAAGTGTTAACCGAGTCAACAAAACCAGTCTCTGTCTGGCTAATTTTGCATGAGATTTTTAAAAAATCTTTTGCAATTCTATTCAAGGTTTTGTTAAGCTTTAAGAACTATGACACAAATAGAACGGTAAAATTTAAATGTAAGCATCTAATATAGTAATGATTAAATAATACAGTTTTAAGAAATTTATTATTGTTACACAGGCATTAGATGATGCATAATTAAATGAAGTTTAGATGCAGAGAACTCAATATAAAGTTTAGTTTTTTTTATATCGAACAAAAATTCATAAGATAAATTTCTAGCAAACAAACATTAACATCAAGTGGCAAATAAAACAGTAAATATATAAAAATCTGTTTAAATAAAACTCCACTGCAAACATGGCAGAATTGAACATCACTATTTTATGTCGATATACTTTTCATATCAGTGTCAAGAGGGAATTTTAATAAAGAAGGCCTTGATTAAATGTGCATTCAATTTATATATTAAACACAAAAAATATTTCTATTGTTAAAGAAAGTAAAATAAACTATTAATCAATACTAGAATGGTCGACCCATTTTTAAAATATATAAAAAAAAAAATTTAAAAAGGAATCAAGAATTGAGAGCTTGAAACAATTGAATTACTTAAAATATAAATGTTGCATTTATTATAGCGTTTTTTAAATCAGCGCCAACATTTTGGTATGTTTTTTCTAAATAGGAACCAAAGTCAAAAAGTTGTAATAAGTATCAAATCGATATTAAATAATTCAATTTTTTTTAACTTGTTCATAAAATGTACTTTTAGGCACATTTTTCTTAAAAGTAAGTTTTTCTTTTATAAAAAAGATTATTTTATTTCCCTCTTTTTAGTCTTTAATTCAGCAAAGAGCTTTGTGCCCTGCTATTATTCACCAAGAAATTCAAGTTGTTGCTCACATTCTTTCACGTCTCGGATATCCAGTTTAGTAAATGCAAAGTAAAAGAAACTATTTTGTTTCAACAATGTATATTGTAAAACAATTCATATCCATGCCAATGAATAACGAGTGAACGTAATGTCATTATTTTCTAATCTTTATTCAACACTGAAAATATTTTGAAATTGGAGATATTGTAAAAAAAAAACCTCGGTTAATCAATTTTTCCGGATATAACAGGCCAAATAACCCGACTTCTTAAAAAAAAATTTGCGAAAGTGAATTTTTCTCTATTTAACAAAAAAAGAATATTTGAAATCAGACAATATTTTTTCCAAATGGTCAGGTTAATTAAGAATTCTGGATAGTTAAATGTCGGATAACATAATATTTTTTTTCAAAGTGCCCAAACAAGACATTCCCTATCCAAAAAAGAATTTTCCAAATATTTGAATTAGAACAGAAATCTTAAGTGAACATACATTAAAAAAAATACATAACAGTCAAATTGATAACCTCTCTCCTGTTGGCAGTTTTGGTTGGTACGCTTTTCAGTCGGTTAAAAATATAAGTTTCACTTGCATTAAATTATTTGCAAATGATACTGTAATACAATGCATTATTTTTTGGAATCCTATCTACACCAGAGAGTTGTGTAATTAAATAGAGAGCGCCTTCAATACCAGACTCTCGTAAGGCCGCGGTGTCAACATTGAAAAGAAAACCCACATCATGTGGTTATAGCGCTGCCACATTTGGCGTTTAGACATCTGCAGGAGTTTCAAATTTGGCACACTTTCTTCATTTTTGGTGATAAGAAGTTCTGTCCGTATTCAACTTTTTAACATATATGTACGTATTTACTTATTTTCAAACAATATGCGCTAAATATTTCCTCTTCATTAACGAAACGAAAATATTTTATTTGTGTTCAATACTCGAAGAAGCGAAACTCTTTATAGTTCTCAGGTTTTATTGTTCATATTTTCTTATTGAAGTATACAAAATAACAATTGAAAGAACTTCGCTTATGGTAATTTTTTTACATAAAAACATAATGCAATTATTTCAAAACTACAAAGTAAGAAAAATCTCCTTAATATATCTGTTAAACTCCCTTAAATTATGCCACTCGTTCAAAAAAATATAATATTTAAATACAAAATTAAACACAAAACCATATTACAATACATCGATCTCGTTTTGTTCTGAAAGTCGCCAAGGCCTGCCAAATAATATTGGCGCATGAATGAATTGTCATTTCCACATATCACGTGGTTTCAATGATGGACAAACGGAAATCAGCATTTTTATTCCTCTATTAGTACCATTACTCTATGATCTACACCAAAAATAAACTATGAAGTGCTTATTGTAAACTTAATTATATATATAATAAAAAAAAATAACCAAAGAGTTTAAGAAAAAAAAATGCTATAAAAATGAATGAAGTTTTACCTGCTGCAGCTGTAGATTTAAGCTTTAAACGAGCCATCTGTGCAGCAATACACTCTGTTGAAGGTTGTCGTGGAACATTTCTTTCTACTGCTGGTGCAGGCACAGGTGGTGGGGAAACAGTTGGTTTATCAGCAAACTGGTCCCTTTCCGCAACTTCATTCTGATAATAATCTAAGAAACAAATTCTATGTTAAACCAGAGGTAGACAAAGTATTTGTTCAACATGGAAGCTAATCATAATATTCTGTTTTGAGTATTTAATACAATAAAACATAGATTAATGAGACACATTGGCATAAACTTTTGTAAAAAATTAAAGACCCAAACTAAAATTTAAGGATTTTGAGTGTCCTTATGAAGGGCCTATAAAAATTAAGAAGTTCTTAATTAATGTTCAAACCATGTAAGATAGCAGAAAAGTTGTTTTAAAAATTAAAAACTTAAAACTTCATATTTAATTTTAGAACACATGTAAATTGAATTAAGTTACTTTTAAGTTAAAGCTTAACTAGAACAATAGTCAATTAGTAGAATTTTGATCACAGTATAAGAAATGAGCATTATTTACATTATAATTTTTTACTATTTAAAAAAAATAGCAATTTTTTTTATGAAATACATATTTCATGGAAATTGTTTATTTTTATCATTATAAATAAAATATAAACGTATGTATAAGTTATGTATGTTTCATAAATAAATGTATGTTTAATAAATTTGCTCTAAGTATTCAATCAGGATGTCCAGAGGGGAAACAATTTGAAATTCCCTGATATTTCCCTATTCTCTAATTTTTTTTCAGTGCGATAGAAACAATACGGATTTACACAAATTAAGCACGATAAGAAGGAAAAATTTTATACAATATTAGGCACTACATATTGCTTTCCAAGTTTCTAAACAGGGTTCCCACTATTTTTTAAAAATAAAAAATAAGGACTTTTTAAGCACTTTCTAAGGACCTAAATTTTTTTTTTTTAAGGACCCTTTGTTATCGCGATTCTTCCTTAGGTGGAAATTTTTTAAAGACAAATTGAAGCAGTCAGTGTTCATATTAACTTACAAAAGACGTCCAATGCAATGTTTGAAGGTATGTCAACATACATCATTATATAAAATGAGCTTAAGAAATAATTTTTACAAAAATTAGGACTTTGCTATCAGAGGGTTTAAAGCTGCATCTATGTAAAATATATAAATTTTAATTTAACAAGTTTTAACAGATAATAACACAAACACATTGATTTGCAAATGATTATATTTAACAAGATTTAAATTTGTTATTGGCAGTTTCTGCAGAAAAATTAGTTGATATCTTTCTTTTTGTCAGAAATAGTTTTTTCAAAATAGTTTAGCTCAAAAATTCCAACATTGTCGTGAAGGAAAAAAATAAGGAGTTTTTAAGGACTCTTGATCAAAAATAAGGACTTTAAAGGGCTCTTAAAAATGAAAACCAAAAATAAGGAGTTCTTAAGGACTTTTAAGCACCCGTGGGAACCCTGCTAAAATAAATAATTTTCTTATTCTCCCAAAGAATAAAACAGCCTAGAGGTGCTGACAACAATTAAACAGTTTCGCCAAGTTTAGAGGGAAAAAATAGTTTTAGCAATGTTAAAAAAAAAAAAAAAAAAATGAAATTTCACTCGAATTTAGCAATTCTTAAACATTTGAACATCCGTTATTAAAATGGGCAAGTATTTAATTATAGACAACCAATTGTTCTACCAAGTTCTAGAAACATTGGCATTTCTGTATGATTTCTATGATCTTGAAAGGGAAAAAATTTCAATTATGTACACATTTTATAATTCAACAAGCTTTTTCTTCTATTGATTGCGTTTTGAATATAAGCAGAGCAGTCAATCAACGTGTTTCATATCCAGAAATCAACTTAAAAATATTTTGTTAATTTCCTGGATTTTTTTTAAATTCCCAAAATCCTCGATAATTTCAGATTGACCAAACTCCCTGATATTTCCCGGTTTTCATTGTTCTATGGACACCCTGACGTTTGAAAAATTTCCATCATAAATGAGAGAAGTTAATGATAAAAAAAAATTACTTACTGCTACGCTGATCAAGGCGTACGGAAGTGGGTGCAACAGGTCCTCTTCTGGTACGAGAGACATTCTAAATTAAAACAAATACTCGGCTTTATTTTCCATCTACCCATACAAAAGTGATAACATGCTTAAAAATACAAAACTGTGGAATATTGTCAATAACACTAGACTTCAACTCCGTTATTAAACGAGTTACTAGGCAGTAGGTGATTTAAATATATTTATAATATTTACATATCTAGATAAATATCGGTGTTGATGTACATTGTTACAAACCAGCTCACTCGGGCATGACTTCCTGTGCTAAGAGGCCCCATTTGGGATGAAATGTGGCAAGTTTCACTTGAAAAGTACCAGTGTCTAGCTCTTGGCCGTCATTAAGAATGGTTGGAAAAAATTCAGCTCCTCTGCAACAGGTCTGGAGGTACTTAACTTGTTTAAGTTTTAAAACGCCTGGTTTCCTTGCGTCATAAGAACAATAGAAAGTGTAACAAACCTGGCAGATTTTGATTTGCAATTACAATACACATATACTAAATGATTATCTTGTGCTTATAGCTTTATCTGAATCCTGAACCACTAGAAGGTAAAACAATAATAAATTACCATCTGAACAAACTTAAGCATTTAAAATCAACTTACATTAGGCTTGGAAACCGAATATGCCTTTTCCTCCACAAATTGAGAAGGAATGTGGCATTCCGTTAGATCTACTTCGAATTGTTTGCAGACAGCATCAGATATCATATAACTAGAAAATATTACTTTAATAAATAATCAACCTTTTAGTTTACCATTTACATTTTTAAAACAAAATGGAATTAAATCTACTCACCAAAGGCGTTTTGAGAAGCCCAATGCACAGTGGTGATTATCTTGGTCTACATGAAGCTTACATCTGGGAAAAGTTTGCAATAAAAAAATATTTTAAAGTTGTATTAGTGCAATAACATTAACACACCGCAATTCAAATATACAGGAAACTTTAACTCAAATACTGCTGTACAAATTTATGGGGGTTTCAAATACAAAGAATTGCCACACAATATTAAGATTCCCTGACCTTCAAACAGTTATTGGAAAAAATTCGAGATGATTGAGAAAGGTATAAAAAATAACTGCTTTTTTTCACATATTAATATTGAGAATTCTAAGCAAAGTATGGAAAATCAAGGAAGTAGCATTTTCAAATGTATACAATACACAACAAAAATTAAATTATATTAAATGCAAATAGAAGTAATTTGCATAACATCCTTTAATTTTTAGAGAATTATTTAAAAACAGGTCTTCTCAAATTAATTTTGATTCTGTTACAGATTTTTAACAAAATTCCATTTGCCAAAAATGGACACTTTACAAAATCGTAACCTTTCCGCCTTTCTTCCACAAAACCAAAGAAATGATTGACGTGTAACACGAGTTCAGTAAAATTGTTGATATAAGATAGATTAAAATCGTAGTTGTTGAATTAACATAGTTAATGAATAAATTAAAAACATGTTTTTATACTTATTCTAAGGGAAAGTTGAAAAGTTAAATACCTTGCTGCTGGGTTGTAGTTAAAGCTACTGGAATTAAGGAGTTCGGCGGCAGATGTGTAAGAATGTAAAGGGTGTCCGACACCCGACCGTAACTCCAAAAGCAAATACTTTGAATTGAATACAACAAAATTGTCTTGAGCTTCTAAAATGATACAAGGTAGTCCAAATATTAAAAAGTAGAACAATTTTAATTTGCAAAAATGGTTTATCTATAACAATGGTTTTCCACCCGAGGACCACTAGTAGTCTGTGGAGCTATTGTCTACTCACTGACATGTCTTGAGATTTTAACTTTCATAGCTTGCTTTTATTAATCTTTACATTAATGGACATTTGTACTTTAATCTAAAAAGTATTTTATTTAATAGAGACTTGGTTAGTCTGCTGATATATTTTATGAATTATCGCTGAAATAAATACAATAGAACAACTTTATCCTGGTTTTAATAAAAATTCCAAAATGGTTGTAATACAACAAGGTAGCAAGTACAACAATGAAAATACAGTAGTTAGCTATAAAAAGTGTTTATTATATTATAAAAAAGGTTGAATTGAAAAAGATGTGTATGTATACATTAACCATTAGAACAAGAAGGTTTTAGTTTTATGTTGATTGCATATTCAGGAATTAAAAAAAATTTAAAAAATGCTGCTTATATCCTCAGTTACACGTTAAACCACCACGTTATATAGTGCACTAGAATTTTTGCTTTAATAAACAATAACTGTTTTAATCAAATGGCTCTCATTTGCATTCACAAAGCTATTTCACGTTCCTTGCTTTTATATATTGCCATAGTTTTCTTGGTTTTTAAAAGTGTATTGTCAGGTAAATTTTTCCAAAACAAATCTACCTCGTCAAAATTATAAATTTGGTTCAACTGATAACTTCATCACATCCTTAATTTTTTTTTTCTAATTGGTTTAACAGCTTCAAAATGTGCACTGCAACTGTTCAATCTCTTGGTAGGAAATGTGAAACCTGTCTGATAAAATTAAGTATCTTTATATATATTTCTCTTACGCGGTGATTGAAAAACGCTGTTTTTCTGTATGCTGAGTGGCAACAGTTTCTTTGTTTAGGAAATTATGTTGCGCCCGCATTTTTATTTTGCCATTATGTAAGCCATTTTGACGATTAACCCCTTCAATTTATTGGTAAATAATTATTTTGATGCTGTCAGCTTAAATTAGGAAGAATATAAGCCTTATAAATTAAAAAATAGAAGTTTTGAAAAACGCTTTTCCCAACTTTCAATGAAGAAAAAATAAGGGTGGCGCCATCTGTTGGCAATTTTGAAAACTAGATTTCTATGAGCTTCATTTTTATGACGTAAAAACTCAGTAAATTACACACCTCTGGTAGGCAAGATTTATGGTAAGCTTAACGTCATTTATGGCCAAAACAAACTACCAATAATGTTAGAAATTTAACTGAAACGCGGGAAAGGTGTAGAAATAACGTGGAAAATAAATAAATAATGGTAGGTTTGCCAGTGGTACCATTGTTTTCATTTGTAATTAAAAATAAATTAGTTTAATGGATTTTATATTGACTTACATGGCGTAAAAATGTAGTGATGCCAAGATGAATTTTAATTCAAATTTACAGTTTCAACTTTTAAAGTTTTTAGTAATATAATTAAAAATGTATTGTTACTAGGACACATTGTTATTGTGTCCTACCTTTTAGCGAGCGAAGCGAGAAGTGGTTTGCGAAGCAAGCCTATGAGGATTGCGTAGCAATCCTCCGGGGGTTGGCGGAGCGTTAGCGGAGCAGGGGGCGGAGCCTCCTAGTCCTTTATTATTATGAATTTGTCTGTTACAATAGGGTACGTTATAATGAGGTTTTACTGTTGTACCTTCTAGTATCAGTTCCATTGTAGTTGGTGAAACAACTTTATAGCTTGAAGATAGACAAGTAATTTTACTAACATTAATTATTACAATAATTGGAATAATTTGTTAAATGCAACTAAATTTTAATTAATAAATTTGCAAGAATACGATGTTTAAATACTAAATAATATTTAGATAAATCAAAATAATATATTTGACACTTGCATTATACTTAGTACTATTAGAAAGTAGTATTATGAGCAAAGCCTAACTTTTAATCTGGTGGTCCAAAGGTTAGTGACCACTGATCTATAATAATGAAAAGTTTGTCTACCAGATGTAAAATTAAAAATATTTAGGCGAAATGCATTTTGAACTATTACACAATAAACATTCATTTTTAAAAACAAATTTATGAAACTTCTAACAGTACTTTATAACAATTTGAAATTTATCAAAAAGTAGCTTTATTCTGGCCATCAATAGGTACATTAAGAAGACGGATGGGAAATTTATGTCTCATTTCACCTCACCATCTCAGATTTTGATACAATTCGACACAGGGGTAGCCTCCATGTAGACTGAAGAAGAAAAATACATAACAGTCGAATTGGTAACCCCTCAACTTGGAGATTTTAATTTAAAATTTCTGACAGTTTCATTTTGGAGTTTTGGTTGGCGCGCTGTTCAGTCCGTTAAAAATACAAAATTTCATTGAAATATATAAACCAGTTTAAAAAAAAAATTCACTAAAATAAAAGACCGACATATGGGTTAACTTGCCAAAGCAGCTCTCATAATTATGTTAGAGAGGTGGGCGACATGTCATTTTCAGCATTTTTTATGGCCTTTCTTATGATATGTAACAATAGATGTTTGAAGAGGGGAAAAAAATAATTTTAAAAGAAGGAAATCAAAAAAATTTAGAAAATAGTTCATAGAAAGATTAACTGATCTATAAAGTTTTAAAGTGGGATGGTAAAGGGTTCACAGGTAAAATAATTGAAAACAAAAGCAGTTTTTCATCAAAATTCTGATCATATAATTAATAACAGAAAGCATAATACATTAATTAAAAACAAAATTTGAAATAAGGAAAATAACACTGACATACTTGATATTGTACTTATATATAAACGGGTTAATATATATGAAATTTTTTTATATATTTCCTAGTCTACATGGAGGCTACCTATGTAAATTGATCAAAATCCGTGATGGTGAAGTAAATTTTTTATTAAAAGTGTGTTGATTTGCACGGAATGACCCGGATACTCTTTAAGATCTAAAAATGTGTGATGAACATCAATCTATTAGTGTTCACATAGTTTTGAAAAAGGGCAGGGGGGATTTGTCAAAAAGGGCACTTTTTGTTAAGTAAAAGGGCACTTTTTGTTATGTAAAACGTCAAAGGGTACGATTGTGACACCAAGGCAATCCTACAGACCTACGTTTTTGCAGAAAAATATTTTTTTTTAATTACAGGGCGCAAAGAAGATATTGAAAAAAAGGCAGGGTACATTTTTCACTTCTAAAAAGGGCAGGGCGCATTGGCACTTACAAAAAAAGGGCAGGGCGCGGCGCCCTTTGAAAAACGCATAACAGGAAGACTAAATCTATCATAAACCACTAATACACCTTCACTTGAAACTTACTTGCTTTTGAAGCAAGCCATTTTAGACAACCTTTTGTCTGCTCAATGTCTTCTTCCATGGAGAAGACAGGCGGCAAATCGTCTCGATCTGGTGGTTTAATAAATCTCTTGATGCTATTATAGACAGCAAACATGTCCCTTTCGCTATCTTCTTCAGGGCTAAATATTTCTAATCCATGTTTATCTTCAGCTTTAAAAATAAATCAAGGATTTTATTGCTTTGATTAAATTTATAAAAACAAAGAGAAAGGCCATTAAGTCTTAACATACATAATCTCTTGGCTTCACCAGCGTAACCAGTGGGAATATGACCTATAACAGACAATTTAGAGATGTAATTGAAAATTATTTTTCATTTTTAAAGTATTTAATTAAAAAAACACATAGACAATATAAATTAATTCGTATGTAAAAATTGTTCATTGCAAAACTATAAAAAAAAACACTGTATATACTCGCATCTAAGCCGACCCCTTAATTTCAGGCCGATTTTTTGTCAAAAATCGGAAACTCGCGTATAAGCCGAGTTGTATTTTCGTACAAGAAAAATTCCGATTAAAATCGGCAAATCCTCGACAAAAGAGTGAAATTTTAATTAGAAAAATAAATATTTAAGCCTAGAAATTAAAAATTTAAAGAAAGTGGCTGGAGAAATGGGGTCCTTGAAGTTCGTGACTATTCATCGGGCTTAAAAGTATGTACCACTCGCGATGTTCTGGTGTCTTTCTATCGGACTTCTTAAATTAAATCTCCCTTATTATCAAATAAAATATTTTAAACCACAAACTTAAATACCAAAATGTGCAATTTCTAATCCTTAACATTGTTTTGTAAAGATTTAAAAACTTAGAAAACGTCAACTATTTTCTGTCAACATCGTTGACTACTGTCGCTATTAAATACGGATGAGCATTTTTTTTATCCATCTCGGAAAGAAATACTACTACTTTATGGATGAATATATACTTATTAAAATATTTAGTTTTTAATTACGAGATAAATGACTTGAAGTAAAACTTGAATTCGCCGATTAGCAATCCCGATTTTACCGCATTACAGCCAATTCCATCCAAAATACTAATGAAACAACTATTAATATCTGTACATAATATTATCAAGGAATAAAATTTGCATTGGAGATTTTTTTTTTTTTTTAATTATTGCAATTGAGCAAGAAAGACATTGACTTTAAAGTGGTGTCATTCGCTACGCACAATGTCAACTTCTTAGTCATCCGAAATTCTATTAAAGTAGCGTTTACAAGCTTCATAAATTATACAAACCAATTAAATATTTATCAAAATATATACTTTTTATTAAGTTAAACTGATTATTTATACGAGTAGTTAAATTTTGCGTTACGATTATGCCGCGACGCGCAGAACGATCTTCAGTCAGCACGTGACGCACATTCTCGATCTCGGAAATGCGTTTAAGAAGAATCTGCTAATTTCAACTTCTCTTTTTTCCATTTTAGGCAAATTATATTAGAAATTTTAATGACCCGCGTATAAGCCGACCCCCCTACTTTTTAATGAAAATTTTGACTTAAATTTCTCGGCTTATACGCGAGTATATACGGTAAGCCACATACATATAACACATAAGTACATAACCCTTATGTTATTATATAAGAAATTAAGAAGAGCTAAATATTAAAAGCAATACTTTTAAGAACTCAAAATGAGTAAAACTTTAAGATAGTAAAAAATATCCAGGTTATATTTTTGCTTAGTTTCTGTCTCTATAATTCAATTCAATTAATTTTTTTACCAATAATTACTATCTGTACACACAAATTGTTAAAGTAAATATAAAAAAACTTCAAACAAAATGATAAACCACAAAGTCGACTAACAACTATGCTGCAATAACCTATATTTGTAACTAATTGTTGTATATAAGGGCAAATAAGAAATACATTAAATTAAAAAAGCAAGTACACATACCAGGATATAAAATCTTGTGAAATTCCCTGTGTATTCCATGTTGAATTGAATATTCCACTAAACCAACTTCAATTGGAATAAACTCAGTTTCGGTACGGCATAAAATGTTAAAAGATAAAAAATACATCAATCTTCTCGAAGCAAATTCTGTAAAAAAAAAAAAAAAAAAAAACATTGTTATCAAGAAAATCCTATTTGTTAAAATCGTTGCTCAAAGATATCTATTTTTTTTTAGAGTTTCTTCTATAATTTTATTGGTTTTAATATGTATTTACAATTCTACGTGCTGATACATTCCATCGACTACCAAATATGTCGTTAAAAACAAAATGTTAGATGATTGTTTATGACACAGTGTGAAAACTGAAGAAATCATCACTATTAAAATACTGAAGTTAAGCTCTTTAAATAAAACATAATGGTAAGGACAAAGAAATACAAAAGCAATGTAAAAATACAAATTTTAAAATGTAAAACTCTGTAAAAGTTTCGAGAGATACACCTTCCTTCACCAGTAGAATTTAATGGGTTACCAAATATACTCGCATCAGGGTGTCCACAGGGAAAGCATTTTGAAATTCCCTGATATTTTAATGCAAGCCATACTTTATTTTATGGCAATATTTTTTTAATATATTATTATTCTTTAAATTTTGTATGATGAACTTTGACATTATCTTATCATTCCCCAAAAAAGATATTTATTTTTAATATATACGTTTACTAACAATTTCATTCGATTTTCTAATACCTAAAAAGTGCAACCAAAGTTTAACATCCAAAAATCAATGCATAAAAATTAAATATACCCCAAATTAAAAATTCTAGAGTACTTATCAAATACCAATGATTTAAAATGCTACTCAAAGATCATATAAGTCCAAGTAAGTGTAATATATCTCTTAGATTATTAGTGATTGTATTTTAAAATCAAAGATTAATGTTCAATATTAAAAAAAAAAAAAATTCAGTATGCTCAAAAAGTAGAAACCCAACGCATCCCTAATAATAAAACTAATTTATTACATCCAAGCCAGTATCACAAGATATACAGCTTAGTGCACCAAATATATTTCCCAAGATCTAAAATGTACTAAAAAAATAAGAGGGAACAGTTTCAGTTTCACCAAGTTTGGCAGAAAAAAAAATCTTTTTAGGGATATTCAAAAGAAATTCGAATTTCACTAGGATTTAGCAAGTTTTAAACGTTTGAAAGATCTATTAGTAAAATGAGTTGAGTGGGCAGGCAAGTATTTAATTATAGATAGTAAATTGGTTTGCCACATTTTGGAAACCTCAGTCTACAACTTTGAAAGAGAACATTCTCACTTTTCAAAGTTCTTCCCCTTTTTTAATTCCATTTAGAAAGTATTTGAATAATTTCAACCAATTAGCGATGTTCCACAGCCAGAACTCAACTTGAAAATATTATTTTTTGTTAAATTCCCTGAATTCTTTTTAAAAAATTCTCAAATTCCTGATATTTCCAGAATGGTGAAATTTCCTGGTTTACCTGTTGGTGGACACCGTGCACATATAAGCTGACCCCCTAATTTTAGGTGATTTTTAACCTAAAATTGAAAACTTGTTATAAGCCGAGTTGTATTTTTGGACATGAAAAATCCTGATTAAAATTGACAAATCATTAACAACAAAAAAGTGAAATTTTAATTCTTGAAATAAATATTTAAGCTGAGAAATCAAAAATTAAGAAAAAGTGGCTTGGGACACAGCCTTCCTCGAAGTTTGCAATGATTGCTCGTGCATAAAAGTATATAACACTAGAGATTATTAATATATTTACATATTAGCAAGGAATAAAATTTTTAATGGGAAAATAAATTTAGCTTAATTATTGAAATCGAGTAAGACAGACATTGACTTCAAAGTGGTGTCATTCTCTATGCACAATATCAACTTCATAGCCTTCCATCCAAAATCTTAATAAAGTAATGTATACTAACTTCATAGATTCTACAAACCAATGAAATATTTATAATTTTTTGATTATTGAAATTAGTGAAATTGATTATTTATGCTAGTACAATGTTTCCGTTACAAATACAGCGTGATGCACAGAGTGGTCTTTGGTCAGCAGATCCGACTCTTATTCTCGGTTTTAGATCAGGGAGACGTGATCGGCGAGGTTCAACAAAAATGCGTTCGATCCCAACACCTTTCCCATTTCAGGTAAATTATATTAAAAAATTTACTGACCCGCGTACAAGCCGACCTCCCTACTTTTTGACTTAAATTTCTCGGCTTATACAATAAGATAATTTTTTCTTCTGTTTGGCACAGACCATTTTTCATTTCTGCTCATAAAGAGGGAGAAGTACATTCTGAAGCATGCATATATTTTTACACAGGGTGTCCACAGGGAAAGCATTTTGAATTTTCCTGATAATTCTCTGCAAGCCGTACTTTTTTACGGCAATATTTAAAAAATGTATTATTATTCCTTATTTTGCAATATATGCTTTGACAATATCTTATTATTTTCCAAAAATATATTTATTTTTAATATACAAGTTTACTAACTATTTCGCTTGATTTTCTAACTCTCAAAAAGTGCAACCAAAGTTTAACATTCAAAAATAAATGCATAAAAATTTAATGTACCTCAAATTAAAAATTCCAGAGCATTTACCAAATATGTATCAATAGTTCAAAATGCTAATTAAAAATCATAAATGTCCAAGTAAGTGCAATATATCTCTTAGATTATTAGTGATTGTACTTTAAGTTCAAAGTCTAAAGTAACCTAAATATTAAAAAAGAAATACAATATACTCAAAAAGTAGAAAAACACCCAATGCATTCCTATCCCTAATAATAAAACTAATTTATTAATTCTAATCCAGTATCTTTAGATATACAGCTTAGTACACAAAATATATTTCTGAAGATCTAAAATGTACCCAAACAATAAAGGCAACAACAGTTTCGTCAAGTTAAACAGAAAAAAAAATCATTTTAGGGATGTTCAAAACAAACTTGAATTTTACTAAAAACTTAGCAAGTTTTAAACATTTGAAAGATCTATTTTTATAATAAATTGAGTGGGCGGGAAAGTACCTAGTTATAGATAGCCAATTGGTTTGTCAAATTTTAAACACCATCATTTTGGTGCGGTTTCTACGACTTTGAAAAAGAAAATTTTCACTTTTACACACTTTTAAAAAGTCCCATACGCAATTTCCCTCTCTGCATTTAAAAAGTATTTGAATATTTGTAACCAATCAACGATGTTTCACAGCCAGATTTCAAGTTAAAAATATTTTTTTTTGACGAATTCCCTGATTTTTTCAAAAAAATTCCGAAGGCCCTGATATTTCCAGAATGGTCAAATTCCCTGATATTTCCCTGTTTGTGGACACCCTGTACAACGCTTTGTATTTCCATACTTTACTTATTTCTACCTATAACAATAAAAGAACGAGTTTCTGCGAAGCAATCGCAAAACACCAACATCCTCTGTGTATTAAAAGGGTGAACATTTATAAAGATCAGAACATTTACACATTATCAGAATACAAGTACTATTCATCCTCACGATTTGCAGCTGAGACTTTGTCAAATTTCATTAAGTTTATTTTTAATTTAACAGTTTTAGAAATATGACATAAAGAAACATGTTTAAAAAAATATTGCCAGGATTCAGACAAGCTGTTCTGGTTCATTTGATATGCGACTTGGATACCATTTGTTTTCCTTTACAATTTTTTTTTTATTTACATGCTTTAACGGGTACTTCAGCAATACTGAGCCAAATGACTAGTAGACAATATCAGGGATGGGAAGTGCTAAAGACCAGTTTGGAGCAATTTTTGGAGCAGCAAAATTTAAGTTTTGGAGCAGAAAAACGACAAATTGTAGCAGCAAAACTGAATATTTGTAGCAGGAACGCAATAAATTGTAGTGTTTTGGAGCAGCAAAATTTAAGTTTTGGAGCAGAAACGCGACAAATTGTAGCAGAAAACTGTAGATTTGTAGCAAGAATGCAATACAACGTAGCAGTGAATTTTTGCATATTAAACAATAAAACGTAGCAGTGAATTTTAGCATATTAAACAATAATTGTAGCAATTAAAATTTGTAACATGCGATTTTAAATCAGATGTGGTACACTACCCAAGGTGTAAAAACCCTGAAGGTCTCTATTGCTTATTTATACCATTTTTTTATGCAATAAATCAAAACCGAAAGAGGCTATAAATGAGACATTTTAAAGACAGTTCAAAATATTCGACAAAAATTAGTTTTTAATTAAGATTTAATGAATTTTCAATTTTTTTTTACAATATATACTTAATTTTCATATGTTGATTTTTCCCCCCACTGAATTGTGGTTTATAAAAACCAAAACAGTGTTGCAATCTTGCATATATTGTGGATGAAATCTATGAAGAAGGTTGTTACTGTCTAAGGGAAATAAAATTATATAATTTTTTCGCAAACTTTAGAATTAAAGAGTAATAATTTGATGGAAAACCTACGTTACTACTTATTTTAAGCATGTTAAGCGTAGGGGTGTGGTTTAAACACAAAAATATTTATTAAATAGTATATAAACATTTAATTCAAATATTAATGCCAAAACGAATTGCAAATCCCACAAAAAAAAGCTTTTTTCAAATTGTCCATTGTTATTACATAAAATATAACAAACCTCAATTTCGTAAATAAATAATATTTTCAACTAAGAAATAAAGACCCTAAAACTGTATTTTGCTATTTACGTCTCTTATACTGTTAAGCTTTATGAGACCATTTAAAGGCAATTAAAAATATTTAACCAAAAGAGTTTTTAATTAAGAATTAACCAATTTATACAATATATACTTAAATTTCAATTTTGAATTTTTTAGTAAAATGCAGTTTATACAATAAACCAAAACTCTAACAAACTACAATATCGCATACCTTGTGCATGAAAAAGACAATTTAGAATGTCACCATTGTCTAAGGGATATAAAATTCCTTAACTTTTCCACACAAACTAGATTTATTAAATAGTAATAAATTTATAGAAAACATACCTTGCTATATTTTAAGCATGTTAATATAAATCATTAAAAATTACACTTAAGTTACTATCTTAAAAATTAGTTTAATAAGAAATTTAAAAACTTTCAAAAAGCTAAATAAAAGCCATTTTTTTTTTGTTTGTTTTTAAGTTGGAGGGTTGTTAGAAAGAAAAGTTTCCAATAAAAATAATTAATTTAATAAAATATATGAACATTTAAACAAAAAAGGATTAAATTGGAATTTTAATTCTATCCAAACAAGAAACAAGATATTTTTTTTTAATCCATTTTTATTACTGAAAATTACAAGTCCTAAATTTCAATTTCGTGAATTAAATTATATTTTCGGAAAATGTAACGTAATTTTGTTAAGTAGTGCAAAACAAATCATGATAAAACAGGAAGCAGTGAAATATAATGAACTTGTATATCGGATGCAAAAGGATTGAAAGTCTTCCAACGGAGATCGCGTTTAGCGAATTTCTACAAGTTCAAGGTTTTCATGAATGAAAATATAAAACAAAAGAGTGCCAAATAAAAGTTGCATTCGGCAGATGCGACGTAATTATAGTTATAATCATTCATCTCAACTTCAGAGTGATATCATCCCCGTTTGACGAAGATCGCAAATATTTCTACATATTCAAGATGCTAAATTTTTGTGAAATTATCTGTTTTTTTTTTTAGATTGAGCATCGATTCTTCATAAAACAACAAACGAACTGAAATTTTCCAATGATCAAGTGTCTTTTAAACAAATACCCTTGACTAAAAATTCGGACAAATCTCAAAAAGTTATTACCTTTAATTTTACAATTCATGTTAAAAGATGCTCTATTCTTTTAAAATTCTCAGTTTTTCAAGATTGAGCATCGATTGTGCACAAAAAAAAAAAAAAAACGATCCGATATTCCAATGATGAAATGTGTTATGACAATTAAATGCCCTTGTCTAAAAAGTTGACCATCAGGAATAAAGTCATTTTTAATGACGCGAAATTATTCCATTTAAGCATTTCTGCTTGACGTATAGCATGCTTATACTCCATTCGTACCATACATTTCTACAAATACTATTTAACTTCAGAAAATATGCTTAAATTTTCTCCCATCTCCTCTTTCTAAGGTTGTCTTAACTTCGTTTATGGGCAGACAAACGGGCACCAAGACTTGGCGCACGTGTTTAACAAGGATTTAAAACAAAATTGGCGCAGAATCGCACATAAATGTGGTTTTGTAGCAAGTTGGCGCAGGATACCACTTTTGGCGCTCTCTGGCGCAGAATTCCCATCCCTGCAATATGTATTGGGCTATTTTACAAATGTCAAGATACATATTAAAATATTTATACATTTAAAAAAAATGGAACATTGGATCCTCTTATTAATCATTCCAAAGTGAAATTTTACAAATCTCGTTCATTAAGGAGTTACCTTTAAAATGATCAGGCAAGTTACTATTCAGATATGTTTGAAGATCGTCTATCATATCTTTTTCTCTCCTCTCCAGGTCTTCAATTTCACGCAAATTGTCCTAAGGAATTATATGTAAATATTTTAAACAGATTTATAATGAAAATTACAGATGCAGCACAAGAAGTGTTAGAACATGTAAAAGCTAAGAATAAGAACAAGTTTAGGATGAAACATTTGAAATAAAAATTAATCAGTCCAAACGTTTTGAACATTTTACTACTATTATACCCAACAACAATTTTAAAAAAAATCTGTTTAAATTGTTCCAAGACATATTGTAAGGTTTCACAATCAGAAGGTTTATCAATCTGTAATCATAGAAAGCAGCAACCCTTTGCAAGTGTTCTATTGTGCAAGAAGCCAGTTAATTTTTTTAAATGAAATACAGGGTTTGCAACAGATTCCAACAATGTCTCTAGGGGGAAAAAAGGGAATATTTATCTAAAAAGTTACTTTTAGTGGTCTAAAATTTTTTAAGGCTACATCTAATTTTAAAGAAACTACTATATATTAAAATACAAATGCAACGTTGAAATACGCAATAAAAGTCTGTATAATCCGGACATGTTTCGGGAGGTACATCACCCTTTATCAGCGGAAAATGCAAAGTCTGTGTGTAATGAAATATAAATAACCCCAGAAATTTAAAGTGTTGCCAAAGAACAAAAAACTAACAAACTATTTCAATCGGCTGGAGTTAACTATTGTGTGCCAACAAGCGGGAAATACTGGGACCGCAAACGTTTCATTGACAATCGAATCAATAGTGCTAAAAATATGAAACGCCTCCAGGAAGTCAAGTTCAACTGGAGATTTAGGTTTGCAAATTAAATGTGAGTTAGAAAAATTAAATATATGACCATGTTCCCAAGAGTGCTTGGCAATGGAGGACTTCTTTATTTCTTGTTTAACAGTATGTGCTTGGTGCTCCTTGATACGAAATCTTAATGCTCTCTTTGTTTGACCAATATATGACATGCCACATTGACATGAAATACTGTATATGCCCCAGTTATTAAGATCGTCAATAGGGTCTTTAAGTTGTGTGAACGTGATCTTATTGATAGGTGAAAAAATGGAACGTATGTCGAACCTACCGAGAATTTTAGAAATTTGATGGCTGATCTGGGGATAATATGGTAAAACAACTAAAGTATTAGAGCACTCAGATAGACTAGAATTTTTAAGTGGATTTTTAAGTTTATGTAGGGCCTTATCAACGACGTTGGGTGAGAAACCTCGATCCACAGAACACCAGACTGAACTTGATTATTTGAGAGTCGTTGCCGTGGAACGAGGTTTCTCACCCAACGTCGTTGATAAGGCCCTACATAAACTTAAAAATTCTAGTCTATCTGAGCGTTCTAATACTTTAGTTGTTTTACCATATTATCCCCAGATCAGCCATAAAATTTCTAAAATTCTCGGTAGGTTCGACATATTACGTTCACACATGATCACGTGAAAAATGGGTGGGCAGGGTGGACCGCCCTTCAAAAATCGAACTCTGCCGTTATTTTCAAAATGAAATATTACATAAAAGGAATGCAATTTACAAGAAAATAAATCGATTAGATTGGATTACCTAGGTCTTACTTTACAAAAATGGTGACACTATTAAATCCATTTAAAAAATGTAAGCAAATTAAACACTGAAATATATAATTACATGTCATTAAAATATATATTTAAATTAGAAAAATACTTAAATTTTGAATAACCTGTTATTTTCACTCGATTGAAATTTTTAACATTTTATATGGTGAAGTTTTATGCTTAAAATTTATTTCTTTGACTTTGATTAACTCTCAACCACTTCATACGCTGCTACATCATGAATAGAATATACATAAAGACACAACAAAGAAAATAAGAAATATATAAAAAAAATTGCAGTATAAGTTCAATTAAGTTGAAGATTAAAAATAATATGTTACATTTATTATAAAAAGGTCCATAAAGCATAAACAAATCATGAAAATGTTTTTGTGAAGTCTTTGCGAGTATTCCATTTTTTTTTTTTTTTTTAAACTTAAGGTGGAGAGATTTTTAAAGTGCTGTTTATTAAAAAAATACATTTTAACTATTTGGTTTTAAATATTAAAATAATTGTAAAACCAAGTATTAAATAAATTCCTTTCAAAATGAGAAAACTTGTTTTGTATATGCAGGAAAACTTAAATTTTTCGCCATCATTACACACCATTCTCGACAGTGCAATAGCATACACATGTCAAACCTATACAATCGCTATAGGTATGTAATTGCATTAAATTAGATAAATTAAGCAGCTTAATTCATTATTTTAGATACATACATTGAGATAGTTAAAAAATAATGTTACTAACTTCAACTCTTGTTCCATCAGATGCAAGTTTTCCGCCACGCAAAGAAGGATCATTTTTATATCGACGAGCTTTTTCTTCATATGGCTGTCTTTCTACAAGACTCATTTTCTGAAACACACACAACCCAAAAAATTAGATTACTATGAATAAATTTATATATATATATGTATTAGGGATGAACCGGATAGTGGTGTTGCCGGATACCGGATATCCGGCTCACATTACAAACCGGATATCGGATATCCGAACTGGATTTTGCCGGATATCCGATCGGATATCCGGCAGTTTCTTTTTTATGAAAATATCTTCTCATACACATTAGAAAATACGGAAATCGGTCAAAAATTACAAAATATTTTTTTATTCTATAATATTTCCCAATTACTTACCCTTAAGGTGATACCAAGTTTAAATAAGCATTCAAAAAACTTTTTTTATGTACAAAGGGTTAGTCTAGGGGGCTGCTAGCAATGGGCGTATGTTTTGTACACTTTACACTCGATTTCTGAATAATTGTATTTTTACCATATGCCCTTTCATTCCAAACATAAAAACTCAAGTTTGCTTAAACTTTTGAGAAATTTATTTTTATTTTAACTTTATATTAGTTGTGAGATGTTATAACCCTCCACCATAACGATTCATTAAAAAAAAATTAATAGAATTTTAAAGTTAAAAACGAGAAAAATTCAAGGGAGAATCTGCACACTGTTAATATATTGGTAGAATTTTCAGGAAAATACTTAAATACCATATTCTTAGCAAAGATAATTGACCGCCACAAAAAAAATCTTCGATGTTTTATTCATCCGGATATCCGGCACTTTACTTCCGGATATCGGATAGTTAAAAATCAGCCGGATAGTTACCGGATATCCGTTTCATCCCTAATATGTATGTATAAAACTGCTGTTTCTCCAAAGAAAATTTAAGGCTGAGTTTTGGGGACTATGACGCCAATTCTAAATTATTAGTAAGTTCAAGTGATTAGCTGGGGTACAGTCGACAACAAGCAGCAGGAGGATTGTGAGTTTGAGTATGGCTGAGAGAGCTTGCACCAAAAAGTTAAAATGTAGTGATTTTGCATTTGGATGATTGCCAAATTCGCTACAAAATTAAGAAAAAGTCACAATAACCACTCACACTTCCAACACTGTGTATATATACGGGAGTGATGCATGTTAAATCTGATCGGGTCCAATGACACGACGCCTATTGAGGTTGAGTCTAGTTTCCTATCAATCCTATCTCAAGCTCATATCAATCTGTTAATAAGATCCATTACATTTTGGATCAGATTGTATTTTGATTAATTTGCACTAGATATGCATAGAATGAAATTGACAGATGAGATTACCAGGGATGGGAAGTGCTAAAGACCAGTTTGGAGCAGCAAAATAAGTATTGGATCACAAACACGACAAATTGTAGCAGCAAAACTGAAGATTTGTAGCAGGAATGCAATAAATCTTATTGTTTTGGAGCAGAAACACGATAAATTTTAGCAGAAAACTGAAGATTTGTAGCAAGAATGCAATAAAACTTAGCAGTGAATGAGACCATTTAAAGGCAGTTAAAAATATTTAACCAAAGAGAGTTTTTAATTAAGAATTAACCAATTTATACAATATTTTACCATATAATGTTGAATTTTTTAGTAAAATGTGGTTTATACAATAAACCAATACACCAACAAAAATACTACAATTCTGCATACCTTTGCATGAAAAAGTCAATTAAGAATGTTATCACTGTGCAAGGAATATAAAATTCCTTAACATAAACTAGATTTATTAAATAGTAATAAATTTATAGAAAACATACCTTGCTACATTTTAAGCATGTTAATCTAAATCATTAAAAATTACACATGTTATCTTAAAAATTAGTTTAATAAGAAATTTTATATTTTAGAAAAATGTAATGTAACAAGGATTTAAAACAAAATTGGCACAGAATCGCACATAAATGTGGTTTTGTAGCAAGTTGGTGCAGGATAATACTTTTGACTCTCTCTGGCACAGAATTCCCATCCCTGGATTATAAATCTCTTACATGAGTCTTTGGTTGAGATTACTGCTGCTTGCATCCTATTTTCACACATTGAATGTCTGAAACTCCATGCTGATAATACAAGATACCTCGTAGTTGGCAGCGAACGCGTTAATTTAATCCCAATTTTTAATACAATGTGTGATTAATTACCCCTTGAACTATAGAATTAAAGTAATGACATGGAAGAATGAATAGTAGTTTTAAAAAATTGAAATATTAATTGGTCTGACATTCTCAAAAGGTGAGTTAGGAAAGAGACCGGTATCCCCCTAAAAAAAAACTTCAGAAAAGTAAAAAAGCTAAGAACCCCCCCCCCCCCCCCCAAAAAAAAAACACAAAACACCCTTCGACATTGTGGATAAAAAAGTTATATATAAAAAAACAATTGCACTGTGACTCAACCCTGCTTGTTTTTTTTATATTAAGCGGGATCATTCACACTTCTTGTTTTTAGAATAAACAGTGTGTCATGCTGCAGCGGTGAGGATAGTTTGGATGCCCTTTACATATACTTGAATTACAGAACACCTGAACATAACTTTTTGGGTTCTTCACAAGTTTTTAATGATCCTGGGTGTTTGATGGGTTAATTAATTATCGTGTGAATTACTTTAAAAAATATCAAGATGATTTGTATGCGAGTATATACAAATACTGCCAACGAACTACAGACTAACGTAACGTAACAATTTCCCAAAGTCTATCTGGTTGTCTTTTAAAACCAGCAACTCCTGACAAATTAACCATCTTCAGGCAAACAATTCCATTTATGTTATTGTAAGAATAATGCTTTCCACTTTCTTGATTTTGTGTAACTTGTACACATGACCTCTAGTTCCATTGGCTGTATTACATATTATGCCCTCAATATCACCTGATTTAATAAATTTAAATAGTTGAATAAGGTCCCCTCTAGTCCTCTCCTTGAATGTACAGGGTGCGTTCCATAAGTAATGCGACTAAATTAAAAAAAAATCATTTATTCGATATATTCGTACTATTAGTTAAAAATCCTCAAAATAGCACCCTCCTGCGTCGATATATTTATGGAGGAGGTTTTTCCAGGCCTGGAAGGCCTTCTACGTGAGGTCCTTTAGAGCCGATGTAACATGAGCCTGGATGTTTTCAATCGTGTCCCAATGTTTCCCTTTCAGGGCTCCATTTAAGCGAGGAAACAAAAAAAAAGTCTGGGGGAGCCAGATCAGGACTGTAGGGACGCTGGGAAACCAGTGGGGTATGGATACTGGCTAGAAAGGAGGGTCGCGCGCTGCCGAAGTCACATCAAGAACGCATGGAAACTTCATCACGATAACGCGCCAAGCCACAGCTCCTTCGTTGTCAACGATTTTCTGACCAAGACGCATACCCCACTGGTTCGTCAGCCTGCTACAAGCCTGACCTGGCTCCCCCAGACTTTGTTTTTGTTTCCCCGCTTAAAAGGAGCCCTGAAAGGGAAACATTGGAACACAATTGAAAACATCCAGGCTCATGTTACATCGGCTCTAAAGGACTTCCCGGAGAAGGCTTTCCAGGATGCCTTCCAGGCCTGGAAAAACCTCCTCCATAAATGTATCGACGCAGGAGGATGCTATTTTGGAGATTTTTAACTAATTGTACGAATATGTCCAATATATGATTTTTTATGAATTCGGTCGCATTACTTATGGAACGCACCCTGTATGCATGTTTAAAGATCAAGTCGGTCGATATTTTTAATTCCTGAAGTACCCTGAACCAATTTCGTAGCCCTATATTAAAAAAAATCAAATTCTAACAAATCAATGTCTTTTTATCACTAGAATTAATTTTGTATATACTAAGCAGCATTTGAGTTTTTTTAAAATTTACCCTTCCCCCCTCCCTAAATACGGTAAATCAACCTTATTATTTGGGGACTCATTGAATTGTCATTTCTAGTGCCAAAACAAAGTTATTCCCAAATTTGTGATAATTGTTGGAGTTTGATTTGATTTAGTATTTGATTTGTCGTTCAAGAAATATTAACTGTAACCGTTACTTATATTTTAACGTTTTCTTTATTTATGCAAATTGTTGTAATATATATATTTCTGTTGTGATGTGTTGAAATAAAGAAAAAAGGAATTTTTACTACTGAGTCATGTTGATTTGACGTGTCTCTTTTTTATTCAAATCGTAACCTCCAACAATAGTTGGTTATGGGCCAAAGACTAATCATGGTCCCAACTGAGATAGAAAGTTTGAATTTTAAGATATTTTAACTAAATTTTAAAATATAATTGTAGTATATTCAGAGTTTAGGAGGTCAATTTGTTGAAATGACTGCAACCATGGAACAAGCGTTATGTTTTCCGAAGCTGGGTGACTTCAACTACAGTACATGGAAACAAGATATGAAAATAATCTTGATGGACCGGAACTTGTGGAAATTCATCATTGGCACGGCAGTACCTTACCCAGAAAAGGCTCCAGAGCGGGATAAACGTGATTTTAATTGGCGTCAACAGCGAGCATACGCTACGATCTTTCAAGGTATAGAAAGAAAGTATCAGACTCTTATCACTGATACTGAAGACAGAAAGGTAGCATGGGAGATATTGAAGACTAATTTTGAGCCAACGTCACGAGCTCGTCTAGCAGGACTTGTTGATGAATTTTTTGATCTTCGCTTCGACCAAACCACCGAGACGGTTGGAATTTTTTCTAAACGAGTGACTGAAAAGAAATTGCAAATAAAAGAAGCAGGATTGGACATTCCGGAACTGTTGACATGTTTTCAACTCATTAGAAGGTTACCTCCAGAATACGATAATATCGTACAGATGTTGTATCGACTGAAAGATGAAGAGTATACAGTAAAAGAAGTTTCCTCTCAACTAATAACTGAATCTGGGAGAATAAAGTTAAAGCAAAAAGATGAACTTTCTGAATCTACGGTAATTGGAGATGCATACTACTTAAAGTCAAGAAAACCTTTAAGCACCTTTCGAAAGTCAAACCCAAGATTCAAGAAGCTCGATAGCAGCGGAAGTGTACTGGGTCCCACTCCAGTTGAAATTGAAGAAAAGGTTCAACCAAGTACTTCGAACCAGCGACTTCGTCGAATGGGGCCGTGCAATTTTTGCAAGATCCCTGGCCACACAGAGGAACGATGTTTCAAGAAGAAACGAAAAGAAAACAACAAGCAGAATCTATTCTACAGTGAAGTAAAAGATTCAACCAACCAAGAAGCGTTCAACACTACTGATGGTCTGACGGAATTTTTAGTGGACACAGCGGCTACAACTCATTTTTGCAACGATCGAACTTTGTTCCAGAACTTCAAAGAACTTCCACCCACTGAGGCACTGATAGGTGATAAGAACTCTACTTCTCTTGTAATTGGAATTGGAGATATTCCGTTGACTGTAAAAGATGATTCAGGTAATGTTAACTTAACCCTCAAAAGTGCTCTATATGCACCAAATATGCGACGTAATCTTATTGGTGGTGCAAATATTGATATTGCCGGAAATAAAGTAGTGTGGGGAAATTCGAAAATGACTATTTATGATAAAGACGGTGATTATTTATTAACTGTTTATCTTAAAAATAAATTGTATATTATGTATGCCTATCCCCAAATTCAATGTTCAGCAATGTACAGTAATTTAAATTGTGAATTAATTCATAGACGATTTTGTCATGTAAACTATCCACTCTTGAAACAAATGAGTTCGGATAATAGTGTTAAAGGATTAGATAAATTAACTTTAACAAAAGATAGTAAAAACTGTGGAACTTGTATATTAGCAAAGTCTAATAGAATTTCTTTAAAGAGAAATTATGTATATAAGCGTAATACTAAACAATGTCTCGAAAGACTTCACCTTGACCTCTGGGGTCCATCTCCAGTTAACTCAATAGGCGGTAATAAGTACTTTCTAACGATAATAGACGACTATTCGCGTAAAGCTGATGTTTTTGTAATCAAAAGTAAGAAAGAAGTATTTAGTTGCTTCAAAAGCTATTTAGCCCGTTCGGAAAGAGAGTTAAATAAGAAAGTTAAGATTGTCCGAAGCGACAACGGTATGGAATTTATCCACACGGAATTTGAACAATTCTTAAATGAATTGGGAATAAAAGCGGAACGCACATCTGTTTATTCACCAGAAATGAATGGTGTAGCTGAGAAATTTAACCATAATGCTTTAGATGGCGTAAGAGCTTTGCTGCAGGATAGTGGATTAAAACCAAGTTTTTGGGCAGAGGCACTAAAAACGTTTGTGTATGTTAGAAACCGTTGTACTCATAAATTAACAGATGGAAAAACACCAGTTGAAATTTGGAAGGGTTATAAACCATCAGTTAAACACTTAAAAGTATTTGGATCATTGGCTTATGTGCATGTACCAAAAGTTAAAAGAAATAAATTGCAACCTAAAGCAAAATTGGGTATTTTGATTGGATATGCCATCAAACGCAAGGGATACCGAATTTATGTTCCAAAAGAACGAACAGTAGTTGAAACTATTCATGTTCGTGTTGATGAAAATAAAAAGGGTGTATCTTCGTTGTTTGGGAATTCAAATGTATATAACCATGTTAACTTTAAATTGGATAATTATTCTTGTGATAATGTACCAGAGACTAGTAATGACAATCCTACAATTAAAGAAGAGGAAATTACACCTCTTGATATTAACCAGTGGCATAGAGTAGAAAGGCCTAGAAATTTAAGTGAAAGGGTTGATGTGTACTATTATCCTTCAGATAAAGTTAGATTAAGATCTCTTAACGACGCTGAAAAATATTGCAAAGAAAATAAAATCTTGTTTGATCCTGAAAAATTTGACTTTAAAGCTAAAACTGTAAATACTGAGGAAAGAAATGAACCCATTTTAGTTTGTGATGAAAACTTGTATTCTAGTATTCTAGATGATCATTTAAATGATATATTTCAAGAAGAAATGTATTTAACTGAAACTCCTCAAACTTTTCAGGATACTCAAACTTCACCTGATAAAACTAATTGGGACGCGGCTATGAAAAGTGAGTTAAATACGATGCGTGAAAGGGAAGTTTGGGAACTGGTTAACCCACCGGTCAATGCCAAAATTATTGGTAGTAGATGGATTTTTTCAACTAAGAAGGATGATAAAAATAAAATTAAAAAGTATAAGGCGAGACTAGTAGCTAGAGGTTTCACGCAAACTCGAGGGAAAGATTTCGTTGATGTGTTTTCACCTGTTGCAAATTTTTCTATAATTAAATTTCTTTTTGTATTGCTGGTATCTATGTTAGGTTGGCAAAATGCACAACTAGATGTTAAAGCTGCTTATCTGTATGGAAATTTAGATGAAGTGGTCTACATGCAGCAACCAGCAGGTCATGTGGTAAGAGGTGAGGAACACAAGGTGTGTTTATTAAAGAAAGCTATTTATGGTTTACACCAAAGTGGTCGGCAATGGCACACTGCTTTAGATGATATTTTGAAAAATTTAGGTTTTGTAAAATTGGACTGGTGTAACTGTACATATATGTTAAACAAAAATGTTATATTAACTGTGTATGTTGATGATATGGTTTGTTTTGGTAAAAATCAAATTGTTTTACAAGATGCAATTGGTTTAATTAAAAGTAAATTGGACATTACAGAATTAGGTAAAGTTAAGTATTTATTGGGAGTAAATTTTGAAGAAATTAACGGGATAACCTACTTGCATCAAGGAACTTATATAAATAAACTTATGTCTAGATTTGAAGATTTGCCAAAAAGTAATCCAAATTTACCATTTAAAATTGGTGGTCGTTTGCCTGATAAGGTAAATGAAATTGAGGAAAATTATATTATGAAAATGTTTCCTTATCGTTCACTCATTGGATGTTTATCGTTTTTAGCCAATCGTTCTAGACCAGATATTGCTTTTTCAGTTAATACCATGGCACAGTTCTGCAATGGTTATAATTATAAGCATTGGTTGATTGTTGTAGATATTTTAAATTATGTTTTTGTAACTAAAGACTTAAAAATTAATTTGTCTTGTGTTGATGATTCTTTACTTAATGCATATTCTGATGCCAATTGGGGATGTAATCTGAATAACAGACATTCAATTAGTGGTTATATTGTTTATTTTAGTGGCATTCCAATAACTTGGAAGTCTTGTAAGCAAAAGTGCATAGCATTAAGCTCTATGGAATCAGAGTTCATTGCATTAACTGAAAGTGTTAAAGAATTAATATGGTTTAAACGTATTCTTGAACAAATTGATCTAATTGAGAAATTTATTCCAATTCAATTTTGTGATAACCAAGCTTCTATATATTTTGCTAAAAATGGTCAAGAAAGTGCTAAGACCAAGCATATAGATGTTAAGTACCAGTTTGTACGGAAATTTTTGAAAGACAATATTTTCATTTTGAAATATGTTAATACTAACAGCAACTTGGCTGATTTCCTTACTAAGCCGTTATTGAAAACAAAGTTTCAATTTATGTTAAATAATATATTTTGTAAGTTGTATTAATTATTCCTTGAACGATGGGGCCGTATGTTGGAGTTTGATTTGATTTAGTATTTGATTTGTCGTTCAAGAAATATTAACTGTAACCGTTACTTATATTTTAACGTTTTCTTTATTTATGCAAATTGTTGTAATATATATATTTCTGTTGTGATGTGTTGAAATAAAGAAAAAAGGAATTTTTACTACTGAGTCATGTTGATTTGACGTGTCTCTTTTTTATTCAAATCGTAACCTCCAACAATAATGCACACCATTTGTGAATGTGGTACTTTGTGCATTGGCATTATGAATAGGTGATGTGTATTACAGATTAAGTTTTTTATAGCGTTGAGTCTTTAAGTTTGAAGATTTTGTTTATTCCTAGTGTCCGGTGCCCTCGCCAAATGGGATTTGGCGATAAAGTTTATATTTTGGCAACCCTTCTTGATGACGTGTGAAAATATCATGTTGTATGGCAATTTTTTCCCCCTCGCTTGGTTTCACGTTGTTTCGCTATTTTTGAATCGACGTATGGCTCGTGTGATTTTGATTTTCCTGAGCTGGATGTATACGCGGACGACGTTTATTTAAATAGTAGGTATTTTTAGGAGTTGCGAATGAAAGGCAAATGTGCCGTGATCGATTGGTGCATGGTATGCCGGATTGTTGACTAACAAGTGCACGTGCAAGGTATGCGGAAGGTGCATGGAGCGGGCCCCACTGCAATTCACTGTGGAATGGGTTTATGGGTCGAACCAGGGATACATTATGCAGCAAATGATCAACTGTCCGGAGACTAAAAAATCGATGTCAGGAGTCTGACTTTAGCACGCATTACGCATGTGTGCTTAAAAGTGCTGTCGAAATGCCCCAAACGACTGCCAGAAGGATTGCCTGTAAGCACCATGATCGACTGCCCGGAGGGACATTGTTACCTTCGAGATAGGCTCAGCCAACAGCCTAATAAAAACTCTAGTGAGATGTTAATTAACCAAAACAAAGCTTCGGAATCAATTCTAAATCGTCGCCATTAGCCCATTGTGGATCTCAAGTGCGACCAACGCAATGTCCGACATTTTGATTTGGCGGGGGAAAAAAAAATCATTACCAAGTTTTTTCTACATAGCAATTGAAATTTTAATATATTAACAAAATAAAGTTAGGAATTTTGAATTATTTTTGCCAATTTGGAAAATACTCATTATAGTTCAATTGTATTTGAAATATATTTGCAGATTAAAGTATTTTTGCGATTTAAAGTGCCAGTGAAATTTTTGTTGAGTTTGGGATGTTGTGAAGATTTTGAATGTTTATTGTCGAAATGATTTGTTAACAAGTTTGAGTGTTTCGAATTAAAGTTTATTGGGCAAGAGTGAGATGCGTTAGGCTATTAAAATTTGTATTAAAGTGTATTTGGATTTGCGAGTTCTTGTATTTAAGTTGATCATTAGTTTCGGGTTGTTAGAATTTTGAATATATTAGTTGATAGTTATTGTAATTGTATGCTTAGAATATTGGCCCTGTCTTTCCTCGGATGAAATTGTATTGGATCTGTAAACATTTTCACGTATATTTATTGCAATTGACTAGTAAATTTCCCTTTTTTAAAAAATATTTTGGGTTTGATTTCAACTTGAGGGGAGATAACGGTCCCGTTTGGCTTAGTTTTAGCTTCTGCATGGCCTGGTTAGTAGGGCATATTTGCCATCGACCCGATAAACGACTTAAGAGGAAAAGTTGCGTTAATTATGGCGGCCAATCATTGTGCGTGCATGTAAGTTAAATGTATATAAGCAGGATCATTCACATATCTCGTCAGTCTCTCGCATTTTTAGTGTAAACAGTGTGTCAACATATTCTGGCCAAGTCGTGTGTTTAGAAGATCTTTCGGATACTGCAGCAGTGAGGATAGTTCACACATCCTTTACTGAGGATCGCCATCTTGATTCCCTGGAATTGCGATGCCAGCCTCTGTGTACGACTTGGGGCGCCTAGCTCCGGTGACACTTCAGGTATTCTCTTTATGTTCGTGGTCGGTTCGCATATCTGTCTGTTGTTGTTGCTGGTCATATATTATACACTAAATAAATATACTTTTCTATTCACTACTTTAGAATCTAGTCTTTTTTAATGGAGACTATCTTGAAGGAAAGGCCCCGGAACAACGCCTCCTATTTTTGAACCAGTCAGATGACGAAGACAACACCTGAGCTGGCACCCACACCTTCAATAGGCATAAGGACATTGAACACCGATCAGATTTATTGTGCTACAGTGCACCCTTACCAGTTTTAGTACAAATATAAAGAGATTTTTTAGACACTTTAATTTAAAATTTTATACATATTATTTTAAAGAGAATAACAAACACTATATTCCACAAAATAATCGTTTTTATGAATTTTACTTACGGCCCAAATTGGGTGAGCTAGATTGGGTAGAGTTTTCATCGTAACAGTACGGCCTTTCGCAGCTTCATTTTCTTGCACTTCCTTCATAAAGAAGTAGAAACTGTTTTTAGGTTTATTTTTAGGAGGCATGATAAGCGAAATATAGTCTTAATAAACTAGAGGCCAGAAGACGAAAAGACAAAGAAAAGTGACAGTGACAGCATGGAGATGATGAAAAAACGGTGTACGTGGTGGGGCTACATCATAGGAATACTGGGACGGAATCGGAAAGACCGGAAGTGTACCGGAAGCCTTCTTAATCCAAGCTTCAGTGACTCTGCATCGCACGCCACTTGACTCCCTATCTGACCAATCAAATGTGAAAGACGCTTTTACTACAATCTCTTGCCAAATCTGACGCCAAAAATCTAAATTAGTATGTAAAACTTATTGCCACAAAAGTTATTATAAATATAATTTTATTTAAATTAAACTTCAATAATATTTTTCACTTGCGAATATATATACAGAGGACATATTGTAGATAAACCAGATATTTAAAAAGAGAATATTATATATATTAACAATAATATATTATTACTAGTAGTAGTAGTAGATTGGTTGTTTGGTTGGTTAAAAAACGTCGCACTAGAGCTTAACAGTGAGCTATTAGCGACGGTTCGGGGTATATCAAGAAGGAAAGATTCGGATTTGGTTCGGTTAACTAAATAACATCGCACTAGAGCTACACAGTGAGCTATTGGCGACAGTTTGGGACCTATCTTGAAGTATCTTTTATTTTTGAACATGGTCAAATGACGAGAACAAGACCTGAGCGGGGTATCAAGGTAGGATATCTAAGATAACATGATATGGAACCCCACGAAGTTTCATATTTACATGGCAGATTGTTGGTATACATGGCAGGGATTGATCGGGGTCCAAAGTCCCGACATCTATTGAAAGCGTTGGGTGCCAGTTCAGGTGTTTCCTCGTCATCTGACCATGGTTCTAAAATAACGAGGTGCATGTCTGAATGTATATGTGTTCCCGGGTCTTTCCTTCGAGATAGACCCCGAACCGTCGCCAATAGCCCACTGTGCAGCTCTAGTGCGACATTAATTAACCAAAAAAAAAATTACTATCCCCCAATGAAAATCTAAATCCGTCCGTACTTTTTCTTAAAATCCGTTACTCCTGTACAATTAACAATATATCATTGGATAAATATAGTGTTTTTTTCCCTTTTCGATTATAATGGGAATTGTTTAATTAAAACCCATAACCTCTCGTTCTATCACTCATATTAAAATCTAAACCCTCCTCATCCCCGTGTTTGATAAATTTAAACAGTTGAATCAAATCTTCCCTAATTTCTCTCTTCCACAGTATACATATTCAAATTTCTTAATCTATCTTCCTATTTCATGCTTGAAAACCCTTGGACCATTTTAGTAGTCCTATGCTAAATTTTCTCTAACAAATCAATATCTTTTTTATGGTGACCAAAACTGTACAGCATACTTAAGATGTGGCTTTACCAAACCGCATGACAGATTGTTAGTATAAATGTACCGTTTAAGTTTCGAAAACCGTTACTCAGCACATTACCTAGTTATTTCGCAGATTACCTGATTTGCTACGTTAAGTGCATGTACAAGGGCCTATTCTAGTGAAAAGTCAGGGCTTATGCGCTGTCGCAAATTAAAAATAAGTAGTGAATTCGAAATGAGCGAGAATAACCCCTTTTTAGTACATATGTGCAAACATAAAACAACTGAGTATTAATCCGATTTTAAACAAATAATTGAAAATAAAAATAATAGATAAAAAAAAGAAGAAAGAACCAAAAATGTAATTGAAAAAAAATGGATAGCGAACAAAAATCGAGAAAAAATATTGCAAAAAAGTTAATTTAAGTAGCAAATTAATATTTTTGAATAAAATCGTATCTCCCTTCTTAAAATGTAAATTTTCGATGAAAATTAAAAAAAAAATTAAATTCTCTCTCTCTCTCTCTCTCTCTCTCTCTCTCTCTCTCTCTCTCTCTCTATATATATATATATATATATATATATATATATTATATATATATATATATATATATATATATATATATATATATATATATATATATATATATATATATATATATATATATATATATATATATATATATATATTATATATATATATATATATATATATATATATATATATATATATATATATATATATATATATATATATATATATTATATATATATATATATATAAATGCGGAAGTCCTACCAACTCATTCGCTCATCCTACAACCTTACGTCTCCAGGAAGATGAAATTTGACATACTTGTTAATTCTTACATAGGAAAAGTAAGTTATTTTTGTCTGCGTCGAATGTTTTTCATTTTCTTTGGTAAAACACTTATTCTATGTTAGTTTTGGATACTTCAGATTTTCCTAGAATTGTGAAACTTGTATGCAGGTATAGGGTTTACCCAGTGGCGGCGATTGGGTGGTAAAAGTGGGGGGGCAAGATCAAGATGAAACAATGTGTTATGGGGCGGGATAATAAAAATATTGACCACCCAAAACAATGAATATTGAATATTTATATTTACTTTTTGTTTTGAGTTATTTAAAGAAAGGATATTATCTTAAAATAGGTACAAGACGCCCAGGTCGATTATTAACCCATTTCCGATTATTTCTCCCCCCCCCCCCTTTTTTTTTTAAAGGATACGGACTGTTGCAAAGAATCTAATTAATATACTTATTGACCGACCTCCAAAGGGATAGCCAAAATACTAGAATGTCGTCTAGAACATCCACAAAAAATTAACGGCGTGTATACGGGACTGGTGCACGTTAAATCTGATCGAGGTCCAAAGTCCCGACGTTTATTGAAAGCGTTGGATGCCAGCTCAGGTGTTGCCTCGTCATCTGACCATGGTTCAAAAATACGAGAAGTCGTTCCCGGGTCTTTTCTTCGAGATAGGCAAGAACCGTCGCCAATAGCCCACAGTACAGCTCTAGTGCGACGTTAATTAACCAAAACCCAAAGGGATAGGTATCCTTTCCATTTGTGTCAGTGTTGAAAATAAAATAAGGAAAATTTTATCTTCTCACCCTTCCATTTCCCAGAAAATTTCCTGCAGCAGTTACAATTCTACATTTGTGGTGCGACTTTTGCCAGCTCGGGTGTTGTCCTCGTTATCTGACCATTGTTCAAAAATACAAGCATTGTTCTCGGGTTTTTCCTTCGAGATGGGTCCCGAACCGTAGGCAATAGCCCAATATGAAGTTCTGGTGCGCCGTTATTTAACCAAATCCGACTTAACGATCGAAATTCCCAACTCAACAGTGCTAAAAATTCCCAGTTCCAATTTATCGACATTTTCAACTTTTTTATAAATTAGGTAATATTAAACAGTTCTCTCAAAAGTATTGATTTGTTGCACGCATGTTCCAATTCAGTGTCCGTTCAGAGGTCTAATTTAAATGTAATCTTACAAGTTGGGCAATTTCTAATCTTCCATCGCTTCCATTTTCTAAAAGCATATTCTAAAAGCGGGGGGGGGGGGGGGTTCAGTGACTGAGCAACGGATTCCTTTAGGTACCTTATCCCCCCCCCCCCCAAGGGGTGGAAAGTACCGTTACCTTAAGATATCCGTTCCTTTTTTAGGGGTCTCCCTTAGAGGGGAGAACTTAACCCCCCCAAAAAGTCAACCTTCTTACCCCCCCCCCCCCCCCCCAAGAAATACGTTGGCATTGACAGCAACAGTTGTCACTGTCATTAACTACTTTTAACAGTTGTCAATAACTATGTATTTTTTAAATTAGTAAATCACCGCCTAATTCCGAAATAAAATTACAGAACAAATTTAAAGTTTGAGAATTCTTATAATATATGTGTGGTAATGATTAGTTAGATAATTTATAGTTATGTTAATTTAAAGATCTAATAAGCGTTTTAGTCGACTAAAAAAGTAAAGAATAATATAAAGGCTACATGAGCTAAAGTATTGTGGGAGTCAAAAGACTCGACATTGCATGGTACTGTGCAACACAATCGACACTGCTAATTTTAAATTAAACATTAAATATACTTAATTTAATTCAAAGGAAATTATTTACTTATTACCAATAAATATTAACTTCCATTAGTTAAATTTAAATTGTTAAGGTCATTTTAATACAAAGATCTAAAAAAAACAAGAAATTTACCAACTTAACAGCGCCAGGTGTTGTCCTCGTTATCTGACCATGGTTCAAAAATATGACGCATTGTTCCCGGGTCTTTAATTCAAAATGGGCCCGAATCGTCGCCAATAGTCCAATATTCAGCTGTAGTGCGGCGACGTTCAATACAGTGTGCGTTCAGAGGTCTAATTTACAAGTTGGGCTAAAAAGGAGGGAATGACCCAGTTGCGGCCGAAGGGAGCCGGGTTACCATATTTTTTGAAAAAAGAAAAACAATGCGATTTTTCCTTCCCCCTCGTACGATAATGAAAAGAAAGTGTACGCAAGATCGAAAGACAGCCATCTTTGGACACAATGAGTTAACCTTCATTTGTAACACAAATGAGTTTACGCAATCTTTGAAAGTTTCATGCATATCAAATAGTAAAATAAATAAATAACTTTTCCCAAGAGAGCGATAAAGTAAAATATTGAATTGCATTTATGAAAATTGAAGACAAAATAAAACGTTTGTTTGACATAGATCTTTAAGATTTATACTATGTTCTCAGAAGTATAAAAAATTAATCTGATTTTAAGTGACAAAATGTACCTTAAAAACTTTTAAGCACTTTATTGGTTATTTATTATATAAGAGTAAAATATAACAAAAATATCAACAAAAATATTTTGTGGATAATTAATTGGACTATGCTTTAGGTTTATGCGGTAAGTAGTTGGGATAGTACTAAAATATCAAAACATATAAAAATCATACTTATTGATTTTGAACAAGACTAATTTAAAAAATTTAACCCTGAAATACTAACTACCGTATATACTCGCGTATAAGCCGAGAAATTTAAGTCAAAATTTTCATCAAAAAGTAGGGGGGTCGGCTTATACGCGGGTCATTAAAATTTTTAATATAATTTGCCTAAAATGGGAAAAGGAGAGAAGTTGAAATTAGCGGATTCTTCTGAAACGCGCCGACACATTTCCGGGATCGAGAATGTGAGTCACGTGCTGACTGAAGACCGTTCTGCGCATCGCGGGTAATCGTACCGCAAAATTTAACTGCTCAATTAAATAATCAGTTTAACCTAATAAAAAGTATATATTTTGATAAATATTTAATTGGTTTGTAGAATTTATGAAGCTAGTAAACGCAACTTTAATACAATTTTGGATGGAAGACTAAGAAGTTGACATCGTGCGTAGCGAATGACACTACTTTAAAGTCAATGTGTTTCTTGCTCGATTGCAATAATTAAACAAAAATTATTTCCCCAATGCAGATTATTCCTTGATAATGTTATGTAGAGATATTAATAGTTTTTTCACTAGTATTTTGGATGGAATTGGCTTTAAAGCGGTAAAATCGGGGTTGCTAATCAGCGAATTCAAGTTCTACTTTCAAGTCATTTATCTCGTAATTAAAAACTAAATAATTTAATAAGAAGTATATATTCATCCATAAAGTAGTAGTATTTCCTTCCGAGATGAATAAAAAAAATGCTCATCCGTATTTAATAGCGACAGTAGTCAACGATGTAGACAGAAAATAGTTGACGTTTTCTAAGTTTTTAAATCTTTACAAAACGATGTTAAGGATTATAAATTGCACACTTTGATTTTTAAGTTTGTGGTTTATTTGATAATAAGGGAGATTTAATTTAAGAAGTCCGATGGAGGTTTGAAAGACACCAGAACATTGCGAGTGGTACATACTTTTAAGCCCGATGAATCGTCACGAACTTCGAGGAAGACCGTTTCTCCAGCCACTTTCTTTAAACTTTTAATTTCTAGGCTTAAATATTTATTTTTTTATTAAAATTTCCCTCTTTTGTCGAGGATTTGCCGATTTTAATCTGAATTTTTCATATACGAAAATACAACTCGGCTTATTCGCGAGTTTCCGATTTAGGACAAAAAATCGGCCTAAAATTAGGGGGTCGGCTTATACGCGGATCGGCTTATACGCGAGTATATACGGTATGTGTATAATTCCTATACAAAATACTACTATTCATCATGCAATGCATATAAATAACATAAAATATTATAGATATTTATTCTCAAACGGCATTAAATAATTTACAATTTGGATTAATAATTAATTTTTTGACCTGAAACACCTTTAAAATCACCTAATACTTGGAGCATCAGATTGAACACCATATATTACTCTTTTAGGATTATCCATTCCAACACTTTTATTCCCTGAAAAATATAACTATGTACTATTTACATAAATTTGTTTTTGTTCAAAAGGAAATTAGCCGACAATGCGTGTAAAATGTGGTAACAATACAAAGCTTCTACGGAACGTGGATGGGCGTGGACAGTTTGTTTAACTTCATTTATTGGATATGTTTTGGTTGGCGACTCGTTCCTATTTTTGATGATATTTGCTAAAATTACGTTTAACGTATAATCCTTCTGAAAGTGCTTCAACAAAGCCACATCGTATTTTTTTAGGATGAAATAATTTTATATGTACAATTTATGTCGAGGATACTAGCACCCCCGTCGGCGAAAGTCAGCCTCCGTGCCCACCGCGGAATTTCTGGCGCCACCACTGTCCGAGCAGTCGTTTTTGCCTCTTAACCCCATTTCGGATAGTCGTTTTGAGAGTCTTCTATAAGATTAATTTTTTTTTCACTGAAATTACACCTAAATTAAATCCAAATTAAATTCTGCAAATAATATAGAAAAAAAAACATGTACAAATTCAATAAAACCTCCCGAAAAACGCATTTACAACTTTGTTACGTCCCTCGTAAAAGGAAATACATTTAAAAGATAAATTTAGTGTGTCCAAAAATGGCCGCATTTCGACCGTGCAAAAATTTTTCTTCCAAAATAAATTATTTTCAATACGAGGGGGAAGGAAAAACAGGTGTTTTTTATCGCTCAGGAAAAAGGTTGCCAATAGCCGCAACTGGAAGTTTCCGGATGGTTTTGCTTTAGAATAAACTGGCAACTTATAATGAAGTATTTTAAGGCTAACGAAATTATGTGGTCACTTTCACATAGCATGTTTTGGAGCATCTTTGGTTATACGACCTGACAATCTTTTCCCTTTTGTTATCTTTATTTTTATTTCATATTAAACCTCACATGACGACATCGGGTTTCTGTTTCAATACCCCAAGCTTTCAAAATCCCCCCCCCCCCCCCCCCAAATAAAAATATATATATATTTATGATTTTTACAGAAATTCGGTTTTTACATTTTTTTTTTACTTACAATGGGAGGGGTTTGAACCTCCTGGACTCCCCCCCCCCTTGTGATTTAGTTTTAAAAAGTGCAATATTAAAAAAGTGCGGGGGCAACATCCGAAAAAAGTGCGGGGGCAACCGCCCCCCCTTGCCCCCCGAATCGCCGCCACTGGGTTTACCAACCAACAAAGGAAATAATATGAAAATCTAGATTTTAATACGTGTACCCTTTAAAAATTGGCTGCGAATTTTTAATAATAGAACATTAGTTTTCGATACTTCCGAATTTTTTGGAATTGTAAAAGTTTGCGCACTGATAGGATTTACTATACCAACAAGGGAAAAAATCTGAAAATCTAGAATTTTTTAAGTGAACATTTTAAAATCGTTTTCGTTTTTTTCTTCTGAATATTCTTGCCAATTTGTAAAACTTAACGACAAATGTTGACATAGATGTCTAATAAAAGTTTTCGGAGATATAGTCATTATTAACAATTAGAACGGGTATTTCAGCTAGTGTCCATATATTTATACAAAACTTTGTTTTTACAGTGGATTAATTACGACGGAAGTTTTCGTTAGTTATGTTAATTTCAATACATTACAATTGTAGTTAAATTAAAACGCAAGTAGGATTATGAAACTAAAACTAAAACGAGGAACAGGTTTGTAGTTTTGTTTTTAGTGTATTTTTTAAGTTAAATGATCACTTCTCAAACAGTGCAAGTTTTTAAAATTACACAAGAATGTTAATTAAACTGTTTTGAAGGCAATGAACTAAAGATTTTGTTTTACACTGAATACTTTCTAAATTTTAGCTGTTTAGGTAAACTATTACAATCAATTTTATCAAAATTCACTCGTTATAATCAATTGCAATAACTTTTTTAATTTTCAACATGTCATTTAGCTATTAATTCAATATCTTTATCTATGTCATAAAAACACTTAGTAAAGGTAAAATTCAATTATTTTAGTAGAATTTATTATAAAGTGTTTTGCGTCGTACTGTACTATATTTTCCCAAACATTTACCAATTTAAAAAAAAAACTTTATATATATTATTTTTAAAACAATTCCAAATAAAAAATATATTACTTAAATATTTCTTTAGAACAGGTTCCTGCGTCACAGCTAACACAAAAAACAATACAAATGTGTCAATTTAATTCAATTATGTGTATTATTTAAAAAAAAAAAAAAATTACCAAAATTATCGCCAAAATAAATGTTTTATTTATACTATTTTAATAAAATTCAAGTATGACAATTCAAAATATGAATTACTAACTAAAATATTAATGTATTTTTTTTCAATTAGATTAAGAACTATTAAAAAAAAATTTATAGTTAGATATCGATATTATTTTGTTTTCAAATTATGGGCTTCTTATTTCATCAAAAACAAACACCAGTTTTAATTATTTTTTTGCAGAAATATATCTATTTTCAAATAATAATTTTGAGAATAGTTAAAAATAGTATGAATTTTCATAGTTATGTTTTATTTCAGAATTTAGTAATTATATTCATATTTTGCAAAGAAATGCTATGGTATTGAAAATAAGGTTTTGTAGGAATTAATTAAGGTTAAATTACTTAACAGGTTTTTAAGTTCCATTGGAATTAAATTACTTTCCATACTTGCATCTTAAAAGTTGATATTTTTTTTTTTTAAAGATTGTTCCTTACTTTTTAATATTTACACCTTAGCTGTATGATTAAAAAAAATATTTTCTCAGATATAGTGTATTTGCATAAATTATTAAACAAAATGGTTTATCATTATATCTGAAAATGGCAAAGAATCAAGCAATGTAATAATTACAAAATAACCACAAAGGATGTTTCTTTATTATTTTAATTTCAAAACAAAATATAGAACAGAAAAAAAATTATGATTTCATAATTAACAAATTACAATAAAACAGGCATCTTTTTGTTACATTTATTTTCTGGGTTAAGAATATACTTGAGAAAACTTTGAAAGGGAAAAAAAAATGATTAGTAAACATAAAAAATACATTCTAATTGTCTTAAAACAAATTACATGTCAGAAACAAAATAGGCTTTTAACCGCATTGCTGCCTGACACCTGGAGATTAAGATATTGCATAAGTATGGACATTTTTTGTTTTGTAGGTGCCAGCACCTCTGTACCTTATGCCAATACATTACAATTGTGGAAGAAAATCAAAAGCACATTTTTTGAAGATGCCTCTGGGATTGGTGAACAGTTTTAGCAGACACAGTTTTATGCACTCATCAATCCATAGTTTTTATGCACTCATCAATTCATAGTTTTTATGCACTATTCAAGGAAATGCTATGGTCTTGCATAGAATTTATTATATGTGATACATAATTTTTTTAGTTGTTTTCTTCTAGTGGCAATACTATAGGCGATAATTTGCTATTTAAATGATCGAACTAAACCTGTACTATGCATGTTTCTAGGTATGTAAAACTTTCCTAAAATAAAATCACTAAGGAAATATGAAAGGACCTCAGCGTGTGTGGACACAAATGTTTTTACACCTCCATTGAATTTAGCCTAGTAATAGGAGAACTTTCATGAGGTATGAATGAAACTATTGAAGTTAACATTAATTAGATGGAGGCGAGAAGGCTGAGTAATGAGCTTGTATTAACAAAATCCTGAAACGGAATTACATGATTGGTAAATATATATTTCATTAAAATACAGAACAAACACAATTTTTTTTCTCCAAAATGTTATTTTATGCACAAACATGTATGAAAATCTGACCACTTGCTAAGTAAAGTTTTAAGCTGTGGAATATTTCAATTAAGAATCATTTGTTATTGCATAATTTTTTTCCTACAGTCTTCTGTATTAAATTTTTGTGTTAAGGATTTATTTAGTATTCTTTTTGTCACATGGTAGCATTTATATACTCCAAAATTAAAGTTATTTTTTGAACAGATGGAGTAATTTGAATCAGCCATAGTTTCAGTTTTACTTTACAGTTACATATTTAAAAATAATCCACTTTCCCATAATTTAATATGCACAAAAAAATTATATTAACCAGCATTTAAATTTATACTATACCAATATATATGTATAAATAGTATTACAACACACATTTACTTAATATATTTCTTCATGTTAGCATGTACTCATTTACCTTGCATTGGGTACTTTGGCTCTCAGTTGTGAACTTAAAAACACTTGTGATTGATACCAGTAATATAATAAACATGGATTCAAAAGCAAGTGTCATTTAGTTATGTCGTTAGAAGCTTCCACAAGATGACTTGCCAACCAGAAGACTTTTCTGGGCATAGGCTTAATTAAATCATATATACATTATAATAAGTATTTATACAATAAATTAGAAAAAGGACAGCACAGTTTACAGGAACAGATCAATTATAGTATTCAAAGCAATAATAACATTTATTTTTTTTAGCACAGAGATTCACATTAAAATATTTACAAAGCAATGGTTTGTTTCTTCATGCTTGCCAAAGGAAATTAAAAGTAGTATACAAATCAAAATTATACTCGTCTTTTTTAAAGCAAATTGAATTAAGTTATCTAAATTTGTTTGAAAACATTAGTTACCAATGAATAATTTATAAGTTTTTCACAATAATATTTAAGACTGTAAAAATTAAAATGCTTGTAAATAACTTAGCAATGTGTACAAAATCAAGAATTTGTGATTTTTATGACAAAAATAGGGATGGAATAATATTTGGCCCATATACCAAATATCTGTATAGACAGAATATTTTTGATATTCGGCCAATCGTCAGCCGAATAGCCGTAATAGAAGCAGGGTGTAAAAACGGGATTTGGGATAAAATGTACAATTTTTTAATCACTTTCAGAAATGTGCAGCTTTTTTAATCAGCAATTAAAATATCTTATTTATTAGTATCTTATCGGACTCGGAATCAAATCTGGTACCAACTTAGATATTGTGGTCAAGTCAGAACGGAGGAAAATAAATGCTTGACTGGTTAAGTAACGTGGCACTAGTGCTGCACAACCGGCTCAGATTCGATAAGGCTGATTGGTTAAATAAAGTCACACAAGAGCTGTCTATAATGGGATACTGGCGACAGTTCGGATTGGTGAACGATAAAATTTACATTTTTGTAACACTAAAATTATTTTTGTGTGGTTAGAAATTGTTTGGTCATTTAATGTACGGCATTTGACTATTGTTGTTGTGTTTTAGATTGAGTTATGGATGTGTTTGTTGCAGATGTTTACCTCAATAGTAAATATTTGTGGAAATTGGGAGGCACGAAGCACACATTGTTGAACGTGTTGAAGCAGTTCGTTTTGACCGGTACTTTTATTATTTTGGATTGCTGGTAGTCTTGCTACTGCTTGAAGTGCGGGGATTCGGCCACTTCACGGTGGACCAGTGTCAACTTAAAAGATCCCATCACTGGTGCACACAATACTGGATTGAGGGTACATACCATATACTAAGAATTAAATTTTTTATTAATTGTATACACCACAATCAACTGCTCGAAAAAGGTACCAGATTTGATTTCGAATAAGTTGGTAGCCATTGGCTAATATTGCCCGGTTCAATGAATCGAGGTAAGAATCTGTGACGGATGCACGGTATGAGTGTGTGCTTTGCCATATTGTTATTGACTAATTGCAAAATTGTCACATGCAACTCCAGTGTGATGTTATTTAACTAACCAACCTTGTGGAATCTGTATTGTCATCAATAGCCTATTGTGCAGTTCTAGTGCACCCTTATTTAACCAACCATTATGGTCCACTATTTTGATGTGGCGACCACTGAAAAACACATAATTTTGGCAACAATTTCTCATAATCTCGCCATGCGGGCAATACAAACTAGGAATTTACCAAAGAAAGATTTAATCAGCCAAATCACTATTCATCACATGCTTAGAAGAAAACTAAATGTCATCAATGATGATAAGGCATATATTCATTTAAAATTTTTTAGAAAATTCTCTTACTTTATTGAACTTTCTCTTCATTATGTTCATTTTCGCTGAGATTTCCAGGTGCATGGCAACCCTGTTGAAGGGTCCACCACAGTATTCCCCTTCCAGCGAGTGCGACAGAGGAGAAAATGAACAGTACTTGCGAAGCATATTACTTCTGGGAAAATAAGCAGGTCATTGTGAATAATGTGGTAGTCAAAACCGTGTTCAAGCCAAATCACAATGTGCTTAACAGACACGTGGAACAGCAACACTTGGTAACTTTATAGAAATTGTATTAATGCGCTAATCGTTCTCCGATTAGACGATGGATAAAGAACAAAAGGACCTTTTTCTTCAGTAACATACCTCAAAGGAAGGAATCCGGAAACTGCACCTACTGGAGTTTGTGGGACAACCGAATTCTGATAGGATGCAAGAACAGACCACGAGCTGTAAAACATTAAGCTAAAAGAAGGAATTACTCAAGAGAAGAGTTAACATCACCAACCCTATTGTTTATTTTCATTTGGAGTATTCATCTTTGTACAAGAACTGCCTTCCTAATGGTTGACTTAATCTGAAAAAGAAAAAAAGATATTCGAATAAAACTTCATCCGCAGTATTTTCAAATGAGCTTTTAAGTAATCAATCTGGTAAATTTCCAAGAACCCCCTCCCATCGGGCAACGTGGGAATACCGCAGAAATAAGAACCTGGACCTACGGATTAAATCGCGTAACATAATTAAATTATTCCCATCCATTATATGAACATTCTTAGCCATAATAAGTTAAACAATGAAAAAACAATATCAAAATAAACACTTACGCAGAAACAAATACACGTGATATTCTTTAACAAAGCAACGAGAATGACAGCCAAACCTTCGCCAGATAGGATGCTTTGAAATAATTTTATCGCCAATGGTAAATAATTCCAATGCTCCGAATTTCCGAAAATGCTCTTTTGGTGAGAGGAACATGCGCACGCAAAGTACACTTTCTAGAGAATATGCGCGCGCATGGTACACATTTGACGTCACACATGTCACCTTTCACTAAGATGTGTAAAAATCATGAAAAAACAATTCCATATGTTGCCAAATCAAAAATTGGAAACCTTACTCGACCTACATTTTTCTGCCAGGTTTGATTTGGTAATATTACGTCGCCCTAGAGCTGCACAGTGGGCTATTTGCTACGATTCGTGACCTATCTCGAAGTAAAGACCCAGTTTGGTTTGGTTAATTTACGTCACACTAGAGCTGAATAGTGGGCTATTAGCCACAGTTAATGGGGACTATCTTAAAGGAAAGACCCCGGAACAACGCCTCGTATTTTTGAACCATAGTCAGATGGTATACACGCTGAAAATTTTTGAGGATGTTCTGGGCGACATTCCTAGTATTTTTGTAGCGAAGCAGGTAACCCTCCGATCACAAGACCTCTACATTTTGTAGCGATTTTTTACCTATGTCCACATGACGAGAACAATACCTGAGCAGGCACCCGACGCAACCTCAATACAACCAAACCAAACCAAACCAGAAAAAAATATGTAATGAACTTTTAACCATTTATATAATATTATATAACGTTAGTTTAGATAATATTTTAAAGCAAAAGCTTCCTATTATTGCAAATTTACCAGAAGTCATAATCAGGAATAAATTAAATTTCTCTATGTCGCATGTCACATTTATAAATATTTGGCGCTTTGTTTTCAATAATTGAATTCAATTCCAAAGTTTGTTATGTTATTAATTTTAAGTATATAAGCACGTGCACTTTTTTATGTTTTCTTAATCATGAGTAGCCCATGTCCTATTTGTTTTGAAGAGATTAAAGAAAAAAATAGAGCAACTCCTGATGTTTGCGATCATATTTTCTGTCTACCTTGCCTTGAAAAATGGTCCAAAGTAAGTTTCGTTTTTAACGAGTTTAAAAAACTTTGGATTTTTTCCCATTCTTACTGCTTATTAAATTTATCCAAAGTTCCTCTTGCGAAGGCAAAGAAATCTATTGATTTGTTAAATTCCCAAAGAAAGACACTTTGAAATCGATGCTTCCTTTAAAAACTGCTTGGGAAGTAATGACGCTTGTGCAGGACTAAAAAAAACACAAGAAAGGAGGAATTATTTCAAAGGAGGACAGCATTTTTGAATGTAAGGCGTGAGGGCGCTATTGAGATGTAAAAAATGCGAGCCGCCCTTCAAAAAACTTCTAAAGTGAAAACTGCTGAAGCTTTTTCCAAAAATAATTAAATCACTGAAAATATATAAAAATACTTCATTCTTCCAGGTTGCTTGATTTGGTTAATTAACGTCGCACTAGAGCTGCACAGTGGGCTATTGGCGATGGTTCAGGGCCTATCGCGAAGGAAAGACCCAAGAACGATGCCTCATATTTGTGAACCATGGTCAGATGACGAGGGCAACACCTGAGCTGTCATCCAACGCCTTCAATACATGTCGGGAGTTTGGACCCCAATGAGATTTATCGTGCAACAGTCCCGTATACACACCATTAATATTTTGAGGATGTTCTGGACGACACTTTTGTAGCGAATTTGGCAACCCTCCAATCGCAGTATCACTACTTTTTTACTATTCTTAGTCAAGCACAGGTTCGAACCAGGAGCACTCTGATTCCCAGCTGACGCCTTAATCCACTCGGCCACGGAGGCCTTAATTTTTCCAAGCTAATCAATAGTAGACACTATTTCACGTAGTAGAAAATAATCTAATTTTGACTTTATTTTTTCTATCCTGCAACGATTATTCTTAAAATGCCATGAATTTAGAAATCATTTAATTTTTTCTAAATTTTAATTACACTAAAACATTTTTGGATTGCAAAACAGTTTACTGTACCCTTTCCTTTATATATTTTAAAGATTTTATATAACAATATGCAGAAATAAATAAATTAATTTTTATTAACCGAATTTTGCATCATCAGCATTGTTTTTATCATAACGGAATGACACACCGTCCATTTGGAATTGAATATTATCAAAGAAACACTTAAACATTGAGTTTTATATAACCCTTGGTAAATTTCTAGTGTACGGTGCCCCCTTGGCGTGATTCTGGAAATTGGCGTCAAAACCTTGGCAAACAATGTAAAATTATGTGAGAAAAAAAATAGGGTTGCTATATATCATGATATTGTTAGGAACTTCAGGAAATAGGGTTGCCAAAATATAAAAATTATCGCCCACTAACTGTCGCCAAATCACATTTGGCGGGGGCATCGTACACTAGGAATTAACCTAACCCTCAATGGTTTAAAATCAATGCCTAAATTAGTTTTTATAATTTAATACTTTCTTTAATGAGACTTTTGCTTTGCACTTAACACCATGTTTTCACCATTACTAACCTATGTAATTAAAAATATATTCTTATATATTACAAAACTTTTTACCAATTATAAGAAGTTTGAATCAAGAGACAAATCTAGATAATAGGCTTAAACGATGTTTCAATATACCACCAAATCCTGGAAGAGCGAAAAGATCTTGATTTCGATTTTGTAATTTTCCGGTTGACAATAATAATCATTGATGGTCCATTTCAAAATTCCATGCCAGGAAATTAAGTTAAACTTCGAAAGTCGCACAGAAATTATGGAAAGCTTCATTCAGGAGCCACGTTGCCTTCAGAATTATTACAGAAGTAGATTAGATTGATTGATATCCTGAGGTGTTTATATTTGCTTGTTTGAACCAAGCATCTTGATTTAGTAAATAGTACGATCGCACCAATAGTTTTTTTATTAATAAGTGAGCTTATTTAATTGAGCTTTTATTAATAAGTTTTTTATCAATAACCTTTCTGCAGTTAAACAACAGTGTTCACTCTAGACGTTTTTTGAGGGGCGCTCAGCCCTGCCCGCCCTTTTTTCATCTTGATAGCGCCCTCATGCCCCTTTTTCAAAAATGCCGCCCTCTTTTGAAAAAATTCCGCCGTTTTGCCCTTTTCAGTCAAGTACAAGCGTCATTCCTTCTCTAATTGTCTTTAAAAAAAGGCATCGATTTAAAAAAAAATTATTAATTTTTTTTTATTATTGTCGACACCTTTTTAACTACGCGTATTGTGAATTAGCGATGATTCCACGGTAATTTCGAACACGGGGCATTCCTCGAATCCTATTGGTTGCCTGTGCCCGCATATGAAATGCTAAGTTTTTTTTCTGTATTTTTTTAAAGAGAAGTGGGGCGAAGTTGCAAGACTAGGCATTTTATTACCAAACTTTGGATTTAAGTAGCCTTTTTATCAGTTTTGTAAGGGGTTTGATTAGGGCTACTTTCAGATTTGGTTGTTAGGGAAAACATTAATTTTTAAATGTCAAATTTTTTGATTTTGAGTAATATCGTCATAAAGGGACATCAATTTTGTACTTCGAGATATGCTCCGAACCGTCAACAATAGCCCATTATGGAGCTCTAGAGCAATGTCAATCAAAAAATAGGAACTTTTTTTTATTGTGCACGGGTTCGATGTGTCCCACGCCCACCCCCAAATTTTTTTTTTAAAGTGCCCTTTTAAAAATAAGAAGTGCCTTTTTAAAAAGTGGGTGCCCTTTTATTGCCTACAGCGTCCTGCCCTTTTTTATTTCTAGAGTGAACACTGTAAACAGAAAACATTTTTACTATACTTTGCAACAAGTCTGTTTTCTTCCTTATTGACTTTTTTTTAATTGGTTAATATATTTTTTAGCATGGAAGCTACTGTCCTGTTGATAGAAAGAGATTTAGAAAAATAGTAAATTTAAACTCTAAAACTGTTCTTCAGGTATGTTTTACTTTAATTTCTAAGTATTTACTTTTTAAGCTTTTTCTTTCTTAAATATACAAATATGTGTTTTCTTCATACACTATACTAATTTGTACTTGTAAAGTGTTTTCAGATATTTATTGGGTTTTAACTAGGGATGAAACGGATATCCGGTATCCGGCTGCTTTTTAACTATCCGATATCCGGAAGTAAAGTGCCAGATATCCGATTTTCCATGCCGGATATCCGGATGAATAAAACATCGAAGATATTTTTTGTGGCGATCAATTTTCTTTGTTCTTGCTTTAAGTATTTTCCCGAAAATTCTACCAATGTATTCACAGGTATACAGATTCTCCCTTTAACCAATAGAGACTTTAAAAAATCCACTTTTTTTCAAATTTTTAATGAATTGTTATGGTGGAGGGTCATCACATCTCACAACTAATATAAAGTTGAATTAAGACATAAATTTCTCAAAAGTTTAAGCAAACTTGAGTTTTCATGTTTGGAATGAAAGGGCATATGGTAAAATTACAATTATTCAGAAATTAAGTGTAAAATGTACAAAACATACGACCATTGCTAACAGCACCCTAGAATAACCCTTTGCAAATAAAAAAAGTTTTTTGAATGTTTATTCAATTTTTGTATCACTTTAAAGATAAGGAATTGGGAAATATTACAGAATAAAAAAATATTTTTAAAATTTTGACCGATTTCCGTTTTTTCTAGTGTGTATGAGAAGTTATTTTCATAAAAAATAAATTGCCCGATATCCGGCAAAATCCAGTTCGAATATCCAATATCCGGTTTGTAATGTGAGCCGGATATCTGGTATCCGGCAAAATCATCCCTAGTTTTAACTCGTAAATGTTCTTTCTTCATCTGAAAAATTTACAATATTTTTCAGGCAATTTCTGAGGATTTTCGATTCTGTTCTCCCAAGTTACCGACAGCCAAACTACTTCTCTTAGTAGGCAGATTGCGGGTCAGATTTACTGTACGGTCACCCTTGGCGCGATTTTTTCCACATTTGGCGATATTTTTTTTTAAATGGCAGCCCCCACCGATTTTTCCACATTTGACGACAAATTTTATTTAAATGGCAACCCTCCTCTGACCCGCAAAAATTGGTAGTGGGGGGGGGGGGGAAGAGATGTTTATTGATTTTTGTGGGGGGAAGGGTTTAAGGATTCCGGGCTCTAGGTGGGGTGGGGTGGGGGGTTAAAGTGTCTAAAAATATCTGTTGCTCAGTCATTGAACCCCCCCTCCCGAAAAATCTATACCTACGTGCCTGGCCATACTGTTTCCAACTCTATGTAATTTGTTCTCTAAATTTATTTCATAATTAGGGAATGATTTACTAATTTTAAAAATAAATTTTGACAACTGTTAAAAATAGTTAATTATACAAAAGAAAATTAATAATTTTTTTGAGAAAAAACAATTGGTAGTTGGCGGGGGGGGGGGGTTGAAGAGATGTTTATTGATTTTTGTGGGGGGAAGGGTTTAAGGATTCCGGGCTCTAGGTGGGGTGGGGTGGGGGGTTAAAGTGTCTAAAAATATATATCTGTTGCTTAGTCATTGAACCCCCCCCCCCCCCCCCCCCCCCCCCTCTATGTAAAGGTTTGAAGTTAAAACGGCTATATAAATTTTTGAACAGTTACCCCTACCCCCACATACTCAGTAGTTGGGGATATTTAGATAAGTGTCAATTTACCCTGTACTGCACTGAGCATGTTAAAGGAATTTTAAAGTACAATAACAATTATAAACAATTGAATACATAATTAACCATATAATATGGTTAATTAAAATGTTTAATTGTTAAAGAAACAATTTAATGTTATAATTTCTCTTCCTCTCTTTTGTAAAATACTAACAAATGTCTGTTGTAGGTTAAATTTTGCAAACCCAAGCAATCAAGAGTCCTATATGATATCACTGTTTACTGTGAAGTTTGCAAGAAAACTAACAATGCCCGCACTCTTTTGCTTTGTGACTGCTGTGATCTCGGCTACCACTGCCTGTGTCTCACTCCCCCTTTGGAAGAAGTGCCCGCAGGTGTGTGGTACTGTCCAGTGTGCACAGAGGTGGAAACTAGAATTAGTAAGTTAAACCTGATAGAATTTTCTATTTTAATGTTTTTAATTTTAACCGTTAAATTGAAGATATAGGTTATTTTTCCAATAATTGAATTGAAATTTTCAAGCAAATGATAATAATTTTATTAAGATACTTTTTTTTTCACTTTTTCCAATTCATCAACATTTTGGTGACTTCATATTGAGTAAGAATTTATTTTATATCAAGAAATTTAATAAAAATGCCTAATAAATTATTTTTTAACATTAGATAGCATTAAAAGCCATTGTGCAATCAGGTTTTGATAATGTATTGTATATATTGTTAAAAGTTTTTAGTTTTTTTTTTAATATATGTACTTTTCAAAATAAGCTTCAATAATGTCAATTACTTTTAACACTTTTAAGTAGTAACTGAACACTAAAATTCTTTAGACATTAAAAATACACTTTTCTTTATTTTAAATTTCAAACCTTTTTTTTAATATTTGTAAAGCTTTTAACTGTATTAGATTAAATAATTAAATTGTTAAATATGTAAAGTTTTAGCATTAAAAAAAGTACCACAAAAGAAAATGTAATTTTTTAATATACAATTAATATTTCAAATAAAAACTTACTCAGATTTACAGTAAAAGTATAGGCGGATCATCTTTTTTTTAAACCCGAAGAAAAATAAAATTCATATGGTAATATTGGCTATTGCATAATTAGTGATGTAAAGTTTTAAACCAGCCTTAGAAACAAGTGTTTGAATGTTGAAAGTATAAGTATCTATATTTTTTAAAGAAAGTAAAATGTATGTATATGAATTGTGTGGAAACTGCTATTGAATATAATCATTAGTATTTTATTTGGTAAAATTATAAATTAATTCTGAACGCTACTCTGGCTTAGACATAAAAGCATTTAAAATAAAAAATAATCAATTAAAAAATCCTGGAAAGACACTAAGTAAAGTCCAAAATAAACATAAGTAGGTTAAAGTAAATTTAGGATGAACTGTTCTGTTCACATATGTTTCAATTCTTGAAAAAATATATAAATTTACTTAAAGTTTGTATACAAACTAAGAAGATTAGAAAATTAATTATGAAGGAAGTCTGTGAGAAACTTCCTTTAAAAATAAAAACTATTTTCAATTTTACTACAAAAATCTTCATGTCTTAATTAAAAATATATTTTGTGCTTTCAGATTAATACTTTCTTGGTTAAGAAGATTTAATACTTTTTAATCTGTATTAAAATTCATAAGTATTAGATAAAGTTTAATCTATTTATTAACTCTAGCAATGTTAACAACCGCTTCCCATTATACAAATTATTTTGCCAAAATCTGATCTTGCAAGTTCTAGGCATATTTAATTTGTTTTACTTTGACATATATTCATTTATTGATCAAATACTTTTGATTTAATTATCAATATACGGTTGTGTGCATTAATAACTTTATCTATTTAGAAAAACCTAAAGCCACAAAAGCATTACAGCATAAGAATCCAGATCAAAATAGCCAGAAAGATCTACTTGCCGAAAGTACAGGCAGGGGGGACTGCGACTTTCCTAGAATTCCAACTAACCAAACAAGAAGTAAGGAAAGCCTTAGTAGCCAAGAACAATATTCCAAAAAAGAAAATGGAGCAACTTCCTTGAGAAAAAATGGTCAACAAAATAATATATATAGAGGAAGAATAAAATGCAATGACAATATTTTAGCAAATAAAATTCATATTGCTAAAAGTGAAGAATTACATGACAATAAAGAAATGGTGTCTAAAAGTCCAAGAAGAAAAGACCTAAGTGCTAAAACATTAGGCATAGAAGATTTTTCTTTTGCAAGCCAAAGTACAGTTGAAATAAGTAAAGAAAATAATAACCACGGAATAGAAAAAAATGGCAATTTTTCTATAAGACTAAGAAAAGATCTAAAAAAACCAAGCAAGATAGAAAATAATTCCTCCGCAGGTCAAGGCACCGTTCAACAAGATGCAAGCCAAAACAAAGATATGTTGTCTCTGAGTGTAAAGAGAAGCAACCTCCTTGAGAAAGCTATTGATATAAAAGACAATTCTGCTACAAGTCAAGGTGAAGAAATGGTGTCTAAAAGTCCAAGAAGAATAGACCTAGACGCTAAAGCATTAGGCGTAGAAGATTTTTCTTTTGCAAGCCAAAGTAGAGTTGAAATAAGTGAAGAAAATAATAACCATGGAATAGAAAAAAATGGCCGTTTGTCTACGAGACTAAGAAGAGATCTAAAAAAAACAAGCAAGATAGAAAATAATTCCTCCGCAGGTCAAGGCACCATTCAACAAGATGCAAGCCAAAACAAAGATATTTTGTTTCTGAGTGTAAAGAGCAGCAACCTCCTTTTGAAAGCTATTGATATAAAAGACAATTCTTCTACAAGTCAAGGTAACAACACAAGTAGTGAAAAAAATATTAGCCATGCAAATCAAGCAAAATATGGCAATTTTCCAATGATCTTAAGAGACCATCATACAAAAATAATAAATATTGTTAATAATTCTCATACATCCTCTAAAGGGTTTAAGGATGGTAACCAGAATAATTATGAGAACAATATTGAACCTCTGTTGCACTTAAAAGAGCAGAACCACATATTCATTAAGAATACTGTTACAGAAACATTGAACACTGAATGTAATTTTTCTGAAATTCCAATAAAGGTTACAAGAAGTTCATCAAAACATATTCATATTAGTCAAAATAATGGTAATAACCATATTGTGCCAGTAAATCTGAAAAAGAGTGTTAAAAAAACCGGTACTGATAATAATGCAGAAACAATAAGCAAAGAAGAGTTTCCAGCTTTTTATACTAACATTGCAAGTTCATCAGAAAATATTCCCAATAGCCATGAAAATAGAACTAAAGATATTGTTCCACTAAGCCCGAAGCATATTGAAAACAAAAACTGGAAAGATCATTGTGGGAAAACAATATACAGTAGAGAAAATTTTCCATCTAGTCCAATTGCAAACAGTGAAGACATTGTGCCGCCATGTCTAAAGATGGAAGATAGTAAAAACTGTAAAGATATACATGGAGAAACAAACTGTAGAGTAAATTTTCCTGCAGGTGAAACTATCATCGCAAGAAGTACATCAGAGATTATTCATCAAGAGGATGACACGAAAGACATTGTGTCACTAAGTATAAGGAAGAAAGAAATCAAAAACGGGAAAGATTTCTACAAAGAAACGATGGATAGTGGGAAAGACTTTCTATTATCAAGGGGCATTAAGAATACGGTTGCAGAAAGAGTGAACAGTGGATGTAATTTTTCTGAAATTCCAAAAAAGATTACAAGTTCATCAAAACATATTCAAATTAGTCAAAATAATGGTAATAAACATATTGTGCCAGTAAATCTGAGAAAGAGTGTCAAGAAAAACTGTACTGATATTAATGCAGAAACAATAAGCAGTGAAGAGTTTCCAGCTTTTTATACTAACATTGCAAGTTCATCAGAAAATATTCCCAATAGCCAAGAAAATAGAAATAAAGATATTGTTCCACTAAGCCCGGAGAATATTGAAAACAAAAACTGGAAAGATCATTGTGGGAAAACAATATACAGTAGAGAAAATTTTCCATCTAGTCCAATTGCAAGCAGTGAAGACATTGTGCCGCCATGTCTAAAGATGGAAGACAGTAAAAACTGGAAAGATATACATGGAGAAGCAAACTGTAGAGAACATTTTCCTGCAAGTGAAACTAACATCGCAAGAAATACATTGAGGATTATTCATCAACAGAATGACACGAAAGACATTGTGCCACTAATTATAAGGAAGAAAGAAATCAGAAACGGGAAAGATTTCCACAGAGAAACAACGGATAGTGGAAAAGATTTTCTGTTACCAAGGAGCTTTAAGAATACGGTTGCAGAAACAGTGAACATTGGATGTAATTTTTCTGAAATTCCAAAAAAGATTACAAGTTCATCAAAACTTATTCAAATTAATCAAAATAATGGTAATAAACATATTGTGCCAGTAAATCTGAGAAAGAGTGTCAATAAAAACTGTACTGATATTAATGCAGAAACAATAAACAGTGAAGAGTTTCCAGCTTTTTATACTAACATTGCAAGTGCATCAGAAAATATTCCCAATAGCCAAGAAAATAGAAATAAAGATATTGTTACACTAAGTTCGAAGAAGATTGAAAACAAAAACTGGAAAGATCATTGTGAAAAAACAATAGACAGTGGTGAAAATTTTCCATCTAGTCCAATTGCAAGCAGTGCATTGAGGAGTACTCGCTATTGTCAAAAGGATGACAATAAAGATATTGTGCCACCATGTCTAAAGGTGGGAGATAATAAAAACTGGAAAGATATACATAGCGAAACAATTTGTAGGGAAAATTTTCCTGCAAGTGAAACTAACATCTCAAGAAGTGCATCACGGATTATTCATCAAGAGAAGGACACGAAAGACCTTGTGTCGCTAAGTATAAGGAAGAAAGAAATCAGAAACGGGAAAGATTTCCACAGAGAAACAATGGATAGTGGGAAAGATTTTCTGCTGCCAAGGAATTTTCACCACTGTCAGGAAAGAAAATATAGGAAGAAAGAAGTAGGATTTAAGAGTATGAGTAATAAAGAAGTTTGCTGGGATATGCAAAATGAGTATGTTGACAACGAAAATATTCAAAACAATTATTCTGCAGTTCAATCCAACATTTCAAGAAGTGAAGATATTTTTAATTGCCAAAGAGAACATGGCAGAAAAGGAGATTCTATTAATCTCATGAAACTAAAAAATTCTTTGACGGAAGAATTAAAGAATAATAACAAAACAAACACTGATTGCTGTACGTCTACAAATAAAAGGGGTGTTTCCATTAACAAAGAATATTCTGATAATGAAAAGTCTTTTTTTGGTAGAAAGAAAAACATCTGTAACTCTAATTTTGAAAATTTTAGTTTGTTTTCTTCTATGAAAAGCGAAGCAAAAAGTAAATCCATAGATCATGGGTATCATAAGAAAGTGCAGGATCAAGCTGTTTGCAATAGTCAAATGTTAGAAAATACAATCCAACCAGAGGTACTTATTACTTAACTATTTTTAATTTGCATGGAAAAACTATTCTAAAACAGGATTGCTTACTGTGTTTTACTAATTTTCTTATTTAGCAGAAAAATTAATAATTCATTAATTATATTTAAATAAATAAAAACTTTGCACCATACTTAAATATAAGTATTCTATAACTTCATATATGTCATTTAAAAAATAAGTTGGTACTGTCCTTATAAGTCCGTATTTTTGTTTCATGGTCATAATGTCCCTTAAAAAGTGTACCTAGAAACTCTTTATTTTTGTCTAAAGATCATTCATGGTTCATACATATTTTCAAAAGTAAAAATTAAGTAGTTCTTAAGGACTTTTTAAGGACCTCTCGATAATTTTTAAGGACCTAGTATATTTTTTTGTGCCGTTGGCGGAGAATAGTAAATTTTTGGTGCAGAAGCGCATGTAAATGTGGTTTCGTAGCAAGTTGACGCAGGACTCCACTTCCGGCAAACTCTGGCGCAGAAATGTTAAAGATGCTACATTCATTTGAATTTCCCCGATTTTCTAGAATAAGTATTGATTTTTCACAAAACAACACTAAATCCGTCTATTGACGCCTTTCTCACCTTGCCGATTTACACTTGTGTATAACGGTCAAAAGTGTGGACCCAATCAAAGTAAAAACCGGAATTCTACATTCCTTATTTTTATTGCACCCGGAATTCTGGGTTAAGAAAATTTTAAAAACTTGAAATTTCGGGTTAGACATGATAAAATACCTTAAAAAAAAGCACATGCTTGACAAAAATTAAGGACTTTAAGGGCCCTTAATTAAGGACCTACCTAAATTCTGTGCGAACCATGTCATTGGAAACTTTTAAGTTACCAAAGGCTCTGGAAAATTCCTAAAACGAATATTGTTTAAATAATTTTACTAAAATTCTATTAAACATGTTTAATCTTAATGAGAATTAAACACAATTTTATATCTAAGTAGAAAACCCACTTCTTCTTTGCACCCAATAGCTTTTCTCTGATTGCACATTTCGTTTTCTCTTTTATATTCATTTTTTATTTTTTTTTAAATATGTATTTTTTTACAAAGCATATTTATGACTTTGGAGCTAAATTTTTGTTACAAATGTTTACAATTTTTTAGCATTGAAAATAAGGTCCTCATAAATTGCTTCCAAGGTATTTAAAAAGTTATTAGAAACTTGTTATTTTCCGAAAACGCATACTAACCCTGAAAAAAATTACCAAAGCATGATAAAAAAATATCATTTATTACAACCAAAGTTTTTTCTTATATGAAATGTCTTTAAAATAACCTAGAAGATAGAATTAATTTAAGGCTAACTCAGCAATATGACTCTGTGACAAATAGCACGATTGAAATAAATTTCGTATCGCCTTATAGGAAATTAGGCCTCAATGCGTTTAAATTATTGTATGCTAACACAACTAGCAAAATTCCAATTTTGTCAAACTCTCTATTCTGGTATAAAGAATTTCTTCATAGTCAACCGATTCTAGATTATGAAATATAAAGTATGTCGCATGGTGTTTGGTATTTTTTTTTTTTTAACTTGAACCTTTTTTTTTTATCAAACTAGGCATTTATGATTTAATATTTCTGCCTGAAATAAAATTTTAGAAATGATCCAATTTTGTATTCTAATCTGTGAAGCAACCCTATAAAATATTCACCAATTTATAAAACCATCTGATTTAATTGCTTGATGAAAATGCCAATATTTTGTAAATTATTAAAGCAAAAAAAAAATCATACATGTGACTAAAAGAATAACGCTTTGAAAACCATTAATAAGCGGCAAAAAATATTAAAATTGTAAAATTACTGCAAAAAAGTTCAATTGAGTAACCCAAATACAAAAACTGTTCTATCCAAAAATTCGAAAAATTATATTTTGGTATCAGTATGTACTTTATAACTTTAGCTTCAACTGTAAATAATAAAGTAACAAAATCCTTTATTTATTAATAAAACTAAGAAAAAAAGTGCACAGAAGCTAAAGTAGCAAAATGATTACATGAATGTTAGGCCATCAGCAATAGTTTGATTTCTGATAGGCCGGAATGTGGTTTAAAAGTGTTTTGCTTCTTGAACAAAACCAAAATGGCGCTGCATCCAGTTAAAAAAAACACTTAAAAGTTTTTATCCAACTGCAAAGCAAGTTATGTGAAATTTAAAATCTAGATTATAACTTATCAGCAATCTTTAGAACATTCATATTTTTGTATTTATCTTCATTTTTACAAACAAATTTTTTTTTACATATTGTTTTGACATTTTCCGTGATTTACTCAAAAAAAATTCACACATATATCTGCTTTTGCATCTGATAATTTGCACAAATGCTAAGTTTTACATAAATATTATATATATTTGAATAATTAATTTTTTTTAATAGAGATAGCTTTTAAATTATATCTCAATACATTATATATTGAGAACATATTGCGATAATAGATTTTTTTTTTAATTTCACAAATTTATTCATTTCTGGAAAAATTGGAGATTTTCAGATGGAAAGTATGTACTTAGAAGTTTAAATTTTAAAAAAATTTATATATTTTTTTCTATTAGTTTTTATTTAATAATGATTTGTATGTAGAAATCTATATAAACTTGTGAATATACAAACCATTTGATTATGATTGGTAAAATGCAATTAAAACCCCGAAAAAATATTTAAATGCTGAAAATCATCTGTATAAGATTATTTTTTCCCTTTCATTTAAAAATCAATCCAGCTGTTTTCTTAGTATACATATGTTAAATTAAGCTTCATTTTTCAAATGTATTTTATATGTAATTCGTAATGAAACCTGACTTGATAAAATAAAATAATATTTTTCTCTAGGTAATTCGAGAAAATCTGCAGGAAGTTAGCTCTACGAAACCAACATTGTGTGCTAACCCTTCTCGTATCAAAAACTCAAAATTTACAAATGCACCAGAGCATAAAAATTCGGATACTGTTGCGAACTTTAATAAAAATCGAATTGTTGCCTCTTCTCGGTTCAGTGTGTTTGAGCCGTTAGCCGATACATTTGTATCTAGCCAAAAGTACTTGAATATAAATATGGCTGTTGACAAAATGAGTCGTAACTCACATAGTCCTCTTTCATTATTCAGTAAAAGTTTCTTGAATCCAAAAAAATCAAAATCTATTTTGACATCAGATAATTTTCGTTCTAAAAATCAAAAGTCCTGGGATCTGCTAAATAAAGGTGAAAGTGACAAGGATAGCCCTCAAAATTTAGATTTTGCACATGGAAACTTCCGTTCAAGAGAAGTTGAGTATGCTGTCAAGGCAAAGATGAACTTAGCACAAGAACTGATAAAAATTGAAAAGGAGAAATGGACACAATCCTGGAAAAAATGTAAATATCCACACTCGTCTCGTTCAACTTGTCCAAAGAAATATCAGAAAAATACTTTAAATGTGTGTGAATCTACTTCTAAAAATATTTTATAAGTATTTTAATTATGTGGAAATGTTGAAAATAATGACTTGCCAAAACTCATTTTTCGATTTTATAAATGTTCTTATTTGAATTGTAAATGATGGCTGGGGTGAAGAAAATGCAATTGAAAATAATTCTGGGAATTTAAATATATTATCTTATCTAAGAACTTTGATTTCTTAATTTTTTTAATTCACTAAATATTTATAAAAAAAAAAATATTTGTATGGCAAAATATGTTTTGCAATTTAAAAAAAATCATTGCAAACCTCCAAATTCTTGGTAAGTACAAAAATACAAATTCTTTTGCAAAGAATTACTATTTTTTTTTTTGGTTTAAAGATTATGATTTTTTTTTTTAAAGTTCCCCCGTTTTCTATTTATTCTGTTTGAAAACTGCATAATTCAGCCCCTTATATAAAATATACAAGTTTAACTTATGTAGTCTAAACTTCATATCTATCAACTAGTATCGGAGTAGTTATATTTAAGTTTGCACAGTTGTGTAATACATATAAAACCTGTTAATTTCAGAATAGATCATTTAAGATATAGATTTTTCACTAAGAGAAAAAAAACAAAATATTTCTTAAAATGACATTATTTTGTCATTTACTTATAAAATACCTATTTAAAAAAAAATGCTAAAGGTGCCATATTTTCTCTATAAAAATACTTCATATTTCTGTTTCAGAGTAAATTAGAATTATTTTAAGTCCAAGTATTACTAAATCTGAAATATTTAATACAAAATATGCTATTTAAAGTGTATTTTTTTATCAGTGCCTTAATTATGTGATAAAACTTCCAAAAATTTATGACTTATGTTTTTATTTACAATAAAAATGTTTTAATTGGACAATACTATTTGTAATTTGATACGATTCAACACATTTTATGCAAATCAGTTATATTATGAATTTTACAAGCAGTGTACACATTCATTTACAATTTATATATTTGGTTTAATGCTTTTCAATTTAAGAGGTACATAGGACATAGAATATTCCTTTATATTAATTCCTTTTTTACATATACCAAGTTTATGGTACTGCGACAATATGATATAGAAAGTTGCTAGAGGGTAGTAAGTTTGAGAATTATTGACACAGTAATTACGTTTGGCTGGTGGAATATATTTACCTAGTGAAATGTATTATAAGAAACAGTTAACTATATGAATATTGAAAGATGTATTTGAAGCAATAGTGAGCTAAATATAAAATAAACTTTCCTTCAGTGAAAATAGGCTTTTGGTAATGGTTTGAGATCTATTTAAAAGAATAAGACATGACAAATTTAGCTTGCATTACCTCATTCTAAACTGCGAGACTGGTTGGACTTGCCATAAATCAAAACTCGATATCCTCTGATTCAGAGTCTGGTGCCGATGGAACATCACTGCTTATAGGTGTTTTCTTATTATTTATATAACATATTTCCAACATATAAAGTCAAAGTATACCATACGTAAAAATTATAATTACTATAGGTGGTTATAATTTTGAAACCATGGAGTAGGTACAAAATGTGTAAAATTTCATTGTTTTAAGAAAATCAAATTTTATTAAGAAATAATTTTCTACAATGAAAATCTTAGCCCCTACTTAAGAAGAAATTTCCAGTAACCATTCTTTCAATTCCTTAAAACCTTTTCCCGTTAAACAGCTAGTCTCAAAAACTGCAATGTCTTGCTTAGCATGAAAAACAATATCGTCAATTCTTATCAGATACTTGATTTCTGACATACACACGGATGAGTTAACGTCAGTCTTGTTAAAAATAATGGCAAATTTAGAGTCTTGCAGGGACTGATGCTTCAAAGTTTCTAAAAGTAGAACACACGCACAGCTAACTTGTTGCATGTTTGCTGCATCAATGACGAATAAAACAGCCTTGCAGCCATCATAATGCATCGACCATATTGCAGCAATGGATCCACCTAGCTCGTGTATTTGCATTCGTTGATCCTTTGCAAGAGTTAGTTGGACAATGTTCACACCCACTGTGGAAACTGTTGAAAAAATCTCATCGTATGGATTACAATGAATGTCATTTTGTTGCAATTTACGAAGCAATAAAGTCTTGCCTGCTGATTTTGGACCAATGCAAATAATCATCTTTGTCTTTTAAAAAGTTAGTTGCTTGGAGTTTGAAAGCATTGAGGTACCTGAAATCAAATGCAATTACTATTTTGAATGTTACTTAACTAATAAGGTACTATATATTTACAGTCTTGTAAATTATAATTTCTCAAAACTAAAGCATTAAAAAAATTCTTGTTTGAACTATTATGAGTCTGAAATTAATACTTCACAGTATAACAATAAAACTTATTAAATAAAAAGTTACTAGACTATGCATTAAATATTTAAATTTGTCGAAATAAAAAGTAATATCAATTTTGCTTACTTAAATTGTTTAATATACTGATCATGAAGACAAGTTTTAAAAAAAGCCTTTATTTCAATAAGATGGTTTTCAAACTAGTAAACAAAATTTTAAAATCACCATATATTTCTATAGTAAAAATTATTTTTATGCCTCTTACATAGGACAAATCTTAACATGTATTGTATCAAAAGAAAGAAAATTTCCCCAAGCACTGACAAATTACATTTTTAGAACGTTGCAACCCCAGGAAGTTGCAAAATAATTAAGTTTTATGGGTAAAACTTGTAAATGCCAACAGTTTAATCAGTTAAAATTTATATTTTTTCTATGTCGTTATGGAAATTACTTTATATAATGTGGCATTTTGTGTCTAACAATTTTAAATTGATTTAATATATAAAAATGGCTAAATAAGTAAAAAATCGTAGAGGTTTGAAATTCACGGAGTACTTTGTTTGAAAAATTAAAAGTTTTAACATGACTATTTTCAAATTTTGTTCATGTTCTGTTCAAATGTTTCATTAGTGTATCTTAACGAAGTTGCATGAAGATGGCAATAGATATCAATTGAAAAGGAAGAAAATCTAATATATAAAATTGAAAGTTGGCAATCAAAAATTGTTTGGTCGAATAACTCTTTCCTTAAGTTTTACCAAAGAGTTTCTAATTGGAAAAAATACATAAATTTAGAACATTGCCTTAGCGTTAAACGAAACCAAACCTAATATGATCCAGCGAATGATATTTTGGGCAGCAGGTTCTTATTTTACCAATATTAACATTTTTTAATACACAGAAAATTCAACATCTTTTGTTTTAACAGGAAAAGCTAACATTCGGAGATGTATTTGCGAGAATACTCGCAAGGGCTTGCTAGTTCTAGTATAATTTACGAGTTTATTTATGATGTTGACTAGTCATTAAAATTGAAAAACTTTTACCATTTTTTAAGTTACTGGAAAATTTCCTCATACTCATTCGACTATAAACTTTTCATATATTCACATGGACAGACAAGGCATGCCAGTCGGTTTGAAATGGAGAACATTTGCAACTTGTCAATCAAAATGACATACTCTAATAAAAAGATTTACCCCTATGAGATCACCAGTTCCTTAAACTCTAATTAAAGTAACATTTATGTTTTTGTCAATACTTAAAATGGTGGGTTAAATCGAATACAAATCTTTTCAATTAAAGTTTGATGATCCAAGTTCTGATACTTTCAGATAAGAATAATCACTCATTTTATCCTTTGAAATTCTAAATAAAATGTTGAAAGTAATTATTAGTGTAATTCTTGTTTCAGTAGAATTTTGTTTCCTCTTGTATTAAACATAACTACTGTAATACCAATAGTAGCCAATATTAATATTGGAAGATATATAAATGTCATTAAGCTTTTGTGAAAAGCAGTTGTGAAGGTTCACATGATGATCATCTAATCGTAATTCGCGACAATATTTCCAGTTGGTTGGTTGTAATAACACCACACTAGAGCTACACAATGGGTTTGTTCGTTAACTTTGCACTAAACCAGCACATTGAACTATTGGCGACAATTCAGGGCATATCTCAAAGAAAAGACCTGGGAACGATGCCTTGTATTTTTGAACCATTGTCAGATGACGAGGACAACACCACAGCTGGTACCCGACGCGACCTCAATGAGCGTCGGGACATTGGACCCCGATCAGATTTAACGTGCACCATTTCTGTATACACGCCAGTATAATTTGTTGGATGTTCTGGACGACTTTCTAGTATTTTTGTAGCGAAGCTGGCAACCCTCCGATTACAAGAACACTACTTTTTTACTTTTCTTTGTCAAATCTAGGCAAGTCCTTTGCCAGCACAGGCTCAAACTAGCAATCCTCTGATTACCAGCTGAACGCCTTTATCCACTGGGCAATTGGAGGCCCACAACAACCTTAGCTATAAAAAATAATTTGACGAACATTTATTTTAAACATTGAACATTTCGATCCGATATATAAAGTTGGTTTTGTGCTGGGACCTCCTCATTTAGAAGACTGTGTACAGGTACACCTAGTTTGATGTTTAATGAAAATTGTGTAGAATATTACATTTGTCAGATAGTTAATTTTGTTTTCAAATATGCTCGTCTTGTTTTTCAAATATTTGGTTAATTCTACAAAGTTTGCCTAAAATCTGCTATTTTGATAAGGCATTTTTGCCTGCTTAAATGTAAAATCCCCCGTTGAATCTACCATTAATAATTTGACAAGTTTAGGAAACAAAAGCAATTTTAGGTATATTATCAAATTTATAACAAGTATTAATCGGCACATATTTTTAAGCAATATAATATTTTATATATCAAATAAAAAAAACACAGTATTTCCATGCATTATTCTATTAACAAATGAGAATGTGACGTCACAGAAATTAAAAGAAAGGTTTAAAAGTGTTTTTTTCGATTTAACGGACAACTTTTCTATATGCTTAATACATGTTCAACTGCTGTTTTCATTTCTCAGCTGTCTTCTTCTCGAGTGAGACTCCTCCATTCAACTCTTACTGTTTAATTATTTAACTATCTATTTGAATTTCCCCTTTCTGAAGAATCTTAATTTTCCATAAAACCATGACAAGGCGTCTTTCAGTTTCAAGATTAACTCCATTTTTAATTACCTATATCAAATCAAAATGTTTTTAATGCTACATAAATTTTAGCTTTAGGATGAGATATTGGTCTCGTATACTAATTCTTGATGACAATATTTGGCTATTTCACTTGAAATTAAAAACAATTGCTCATAAACTTGACTTTGGAATATCTTAATATTTACTTACAGCATTCCACAATGCTATGGATACAAACTTTGTATGCATAAAGAGAATTCAACAGTCAAGTCATTCAACGAAAGAGAATGCAATCGGCAAATGTACTATTGGCAGGAATATTTTTTTAAACTTGATATCTTTATCCTGTTATATTGTAAGCAAACAATACTGTAAAACTTAAGTGGGCGTAGGTCACTTTGCCAAAGCCTATCTTGAACCTCAAGTTTCTTAACAAAGATTTGCAGTTTCAATTCATACCTGCAGATGATGTAAAAAAATATATATGAATTCTTTGCTAGCCGTAACTGTTCAAAGACAAACAGCTTAGTGCACCTTTTTATGGCGAAGTTCATATATAAATCTTTATTTCAGAAATTTCAGTTGCTATTTTGTACTATTACTTGACTTAATAGAAAAATATATAGCATTTTAAATGACGCAAAAAATAGCATGGTAAAACACAACTTAAAAATATCATTGTAGAAGATAGCATTTCTTTATTGAATTGAAATCTTCCTTGACAATGATTATTTTATTTGCTAGTGTGAAGTGCCTTCAAAACTTAAGTTAAACTTATTCAATCACAATAATTTGCAGAGAAAAAAATTATTTTGTTTATAATTTATTACTACAAGACAAGAAAATCAAGAACTTATTCATACTTTCAAATGTACAAGATGAAATCGTCTAAGAATTGTTTAATCTTCAAGCCTTTCGGGAGGAGGACCGCAAGGAGACAGCATCTTTTTCGTTAGATTGAATCGGATGCGAGCCTTGGATTCATTTTCAGCAATCGCAAAGAAATTCAGCATGTCATGATGAGCGATGTAGGAAGAAAGACTGTCTCGATGTTGGTTCACGAGCCATTCAAACTTGGAGGTGTCTGCATGGCCTGTACCAATGTACTTCGACTGTAAATGTTCAAGTTGAGAATGGATGTTGTAACGCTCTCCCATAATATCTACAAAAGAGAATATATAGTTTTCGGTACAAATGTATTATCACGGGGCACTGAAAAATTTAAATTTAGAAATGCATAGAAGTCGCCAATATGACTATTAACGGCCAACGATGGGCAACGGCGATTGGTTGATGTATGATGCCAGTTTCTTTGGTTTAAAATCGGGCCTTGGTAGCTCCGATGAAAAGTTCGATGATTAAACGCGATTGGTAGGATGGAATGCACAGTAGACTATTACAACGTTGTACAATGGGCTATTGCACGGACACATTTGAAAAGTAATTGATATTTATTAATTGTTTAAGTAACTTTGTTTTGGTTTAGTTAAGGCAATATTTGAGGCACACAATGGGGTATTAAAGACGATCCAATGTTATTATGTAACGAATGGTTTATTGAATAAGCGTCGCATTAGGGCTGCGCAATGGGCTATTGGAAATGGTTCCGGATCTATCCCGATTGGTTTGGTTTTGTTAATTAACGTCGCACTAGAGCTGCACAGTTGGATCTATCCCGAGAAAATGTGGAATTATTTTTAAATGACAAACCTGTGGTTTCACGCCACTCTCTAAACTTTTGCTCCACTTTGAATGATTTGAGAATTACTGGGATAATTTTATCGTCTGCGAATTTTTTTCGTATCGTCTGGGAGCTTTGTTGCTATACAAGCTCTTCTTTTGTTTTGTTATATTTTGCATGGTTTTTTTTTTACAAATTTCATGACTTTTTTAATCCTGATGACGCTTTTTGAAAATTTCCGTTTGGTCTAAAGTAGCCTCTGTTTAGTTACTGGCGAATTGTTTCAACTAAATACGGTAATGTATCTGTTTGAAATTTTCATTTATATGTCTAATTTTTTCATTTTATATTCTATGTATAACTATAGTTTTATTTTAGAATATTATGCTTTATATTGAGGTGTGATGCCCCAAACGACTGCCCGAAGGGCAGTCGTTTAAGAGTGCTGTCGAAATGCCCCAAACGACTGCCCGAAGGATTGCCTGTAAGCACCATGATCGACTGCCCGGAGGGGGTTATAGATGTGATCCTGAGTAGTCGGAGGCCGAAGGCCGGAGACCTCAAAATCGACGTAAGGAGTCTGTGACTTTAAGCGCGCGGTACGCGTGTGAGCTTAAGAGTGCCGTCGAAATGCCCCAAACTACTGCCCGAAGGATTGCCTGTAAGCACCATGATCGACTGCCCGGAGGGGGTCATGGATGTGATCCTGAGTAGTCGGAGGCCGAAAGCCGGAGACCCCAAAATCAACGTAAGGAGTCTGTGACTTTAAGCGCGCGGTACGCGTGTGCGCTTAAGAGTGCCGTCGAAATGCCCCAACCGACAGCCCGAAGGATTGCCTGTAAGCACCATGATCACGGAGGCCGAAGACCACAAATACCCGGAAACATAAATCGACGTTAGGTGTATGTGACATTAGTGCCACGGTACGTGCGTGCGCTTAAAACCGTGTATGGCATTCGTGATGTCCACAGGACTTGAAACGACTAACCAACAGCGGATCAACTAATCGCGAGTTCTAATCGCAACATTTGCTTTTAAACGCATTAACTTAATGTCAGTTATTTGTATATTTCCGATATTCGTCGATCTGTAAAATATCATCTGACCAGGGTGCTAAATTACGAGGCAGTATTCCCGGGTTTTTCCTTCTATATAGATCTCGAACATTAACTTTCCATTAGAAATAGGGTCATTCCATACGAAAACACCCATTTGAGAATTAATTTGTTGCTCCATAGTCACAGATTTTTTTGAAATTTATACCACTGTTAAATATCATAATCAAACCACCAAATCTCAAATATTTTTAAATTTTATTGAAAAGGAGCAGAGTTATAGCCATTTGAAAATCAGCCATTTTTCTCAAAAGGCGGCCATCTTGGATTTACTACGATGTCTAAAAATGCTTGTAATATGAGAACCAGAGGATCAAATTCAACAAAATTGGTACCAAATTAAAGAAAAATAAACATAGAACACATATTTAATATCTAAACACTTTCTAGTATTCATTTTAATAGTTTTTACTCTATTCAAAGTTAAAAAAGTGCTTTAAAAATTTGTCCAGTTTAAGGGGCCATAAAAAAAATGGCTCACTTTTTATTTTGCTATAACTTGGTAAATATATTATTTGATATGTCTATATTTAATACAAAAAAAATCTCGAGGGTATTATTCTTGATTGCAAAAAAAATTGATATAAAAAAAGTTCTCTATTTTATACCCAAATAGGGCTATTTGCAACAAAATCTGGCTATTTATTACTAAACCTGGCTTTTTTTTACACTTTTCAAAGTTGGGAACTATGACATGAGATATAGTATGCTATATGCATAACATATAATGAAATTCTACATTTAATAGGAAAAAATTCGAGAGGCTATTATGCGTCATAGCAAAAACAAGTCATGCCAAACATATGACATTAATTCGGAAAAATGTTTGCAAATACCAATTGCATTAAAATGTTTATACATGTATAAATTAAATAAAGCTAAAAAATAATATTTAATCATACTTTTTGTAGTCTTCAAAAGCCAATATATTCAATCTACAAGATTTGAATAACATTTTAATTAATTTATTCTCCAATTTTGTGATCTGATATGTTTTGCGTGTAGTTGTCGTTGGAAGAGTTACAGGTTGATTATGTGTTCATATGGAATCCAACATACAAATGTGGGATTTGGTCACATGTATGAACTTGGGCCATGAGGATGCATGAACATAATTTTATAGTTATCGGTATTCTTCCAAAAAACCCAAAATGTTCCCAATCCTCCAGTTATTTCCTTAAAACAAAGGAAATATATTGTTCTTTTTCAAATGTAATGGTTTTATATTTTCTTCAAATGCCATAGTAGCTATGAAAGTTGATGATGAACCTGATACCCTGGAAATCTTTAATTGTGATTGATTTATTGGTACTAAACAGTGATTTGTTCTAGTTCCTGGAATTGAGTCAGCTAAAGCATATCTTTTTTCAAATTTCTGACTGGCATTTCAATCTCACAATGTTGTGTCATGTATAAGATGGTCACTGATTATGGACATAGAAATAGTTTTTATAGTTCCAATACTATCTTTTGCATAGACAAGAAAGAGGTGGAATGTTGCTTGTTCTTTTTCCCAATGGACACTTTGAATAGCATCTTGCCCAACACACACATAATTTTCGGAAAAATCTGCAACAATAATGGCCTTATCTGCCAATAACTCGGCATTAGATTTCTTAAAGTAGTTACTCTGAGCTTTTGTAAAAAATTTATGTGTGTATAAAGAAATCAATTTCCCTATTAATGTAGATCAACAAATTCATCAAATGTTGTAATAATTTTTTTCAACTAGCAGGATCAGTTTTATCTCACTGTTTTTAAGTTATTTCAAAATGTATCGCTAAATAATCATAAAGCATTAACTCTTCCTTCAAAATGTTGCAAGGATGGTTATTAAGTGGGTCACAACATGTACTCTGTATCAGTTTGTACTATTTCAAGTAATTATCTTTATTGGTCTTGCAGTTCTTTCCACTAACATAACATTCATCATCGATTTCTAAATAATATAATCTCCTTTTTAATATTCCAAATCATTCGAAGAACATTTAAGCACTAAAACAAACTTGTATGTCACATTAAGTTTCTTACACACAAAACAAGCCATTTCTGCAATACACTTAATATTAAACTATAGCACTTTAATATCTGGACAACTTCACATCTAGACAAAACTAACTCAAATGAACTTGATCAAAAAGGAATTGCTCACAGTGTAAAAGATAGTGTAATATTGATCTGATTGGTTAGAATGTAAGATGAAGTCATATATATTCTAAAACAAAAATGATGCAAAGAGACAGTTATTGCTTTGACCTTGCAATATGTTGCAGAATTTCATTATATGTTATGCATATAGCATACTATCTCTCGATGTCATAGTTCCCAACTTTGAAAAGTGTAAAAAAAAAGCCAGGTTTAACAATAAATAGCCAGATTTTGTTGCAAATAGCCCTATTTGGGTATAAAATAGAGAGCTTTTTTTATATCAATTTTTTTTGCAATCAAGAATAATACCCTCGAGATTTTTTTTGTATTAAATATAGACATATCAAATAATATATTTACCAAGTTATAGCAAAATAAAAAGTGAGCCATTTTTTTTATGGCCCCTTAAACTGGACAAATTTTTAAAGCACTTTTTTAACTTTGAATAGAGTAAAAACTATTAAAATGAATACTAGAAAGTGTTCAGATATTAAATATGTGTTCTTTGTTTATTTTTCATTAATTTGGTACCAATTTTGTTGAATTTGATCCTCTGGTTCTCATATTACGAGCATTTTTAGACATCGTAGTAAATCCAAGATGGCCGCCTTTTGAGAAAAATGGCTGATTTTCAAATGGCGATATCTCGGTTTGTTGTCAATAAAATTAAAAAATATTTGAGATTTGGTGGTTTGAATGTGATATCCAACAGTGGTATAAATTTTATAAAAATCGGTGACTATGGAGCAACACCCGTTGGGTGATTTCACGTGGAATGACCCAATAGCAACATCCGTCCTTTAACCATGGTTCAAAAATACGAGACAGATTTCCCGGGTCCTTGTTTCAAGATATATGCGATCCGTTTACAATAGCCCAAAGTGCAGTTCTAGTGTGCGCTAACCAATCAATCGCAAAAGCAACCAACAAGGCAATCACCGACCATCCATTTTAAAGCAAAATGTTTGGTTTGGATAAAAAACATGATCTAGAACTACACATTGGGCTATTTAATACAAATGTAAATAAAAGTATTACTCTTATCAAAGTGAACTGGCAACGATAAAAATTTATTTCGTGTTCGAAAGTTTGTTTATAGTTTTAAAACGGCGATAGTTTGCTCTTATTACAGTAATTTGTTACTAAAATATCAGAAATTACGAAAAAATAACATTCCGATATTAAATCAGTAAATTATAACATTTATAAATATAATATTTAGCATCGTTCCATTGTACTACGACTGCATAATCGAGGGTTACCGTCTCGTTTGGCGGGATTAACAATAGCGTCACAGAATTGGCGACTTAATTTTGTTGAAAATTCGGTGCCCCGTGATAGTACATTAGTTCCTAGTTTTCTACTATTATAAAATGAAGCTTAATATAGACTAGATACATGAAATGCATTAAAGAAAAATTTACAACATGTTCGGTTGGGAAGCGAAGTCCCCATGCGTAGATTATAAAATATTACCTTTTATAATTATCAAATGAGAAAGTTTCAGCTGTAATCCGTAGTTTTGTTAAAAATGAGAGTAGGGTTTTTAAAACCTGAAGACTTTAACACCTCAATTTATATATCATACGATAACAATGATCGCGCATAATAAATATAAACGCTTGCGCTTCTTAATGTTGGTTGGTGGTTTGGCACTTTTCCGGCTGTCTATTTCTGACCTCATTTAAGCGCTTTAACATAGCCAATACACGTCTCTTAATTTAGACTCAGACAGCGTCCTTGATTGGTTATTGATTTAACATACACAAGACAAGTCATCTTTGTTTATTTTTTCATCCCACATATTTTTTTTGTTATGGGTTCAAAAGGGCGAATCCAGTTCGGCCATGAAGCGACCAACTAAGAAGATTTTATGCCACAACAGACAACTAAACTCCCGCCATTATTGTTTTGGTGCGACGAATGCATGTTGATATGAAATTAAACTTTTTAAAACTGAAGACACCTTCAATCGAAACATACAACCAGCATTTTAAATATGAGCAGCACTTGTCCGATTTGTTTCGAAACATTTCATGGAAGAATTAAAGCGCGTCCTGAGGTTTGCAATCACGTATTTTGTTTGCCTTGCCTTGAAACATGGGGTAAAGTAAGTGGATTGTTCGAAAATTTATATATTAGCTAATATTGTATTAAAATAAAAATTGTACACCACAAGTACTTTTTAATAAGCTAAATGGGGTCAGGTTTACTGTACGGTCACCCTTGGCGCGATTTTTCCGCATTTGGCGATAATTTTTTTTAAATGGCAACCTTTCTCCGAAACGACAAGGAATTGCAGCAACCCTATTGGACAACAGTCGCCAAAATGGCGACTTTTGGCGAGATTTTGAAAAAGTCGCCAAGGGTGACCGTACAGTAAACCTTTACCGCTAAATGTATCATTGTCTAAATCATGCGATGTAATCCCGATATCGAAATATTTCACAAAATTATTTAGCAAAAATCTTCTAATCAATTTACGAATTACAAAAAAAATTAGAAATGTCAAATGTGGCTGTAAGTATTTTTCTTTTACCAACGCATAAAGATTTTTATATAATTTTCTCTTAGCTGTGATTTTCTTGTTTTTGAAAAGTAAGAAATGAAAAAAATTATTTTAACCAAAAAATGAAAGATATAAATGGGTCAGGTTTACTGTACGGTCACCCTTGGCGCGATTTTTCCGCATTTGGCGATATTTTTTTTTAAATGGCAACCCCTCTCCGAAACGACAAGGAATTGCAGCAACCCTATTGGACAACAGTCGCCAAAATGGGGACTTTTGGCGAGATTTTGAAAAAGTCGCCAAGGGTGACCGTACAGTAAACCTTTACCGATATAAATTTCCAACATTATCTCCAACCTAAATTTTATTTCATTGACAGTTAAGTACTTACCTGCTTTATCACTACATTGCTTTAACCTCAGGACAGATACAAACCCGCAATACCTTGTTTTTTTTTAAATTAAAGTCAGATGAGGAGGTAACACCTGAGTTGTATCCCATAGCTACTTCAATAGGCGTTAGGAGATTGGACCACAATCAGATTTAAAGAGCACCAGTCCCTTGTACACTTTGGTGAAAATTGTGGATATTTTTAGATTAATTTTATAATTAGGGTTAAAACCCCAAGAAAACTTAATTTCATGCTCATAAAAACATTTTCTGTACTCTTCTGTTAAATGATTGTAAAAGTCAGCAAGCAAAATTTTGTTTCCATATTGATAGTTTACTATTTTATTGTTGTTACTGAGAAGTAAAATGTTAAAAACAATCGTAAATATGAGCTATGATCAGATGATGTCACATTAACAAATGCATGCAACCGCATGTCGCTAATGCCGCTGAATTTTGCATTAAAATGTTTTTTTATTTTTTAAATTAATATTACCTATATTTAATTTTATTTTTGGTTAGTTGAATTAACCTCACACTAGAGTTGCTCAGTGTGCAATTAGCACCGTTTCAGAGTAAATCTCAAAGGGAAGACCAGCGAACACTGTCTTATATATTTTAACAATGGTTGGTTAGATGGTAATGGCCCAAAAGGCAACCAAACACAAGGCAATGGCCCATTGCTGTTCAAAACCACATTGAAGAAGTTGTTTGGGGCTTCTCATCCTCCCTGAGCACTGGCCGATGGCACATTACTTTTCAAAAACAACTGTTGCACCAATTCTACCAACCATAACCGTTGCCAATAGCCCATCATTAATTCAACAAAATATGTTTCTGAATCAATTCCAAACAATCAGCAATAGCCTGTCGAGTAGCTATAGTGCATTATTATTTCTACAAACTAAACAGTTCTCGAAGCAATTGATAACCGTTACCAATCGCCTATTGTGTTGTAATAAGTAGACATATGGTGAGTGGGGTATCAGCTCAGATGTTGAACTGGTCAGACGAACATGGTTTAAATTTATGAAGCACTCAATCAACTTAATGGTGTTTTGCTGCGGATGGCAAACACATTGAGATGAGTAAACAATCTTGGCACATTTTCATATGTTTAGCATTTGAGGTTGTGTAAGAGAAAAGAACCATTTTGGTAAATTCCTAGTGAAACCAAGGCTAAGCTAGATGCGCGCACGCATCATCTAACTAGATGTATCTTCGCATCATCAAGCGCAGCTACGTGGGTAAAAAATTTAGGATTGCCATAGAACATGATATTTTTGCACGCATCAAGTAGGGTTGCCAAAATATAAACTTTATCGCCCAATCATTTGTCGCCAAATCCCATTTGGCGAGTGCACTGGAGACTAGGAATTAACCACCATTTTTAGTGTACAAACTTTTTTTTGCCCTATAATAAGATTTTTTTAAGTGATTAATTTTATTTATATATATTTATTAATTTAATTATGAATTGCATTGTATGTTTAACATTGAATTATTATTTCTAGACGGATGGCGTGTGTCCTATCGACCGAATGAAGTTCAGGAACATTATCAATTTGGAATCATTTACTACCATTCAGGTATATCTCTTGAATTTGATTTGTTGTACAAACCCGCTTTTGACAACTTGGATAATAAGGTCATAGGTACCCAGTATTTTATAATGGAGAGTGTCCACATACTTTTGTATAGTAGACCATTCTTAGAATGGCCCCATATTATAGCGACTTCTTTACAATGACTGCCACTGAAAATCCCAATTAGTTTGTAATGCGATAACTTATTTCAATGATCTTTCTGTAGCAATAAAGGTGAAAATTCACAGTGGCCACTAACTTTTTAAAAGTGGCGATCGAAATATTTTGTTGTGGTCTCCACCGCAGATTTCGACTTTTTTTTTTAAAATCTCAGAAATTTAACAACTTTGGGAATTGATAGTACAAATTTGCCTCTTTATGTCTCCCTACTACTCTAGGTTATAAAATTCTCTAAAATATAAAGATAGGGAAGGTCGGACTCGAGCAACTTAATCGCGCCGATTTTCCAAATCCGAGGTCGCCATAAGCTTGTTACACGTCGCAAACGCAACCAAAATTGACGTTATTTTGCAATCATATAAAAATAACTAAATAAAATCTAGGTTTTTTTTTAATGAATAATTGGTTTATAATCTATGAAGATAGTAACATTACTTTAAAAAAAATTTGGATCGAAGACTTGAGACTTTTTTACAAACATCGTAAGTAGCGAACAGCGCAACATTTTGGAGTCAATTTTTTTTCTAACTTATTTGAAATAAGTAATATTTTTTTTTTACAATGAAGGCTTTATTTTGATAGGGATATATTCAAAACCCTATCAATGTTCAAAAATTTGTCCCATCCTTTTAGCAGAATTGCAGTGATGACTGAGTTAAATATTTAAAACAACTACTAATAAGTTAACGAAGATAAAAACAACTCAAATTCATTTCCTTTAAAGAATTTATTTAAAACCAGCATATCAACAAATTAAAAACTTACTAACTTAAGTTAAAGAAAAAGACCACGGCATGTGGCTCGATATGACACGTAGGTCAGGGACTCGAGAAACTACAGCAGAACATAATCAGACTGCAGAAAACAGAACATCAGGTGCAAAATGAAGTTGACTTATATAGTCTGACTTCATTTACATAATAGGCACGGTTACACTGATATGGTCATATGGTCATTGTTTCGAGGGAAAGAATATATACAAGTATTTATAAAGAAAATACATTTAATTATTCTACGTAAAAACATAAACATTACTTCAGATCTGATTACATTTTATATATAAGATCAGAGAATAATAAATTCTATTCCCGATCTTCAAAAGATCGTACGGAAAGAGATTTATTTTAAAGTGAAGTGAAGTACTTCTCTGGACTAAAACGTCAACAGAGAAGCACCGGCAAAACCAAAAGAAACATTACGGACAACATAGGAAAAAATACAATTGGAAAACGGGCAAAGGCAAGTTATATTTGGACCTTTTTCCTAACAATGGCCCGCCTTTTTCCTATGGAGTGAGAAAATCTACGTAAGTTCAAAAAAGAGGTTTTTATAGCCAAAAGTTTAATAAAAGTTTTTTACAAAAATACCTGTACTTTTTATAGCATTTACAAAAAAAACAACACATCAAATATTTATAATACAACAAACTTGTTGAAAATACAAAAATCGATTTTATATCGAAATGTAAATGATCATAACTCTTGAAAATACGGAAAAATTATTCCGGTGGCGTATAGATGAACTGTATCCCGCTGTGGAGGTGGGTGTAGAGGAGTTATCTTCAGGTAAGGGACTTACGAAATTAAAGAAAACAAATGTCTCCTAATAAGGGGCTTTGATGTGAACCCCCTCCCGGCGATATCGACGGAGCCGCACTCAGGCGATTACAATTTCACCTCCTCCGAGACGGTATTGGAGGCCGCTTGTACGGTCCGTGACACCCTCCGAAAGGGAATCCGACATCTCCGCGGGGACCGTTACTCCTCCACAACAGGATACACATCAGATATACATGAAAGAGAAAGAACATGAAAATTTCAAAAATATAAAATTCGCCTTATGAAAATATTCACATTTTCATCAAAAGTATTTATAGTTTGAGAAAAAATTAAAGTTGTGAATATATAAATCTAGGTGAAAATTTTATCAATAAAAGTTTTTAAACCTATCTTAGGTAAAGGTTTGGTAAAAAGGTCAGCTAGATTGCTTTTAGTATTAACATAGCTTAAATTGAAGATATTTTCAAGTACCAAATTTCTGATAAAATGATATTTAATATCAATGTGCTTCGTCCGATTGTTCTCAATTGAGGATTTTGAAAAACTAATAGCCGCCTCATTGTCACAGTAAAGAAAACTATTAAATTTCAGATTTAGTAAATTAGAGTCTACGAGTTCAGTCAATACGTTAATGATCCATGTTAACTCTTTGGCAGCTTCTGACAACGAAATGTACTCTGCTTCCAACGTAGATAAACTTACCGCTTTCTGTTTGAAGGTTCTCCAAACTATGGGGGAGCTATCAATAAACAAAATTAAACCGCAAATTGAAATACGGTTGTCTCTATTAGCAGCAAAATCAGCATCGCTATAGCAATTGATATTAAGATTCGAAATTTGTGAAAGATTCAATTTATAATTTTTAGTATGTTTAATATATCCAAAGAGTTTAAGTAGAGTATTCCAATGACAAATACCTGGGTTAGACTGAAACTGGGAAAGAATATTTACAGCGTAACTAATATCTGGACGAGTTCTGCCCGCGATAAAAGCTAAGCAACCCAAAACATTTCTGAAAGGTAATTTGGTCATATTAGATGTTTCTTCTACAGAATTTGGACATTGGGTTTTGGACATGATCGTTCCAACTGCAATTGGAAGAGAAACATTGGGTATATTAAATTTACAATAGGTTTTACAAATTTTATCAATGTAGGTAGATTGATGAATATGGTTCTTATTGCCAATCTGTTCAAACTCGACACCTAAAAGTCGACGTGTTTCTCCTAAAACTTTGAGGTCAAAATGATCTTTGAGTTTGTTGATAATAATTTTGATTAAATCATTTGTTTTGGCAAAAAGAACAATATCATCAACGTACAACAGTAAAATTACACTATTTTGAAAAATATACATACAGTTTGTCCATTTTAAATTTATGAATCCGATCTCAATTAATACTTTGTGTATTTCACAAAACCATTCCCTTCCTGACTGGTGAAGACCATATATTGCTTTGTCCAGTTTACATACAAAGTCTGGTTTTATTTTATCTTCAAATCCCTGTGGTTGATACATTAGAATGGTTTCATCAAGACTTGCATAGAGGTAAGCACATTTAATATCAATTTGGCAATGTACCCATTCAAGTTTACATATAAAGATAGAAAAACACATTCTTATGATTGAAAAATTGACTACTGGGCTAAAGACCTCGTCGTAATGGACACCTTTTAATTGTAGGAAACCTTGGGCAACAAGTCTGGCTTTATAACGAGCAATATTACCCTTGTCGTCATATTTAATATTGAAAACCCACCTACAGCCTATTACTTTACTGTTAGGAGGTTTGGGGACAAGTTTCCAAACATTACGTTCGATCATTACGGAGATTTCTTCAGACATGGCTTTATGCCAAAAGTCAGCTTCAGGGGTTCTAATAGCAGTATTATAACTGGAAGGGATAGTTACATCTAGTCATGTATTAATTATATTAGATTCATTGTTATGAACTTTACCAGAAAAAGTATTTTTACCACTAAAGTTAAAAAGGGTTTTGTCATAGGGGATGTTATTTGCAGTGCAAAATTTCTCCACATCATTATGAGATCTTAACCTGGCATTTGATCCTTCAATACGATAATAAATATCGGTACGTGTACCGTCATTTCTAGGTACAGCTTCACGAGACCATGTAACTCTTTTAATAGGGGCCGGAGGTATATGCTCACTGGTGCCCGGTACAGGATCTGGATGCTCGGATGTCGTAGAAGGTTCGGCTAATGATTCGATATCACTCTGAATGTCAGAATTTGAGTCAGAATCAGACTGGTCAGATAATACTCTTAAATTATGGGAAGGGTCCAGTACAGCTCCACTGCCAATTGCCTCATCTTCGAAAGTTACATTAATAGATTCGACAATTTTTCTTTCATTAGGGAGCCAGATCCTATACCCACGGGTCCGTTGAGCATATCCTACCATTATGCCTTTCTTAGTTCTCATATCTAACTTTTTGCGTTGTTGCTTTGGGATGCCTAGGTAAACAGGGGTTCCGAAAGCTCGTAAGTGTTTTACGGAAGGTTTGTTACCTCCAAACAACTCAAAAGGTGTTTGTTTTTGATTGCTGTGACAAATACGATTCCATACATAGGTAAAGCAAAATAAGGCTTCCGCCCAAAAGTTGTTTCCTAAACCGCTATCATTTAAAACTGCTTTGACAGCATCAACGGCAGTGTAATTAAAACGTTCTGATACGCCGTTTTGTTCAGGAGTATACGTATTTGTACGTTCAACTTTGATACCCTGGTCGTCTAAGAAATTTTCAAACTCAGATGAACAAAATTCTAAACCGTTGTCAGTTCTGACACTTAATATTTTGGTATTTAGAAAACGTTCAACGCGTTTTTGGTAGCTGGTGAAACATTTAAATACATCCCGTTTTTCTTTTAGCGGGTATGTTGTTACCTTTCTAGAGTAATCATCTATTATGGTTAGAAAGTAACGGTAGCCTCCAATAGCCAAATTGGGTAGAGGTCCACACAAATCCATATGGATTAATTGTAAAGGTTTATTCGACCGTATACTTCCCAAGTGTTTGAAAGTTTTACGCCGGGTCTTTGATAATTTGCAGGGTTCACAATTGATAGTTTGATTCTTAAAATTAGGTAAACCTCTAACATTATCATTATTACTGGTTTGGACGATAAATTTTGTGTTAATGTGACAAAATCGTTTATGCCAAACATCTAGTTTGTCAACACTAGAAATAGAAAAGTTAATCTTAGGATTTCTACTATTTTTATATTTTACATTTACATTTTTACCATAATGGGGTTTTACATTTTTACCATAATGGGGTTTTACAAAATATAACCCTCTACGTTTATAGGCCTCGAACAGTTTTCGGCCGTCATTATGATAAATAGTAATCTTTTTATTTTTACCAACAAAAGAAGCTTTAGAGTCATCTATTAGAGATCCCGAGATCAAATTTTGCCTTAGTTTCGGGGAGTACAGTACATTTTTAAGAAGTACAATTTCTGACTCACCCCTGTTCCGGAACTCTAGGCGAACTGTTCCTTTCCCCTCGACGGGACACGTCACTCCTCCAATTGCAACATTCATAGAGGTGTTTTCCAGAGGTTGAAAGTCCTTGATAATGTTCTTATTACAGCAGAAATGTGCACTTGCGGCCGTGTCGAAAATCCATTCGGTTTGTTGTTGCGGCTCGCTGGTGAGTGCCTCCACTATAAAGCTTGTTTCCGGGTTTCGTCTACCTCTGGTGGAGTGTGATGTTCGTCGTGGTCTTCTTCTTGAAGGGTTTCTTTGGTTCTATCTTGCTCGACTGTTGGATGTTCTTGGTTGATTCTTTTCGGGGTTAGTTTTTGTGCTGGTCTGTGGTTGCTGACGGGTAAGGTGATAAGCAGCAGCATCATGGTCTTTATGGCTTTGCTTCAGCCGGGATTCCTCTGCCAGTAATTCACGGAGTATTCTGTCAAATGTAAAATCTTCGTCTGACCAACGATAGATAGATTGCACAATTGAGTCGAACTCGTGTGGCAGGAAACGTATTAGCTGGAAACTCCGGTACCATGAAGGGATTGGCTTTTTCACGTTTTCCAGGTCAGCAGAAATCTTTTTGAGTCTTGCAGCATACAGCCCGACTTCTTCATCTGGATTGATCTTACATGTGAAGAAATCGTCTGTTAGTCCAATGGCTCGGGCTCTCGAATCTGGTCGGAAATGGTCCC